>CM035846.1:179191630-179791630 GCA_020510985.1 Pholidichthys leucotaenia
ACACACACACACACACACACACACACACACACGTACACATGCATACCCACACCCGCAGGCCCCAGAGAACGAGGGCCGAACCCTCCGGGACGCGGGAACCAGCTCCCGCAGCGCTGCCAGGGCCCCGGAGAGGGCATGACCCTCCCGTGAGGGGACGTACTGGGACCAGCCCACACCACCAGCGCACACCGGACCCTGACCCAGAGGGGGAGTGGCCCCCCCCAAGCCCCAGCCCCACCCAAAGGTGGGGCTGGGGCTTGAAAGTTTCCACTTCAAATAAGATGCTCTAAGTTTTTTTTCCTCTCTCACACCATAGTGGAAAATTTAACATCCTCTTTTGTTGCAGGATTATTCCAAATGGGCATGAGTTTACAAGGGACATGTGAAGACCTCGTTATTTTTAAAAATTTCCAACAGGCTGTTAGAGAGGCGCTAATGTTAATGCTTTTAAAACAGTCATGGTGCTTGATACAGGGGCTCATGAAAGTTAAGTTAGAGATATTTAGTGACCCACAGAGAGCCTGCTCAGTATCTAACCATGGGTTTCCTAGTGGAGTTGATTTTGTCCATTTAGAAACAAACTGCAATCTATTGGCTAAGAAGTAATTAAAAAAATCTGGTGAATCTAAACCTCCATACTCTTTTGCTTTTGAAAGAGTTTTTAAACTGATCTGTGATGATTTATCCTTCCATAAAAGCAAGGAATTTATTTTAATAACTTGAATACTTGTATGATATGTAAACAGGGATATAAATAGCCAGATCTTTCTTGTGCCACGTAGCAAAGAAAAACCAGAATATGATCATAATCAGGATAAGACTCATAACTGGCATACTGGTGGCCATGTAAACACATTCATTTTCATCCAGTACTTAGGTTTAGACTATTGTTTTGATCAACAACAACAAAAGTTCGTTACAACTGTTTTCATTTCTTTTTTAAATCTCAGCTGACAAGCACACACACATATAAAACTATATATCTCAAGCACATTTCCTTTATGGTCTGGGGAATAAACTAAGGCTCCTGTTGTGCTCTGTCTGCTTGGTATGTGGGAGTTTCTCCTGTTTGAGGTGCCTTCCCAGTGGCCTTGGCCGTGACCTCTACAGAGGATGGATAATAACTTCACTGCAATGAATGTTCAAAGTTAGTTTGCCCTCCACCCACAGCTATATCACCAATTTCTGAGTTCACTTTCAAACTGGTGCTCTCCCAAGCCCACAGAATTTCTTTCTTTCTCAAGCACACACGCGTGCTCACATGCGCACGCCCATGCACGCACGCGTGTGCGCGCGCGCACACACACACACACACACACACACACACACACACACACACACACACACAATGGATGAGTGTTTGCTGAATTTGGAGTGGCTCATTAATACTAATGGGGTATACAAGAAAGTATGAGGGATTTACTTATACTACTACTAACATGTTCTTGCATGAGGCCCAACGACTCCATCTATTCATATTGGCATATGTGCACCTACACAGGCATACAGTATATATATTGTTCCATCTGCTCTAAGGTTTTAGCATTTCTTCTAAACTTACAGTGGATTATGTTTTAGTTAGATGGCCTGCTAATGTGATAGCTGTGCCAAAACATTTTGTTGCTATTTTTTTTTTACCATTTATGTAAGGGTTTAATTGGTTTTTAGTTTGTTTTGAATTTTTGACATTTTTGCAGCAGTCGAAGACTTCATGCCTTATTAGTGACAGACTTTATCGTTTCTAAGTGCAGCTCCTCAAGTGTTTCAAGAAGCACTGAAGTACACACATTTGTTTTCCTTGCTCCAGAGCCACAATGTATAACATGTACTGGACATATGGTTCCAAGTGCTATTATGACAAGATTCACATGAACATTTTCATGTACTGTTTGCACTGATATGATTTACATAGCAACTCCTGTTTCCTCCGTTTCAGAATAGAGAGTATTCTGCTCAAATCACAAGTATTCTTTTCCCATTTCGTCTACATAAAGACTAACTTCTTGTGCTGCTCTTCAGAGGTAATCAGTGTGTCATTATGAGACACTTGTAGACATCTTTGTCTTGGGCCAGGAGAAAATTTATACCAATCCCACCTAAATGATTTTGTCATAATATACACTTATTCAGTAGGTTTGATAAATATTATTGGGATTCATATATAAGCTTGTATACATACTAGTCAGTTTGATACCTTAATTGCAGTTTTAATCTGTGAACAATTTTATTCTCACTTATTTATTTTTATACTACAATTTTAAAATGCCTTTGGATCAGTCATTGCCTTAGGTATAGCATTTGCCATGCTGAATCAATTTTAAGCTTATTTACTTATTATCAGTGTCACTCACAAACTGAGCAGCAAGTTTTATGGTGTAAGTCTATAAATTGCTTTCCCTGTTTGTTAAAATGTAACCTACTTTTTTCCGTCTGCAGAACTTGTTCTAAACAGCCATCACAAACACAGTTATTGACGCAAATTAAACTGCATGAAGCAACCCCTGGATTGACAGGTGTTTGCCAGCATAACAGCAAGCTTCCACCTGCTGCAGCCTCACTGTAACCTTACTGAATATTTCATATCTGCCAATATGTTTCTGTGTCACACTTTTGAAGTGGTGGCGTCAGATTTCACAGGGGGGAAATTTTTAGAATTGTTTTTTTCTTTTTATTCTTTTATTTTCCTCTCACCACCACAACAATGTCAATTTAGCATGCGCTGTTCATCAAAAGCAACCTTCCTGCCAGCTGCTGTACACAAAACCCTCTCTTTCAGCCCGTTGTTGTCATATGTTTAAATTATGCATCCGGATTTTAATAGACAGGAATATGATTATATAGTTTGACAATGAAGAGAAGGGGGGGAAAGCCTCCAAAATTCATTTCAAACAGTCATGCATATTTAATAGGCTGGGTGCCTAGACTTCACACAGCAGTATAATCCCAATATGCACTGAGTCGTTATCGCTGTCATAGGCAATATGCAGTAATTCTGCCACAGTACAACTCTTTGGAAGACCAAACAGCACAGTGCTGGTGTTCAACAACCAAAATGGTTTTCAGAATTGAAACTCGGAGCCGTTCTCAACCACATATACACACAACACACGTCCTACTCCCATTTTTTTACATTCCCTCATTGCCACACTTTGTACTCAACGGCACTCCAGTCCTCTTGGCTGCCTTCTGCGCCTTGTGATGGATGCAAATGGGTAACGCGTGGGTGAGGCTTCCCGCATACCTACAACCTCATGACAACCCCAGCACTACAGAGATGACAAAGTGTAAATGAAAGTTTGGGTTTTACTTTTTTTTTTTTTTTTTACTCCCGAGATACTTGAACTAAGAAAAGAAATATTCATCACTTGACACAAAGAAACTTTTTCTGATTCTTTTTTGAGGTTTGAAGAAATTTTTTAATTCTAGAGTCTCCTGTGGAAAAGTATTCTGTAAGAGTAGATGATGTGTTGGTGGTGCTACTGAGGAGGGGTGGGAGTGATGACAGTGTTTTATAATGCTTTCATCAAATCTGTGCTCTCGTTTTCTATAATGTCATGATTTGGAGTCTGAAATGGGCAGAACAGGCAGAACTTGTAGCGTATTGTGAAACAGTAAAGTATGGTACTCAGAAACATCTTTCAAGATAGTCAAGTCAACTTTTGATGGTGCAGCACCGTTTATTTTTTTCCTGTATTGCACAGATGTGTCTGAAGGACTGCAGCAGAGATGTTAAGACTGAACAATGACTTACTGTCTTTCTTTTAGGAGACCATTATTGGAGCAGCTCCTGCTCCCTCTATTTTAGTGCTCATAGCTGGTATCGTCTTCCTGTTTTGTCTATGCAAATGCTGACATACACCATTCTCACAAAAAAGTGTTATGTATTGTGACATATGTTTCAGAGGTAATTTCCAGTCTGCCTGGTACATCTAAAATTTAATAAAATTTAAAATTAAATCAAAAATTTTTACACCACCAATCCAGTGAAGTTGGGCCATTGTGTAAAACGTACATAAAATCAAAATACAATGATTTTAAAATCCAAAGACAAGATATCTAATGTTCAAACTGATAAACTTTGTGGGTTTTTTTTCAAATATTCACTCATTTTGAATTTGATGCCAGAAATGTGTTCCAAAAAATATGTGATATATGAAACATGTTCCAAAAAAGATGGGACAGGGGCAAGAAAAGACTGGGAAAGTTGAGGAACGCTCAAATACTTTTTTCAAACATTCCACAGGTGAACAGGTTAATTGGAAACAGGTGAGTGTCTTGATTGAGTATAAAAGGAGCATCCCCGAAAGGCTCGGTCATTCCCAAGCAAGGATGGGGTGAGATTAACCACTTTGTGAACAACCGTGTAGGAAAATAGTCCACCAGTTTAAGAACAATGTTTCGCAACATACAGTTGCAAGAACTTTAGGGATTTCATCATCTATAGTCCAGAATACCATCAAAAGATTCAGAGAATCTGGAAAAAAAATTTCTGCACATAAGTGGCAAGACTGAAAACCAACATTGAATGCCCACGACACTGATCCCTCAGGTGGCACTATTTAAAAACTATCATCATTTTGTAATGGATATTACCATGTGGGCTCAGGAACACTTTGGAAAACCACTGTCAGCTAACACAGTTTGTCACTACATCTACAAGTGCAAGTTAAAACTCTATCATGCAAAGTAGAAGCCAGACACCAACAACACCCAGAAATGCTGCTGGTTGCTCTGGGCCTGAGCTTATCTGAGATGGTCTGACACAAAGTGAAAAAGTGTGCTGTATTCTGACAAGTCCACATTTAAAATTGATTTTGGAAATCATGGACGTTGTGTCCTCCTGGCTAAAGAGCAAAAGGACTATCCACATTATTATCAGCATTAAATTCAAAACCAGCATCTGTGATGGTATGGGGGTGTGTTAGTTCAAAATGGCATGGGTAACTTGCGTAGTGATTTTGCGTGTACAAATATTAAATAAATTATATACTGTATATGTGGGAGGGAATGAAGATTTCTCTTCTTTACCAGCACACATAAATTCAACGGGGCACCAGTCCAGAAGGAATGGACAATTTTATTAATAATTCAATATTTATACCAGCGATGGATCAGTCTCAAACATTCGTGAATTCTCTGTGTTAAACGAGAGAATGGCCACAGAAAAAAAATCAAGCAGAAGCTTCAATTTACCTTTAACAGTTTAATGATAAAACTCAGCTTAGAAAAGGTATTACATTCAAGTGGCTTTTGAGGCAATGTGAAATGATCAACAAGTATCAAACAGCACATTAAACCATTAATGGATTACTGCATAACGTGTATTATCAAACATTTGTGGAACCAAAGAAAAACGTAGCTTGAATTGGCACTGTAATGGAAAATGAAAAAAAGAACCATAAACTAGCTGTAAAACAGAATGGTTAGGAAAATTGGATGTAAATTTATGAAGAAAATGATAAAAGTTGGTTTATAAAAAGGAAAATTTGTGATACTTTAAAAAGGAACAGAGATTAATGAAAAGATACAGCTGGGAAAATAAGTATTGAACACGTCAACATTTTTCTGATTAAACGTATTTCTGATGGAGCCATTGAGCTGAGATTTTCACCAGATATCAGTAACAACCCAAATAATCCATGCATACAAAGAAATCAAGGCAACTGTGTTCACAAAACAAGTTTATATTTAATAAAGTGGAATGACACAGGGAATAAGTATTGAACACGCTTGGTGAAATTCATTTACTATTTAGTAGAAAAGCCTTTGTTGGTAATAACAGCTTCCAAACACCTCCTGTATGGAGAAACTAGGTGCAGACATTGCTCAGGAGTGATTTTAGCCCATTCTTCCACATAAACTGTCTTCTTGAAGGTTCCGTGGGTGTCTTCTACGAACTCTGATCTTAAAGGTAAAGGTAAAGCCAACTTTGTCATTCAATCCATACAGCCAATCATGTACAGTAGAACAAAATTATGTTTCTCTTATCTACAATGTTAATCACATCTAGAATCAGGGTTGCTGCCATGCAAGGCGCTGCCACAAATTTCCTTCATCCATTCCATTATTGCTGAGCACCAAGCTGGATGGCAGGAAGCTCCACTTTTATATGGTCTTTGGCATGACCCGGCCGGTATTTGAACCCCAGCCTCCCAGATGTGGGGCGGATGCTCTACCAACTAGGTCACCACTCCGGTAAATGATCATCTCCAAAGCTGTGCCAGCGATTCATCCCTGCTGTGACCCGGATCCGTTCGTTCCATAAATTTTTAATTAGAGTTAGGTCAGGTGACTGACTGGGCCATTCTAGCAGCTTTATTTTCCTTCTCTGGAGCCAGTTGAGAGTTTCCTTGGCTGTATGTTTGGGATCATTGTCTTGCTGAAATGTCCACCCTCGTTTCATCTTCAGCAACTTGGCAGATGACAACAGGGTCTTATCAAGGATGTTTCTGTACATTTGGCTATTCATCTTTCCTTCAATTATATGGAGTCTGCCAGTACCATGTGCTGAAAAAACATCCTCATACCATGATGGGATCTGCAGTGCCAGTTCTCTTCCAAACATGCTGTGCTGTAGCATCCAGAAAGTTCAATTTTGGTCTCATCTGACCAGACTATATTCTCCCAGTATTTTACTGGCTTGAACAAATGTTATACACCAAACTTTAAATGAGCTTCAACATGTTTTTTCTTCAGCAATGGAGTTTTGTGAGGTGAGCGGACATAGAGCCCATGGAAGTTGAATGCATTACTTATTGTTTTCTTTAAAACAGCCGTACCTGCTAACTCGAGGTCTTTCTGGAGCTCTCCACAAGTGGTCTTTGGGTCTTGGATAACTCTTCTTTTGACTTCTCTGTCAGAAATCTAGGAGCTCTGGTCGTTGCCGGTTTATGGTAAAATGATGTTCTTTCCACTTCCGAATGATGGTTCCAACAATGCTCACTGGAACATTCATCAGTTTAGAAATGCACCTGTAACCAGTGCCATCATTATGTTTTGCAAAAATAAGGTTGGGAAGGTCTAGAGAGAGTTCTTTGCTTCTACCCATCATGAGTTCTCTGTGGTGTGACAATGTGATATTCACAGACCGTTTTAAAGGCTATCAGTCAGGACTTAACCAGCTGAAATTAATTTGCACTGATGGGGGATGTGATGGCTTCTGAAATTCTGATGGATTTCAGCTGGTTTCTTGGCTTTTTATGCCTTTTGCACCTCTTTTTCTTCATGTGTTCAATACTTGTTCCCTGTGTCATTCCACTTTACTACAGACGTGGACAAAATTGTTGGTACCCCTCTGTTAATGAAAGAAAAACCCACAATGGTCACATAAATAACTTGAATCTGACAAAAGTGGTAATAAATAAAAATTCTATGAAAATTAACCAGTGAAAATCAGACAATGCTTTTGAATTGTGGTTCAACAGAATTATTTTAAAAAACAAACTCATGGAACAGGCCTGGACAAAAATGATGGTACCCTTAACTTAATATTTTGTTGCACAACCTTTTGAGGCAATCACTGCAATCAAACGATTTCTGTAACTGTCAATGAGACTTCTGCACCTCTCAGCAGGTATTTTGGTCCACTCCTCATGAGCAAACTGCTCCAGTTGTCTCAGGTTTGAAGGGTGCCTTCTCCAGAAGGCATGTTTCAGCTCCTTCCACAGATGTTCAATAGGATTTAGATCAGGGCTCATAGAAGGCCACTTTAGAATAGTCCAATGTTTGGCTCTTAGCCATTCTTGGGTGTTTTTAGCTGTGTGTTTTGGGTCATTATCCTGTTGCAAGACCCACGACCTGTGACTGAGACCAAGCTGTCTGACACTGGGCAGCACATTTGTCTCTAGAATACCTTGATAGTCTTGAGATTTCATTGTACCCTGCACAGATTCAAGACACCCTGTGCCAGATGCAGCAAAGCAGCCCCAGAACATAACAGAACCTCCTCCATGTTTCACAGTAGGGACAGTGTTCTTTTCTTGGTATGCTTCATTTTTGCATCTGTGAACATAGAGCTGATGTGCCTTGCCAGAAAGTTCCAGTTTTGTCTCGTCTGTCCATAGGACATTCTCCCAGAAGCTTTGTGGCTTGTCAACATGCAGTTTGGCAAATTCCAGTCTGGCTTTTTTATCATTTGTTTTCAACAGTGGTGTCCTCCTTGGTCGTCTCCCATGAAGTCCACTTTGGCTCAAACAACGACGGATGGTGCGATCTGACACTGATGTACCTTGATCTTGGAGCTCACCTTGAATGTGTTTAGAGGTTGTTCTGGGCTCTTTTGTTACCATTCGTATTATCCGTCTCCTCCTGCGGCCACGTCCAGGGAGGTTGGCTACAGTCCCATGGACCTTAAATTTCTGAATAATATGTGCAACTGTAGTCACGGGAACATCAAGCTGCTTGGAGATGGTCTTATAGCCTTTACCTTTAACATGCTTGTCTATAGGCTCCTGCCCCAAGTGGAGGAGTTTAAGTATCTTGGGGACTTGTTCACGAGTGAGGGGAAAATGGAGCGAGAGATCGACAGACGGATTGGAGCAGCATCTGCAGCGATGCGGACGTTGTACCAGTCTGTTGTGGTGAAGAGGGAGCTTAGTTCTAAGGCAAAGCTGTCGATTTACCAGTCAATCTACGCTCCTACTCTCACCTATGGTCACGAGCTTTGGGTAATGACCGAAAGAACGAGATTGCGGATACAAGCGGCTGAAAGGAGCTTTCTCCATAGGATTGCTGGACTCACCCTCAGAGATAGGGTGAGGAGCTCAGTCATCCGGGAGAGGCTCAGAGTAGAACTGCTGCTCCTCCACATTGAAAGGAGTCAATTGAGGTGGTATGGGCGTCTGATTAGGATGCCTCCTGGATGCCTCCCACTTGAGGTGTTTCAGGCACGTCCCACTGGGAGGAGACCGCGGGGCAGACCCAGGACTCGGTGGAGAGACTATGTCTCCCAGCTGGTCTGGGAACGCCTTGGTATCCCCTCTGAAGAGCAGGAGCAGGTGGCTGGGGAGAGGGAAGTCTGGGCTTCTCTGCTTGAACTGCTGCCTCCGCGACCCGGACCTCCGGAAAAGCGGTAGAAGATGGATGGATGGATGGATGGAATCTTGTCTATAATTTTCTTTCTAATCTCCTGAGACAACTCTCTCCTTTGCTTCCTCTGGTCCATGTTTAGTGTGGTACACACCATGTCACCAAACAGCATAGTGACTACTTTTCACCCTTTAAATAGGCCGACTGGCTGATTACAAGTTTGTAGAGAGCTATGATGTTAATTAGAGGACACATCTTGGTTGAACATGTCCCTATGGTCACATTATTTTCAATCTTTTCTAGGGGTACCATCATTTTTGTCCAGGCCTTTTTCATGAGTTTGTTTTTTAAAATAATTCTGCTGAACCACAATTCAAAAGCATTGTCTGATTTTCATTGGTTAATTTTCATAGAATTTTTATTTATAACCACTTTTGTCAGATTCAAGTTATTTCTGTGACCATTGTGGGTTTTTCTTTCATTAACAGAGGGGTACCAACAATTTTGTCCATGTCTGTAAATATAACTTGTTTTGTGAACACAGTTGCCTTGATGGTTTTTGTATGCATGGATTACTTTGGTTGTTACAGATATCTGGTGAAAATCTCAGGTCAATGGTTCCATCAGAAGTAAGTTTAATGAGAAAAATGCTGATGTGTTCAATACTTAATTTCCCCAATGTAAATATTACTTTTCCTAAATTTTATAACTCTGGTCGGAGTTTGCAATCAGACTTATGTCTCAACAGGAGAAATTTGGAATAATCACATTTGGACTGACATCAGAACTGAGCTCAGCACAGAGAGAATGGGTCATGCTTACTCTTGTAGCAGGAGGCAATAATGGGCAGTGTTGGGGCAAGTTACTAAAAAAACAGTAACAAATTACAGTTACCAGTTACTGTCATGTGCTGGTGAGCGCTCGCTCCCTCCTTCCTGTTCACCGGCTCCCTCATCAGACGCACCTGCTGATTCCTGCTGTGCCAGAATTTATAAGGAAGCAATCTTCAGTGATTCAACGCTGGCTCGTTTGGGTATACTGCTCAGCAGACAACTCCTATAGTAAGCGGTTGTGTTGTTGTATGACCTGGTCATACGTTCTCCTCTCCTCCACCTTTTTCAGGTTGCTGCAGACGAAGCAATACGTCTTTGGGGATTTGGTACGCTCGCCAGCCCGTTGCTCCACCTCAAGTCAGCCTTCCTTCTTCGCCCTGTCAGACCTCATCATCATTCCCGACTGGCAGTTCTGCCTGCTGGTTCATCTCCTTTGCTGGGTTCTGTGCCCGTCTCTTTCTCCCTCTCACGTGAGTGGTACTAATTTGTTTCCCATTCATTCTCCATTCCTCTCTAACCAGTCTCATCTGTCCTCCGCAGTGCTCCTGCTTTTCTGGCGAGTGACTGGCGTTTTCCTAAAGGAAGTGGTTTTTGAAAATTCTAATAAAAGGTCAAATGTTCTCTGTGTGTTCTCTTGGTGATTGCACGCTGCACTCAGGTTGCTTGTCCAGCCAATATGACAGAATGAGCCAGCCAGAGTCACAACCTGGCAAGTGCATCATCATCAACAGAGCACTCCACGCTTCACCGCCTCGACGCTACAGAGAGGCAGGTGGCTGAGCACACTCAGCTGCTGCAGGCAATTATGCAGCAGCTGAGTGTCCTTACTGATCAATTGGGCCATGCGGCTGTCCCGGCCACTCCACCTCCATCTGCTCAACCTCCTTCCACTATTATCCGCCGAACCCTTGCTATTACCACACCTGGTTCGTATGCGGGGGAGGTGAGGAAATGCAAGGATTTCTTATGTCAGCTTCAGCTTTATTTTGAGCAGGTGCAGGGGGAGTTTCCTGATGACATTTCTAAAATTCATCAGTTTACTCTTCTGCTTCGGGGCCGCACCCTTAGTTGGGCACGGGCTGTTATCGAGAGTCACAGAGCTTCGCCGCCAATGTTTGACCAATTTGTGTCTGAGTTTTCCCACACCTTCGACCGTACCAAGAATGAAGGGAATATTGTGAGCTGCCTGATGTCTCTCCGCCAGGGCAGCCGGTCTGTGGCCGACTTCTCGGTGGAGTTCCGGGTTGAGGCAGCAGATTCGGTGTGGAACAAAGTTGTGCTACGCAGCGCAATCCTCCACGGACTGAATCCTCAGCTTTGTGATGACTTGGCGGTTCATGCCGTTCCTGCCACCTTGGACAACCTGATAGATCAGGCGGTCGGGCTAGATAATCGTTACTGTGAACGTGCCCGGGAGCGCGGTGCCTCCTCTCGCTTGCCCGTCACTCGCTCCCTCCCGGCGTCTACTGACCGAGGTGAGCCCGATTCCTCTCCCGAGCCCATGGAGCTCAGCTCTGCTCGTCTTCCGCAAACAGAGGTTGAGTGACGGTGGCGGATCGTGGCGTGTGCCTACTGTGGTTCTTTGAAGCACCAGTTGGACACATGCTGCCTACGGCCGAAAGAATTGGCCCATCAGTAGCCGCGGGGGGTCTGGTGGGCGGGACTCAATCTGATCCCCCCAGTAATTTCTCAATTTTGGCCCTCATCCAGCTACCGGGGGTCGAGAGAAGGGTCTCCACCCCAATCAATTCCGGGGTGGAGGGTAATTTTGTTTCCTCCAGGCTGGTGAACGAGATGGGGATTCCGACAGTTAAACTGCCAGCTCCCTGTTCCATGCATACCCTTCCTGGCCAGACAGTGGCGTCCGTTACCCATTGCATGGTGCAGTTATCCATCCTATTGTCCGGTAACCACCGGGAGAAGCAGACTTTTTACGTGTTTCCACGAGCTTCTCACGCGGTGGTACTTGGTTACCCGTGGCTCTGGAGGCACAATCCAATTATTAATTGGGCACAAAATTCCATCACCTCCTGGAATCCCAACTGTTTGGCAACGTGCCTAAATTCAGCCGAGTGTTCCCCATCCCTTCCCGTCTCCTCTCCTCAGGTTGAGCCGCCGGACCTCAGCCTCGTGCCCAAAGTCTATCATGACCTTGGGGAGGTCTTTAGCAAGTTACGAACGTTAGCACTTCCTCCGCATCACTCGTATGACTGTGCCATCAACCTCCTTCCGGGTGTGAGGTTGCCATCCAGCAAACTCTATAGTATTTCTGGGCCTGAGAGAGAGGCGATGGAAAGGTACATTAAAGACTCGTTGAACACTGGCCTCATTCGGCCATCTTTGGCTCCCGTTGGGGCGGTGTTTTTCTTTGTGGGCAAGAAGGATGGGTCTCTGCGTCTGTGCGTTGACTACCAGGAACTTAACGCCATCGCTGTCAAAGATAAATACCCTTTGCCCCTGAAGAACTCCGCTTTTGAGCTCCTGGAGTGTTCACGTGTATTCTCTAAGCTCGACGTACGTAATGCATACCACCTAGTTAGAATACGCAAGGGGGACGAGTGGAAAACAGTGTTCAAAATACATCTGGGGCATTTTGAGTATTTGGTTATGCCGTTTGGATTAACTAATGCCCCCGCTGTTTTCCAGCATTAAATCAACGACGTCCTCCGCAATATGCTTAATTGGTTTGTTTTCGTCTATTTATTATTTTTATTATTTATTTTGTCCTGTGTAGAATATTCATTAAATTCCACAGTCTCCTCGGCTATGGGCCAATAACCTTTTGAGGTGTCTATGGGCTACAACCCCCCCGCTCTCTATGGCTGAGAGAGAGTTTGCAGTGCCGTCCGTGGGGGTCCATTGCCATTGCTGCCGCCAGGCCTGAAGATCCACCAGAGCGGCGCTGCTGCATTCTACTGAGCGTAATCAATGCTACTCTGACCGCAAGAAGGTTCCAGCACCAAGCTACAAGACGGGACAGCAGGCCTGGGTGGCCACGGACCAGATCTCCACTGAAGGCGGAGTGTCAGAAGCTCACTCCCCAGTTTGTGGGCCCCTTCCCCGTCACAAGTAACGTCGGCGACTCTGCTGTCCGGCTCCAGCTTCCACGAGTGCTCCGCGTGCACCCTACCTTTCATGTCTCCAAGGTGAAGCCTCTCTCTTCCAGCCCTCTCCCCCCAGGATCCTGGACAGACACATCGTCGGCTTCCATCGGTCTATGATGACCATGGAAGAGAATCCTAAACGTCTATTCTGCTGGAACAGCACCGCCTGTGGCTGAACAGGCCGACGTGCGAATGGCAGTCCCTGTCACACAGGTCGCACTTGTGGGTGGTCCCCGTGCTGCTGGGTCTGTGGCGGTTCTTCCTGCGGGTCCTTTTTTCATCTGCTGCAGCAGTCAGTCTCTCTTCACCCGCCTTGAGCTGTCTGGTCAGGGTGCCTCTCCATTTGGAGCGGTCCGTTGCAAGGTCCTCCCAGCGCTCTGTGTTGATCTCCAGGGCCTTCATGTCTCTCTTGCAGACGTCTCTAAAGTGCAGCTGTGGGCGGCCAACGTCTCTCCTGCCAGTCGCCAGTTCTCCGTAGAGGACGTCTTTGGGGATTCTGCCATCCTCCATACGGTGAACGTGGCCTAGCCAGCGGAGCCTGCGCTGCCTGAGTAGAGTGAACATGGAGGGAAGGCCGGCGCGGGACAGAACTTCTGTGTTGGGCACTTTGTCCTGCCAGGATATGTCCAGGATATGGCGAATGCAGCGCAAGTGGAAGGAGTTCAGTTTCTTTTCCTGCCGGGTGTATGTTGTCCACGTCTCACTCCCATAGAGCAGTGTGCTGATGATGCAGGCATTGTACACTGCCATCTTCGTCTTGACAGAGAGTTTGGGATTTTCCCACACTTGTGTGGTGAGGCGAGCGAGTGTGAAGGCTGATTTTCCAATCCTCTTGTTGATCTCTGTATCAAGGGAGAGGTTGTTGCTGATCGTGGACCCCAGGTACGTGAACTGATTCACGATCTCCAGCTCGTAGCCGTCGATGGTGATGGTTGGTGGTGCTTCCGTGCCTTGCGCCAAGATGTTAGTCTTCTTCAGGCTCATGGTAAGCCCGAAGTCCTTGCATGCCTGGGAGAAGCGGTCCATCAGGGTCTGAAGCTCCTGCTGTGTGTGGGTTGCGACTGCAGCGTCGTCTGCGAACAGCATGTCTCTGATTAGAGCCTTGTGTACTTTGGTTCTGGCTTTCAGGCGGGCGAGGTTGAAAAGCCTGCCATCAGATCTTGTGTGCAGGTAGATTCCCTCTGTTGCTGTGCTGAAGACATGCCTCAGGAGCATAGCAAAGAAAATCCCAAAGAGGGTTGGCGCAAGTACACAGCCCTGTTTCACTCCGCTGCGTATGTTGAATGGCTCTGAGACGTTGCCATCGTGCTGCACTATCCCCTGCATGTTGGTGTGAAACGATTCGATGAGGCTTTGCAACTTTGGTGGGCATCCTATCTTTGGCAGGATCTTGAAAAGGCCCTCTGCTGACCAGATCGAACGCTTTGGTGAGGTTGATGAAGGCGACGTACAGGGGCATGTTCTGTTCTCTGCATTTCTCCTGGAGTTGGCGGATGGAGAATATCATGTCTACCGCTGATCGCTCAGCACGGAAGCCACACTGAGACTCGGGGTAGACATGTTCAGCAAGCTTCTGTAGACGAACGAGAACAACTCGTGCGTAGACTTTGCCAACAACGCTGAGGAGGGAGATGCCCCTGTAGTTGTTGCAGTCGCTTCTCTCCCCTTTGTTTTTGTAGAGGGTGATGATCTTGGCGTCCCTCATGTCCTGTGGTATGGCACCTTCCTTCCAACACTGGCAGAGGACGTCATGCAATGGCAGCAGTAGGGCGGTCTTGCAGTGCTTGATCAGGTCAGGGGGTATGCCGTCGTTGCCGGGTGCCTTGCCAGCGGCCAAGCTATCAATGGCCTTGCTGAGTTCGTCGATGGTTGGCTCGGCATCAAGTTCGTCCATGGATGGCAGGCAGTTGATGGCATCAAGGGCTGACGGTGTCACGGTGTTCTGTCTGGAGTAGAGGTTGGAGTAGTGTTCCACCCATCTCTCCATCTGCTTGTTCTTTTCTGTGATCATCTCCCCAGTGGAGGATTTGAGGGGGACAGTCTTGCTCTGAGCCGGACCAAGTGCTTTCTTGATGCCATCGTACATACCACGGATGTTCCCTGTTATGGCAGCGGTTTGAATGTCTTGGCTGAGCTGAGTCCAGTACTCGTTGGCACAGCGCCGAGCAGTCTGCTGAACTTTGCTTCTCGCAGCCCTGAGAATCTGGAGATTCTTCTCGTTTGGGTACTTCTTGTACTCAGCAAGTGCTGAGCGCTTGGCTTCAATGACGGGGGTCATCTCGGTCAACTTGGCATCAAACCAGTCCTGTGACTTCGAGGTCTTCCTTCCAAAGGTAGCCAAGGCTGTGCGGTGGATGGTGTTTCGCAGCTATTCCCACTTCTGCTTTGCAGATTCTCCTTCTTGTGGTACACCAAGTTCCTTCTCAAAGGTGGAGGCAAACTGCTCAACAAGTTCTGGTTGAGCCATCTTGCTGGTGTCAATCCGTGCCTTTCCAGGCTGTCTAGCATGATGGAATTTCTTCAGCTGCAGCTTGACCTTGAAACACACCAATGAATGGTCTGTGTCGCAATCTGCACTCTGGAACGAACGGGTGATTAGCACGTCGTTCAGTGAGGTGCGCCTGGTCAGGATCAAGTCCAGCTGGTGCCAGTGCTTTGAGCGCGGATGTTGCCAGGAAACCTTGTGTTGGGGCTTGGTCTTGAAGAACGAGTTTGTGATGCACAGATCGTGATATGTGCAGAGCTCGAGCAGCCGCTGTCCGTTGTCGTTCATTCTGCCCATGCCAAAAGGTCCAAGACAGGAGGGCCAGGAGTCGTGGTCAGCACCCACTCTGGCATTGTCTCCAAGGAGAATGAGTTGTTCAGAGTTGGGGATGATCCTGACAGTTGTTGCGAGATTCTCGTAGAACTCGTCTTTTGCCTCTGGTGTGGCTGTCAGTATTGGGGCATACACACTGACGAGGGTGACTGGGCCTTGAGTGGTGTTCAGGTGGAGGGTGAGGAGTCGTGCAGAGCCAGTGCTGCCTGGTTCCACCATCTTCAGCAAGGTGTTCTTCACTGCGAAGCCCACTCCGTGTTCCCTGTGTTCGTCACTGCCCTTTCCCTGCCAGTAGAATGTGTAGTCCTTCTCTCTCAGTGTGCCTGCATCAGCGAACCGTGTTTCCTGGAGAGTGGCGATATCCACTCCCAGTATCTTCAGCTCATTATTGATGATGGCAGTCTTCCTGGTGTCGTTGATGTCCTTGAGGTTAGCAGCGAGTCCTGTCATCATAGTGCGGACGTTCCAAGTTCCCAGTTTTAGAGTTGGTCTCTTTTGTTTTATTGTCTTGCCTGGTGCGAAGGTTCTCAGCCTGCTGTTCGGACTTCTCCTCATCCCCATGCACCCAATGAGGAAAGCAAGCTGTGGCGGGACAACACCTTATTGGCTGGGGGCTGCCCAGCTTGAAGCGGGCCGTAGCTGTCCAGTGAGATCCGATGATCCCTCCCACCGTTGGGAACAACCCCTGGCGCCGTGCTCTACACCAATTGAGCGGTGGCTTATAACTGGTAACTGTCATTCCCCATGTTTTGTCTATGCCGAAGGCGAAGCTGAAGTGTCCTCTCCAGTGATCCGGTGTTCTACCTTCCAGCGTTGGGCATTGGTAGGATTCGCGCGTTGTGCGCGCTGCTGAGAAGGTGATCAGCTGCAAGCTCCCATCCCTCCAGGACCTGTACACCTCCAGGACCCGGAGGCGTGCAGGTCGGATCATAGCCAACCCTTCACACCCTGGACACGCCCCCCTCCCCTCAGGTAGAAGACTTCGGTCCATTCAGACTAAAACCTCCCGCTACATGAACAGCTTCTTCCCCTCTGCCATCAGACTGCTGAACACTAAGTGACTTATTAGACTCTCGTGCACTACGTACAGCAGCTCAACCGGACTCATGACAATTATCACTGTTTTCTTTTGCACTACCGTCTGCACTATGTGGAACTCCACAATATCTGCTACTTGTTAATATATTTAATAATTGCATAGATTAGTATTACTCATTCATATTTTACATTTTATTGCATGCATAGTTTTTTATTTTAAAAATGTTTAATGTTTAATGTTGCAGCATTGCACCGAGACAAATTCCTAGTTTGTGTACTACATGAACAATGGCAATAAATCTCATTCTGATTCTGATTCTGATTCTGATTCTGATTCAGATTCAAGCCTGGGCAGGAAGATATGGAGGACAAGATGTTGCCCATGCAGCATGTCCCCCCTCTCCACGTCACTGATGAATCCAAAGGAACAGCAGGGCTGCTACAGGTTTGGCACCAGCGCCGTTGCAGGAGCTGCCAGAACAATGTTGAGCACAACATAGAACTGCCTTAGGGGCTCCGACTCCGGATTTTTCCTCAGGGTTGACTCCCGAAGCCTTTCCTGTGACCGGGTATGCCGCAAGGCAGCGGAGGTTTGAAATCAGGGTTTACCTTCCCCTAGATGGGCTACCTTCCCAGGTTAACGAGCCACCATCTACCCGAAGCATCTGGTTTTAAGGCGCCAGAGATCCGCCCTCGCCCCTTCTCCTATTAGTAAAAGCAGTTCCGCTGGGCTTAGAGACTAAACCACACGGGCAGGCTAGGAGTTGGACTTAGTTGTCAGAGGCTTTTCGAGACGCACGCCATAAGGAGCATTTTATGAGCACTGGGAGCTTAACCCCAGTGCCGCTCCTAGCTATGACAACCTTGGAACCTTGGATCCTGGATGTATGTCGTCGGGGCCGGGGCTTCCAGTATTTGGTCGACTGGGAGGGCTATGCTCCGGAGCATCGGTCATAGGTCCCTTGGTCCAAGTTCCATGACAAAGGGATGGTCCGGGACAACCATCGTGCTCACCCTGAAAAGACTGGGCGACCACCAGGAGGCGTTCCTTGAGAGGGGGGCACTGTCATGTGCTGGTGAGCGCTTGCCCCCTCCTTCCTGTTCATTGGCTCCCTCATCAGATGCACCTGCTGATTCCTGCTGTGCCAGTGTTTATAAGGAAGCAATCTTCAGTGATTCAACGCTGGCTCGTTTGGGTATATTGCTCAGCAGACAGCTCCTATAGTAAGCGGTTGTGTTGTTGTATGACCTGGTCATACGTTCTCCTCTCCTCCACCTTTTTCAGGTTGCTGCAGACGAAGTGGTGTGTCTTCGGTGATTTGGTGCACTCACCAGCCCGTTGCTCCACCTCAAGTCAGCCTTCCTTCTCCGCCCTGTCAGACCTCATCATCATTCCCGACTGGCAGTTCTGCCTGCTGGCTCATCTCCTTCGCTGGGTTCTGTGCCGGTCTCTTTCTCCCTCTCACGTGAGTGGTACTAATTTGTTTCCCATTCATTCTCCATTCCTCTTTAATCAGTCTCGTCTGTCCACCGCAGTGCTGCTGCTTTTCTGGCGAGTGACTGGCGTTTTCCTCAAGAAAGTGGTTTTTGAAAATTCTAATAAAAGGTCAAACGTTCTCTGTGTGTTCTCTTGGTGACTGCATGCTGCATTCAGGTTGCTTGTCCAGCCAATATGACAGTTACTTCTTCTCAAAAATATTTGTTACTTTACTAGTTACTTTGATTAAAGTAACTAGTTATTTGAAAAAGTAACTTTTATGTTACTTTTAAACACATACTTAAATCATCTTGTACACATAGCAAGATAATTTAATTAATGGATTATATTGCAAGCTTATTAATGTCAGGCTGAAAACATATTGTTTCAGACAGATCTTTCAGAACACGTTCAGTATGCTTTATCCTGCCTTGAGAGCTCTTATTGTGGGAAAAATCTGAAGAAAATCAATATGGTATTGCCAGTAATTTCCTCATTTTGGAGTGAGAGTTGGCAACACTACATAAAGCTGTCCATGTTTATCTTACAGTGCATCCGGAAAGTATTCACAGTGCTTCCCTTTTTCCACATTTTGTTATGTTACAGTCTAGTTCCAAAAGGAATTAAATTCATTTTTTCCTCAAAATTCTACACACAATACCTTGTAATGACAATGTTGAAAAAAGTTTTTTTTTTGAGATCTTTGTAACTTTACTAAAAATAAAAAAACTAAGAAATCACATGTACATAAGTATTCACAGCCTTTGCTCAATACTTTGTTGATGCACCTTTGGAAGCAATTATAGCCTCAAGTTTTTTTGAATATGATGCCACAAGCTTGGCACACCTATCTTTGGGCAGTTTCACCCATTCCTCTTTGCAGCACCTTTCAAGCTCCATCAGGTTGGATGGGAAGCGTCGGTGCACAGCCATTTTCAGATCTCTCCAGAGATGTTCAGTTGGATTCAAGTCTGGGCTCTGGCTGGGCCACTCAGGGACATTCACAGAGTTGTCCTGAAGCCACCCCTTCGATATCCTGGCTGTGTGCTTAGGGTTGTTGTCCTGCTGAAAGATGAACCGTTGCCCTTGTCTGAGGTCAAGCGCGCTCTGGAGCAGGTTTTCATCCAGGATGTTCTCTGTACACTGCTGCATTCATCTTTCCCTCGATCCTGACTAGTCTCCCAGTTCCTGCCACTGAAAAACATCCCCACAGCATGATGCTGCCATCACCACTGGTATGGTTATGAGCAGTGCCTAGTTTCCTCCAAACATGACGCCTGGCATTCACGCCAAAGAGTTCAATCTTAGTCTCATTAGACCAGAGAATTTTGTTTTTCTTGGTCTGAGAGTCCATGAAAAACAAAATTCTCTGATAAAGAATCTTTGTCTCATTAGACCAGAGAATTTTGTTTTTCATGGTCTGAGAGTTGAGGGGCGCGGTGGCGGAGTGGTTAGCACTGCGGCAGCACAGCAACTCACCCTTGGCCGGGGGATCCTGGGCTCGATCCCAGCCCCCGACCAACAGTGATCTGTGTGGAGTTTGCATGTTCTCCCCGTGTCTGCGTGGGTTTACTCCGGGATTTCTCCGGTTTCCTCCCACATGCCAAAAACATGCAAGTTAGGTTAATTGGCATCAAACTGGGGATTCTAAATTGTCCTTAGGTATGACTGTGAGAGTGAATGGTTGTCTGTCTCTCTGTGTTGGCCCTGTGATGGACTGGCGATCTTTCCAGGGTGTACCCTGCCTCTCGCCCAAAGATGCTGGGATAGGCTCCAGCCCCCCTGCGACCCGAAAAGGATTAAGCGGAAGAAGATGGATGGATGGTTGCTTTTGTCTAACATTATACACAGTTAATCTGCAATAGTAACTTATTCCTGTACTTATTTCTTTTGGTCAATACCACAGTTGCAGTATGTTGTATTTTTATTAATGTCTATTTTCTTTTTGACAGGAAGGTTCTAAAGACAACTCCATCCCTCATCATAGAGACAAGCCTTGTGATGATCCTCATATAATAAAGTCTGAAAAAAATTATGTTGTGTTTCTATTGAAAATGTTTTTTCAAATTTTGTTAAGGACTTAAAACCTTCTACAACAGTTTGTGTGAAGTTTAGTGTAGCTACAGAAATGTTTAACATTCAGCAGATCCAGGTGTTCAAGAGGATTGGCAAGAAAAAATGGGGAGAGACCGAGACACAAACTGAAAGGGTTTTTAAACTTTGATTACTTGTGTTGTTTTTTTTTTTTTTTTTTTAAAATTTACTCATGATTTGAGCCTCTTATTTACAAGCAGCCTGAATGTTATGCCTGGAAGCAGGGACCAGTGGATACGTTCTGGGTGTTGAAGGTTAGCTTTGTTAACAAGCTAGCAGCACATGGAACAGGGTAGCAACAAGCTAACAATAAGCTAACAGAGTGAGGAACAGGCAAGTAGGCAGGCTAGAGGCGCAGCACCAAAGACCACGCCTTCCGCCGTTAGCCCCTAATATACCCATGGTGTGGTGATGTCATCACGTGAATGCATCCCCACGGCCATGGCACGTAAAGGCCAAATGTCACGCAATTTTTTTTTCTAAATGACAACGAATTTAGATAAAATACACATAGCTTAAACCAAATATTCATACCGGAGACCATATCACCCACCTGTATTTACATAATTGCACAAAATACACCAGGTGAAGGCCCCACTTTGCTTGCTGGCTTGTGACAGCCAGTCCAGACCACGCCCATATTTTTGACATCACCAGTTGTACCCTGGCTGCCCTGCCTATCCACATTCACACTTATCAACATTGGACAATCATGACGGAAAGTGACAGCGATTGTGAACAAATTAGTTTAGTTTTGTCTTTTTTTTTTGTCTTTTTTTTTGTCAGTGGTTCAGACAGTGACAGAGGCATAGAACCTTACAGGTTCGAGCCGTCCGAGACGGAATCAGATGCTTTGTCTGATGACAACAGTTCCAACGATGACCAGAGAGCAGAACCAGTGGAAAATGTCATTGAACTGGACATTAATCGCCTCTAGAATTGCGAAGCTGAAGGGGGTCTGTCGAGGGCGCCCCATAAATATTGATTTTTTGGAAGCCATTATTATTACAGTGGAGGAGAGCCGCTGCTGTCAAGAAATTGACCAGATCAATATGAAAATGGAGGCGCATACCTGTCAAGTGAGACGTTTTCGCCGTATTTTGGTGCCAAGCGCGGCTGTGGGAGATGGCGGAGTGGTTTGGGACACTTTTCTGGGAAATGTTTTAAATGTAGTTCGTGTTGTTATTGTCAAATATTTTAAGGAAAATACGGGGAAAATGCAGTTTTAGCAAAAACGGGCGTATTGCCATTTCTGTACGCCCAAAAGAAAAATATACTGGAAAAAAAATTGAGTGTTTTGCGGAGCACGTCCTGTGTGTGATCACCCACAGCTGGTGCTGGCAGATCGCTCAGCGTCAGCTATTCGCACTACCATGAGAAGTGTGGAGTCACTCATTAGTCTAATTGTCGGGCGGGCTGATCGCTCAGCTTGAGCTATTCTCACTACAATGAGAAGTCATTAGGACAATGGTTTAACACGTTGAGCTGTGCAGCGGTTGCGGAACAGACAGAGATCGCCTGACAAATACAGAATTCTGCTTTTTTTTAAATTTTGCGCCGGACGCTGAGTTGTGTTGTTATTGTCAAATATCCATGAATCCTTAAAATATTTGACAATAACAACACGAGTTGCATTTGGGGCATTTCCCAGAGAGGTGTCCCTTGTTGCTCCGCCGTTCCTTATAGCCGCTTTTTACGGTGTTGAAGTACGGCGAAAACATCTCACTTGACAGGTATGAAAACATTTCCCAGAGAAGTGTCCCTTATTACCCAGCTGTCCCTGATAGTCCCGTTTTAAGGTATGGGTGAAATATCCAATTTTTTCTTTCTTGTTGCTCACTTCAACCTTCCAGTCTCCATATAAACAATCAATTGAAATACCCCAAGCATCAAACTAGGGTACAATCGATTTCGTCACTTCCGCCTTCTTCCCCAGGCGATTCCAGGGGCCGTGTCAGGCCAAGCGCAGCAGTTTTAAATTAACGAATATTCCGTTGTTACTGAAGCATATGCACCAAGACCCGAACGGATCGGTTCCCTTTTATATCTAGTTTCAAGATATTTAAAGTACCCTGTTACGTGACATTTGGCCTTTAAGGTGGTATTAGCTGTGTGCCACATTTACCTCCCCCTTGGAAAAACCAGAACTACTGGTGATGGTTTAGTTTTAGTTTAGTTTATTCACACACCCACATCACACATTATCAACATTATCAACAGCATGAATGAATGAATTACAGTATGAATTATCAACAGCATGAATTGCAGTATACAATAGGCTTGTTTTTCACATTTATTTGGAGTGTGAAAGGGTCACCCCAAGGAAGCTGTTTAAAGCTTTTAGTAGGGGGCCCAGTTTCTATAATAAAATGATAACAGATTAGATATTGGTCGGATGTCTTTGTGTACAGCAACATACAAACATATAACGGACATATAACACATAATCCCAGCATTAATTTACATTGAATTAGTAGGTAAGGTCAAGATAGGTTGGCAAGTTAATAAATACTAGTGGAGTGACATCAATATATATAAAACAAATAACAATCGGGTGACAACTCATCAGTAAGTAAGTTTTGTGTAACAAATAGTGGATTAATTATATAATGATAAGAGTTGCATTTTTGCTTTTTCTTGGAAATGGAGATGGAAGGTGACATTTTTAGATTCTCATCAAGCTCATTCCAAATCTGCAGTCCTCACCACACAATAATAAAGCTGGTAGATTTTAGTCTTCGTTTTTCCTCAGTAATTTGGTTTTTATTTCTGGTGATAAAGCTGTGTGTGGGAAGGAAGATAGGAATGAGTTCACATAATTTATAGTTGAGTTTGTGGACAACCTGATACATTAAACAGGCATTCCGGAAGTAATTACGTAAATGTTTAGTGTGTGTACTTGTCCTGTAGGTTTACAATTGAAAAGCGAAAATGTAAATTAGAACAAAAGCCATCCAGTCATTTGCCACCTGAAAATTAAAAGGACAAATCAGATAATGGATTATCATACATTCTTAGAAAATCAGTCCATCATAATAATGGACATTGAGAAATTCTAGCCCCTGTGTAGAAAGTCATACATGTGCGCTGACCCCTGTTAAATGTGCTGCATGCTTAAATTACAGTTTATAATGCACGACTGACTTTAGACCTGCTTTTTGTTGATCAAAGGTGCATTGACAGATAACATAATGCCAACATGCTGAACTTTGTGCCAATGTGATGCTCCATCGATCCATTTGCATTAGATTGGCTAGGTGGTTGGCAGCTAGCTGAAGCTAGCAGTTTAGCCCCTCATTTATGAATGTATGTTTATTGTACTCCAGGGACCAGTCATATCCCCTCGACCAGTGAAACCACACAATCCTGTCCACCACTGGTGCATTATTTCATTCATTCTTTGAGACAACTTTATGTTAGATGGCTCAGGCTCAATTCATACGAAGAGCTAGTCAACTAACATTAGCAATGGAGACATAGGGAGGGTAGACGTAATTGTGATCTTAGGAACTTAAAGATACAGTGGGGAAAATAAGTATTGAACACGTCAACATTTTTCTCATTAAACATATTTCTGATGGAGGCATTGACCTGAGATATTTCCCAGATATCAGTAACAATCCAAGTAATCCATACATACAAAGAAATCAAAGCAACTGTGTTCACAAAACAAGTTATATTTAATAAAGTAGAATGATACAGGGAATAAGTATTGAACACGCTTTGTGAAATTCATTTAATATTTAGTAGAAAAGCTTTTGTTATTAATAACAGCTTCCAGACACGTCCTGTATGGAGAAACTAGGCACAGATATTGCTTAGGAGTGATTTTAGCCCATTCGTCCACACAAACTCTCTTCAAATCTTGAAGGTTCCGTGGGTGTCTTCTATGAACTCTGATCTTCAATTCAACTTTATTTATATAGCGCCATTTCACAACAAGAGTCATCTCATAGCACTTTCAAATGTAGGGGAACCCCACACAATTGCAGAAAGACCCCAGCAATCAGACGATCCCCTGTGAGCAAGCACTTGGCGACGATGGAGAGGAAAAACTCCCTTTTAACAGGAAGAAACCTCCAGCAGAACCAGGCTCGGGGGTGGGGGGGCAGTTTATCTGCTGTGACTGGCTGGAGGTAAGGGGATAGAGAAGAAGAAGAAAAGAACAGACATGTAGAGAGCAAACAGCACGACGGGGACTCAATCTATGGGAGAGAACAAACAGATGTTAATGACCATCAAAAATATTTCATTGAGAGTGAAGAAAGTAGTGAAGCCCAGTGAATTGTTGGAGGTACCCCAGCTGTCTAAACCTATTAGCAGCATAACTAAGGGAGGGTTCAGAGGAACATGATCCCTCCCTAATTATAGGCTATATCAAAAAGGAAGGTTTTAACCCTATTCTTAAAAATAGAGATAGAGTCTGACTCCCAAATCCAGATTGGCAGCTGGTTCCACAGGAGAGGAGCTTGATAACTGAAAGCTCTGCCTCCCATTATACTTCTGGAGATTCTAGGTATTACAAGTAATCCTGCATTTTGAGAGCGTAGTGCCCTGTTAGGATAATAGGATAGTATCAGATCTTTTAAATAAAAAGGGGCCTGACTATTTTGAGCTTTGTAAGTGAGAAGACGGATTTTAAACTTAATTTTGAACTCATGGGAAGCCAATGAAGGGAGGCCAAAACCGGAGAGATATGATCTCTCTTTCTAGTACCTGTTAAAACTCTTGCTGCAGCATTTTGGATCAGATGAAGACTTTTTAAAGACGTTTTAGAACAACCTGATAATAAAGAATTACAATAATCTAATCTAGAGCTAACAAAAGTGGGGATTAGTTTCTCAGCATCACTCTGAGACAAGATGCTCCTAATCATGACAAGATTATGCAAATTATAGAAGGCAGTCTTAGAAACAAGTTTAATATGTGAATTGAAAAACAGATCTTGATCAAAAATAACTCCAAGGTTCCTCACAGAACTATTAAGAGAAAGAGTAACCGCATCCAAACTAAGAGTTTGATTTGGAAAGGTATTTCTAAGGTTTTTTGGACCAACTAGAGTGACTTCAGTCTTATTTGAATTTAATAGCATGAAATTACAAGTCATCCAAGCTTTGATTTCCTTAAGACAGGCCTCTAACTTGGCTAATTGATTGCTATCATCTGGCTTCACTGACAGGTATAATTGTGTATCATCTGCATAACAATGAAAATGTATACAGTGCTTTCTAATAATGCCTAGTGGAAGCATATATAAACTAAAAAGAATAGAGCCTAGCACAGATCCCTGTGAAACTCCGTGACTGAGCTTTGAGTTGGAAGAAAACTCATTATTGACATGAACAAACTGGAACCTATCAGATAAATAAGATCTAAACCACTGCAACGAAGTTCCATTAAGTCCAGCATGATGTTCTAATCTATCAAGTAGAATATTATGACCAGTAGTATCAAAAGCTACACTAAGGTCGAAAAAGACAAGTACAGAAACAAGTCCATTATCAGATGCGATAAGGAGGTCATTAGTGACCTTCACTAAGGCTGTTTCAGTACTATGATGGATTCTAAACCCAGATTGAAACTCTTCAAATAAACCATTTCCCTGCAAGTGGTCAAAAATGAAAGGCAGATTACAGATTGGCCTATAGTTAGCCAAAATTCCTGGATCCAGCGTTGGCTTTTTGAGTAAGGGTTTAATTACAGCTGTTTTAAAAGCCTGTGGTACATGGCCTAATGTTAATGAAGAATTGATTATTTGAAGAATAGAGCTATCAATAAATGGGAAGTCTTCGTTAAAAAACCTGGTAGGAATAGGGTCTAAAAGACAAGTTAAAGGCTTGGATGAGGAAATTAGTTTATCTAACTCTAAAAGGTCAATTGGAGTAATCTCATCCAAACAGATATCAATTAAAGGAGTTAACATGGGAAGAATCTGACACTTTATCTCTGATAGATGAAATTTTATTATTGAAAAAGTTCATAAAGTCCTGACTAGTAAGCTCTAAGGGAATGCTAGGATTGACAGAGTCCTGACTCTTTGTCAGCCTGGCTACAGTGCTGAAAAGAAACCTGGGATTATTCTTGTTCTCTTCTATTAATGCAGAATAATAACTTGTTCTAGTTTTTCTAAGAGATTTTTTAGAAATTAAAAGATGATTTCTCCAAGCTAAATAGATTTCATCTAAATTAGTGGAGCACCATTTTCTTTCTAATTGACGAGTCTTCTGGTTTAAGCTACGAGTTTCTGTGTTGAACCAAGGAGTTAGAAATCTCTGATTAGACTTTTTCTTTTTTAAAGGGGCCACCATGTCTAGAGTCTGATGCAGAGAAGCTGTAACACTATCTACCATGCTATCAGTTACAGAAGGGGCAAGCTCTCCATAGCTTATCTCCGTTGTGTTGACACATGGCATAGAGGAAACAATCTGCTTAAATTTGGTAACAGCATCATTTGAGAGGCATCTACTGTAGTAATATTTTTCTTTAGGAGCCAAATAGTCAGAAATAGTAAAATCAAAGGTTAACAGACAATGGTCTGACAGTACAGGGTTATGAGGAGACACTACCAGATTTTCTATTTCTATGCCATATGTCAGAACAAGGTCCAGTGTGTGGTGGAGACAATGGGTAGAATTTCCCACTTTCTGAAAAAAAACCCCCATCGAGTCTAATATTGAATTAAATGCCATATTAAGGCAATCCCTATCTACATTTACATGTATATTAAAGTCCCCTACTAGATATCTGTTTCCTATAGGCCCTTAGAATAGAGGGTTATTATTAATGAAAGCGCTTTGAGTGGTCTTTGTGACTAGAAAAGCGCTGTATAAGTGCAGGTTAGTTAGTTAGTTAGTTATAATTATTCTATCTGATTTCAGCATTAAATCAGCTAAGAATTTGGCAAATTCGAATAAAAACTCTGAGTAGGCTGAGGGAGGATGATAAACTATGGCAAATAAAATTGGGTTTAACCTAAAATTGCTAACATGCCACATACTGAGGACCAAGCCCTCAAAGGAATCATAACATGTTTTTTGCTTTACGTTAACTAGTAATTTGGAAGGGTAAATTGTTGCTACTCCTCCTCCACAACTAGAACTTCTGGGATTTTGATAGTTTAAATAACCAGAGGGAGTTGATTCATTTAAACCAACACAATCCCCTTGCCTTAACCAAGTCTCTGTAAGGGATATTAATTCAATCTGATGATCAATTAACAGATCTTGGACTAGCAGAGACTTGGGAGTTAGAGACCTAATATTTAACAAACCACATTTAATTTTTAAATTATGAGGAGGAACAGAGGCCAAGTCATTAAATTTACAGGCTTCATGTTTAATTTGAGTTTTACCAACTTTTTGTTTAATCACTTTGGGATGCTTATACTTTATATTTTTATTTACTTTGGAGGGAGCAGACAATGATTCTCTGATGGGGAAGACAGTGTCATGAACAGTGTTGATGTTTCAACCCTGTTGCTTGCCTCACTGGGCCCTGCCGCTGCCGCTGCTGGTGACCCTGACCCCTCCTTCTCTCTGTCTAAGTCCTCTTCCAGGGTTGTCAGAGAGAGTCCATCATAGCCAGACGAGTCCGTGGATCCAGGCTCGCCGCTGGAGGTTACCAAGAGTCCTGCCTTCCCCGCTGAGGAGGTCGTCATGGGTGCTCAGCTCCAGCCTAGGGTGCCCGTAATCGACCATCTCCTGGTCGGTTGGCCCACGGTTAATGCAGCATTGGAGTCAGCAGGGGCCCAGCCGGGTTCCATCGAAGGTGCAACCATGGCCCGGTCGGGGTCCACCACGGGTGCAGCAGGGGCCCAGCCGGGTTCCACCATGGGTGCAACCATGGTCTGGTCAGGGTCCACCGTGGGTGCAACGCAGACCCAGCCGGGGCTCACCGCGGGAGCAATGAGGTCCCAGGCCAAGGCCACCACTGGTGCAATGGTGTCCCAGGCTGGGAGCACTGCGGGTGCAGGCTCAGCCCGGGTCCGCCAAGGGTGCGGCCGAGTTTCAGTCCCAAGCCGGGACCACTGAGGGTGCAGCCAGCCAGCTTGGGGATACCGGGGTCTCCTCTTTCCTTCCGGAGGCCTGCTGGGCGTTCCTCCTTCTCCTGCTGGGCACCGCCGTGGTCCACCGGGTCCTGCCACCAGTAGCCACTGGGGTTCCTTTTCCCTGGTCTGGCCACCCACCTTTAAGCCTTCCGGTGGGTAGGCCCCCTCCTCGCTCACCCCTCCAGCCCTGGTGGCTCAATTATGCAGGCTGGCCACCCAAAGGACTGGGTTCCCCTGTATGTGTGTGTGTGTGTGTGTGGGGGGGGGCACCTCCCTGCCCGTCTCATCTGGCTTGGTGGCTGAAGAATTCCAGCCAGCTGCCTGATAGACTGTGCCGTTGGGTTAGGTGGCCAATTTTTCCAGGCAGGCCACCAGACTCTCCTTGCCTGGCGGTTCGGCTGGTGTTGGACTTTGGTAGGCCACCTGGCCTGGTTCACATGGCCGATTGTGGGCCCTGGGACATTGGCTGGCCCCCTGAACCTTGGGACTCTTGGGTTTTGGGGAGGGTTAGTCTTAGTTTGGGGTTTGGAGTTTTTCTTCCCTGTGTTGTATTGTTGTTTTTCTCGTTAGTTAATTCCCTCTTGATCTGTTTCCCCCACCTCCCGCCCTGGCTAGTGGTGAGGGATTCTTGGGGGGGGGAGGTTTTCCTTTTGTTGATGGTACTGTGGGTGTTTGAAATCCACCCCTTTGGGAGGGGGGCTCTGCCATGAACGGGGTTGATGTTTTAACCTCGTTTCATGATCTGTGGCTGTAGTCTGCCTGTTTGTTGTTAATTATTTCCAGCTGGCAGGTAATTAGAGCCTCTGAGCTTTGCTCCCTGCCAGTCTACAGCCACGGCCCCTCCTCTCACCTCTCTCTGCCAGGCACTCACCAGCTGTGCCATCACCTTTTGTGTTACACACACACGCACACACACACACACACACACACACACACACACACACACACACACACACACACACACACACACACACACACACATTCTTACTCACATGCTCTGACATTCACTCATGCACCTGCTCAGCCACACTCCTGCATCCACTTGACATCATTAGCTCACTGGGTGTTTATGTTTGTCAGTGGATGCACTCAGTGTGGTGGCAACAATCAACTGTGACTAGTCAATGGTCAGTAGTTAATTCAAGTCTGCTCTACACTGAGTTTATATTGATGTCTTGGAGCTGTTGGTTCCTCTACCCCTTGGACTGCCCAGGTGTTGTTTCTCCAGAGCCAGCTGCGCTCTGATGCCTTTGTAAGTCTTTTTCCCTGTTATTATTTATTGCCCTTTTTTCTCCGCTGGCCAGTTCCATCTGGGAGTGCGTGGGGCTCCTCCTCCATCCAACTGACCTCGGACAGCCATCACTTTGTGTGGCAGACTGTTTCTCATTGAACATTTTCTATATTTTGTGTTTTCCCCTTTCTGTTAATAAACACATTCACTGCACCTGCATATTGGGCTCGTGTTAATCCATTTGTTCGCTGTGCATTTATGCAGTGGACATAACAGAGGCTTTGGCCTGGGAGGTAGTAATCCATCTTGGCATAAGTCATTGCCAACCCAATGTCAAAAGCTTGTGGTTGAAGAAGTATGCCGACAAGAGCGGGCAGAGATGTGTGCAATGGCAGTCTCTCAGGCAAAGCAGGGGCAATGGAGGAAATAGGAGGGGACTGAGAAGAGGAAGTTTCCTGGAAGGGTTTGTGGGACATGGATATGCAGCAAATTAGCTTCATCATTCAAGCCACTTTTGATGTTCTACCATCCCCAACCAACCTTAACCAGTGGTATGGTGAGGACCACAAATGCATACTCTGTGCACTGCCTGCCAGCCTAAAACACTTTCTGGTAGGCTGCAAAGCAAGTCAGACATAAGGCCGCTATACATGGCAACATAATCAAGTGTTAAAATGCCTTGCAGCTTCCTTAGAAAGCAGGTTGACAGCCATCAATGCCCTACCTGCTCACTTATTCCACCCTGCAGCATCTACTATGTCCGTCAGGCCAGGCACAGTGCTGAGCAAAGTTGAAACATCCCTACATTACGTGGGCCAGCTAGACAGAGCACGAGATTGGAAGCTGTCAGTAGATTTGAATCAACAGCTGCGCTTTCCATCTGAGATAATTACAACAAGTCTCAGACCTGATATTGTGCTTTGGTCAACCACACTGTGAATTGCCTTCTTAGTAGAGCTGACGGTGCCCTTGGTAGACGCAGTTCAGGAGGCCCATGAACGCAAGAGTCTAAAGCATGCTGAGCTAGTAACTGACGCTGGTCAACATGGCTAGAAGGCCAGAGTTTGCTCAGTTGAGGTTGGGTGCAGAAGATTTCTGGACAAGTCAACCATCAGGCTACTGAAGGCCATGGGCATTCAGAGGAGAGTTCAGAGGCAAGCCATCAAAGCCCTCTCCAATGCTGCCGAGCAGACTAGTTGTTGGCTTTGGATAAAGAGGAGAGACACCATCTGGGCCCCAAAACAACAGCAATAGCAACAATAAAGGGAGGTAAGGTGGATGGGAGCACTTCTGGGATGCCAGATGTTGCCGATGAGCCCCCTGGAGGTGTAGTGGGCCTGTCATTGAAACACTAATGAAGGAGGGTGCCCACCTGATGACCCCTATGACACTTTACAGCCCTCATTATATCCCAGTACTTTCCCCATGCACATGAACTCCAGGATCATGCTGGCTACACGGGATAGGACCACCTAGTCCTATAATAAAACAGAAAGAACTTCTCCCAGTGTTTTACTGGCTTGCCCAAATGTTGTGGAGCAAACTTTAAACAAGCTTCAACATGCTTTTTCTTCAGCAACAGAGTCTTGCAAGGTGAGCAAGCATAGAGCCCATGTCAATTGAAACAGCAGTACCTGTCATAAATCGCCCGTTCCACGGGCAGAGCAAGGCAACAAACACCGTCTGTGAGTTTGTAACATTTATTAAAATAAAGATGAACAAGACATCCAACACGACACTCACAAGTAAGGAGGGGAAAACATACGCCGGAGGAGAGCGGTGCTCATGACCGAGGGAGGCAGAACAGCCTGGGAAAAACAACGGCTGAAGTGCTCGGGGACGCCGAGGAAAAGAGGCAATTGCAGCCGGAGCACACCCAAAGAACAGTGGGGCTCACGGCTGAGGGAATGAAGGTGAAAGGACTAATTATCTGGCCGGAGCTCAACGAAATCTCCTCAACGGCTACAGCTGACAACACACTCAGATGCTTGGCAAACATCTGAGGACATCACAGTAGGGCACAACGGGAAAAGGTTGTCGTGCCCTTAAATACTGTCTATTGATGGGTAACAGGTGTGAATACATGAGTGGAGAAAATAACAGAATGATTGACAGCTGTGCTGCTCCGAACAGTTTGACAACCGGAAGCTGCACAGCACTGCTAAAATAAAACACAAACCGGAAACCATAATGAAACAACAATAACACAACCCCCAAAATGTACACATCACTACAAATACAAAATAACACAATGACTGGACAGGATAAACAAAGAAACAGACAGAAAAAGACTAAAGTTAACTGAGGACTGGGCACGGCGCCCACACATGCCCAGGATCATGACAGTACCTGCTACCTCCAGGTCTTTCTGGAGCTCTCCATGAGTGGCCTTTGACTCTTGGATAACTCTTCTAATAATTCTTTTGACTCTTCTGTCAGAAATCTTGTGAGGGGCTCCTGGTCATGGCTGGTTTATGGTAAAATGATGTTCTTTCCGCTTCCAAATGAAGATTCCAACAGTGTTCACTGGAACATTCAGCAGATTAGAAATGCGTCTGTAACCAATGCCATCATTATATTTTGCCACAATAAGGTTGGGAAGGTCTAGAGAGAGTTCTTTGCTTCTTCCCATCATAAGTTCTTTGTGGTGTGACAATCTGATATCCCCAGACCTTTTTAAAGGCTATTAGTCAGGACTTAACCAGCTGAAATTAATTTGCACTGATGGGGATGGCTTCCTAAATTCTAATGGATTTCAGCTGGTTTCTATGCCTTTTTGCACCTTTTTCTTCATGAGTTTAATACTTATTGTTATGATTGCCCCCCCTCCCCACCAGGGCAGTGAGAAAGACCCAAGTGCAAGGTGAATTTTGTGCATATTTATTTGTGCAGACCAGAACATAACACAGCTCGTGGGGTGAAATGAAAGCAAAAACACAGCGAGGCTCAGACACTAGGTTACAAGGAAACTTGACAGAAGCGTGGGGAATGACATGAATGACAATGATACTGCACTAGACAGCGACTCACACTGACATAAATAGACAAGAGGGCAATCAAGACAACGCAGGACAGGTGGGAACAATCAGGGGCAATCAGAGGCAGCAGGGCATGGTAACAGGTACAGAAAACATGAGGGGCTGAGACAAAAGGTAAACAGGAATGGAGGGCACACAAGAAACATGAACACAGGACCAGGGAATACATGACCATGATAAATAATAATAATAATAATAATAATAATAATAATAATAATAATCAAACTAAGAACCAGCCAGGGACAAATCCTACGGAACATAAGAGACATGACAATGAAAATAAACACAATAACCAAACTGAGCTGAGGCAGGGAAAATAATATCATAATAGAAATCAGAACTACAGACATGGCAGGGATAAATACACTACCGTTCAAAAGTTTGGGGTCACCCAGACAATTATTTTGTGTTTTCCATGAAAAGTCACACTTATTTACTGCCATGAGTTGTAAAATGAATAAAAATATAGTCAAGACATTGACAAGGTTAGAAATAATGATTTGTATTTGAAATAATAATTTTTTCCTTCAAACTTTGCTTTCGTCAAAGAATCCTCCATTTGCAGCAATTACAGCATTGCAGACCTAACATGATTGCACAAGGGTTTTCTAATCATCCATTAGCCTTCTGACGCAATGAGCAAACACATTGTACCATTAGAACACTGGAGTAATAGTTGCTGGAAATGGGCCTCTATACACCTATGTAGATATTGCACCAAAAACCAGACATTTGCAGCTAGAATAGTCATTTACCACAATAGCAATGTATAGAGTGTATTTCTGATTAGTTTAAAGTTATCTTCATTGAAAAAAGTGCTTTTCTTTCAAAAATAAGGAAATTTCTAAGTGACCCCAAACTTTTGAACGGTAGTGTACATGTAATGCAAAGCAAACCAGGATAAACCGGAGTGGTGGCCTAGTGGTAGAGCATCCACCCCACAGCTGGGAGGTTGTGGGTTCATGCCCCAGCTGGGTCATACCAAAGACCATATAAAAAATGGTACTTTCCGCCTTCTAACTTGGTGCTCAGCATAAAAGAATGGTGAAAGGAAAGTTAACACACAGAGATACCAGAGGACTGACCTCCCACTGTACCTTTCACTACTTACAGTACCTGTCTGGCCTAGGGTCAGAGAAATGGAGATAGGTACTGCCCCATACACCATCTGGCTTCCCGCATTCTGTGGAAGGGAATTAACTAAGCACAGAGAATAGCAAAAATAAACTTAAAGCGTGAACATGGTCACCAGACCATGCTCAGACCTTGACACTTATTCCCCATGTCATTCCACTTTAATACATATAATTTGTTTTGTGAACACAGTTTCCTTGATTTCTTTGTATGTATGGATTATGTGGGTTGTTACTGATAACTGGTGAAAATCTCAGATCAATGGCTCCATCAGAAATATGTTTCATGAGAAAAATGTTGACGTGTTCAATACTTATTTTCCCCGCTGTACATGCACCAAAATGAGCCATTTGAGTAAGGCTTTAAAACAGGGGTCACCAACTAAAACTGCAAGAGGTCCAATAAGCCAGTCCTCTCCAGCTGACATCCGAACTAGAGGTGGGAATCTTTAGGCACCATGATTCACTTACGATTCAGGGTCTCGGATTTGTTTCTAAAATTATTCTTTATGCATCTTTTTTTCTAGTCAGGATTTCTAGTCTTGCATCTTTCTAACTTGCATCTAGTCAGGATGCAAGTTAGGTTAATTGGCATCAAAACTGGGGATTCTAAATTGTCCATAGGTATGACTGTGAGAGTGAATGGTTGTCTGTCTCTCTGTGTTGGCCCTGTGATGAACTGGCGATCTGTCCAGGGTGTACCCTGCCTCTCGCCCAAAGATGCTGGGATAGGCTCCAGCCCCCCCGCGACCCGAAAAGGATTAAGCGGAAGAAGATGAATGAATGAATTCTTTCCCCCCACTGTCTGACAACTTGGTGCTTTAAAGCAAAGTGTTTGTAATGACCCATGAATTTACTTCCAATATTTTTAATAAAACAAATATTAGAGAAATGTGATGAGTCACATGAACAAATTTATCTTAAAAATGTGCTTTTAAAAACTGCCATCCTTTCATTGACAGTCTTTCAGAAATCCACAGTTGTCTGCAGGTAGGCCAGTAACATTTGCTTTTACACAGTATTTTATTAAGATGTTTTAGCTCCATTTAGCTCAGTATTAATTTTTTTAAACAAAAAAATCAAACAAATTCTGTGCACAATTTCAAACAAAACATAATAATTTAATCATAACACTATAGCAGAACTCTAAATGTGTTTGTTGACTCCAAATAAATAGCTTTAAAATTCTAAAATGTACAACTTAACCGTAAAAATGTAAAGTTTTACAGGAGAACATATATATAAAATACAATATTTTATTGTGAAGTGCAGTGTGGTGATGGTGATGGCACTGCCCATATACTGTATAAGGGATGGGCACCATCTTATGGCCTCTTACGCCAGATGCCCACGGTGGTGCCTGCCGTGTGCTGTCTGTACATAGTTCATAATAAAGCTGTGTACCAACCATCATCGTGCCTTATCCTTCACCCAGGTATTTTACATACATAACAACTGGCGATTGAGGATTAACTCATGGAGGTGTGCATTACACCGCTTCGTCCCTTTCTCGAGCTTCCGGGCAAACCACTGGTTTTATGGCCACATTGGCTGGAGGGCTATCAGACGTAATGTATATTACAGTGCTGGGCCACGGGAAGCTCGATGGGGCGAGAACGCGAGCGCTTCTCGTTCACAACTTAGGTATTGAGGGCCGGAGGGTCCTGCGGACGCTCAGCACAACAGATTCATATGAGGAAGTTGTGGAGCTGCTAGCTAAATGTTTCTCCACCTTCAACAACGTGACTGTTTGGAGAATTTGTTTTCGCCGGAGACACCAGCGGGTAGGTGAGCCTATCTGCCAGTATGTCACTGACTTGAAGCAGCTTGCCAGCAAGTGTCGTTTGGACCGCTTGAAGATGACATTGACATAACGCACGGCTCAGGAGACGCACACACACAGGCTCAGAGAAGTTCAAATAGTTTATTAGCAACAGGAGTGAATGGATGTGTGTCTGCGGGATGTAAATGTATTGGTGGCGGCGTCTGCTTCGGGCAACCCTATGGGAAAGAGCACAAGGAGAAAGGGTGACGGGCACACACCAACACAGGAGGAGAATGAGCGAGAGAGAAGCTTACTTGGAAGAGACAGATGACTGGCACCACAAGGACGGGACCCGGTAGACAGCCACCTGCAGGGTTCGGTGCAGCAGCGAGGAATGGGCGAGGGAGAGGCGTTGTCCGCCGCCGAGGGATCCACCTGTGCACAGAGGAGCAGACTGGGAAGGAAAGGAGGTAAAAACTTCTTACCAAAATGTTGCGCTGAAGTAGAGGTTTGACTCACAACGATGAGTGACGAAGTCTGACGGCTTCAGGCCGAAGCTCAGGGCGAGGCGGCTTATATTCCTCGCTGCTGATGATGTGCAGGTGTGCGTGCAGGTGGCACCGCTGATGAGCGGCGCGGCGTGACAGTACTCCCCCCTCTAGCAGCGCCTCCTGGCGATGGCTTCTCTGGGTGCGCTCGGTGGAAGTCAGCGATGAGCGATGGGTCTAACACAAACGACGGGGGCACCCACTGCCGATGTTCAGGCCCATAGCCCTCCCAGTCCACCAAGTACTGCAACCCACGACCCCGGCGCCGGGAGTCCAGGATGGAAGAGACGGCCCAGGCCGGATGGCCACCAACCATCCGGGGTGCGGGTTGCACAGCAGGAGGAGGGCAAAGGGGGTCGGAGACTGCCAGCTTCACCTTGGACACGTGGAAGGTGGGATGGATGCGGAGGGAGGGGGGAATAGCTACACGCACAGCCACCGGATTGACGATCCTGGTGATGGGGAAGGGACCCATGAAGCGCTGTGCCAGCTTCCTCCTCTCGCCCTTTAAGGTTACGTCCTGGGTTGACACGTAGACTTGTTGCCCAACTCTGTACGCCGGGGCAGGTCTTCTGTGCCGGTCCGCCACGGTTCTGTTGCGCTCCGCCGTGCATAAAAGAGCATTGCGCGCTGACGCCCAGATGGAGCGGAACTGCCTGAGACGGGCCCGTACTGAGGGGACAGTTACCTCACTCTCCTGCGCCGGGAGCAGCGGGGGGTCGTAACTCAGGGACACCTTGAAGGGGGACATCCCTGAAGCAGAAGAGTGAGCGGTATTATGGGCGTATTCGACCCAGGCAAGGTGGTTACTCCAGGACGTGGGCTTGGACGCCGTTACACAGCGGAGCGCAGCCTCCAGCTCCTGGTTGTTCCGCTCACACTGCCCGTTGGATTGGGGGTGATGGCCGGAGGAGAGGCTCACCTTGGCTCCTAAAGCGTTGCAAAACGACCTCCAAACCTCAGAAGAAAATTGGGGCCCTCGATCCGAGACCACGTCCACCGGAACCCCATGCAGCCTGACCACGTGCTGGATGAGGAGGTCCGCCGTCTCCAGGGCAGTGGGGAGACCTCGCAGGGGGACGAAGTGTACCGCCTTGGAGAAGCGATCCACGATGGTCAGGATGGTGTCGTAGGAGTTGGAGACTGGGAGTCCGGTGACGAAGTCTAGGGCGATGTGTGACCAGGGCCTGCCAGGGATGGGCAGGGGCTGGAGCAGACCCGCTGGAGGGGCATTTCCCGACTTGTTGATGGCACAAATAGGACAGGCCCGGGCGTAGCGGGCAGCATCCCTCCGCAGGCCCGGCCACCAAAAGGACCGCTGGAGGAGGTCTATCATCCGGGAGGAGCCAGGGTGACAGGTGAGCCTGGAGGTGTGTAGCCAGTGGATGACCTCTCCTCGAACCGCAGATGGCACGAATAGTCTTCCCTCTGGCCCACCGCCAGGGTCAGGTTCCACCTCCTGCGCCTTCCGGATCTTGCTCTCTATGTCCCAGGAGATGGCTCCCACGACGCACGACCTGGGCAGGATGGTGTGGAGCGCGTCCTCCGACTCCTCGGGGGCGAATTGCCTAGAGAGGGCGTCAGGCAGGCCGTTCTTGGAGCCAGGCCTGAAGGTGATGGAAAACTGGAACCTGGCGAAGAACAAGAACCAGCGCGCCTGGCGGGCGTTCAGGCGCTTGGCAGATCGAAGGTACTCCAAGTTCTTGTGGTCCGTCAGGACCACGAACGGCAGGTCCGCCCCCTCTAGCCAGTGACGCCACTCTTGCAGCGCGAGCTTGATGGCGAGGAGCTCTCTGTCCCCCACGTCGTAATTTCTCTCCGCCGGGGACAAGCGCCGGGAGAAGAAGGCGCAGGGCCATTTGGTGCCATCGTCAGGCGACCGCTGGGATAGCACCGCCCCCACTCCCGTGTCCGAAGCATCCACCTCCACGATGCACTGCAGCGCGGGGTCGACCTGGCGAAGGACCCGGGAGGAGGAGAACTCCGCCTTCAGCGCCTGAAAAGCAGCTGCGGCCTCTTCGGTCCACCGGAACGGGACCTTAGGGGACATGAGGCGGGTCAGCGGTCCGATGATGGTGCTGAAGTTTGGGACAAAGCGGCGGTAGAAATTCGCGAACCCCACGAACTGTTGCACCTGTTTCCTCGACGCAGGTATAGGCCATTCTACCACCGCCTTCACCTTCCCTGGGTCTGGACGCACCTGGTCGTGAGCGATGACGAATCCCAGGAAGGATGTTGTTCTAGCATAAAATTCGCACTTTTCAGCCTTCACGTATAGCCGGTTCTCCAGCAGCCTTTGGAGGACCCGCCTCACATGGACCTGGTGCTCGTCCCTGGACTTGGAGAAGATGAGTATATCGTCCAGGTAGACGAACACAAAGAGGCCGATGAAGTCCCGGAGGACGTCGTTGATGAGGTGCTGAAAGACGGCAGGGGCGTTGGTCAACCCGAACGGCATTACCAGGTATTCAAAGTGGCCGTTCGGGGTACGGAAGGCTGTCTTCCACTCATCTCCCTCCCGGATCCAGACGAGGTGGTATGCGCTGCGTAGATCCAGCTTGGTGAACCAGGTCGCCCCCTGGAGGGAGTGGAAAGCGGTGTCCATGAGGGGCAGGGTATAACGATCCCTCTCCGTGATGTCATTTAGGGCCCGATAGTCAATGCAAGGACGGAGGGATCCGTCCTTCTTTCCAGCGAAGAAGAACCCTGCCCCCACGGGTGATGACGATGGGCGGATTATCCCAGCACTCAGCGATTCCTTTAGGTAGGCGTTCATCGTCTCCTTCTCCGGCGCCGACAGACTGTAGAGCCGACCAGAAGGTAAGGGTGCCCCCTGGCGGAGGTTGATGGCGCAGTCATAGGGCCGATGAGGAGGGAGAGACATGGCCTTGGTCTTGCTGAATACCATACCCAGGTCATGAAATTCCAGGGGCACCAGAGACAGGTCTGGGGGTGCAGCGTCCGCAGGAGGGAGAGAGGCGGACGGAGAGCAGGCAACGGACTGAAGGCAGGTGCCCATGCAGAACGTGCTCCATGCCGACACCCCGGCTGACTTCCAATCCAGGACAGGGTTGTGGAGGCGTAGCCAGGGATACCCCAGGATGACGGGCGACACAGAGTTGGGCAGGATGTAGAAGATCATTTCCTCCCGGTGGTTCCCTGAGATGATTACCGGGACAGGAACAGTCTGGTGCGTCACTCTCCCAAGGGAGGCACGAGAGAGGTTGACCAGGGAAATTGGGTCTCTCAGTGCCTGGCAGCGGATGCCCAATTGGGTTGCCAGGCTTTGTGAAATAAAGCTGCCTTCTGCGCCCGAATCCACCAGTGTGTGGGTGAGATGCCCAGTGGGATTGTGGCAGAAACGGACGGGCAGCTTCAATTGAGTGTGAGAGTTTAACCAATTGAGATCCGCGAGGCCCCCTACAGTGACTCGCGGACCCCGCCGACTGGCTTTCCGTGGGCAAAGCTTCACCGTGTGTTGGTCATCTCCGCAATACATGCAGAGATCCAACTCACGGCGGCGTTGTCTCTCCGCAGGGGAAAGCTTTGTCCAGCCCGTCACCATCGGCTCCGACTCCTCGGGGCACGATGGTGGCGGCGCTGCCAGGGGGCGAGCTTGGGACAGGCGCGGCGAGACTCCACGAGGGCGAGAAGAAGACGACTTCCGCCCCGAGGAGCGCTCGCACAGCCTGTTGTCCAAACTAATCGCTAAGGATGTCAGCTCCGCTAGCGTCTCAGGAATATCCCGCCCAGCCAGTTCATCCCTCAGATCATCATTGAGGCTGCGGAGAAAAAGGCCGCAGAGGGAGCGTTCCTCCCAGCCTAATTCCTCCGCCGCTACCCGGAGGTCGACCGCGTAGTCCGCTGCCAACCGGCTTCCCTGCTGGAGGGCGAGAAGCCGATCGACCTGGACCGTCTCGGTAGGAGTATGGTCAAAGACCTCCAGGAAGCGCCTCACGAATTGGTCATATGTGAGGGCGGCATAACTGGGCCTCGCCATTACGGCGTAGGTCCATGTTAATGCTCGCCCCTCCAGGAGATTCCCGATATAACCAATTCGGCTATGATCTGAGGGAAAGTCTCCGGGCACACGGTGGAAAACGGACTCACACCGCATAATAAACCCCCGCGCTCCGCTGAGCTTACCGCTAAAGAGGGCGGGGGTTGGAATGGGTGTGAGCCGAACCGGTGCACTTGGAGCCTGCTGGACGGCCACTGGAGCAGCAGGAGCCGCGCCACCCTGACGAGCCGGGGGGAACGGCTGTTGGGGGTCCAAGCGGCCCAACCGGTTAGTTAAACTTAACAATTGATTAAAAATCACCTGTTGCTGATAGGCTATCTTATCCACTCGAGCCTCGAGAGTGGAAAACCGGTGTGTGAGCCCGCCGTCTGCCGAGCCGCTCTGCTGAAACCGTACTGACATAACGCACGGCTCAGGAGACGCACACACACAGGCTCAGAGAAGTTCAAATAGTTTATTTGCACCAGGAGTGAATGGATGTGTGTCTGCGGGATGTAAATGTATTGGTGGCGGTGTCTGCTTCGGGCACAGAGGCAGGAGACCGTACAGCCGGCAATCCTATGGGAAAGAGCACAAGGAGAAAGGGTGACGGGCACACACCAACACAGGAGGAGAATGAGCGAGAGAGAAGCTTACTTGGAAGAGACAGATGACTGGCACCACAAGGACGGGACCCGGTAGACAGCCACCTGCAGGGCTCGGTGCAGCAGCGAGGAATGGGCGAGGGAGAGGCGTTGTCCGCCGCCGAGGAATCCACCTGTGCACAGGAGAGCAGACTGGGAAGGAAAGGAGGTAAGGACTTCTTACCAAAATGTTGCGCTGAAGTAGAGGTTTGACTCACAACGATGAGTGACGAAGTCTGACGGCTTCAGGCCGAAGCTCAGGGCGAGGCGGCTTATATTCCTCGCCGCTGATGATGTGCAGGTGTGCGTGCAGGTGGCGCCGCTGATGAGCGGCGCGGCGTGACAGACATGGTACGTGGCCAACTAGCAGAACACACGTGTAATGCTGAGCTGCGTGCTAGGCTATTAATGGCGCCTAATGACTTAACGTTAGCTAAAGCAATGGAACTAGCTCTCTGGTGGGAAGCCATTGATAAGCTGGCTGTGGAGCTAAATTAGCACCAGCCACAGAAGACGCCAGAGCTGGTTGCCTCAGCTAATGTTGCAGACCCTGATAGCTCGGATAGCTCGGATGAAGATTTTGAGGAAATCAATGCTGCCAGTGAAAGGTTTGCCCCGGAAAACTCTCGTTGCGAGGGTTGTGGGTCCACAACGCACCGCCATAAAGCTAAGATATGCTCGGCTAGAGGAAAACGTTGTGGTAGATGTGGACGCTTGAATCATTGCGCCAGGGTGTGCCATTTGTCTTACCCTGGAACTCAAGGGAGAGCCCTATTCTAGGTTGTTTTGAGTGAGTGTGTTAGGCCAATTTAGTACATTATTTCTCGTTATTTTAGTGCGTGATTCGGGTCCCAAATTTAGGGGGGGGGGGTTCAATTGTGTGTGTCGTTTGGGACTTTTCTAAAGGGGGGGAGAAGTGTTACATATAAAATACAGCACTTTATTGTGAAGTCCAATGTGGTGACGTGCACTTCCCGTCATGTCACTGCACTGCCCATATATAAGGGATGGGCACCATCTTATGGCCCCTTACGCCGGATGTCCATGCTGGTGCCTGCCGTGTGTTGTCTGTACATAGTTAATAATAAAGCTGTGTTCGCCAACCATCATTGTGCCTCATCCTTCACCCAGGTATTTAACATACATAACAGAACACAAAGTAGATTACATACACTACCGTTCAAAAGTTTGGGGTCACTTAGAAATTTCCTTATTTTTGAAAGAAAAGCACTTTTTTCAATGAAGATAACTTTAAACTAATCAGAAATACACTCTATACATTGCTAATGTGGTAAATGACTATTCTAGCTGCAAATGTCTGGTTTTTGGTGTAATATCTACATAGGTGTATAGAGGCCCATTTCCAGCAACTGTCACTCCAGCGTTCTAATGGTACAATGAGTTTGCTCATTGCGTCAGAAGGCTAATGGATGATTAGAAAACCCTTGTGCAATCATGTTAGGTCTGCAATGCTGTAATTGCTGCAAATGGAGGATTCTTTGACGAAAGCACAGTTTGAAGGAAAAAATTATTATTTCAAATACAAATCATTATTTCTAACCTTGTCAATGTCTTGACTATATTTTCTATTCACTTTACAACTCATGGTGGTAAATAAGTGTGACTTTTCATGGAAAACACAAAATAATTGTCTGGGTGACCCCAAACTTTTGAACGGTAGTGTACATTTAAAACAAAATCTCACAGAAAGTCCACCTCTATACTATATTTTCAGTATAGAAAAAAAACTGTTTCAAACTGTAAGGCTAAAAAATGTACAAAAAATATAATTCCATACAACAGAATTCGTCTCAATTTTTTTTTTTTTATGGCAACAACGTTCTTATCTTTCTAACCTGTTTGTGTCTGTCTGGGTAACACTCTGTCATAGGGAGAGAGGAGATGGATGTGTGTGGAGCTTTTCATGTTCAGCAACACATGGAGCATTATTGTTTTTACGTGATATTGGAGGGTCACGGAAATCACATCCATAACCAGTGTCAATGGGCCCAATGTGGATGCGGTCCTGGTGTTATGTATGGTACAATACCTGGGTGAAGGATGAGGCAAGATGACTGGATGAACACAGCTTTATTGAGTGGTAGAGAACACCGATTACACAGCAATTCAATTCAATTCAATTCAATTCAATTCAATTCAACTTTATTTATATAGCGCCATTTCACAACAACAGTCATCTCATAGCACTATCAACTGTAGGGAGGACCCCCACAGTTGCAGAAAGACCCCAGCAATCAGGCGATCCCCTGTGAGCAAGCACTTGGCGACGGTGGAGAGGAAAAGCAGCTGGCAGGAAAAACAGCAGGCACCTGGCAGAGGGCACCGGTCAAAGAAGCCACAATATGGATGCCCTCTGCCTTATATAGGGCAGTGCAGTGACGTGACAGGAAGTGCACGTCACTACACTGCACTTCACAATAATGTGCCGTTTCACAATACAACACCTGGGGGATGTGACCTCCGCCTGCATCCCAGCACAGACTGCTCTCAGCAGAACTGCAGAGCTGGCAAAGGAACCTTTCGTCAACAGACACCTAGGTGGACATGTACCATCGGATGCAGTCAGAGTGGTGGTAGATACGATTTCAAAACAGCACTTCTTTCCGCGTTCACAAACTGGGAATGAAGTGTGTCTGCCCATGGGGGATATCCTGGCTTTCTGCCTCCCGTGATGCCCGCAGCAAATGATGATTTTGCTTCCTGCTGCATCCCCACTCTGCGAAGAGTGTCCAAGGGGTCACACAATAAAATGTCTGGGCAGCTGCTGATACCGCGTTTTGGTTGCACTTTTTTCCGTCAAAGCAAAACAGTATCTCTTTGTTTTCCAAACTGTATCAAAAAACTTCGAGGTCCAGATCCAAACCTGAGTCCACCAGTTGGTGACCCCTGGTCTAAAAGATGATATACAATGATGCTGCAACAATTACTGAAGAATATTTCACCACAATATGTCACAAACATTTCATTACCCTCCCGTCACAAAATGGTTGAAAAGACGGCTTTGCCAACCGTCTAAAAAATGTATGGATTTGGTTGAAAAGTGAAAGATGAAAAGCCATCTTTTTACGGTAGTTGAAAAGGCATCTTCATTTAGACATCTCTGTATGGTCTAAATTTGTTTGAAAAATAAAGATGAAAAGCTGCCTTTTTGTTAAATAAGTAATATATATAGGCATCAACATCCTGACCCTTTTTGAACTGTGTCACCGACTGTATCTCTGGACAAGACAGTCTTCCATCCAAGTACTAACTAAGGTTGACCCCACTTAGCTTTCAAGATCAGACAAGACTAGGGGTGTCAGGGTGTCAGACACCCAGAGCCCGAGGTATGGCCATCAATAAAAAAACACAACATAGAGAAATTTGTAGAACATACTTGTAGTCAAATAGTGCTTTTTAAATGTACAGCACAGTAGTAGTAGTATTGCTTTCAGATTGTCCCAGATATTATGTAACAAGCATTTTGCCAAATGTCAAACTTAAAACAAAGTTGTTAAAAAATAAGCATTTTTGTAAAGTGCTTTTAACAAAGACTCCCAGTGGTTATAAAAGTATATTTGACTTTTGAGAAACAGACCCCCACCAAGAATAACCAAATATCAAAAACTATTTTGAGGATAAATTTGAACCTGTGGACTAAACAGCTCAATTATTGGACTATTTTTTGTCCAATTTTCACCAATTTTTTTTTTCTGATTAAATATATTCTGTAGTAGATAGACTTCACACAGCCCAATTTTCAACATCTATTTTTGGGTTTAATGTGGTCTATATTAGATGGACTAACACAGCCCAATTTTCAGCATGTATTTGTGGGCTAAATTAAGGCTTGGACCGACGAACCTGATTTAGCCCAAAATACAACGTCTAAATTATGGCTTGTACTGGGGTGGGGGGGGTAAGACCTGTGGGAGCTGTTAAAATGTGGAAAAGTGCAATCAACCCTTTAAAAAAAATTGTCTTTGGGCCATTTATGCGCTTCTTTTTTGTTTTGTTTTCATTACTTTGCTCCTAGAGGGAATGGCAAAGAATTGGGATCACCCCGTACTTACAGTGGTGTGAAAAAGTGTTTGCCCCCTTCCTGATTTCTCACTTTTTTGTATGTTTGTTACAGTTAAATGTTTCAGATCATCAAACAAATTTAAATATCAGACAAAGATAACACAAGTAAACACAAAATGCAGTTTTTAAATGGTGTTTGTTGTTAAGGGTAAAAAAAATCCAAACCTACATGGCTCTTTGTAAAAAAGTGATTGCCCCCTCCCGTTAAAACATAAATTAACCGTGGTTAATTGGAAAGCTGAGTTCAATTTCTCTAGCCACACTCAGGCCTGATTACTGCCACACCTGTTTTCAATCAAAAAATCACTTAAATAGAACCTGCCTGACAAACTGAAGTAGACCAAAAGATCCTCAAAAGCTCGGCATCATGCTGTGATCCAAAGAAACCCAAGAACAAATGAGAAACAAAGTAACTGAGAGCTATCAGTCTGGAAAAGGTTATAAAGCCATTTCTAATGGTAAAAATATAGAACAGTGGTGAACCTTCCCAGGAGTGGCCGGCCGACCAAAATTACCCTAAGAGCGCAGCGACAACTCATCCAAGAGGTTACAAAAGACCCCACAACAACATCAAAAGAACTGCAGGCCTCACTCCAGACTCCACCATAAGAAAGAGACTGGACAAAAATGGCTCGTCTCAGTTTTGCCAGAAAATATCTTGATGATCCCCAAGACTTTTGGGAAAATACGGGTGGTGCGGTGGCGCAGTGGTTAGCACTGCACCAGCACAGCAACTCACCCTTGGCCATGGGATCCCGGGTTCGATCCCAGCCCCTGACCAACAGTGATCTGTGTGGAGTTTGCATGTTCTCCCTGTATCTGTGTGGGTTTACTCCGCGATTTCTTCGGTTTCCTCCCACATGCCAAAAACATGCAGGTTAGGTAAATTGGAGACTCTAAAGTGGCCCTAGGTGTGAATGTGTGTGTGAATGGTTAAGGGATAGCGCCGTACCGTGGCTGCTTCATCCATCTAGGTGGATGCCCTCAATTTCCCCTCTGGGGATCAATAAAGTATACAAAATAAAAAAAAAAAAAATAAAAAAAATTACTATGTGGACTGATGAGACAAAAGTTGAACTTTTTGGAAGGTGTGTGTCCTATTACAGCTGGTGTAAAAGTCCATCCATCCATCCATCTTCTACCGCTTTTCCGGAGGTCCGGGTCGCGGAGGCAGCAGTTCAAGCAGAGAAGCCCAGACTTCCCTCTCCCCAGCCACCTGCTCCAGCTCTTCAGAGGGGATACCAAGGCATTCCCAGACCAGCTGGGAACACAGCATTTCAGAAAAGGAACAGCATACCAACAGTAAAATATGGTGGTGGTAGTGTGATGGTCTGGGGCTGTTTTGCTGCTTCATGACCTGAAAGACTTGCTGTGGTAAATGTAACCATGAATTCTGCTGTTGACCAAAAAATCTTAAAGGAGAATGTCCAGCCATCTGTTCGTGACCTCAAGCTGAAGTGCACTTGAGTTCTGCAGCAGGACAATGATCCAAAACATACCAGCAAGTCCACCTCTGAATGGATTAAAAAAAAAAAAAATGAAGACTTTGGAGTGGCCTATTCAATGTCCTGACCTGAATCCGATTGAGATGCTGTGGCATGACCTTAAAAAGATGGTTCATGCTCAAAAACCCTCCAATGTGGCTGAGTTATAACAATTCTGCAAAGATGAGTGGGCCAAAATTCCTCCACAGCGTTGTAAATAACTCATTGCCAGCAATCGCAAATGCTTGATTGCAGTTGTTGCTGCTAAGGGTGGCCAAACCAGTTATTAGGTTTAGGGGACAATCACTTTTTCACACAGGACCATGTAGGTTTGGATTTTCTTTCCCCCTTAATAATAAACACCTTCATTTAAAAACCACATTTTGCGATATACCAAATATATTCATTGCATCGGTACATTTGGCTGCCCGTGATACATAAATGACTGTATCACATATTTTTGAATATTTTTATTTATCACATTAATATGAGCTGCCACTGTGAGACAGGTCTGTTTGTAGCTTGGCTGCTGCTGAAGTCTAAAAGCAGAAGCTCTCTAGCTCAGCACGACTGCCCCGCCCGCAGGAGAAGATAAACATTTCAAGTCTGAACTCTGCACGTTTGTTCGCTAAGTGAACGAACTTAGGGAATGAACTTTCAAAATAAGAGATCCTATCCGGTCTTGCAACCCATCAAAATAAGAACGAGTGGCTTGCCAAATAAACAACTGATGGACTGTGGACACATGAAAACAAAATAAATGATAAATTATACTTCTGTCACTTATTAGACAGCCAAGTATTAACTATGTGTGGTAAACTGAAACATTTCTGCCCATGTGGATAAACTTTATTACTTGATAATGTGAGTTCTGTTAAACAAAGGAAAAAAGACACTGCTCAGTTACATATTGTTATGAAGAATTTTTTCTGATATAAGTTTTCATTTTATTTTATTACTCAGCTAAGTGAAATGAATATAAAGTTTTGGGACTCCAGCAAACCACAGTGAGAGCCATTATCCACAAATGGCGAAAACAGAACAGTGGTGAACCTTCCCAGGAGTGGCTGGCCGAAAAAAATTACCCCAAGAGCGCAGCAATGACTCATCCAAGAGGTCACAAAAGACCCCACAACAACATCCAAAGAACTGCAGGCCTCACTTACCTCAGTTAAGGTCAGGGTTCATGACTCCACCATAAGAAAGAGACTGGGCAAAAATGGCCTGCATGGCAGAGTTCTAAGATGAAAACCACTGCTGAGCAGAAAGAACATAAGGGTTCATCTCAGTTTTACCAGAAATCATCTTGATGATCCCCAAGACTTTTGGAAAAATACTCTGTGGACTGACGAGACAAAAGCTGAAGTTTTTGGAAGGTGTGTGTCCCATTACATCTGGCATAAAAGTAACACAGCATTTCAGAAAGGGAACATCACACCAACAGTAAAATGTGGTGGGGGTAGTATGATGGTCTGGGGCTGTTTTGCTACTTCAGGACCTGGAAGACTTGCTGTGGTAAATGTAACCATGAATTCTGCTGTCTACCAAAAAATCCTGAAGGAGAATGTCTGGCCGTCTGTTCGTGACCTCAAGCTGAAGCGCACTTGGGTTCTGCAGCAGGACAATGATCCAAAACACACCAGTAAGTCCACCTCTGAATGGCTTAAGAAAAACAAAATGAAGACTTTGGAGTGACTTAGTCGAAGTCCTGACCTGAATCCGACTGAGATGCTGTGGCATGACCTTAAAAATTCCTCCACAGCGTTGTAAAAGACTCACTCCCAGTAACTGTAAAAGCTTGATTGGAGTTGTTGCTGCTAAGGGTGGCCCAACCAGTTATTAGGTTTAAGGGGCAATCACTTTTTCACACAGGGCCATGTAGGTTTGGAATTTTTGTCCCCTTAATAATAAACACCTTCATTTAAAAACTGCATTTTGTGTTTACTTGTGTTATCATTGTCTAATATTTAAATTTGTTTGATGATCTGAAACATTTAAGTGTAACAAACATACAAAAAAAATGAAAAATCTGGAAGGGGGCAAACACTTTTTCACACCACTGCATAGATATGAATTTCTAATAAAAGTATAAGTAAAACCAAATTTTAAAAGACATTCAGTAGACAAAATATATGTTGTGATGTTTCGTGTATCGTGATATAGAGAAATTAAATCGTGATACATTTTTTTAAGCTATATCGCCCAGCTCTAGTTCTTCCTTAAATGAGTAAAGTTTATTTTAACTTGATGCTTTACACTGACATATCTTAATTAAACATGATGTCTTGTCTGAGATAACACACACATTTGCATACATGCCATATATAGTATATACGAGGAGGACATTGTATACTCTGTATCTGGCTAAAGCAATGCAATCAGATCTGTAAATCATAAGTAGGGCAGTATTTATGCACCTTGGTCCATAGAAAATATGGATTTCATTCCTCTGTCTAGTACACATAATATCAAATCATTGCGATCTGAGTCTTGGTGTTGGATTCAGATCCACTATTTACGACACATTACACTTTGTTGTGGTTGGTTGAACACTTTTCTAATACTTTGGTTTTGGTAAATATATTAATAAAACATGACCATCAACCCACTTACATATGTCAGGATGATTTCCTAATATTTTATGTCCAGCTTGAGCTGCATGGCGGATAAAAAAGTGCTGCAGGTGTTCCATTTTTACCCCATTAACACTGACGTTTACATTTCTAACATATCTAGCTTTTTCTGACTTTACAGATTCTGTGGTTCAGGAAAAGCATGGAAGGAATCACACACCACTTTTTAAAAAACAAGGCAGAAAATTACCCTTTTCATACCCCACTGCTCACAGTAACGGTGAAATGACAAATGGTTACCAAAGTGGTTCACTCAGCGGATATATTGTACCAGCTGTGGATATAATATGACGAAACTTTGAGAGGAAAAAACCCAACAACTCTGGAACAGTTTTTCCCTACCACAATGTGACATTGGAGAAAGTGAACTTCTCATTTGGAGATGAAACCTCTGGCCCATTGCATCTGACCATTTCAAAATGCTACTGCGTCCGAACGAGCCCCCTGTCAGTCTTTCAGAGCCAGTGTCCGGCAGCCACCTGCTTCCCATGATCTCTGGTGGGCTGTTGGCCTCCATTCATAAACGTCAGAGAAATTACACATGTCGTCTCTGACCTGGATGGCCGCATAATGGGCAGCATGCATAATTAACCCTGAGAACATTTATTAGCCCCAACGGCCCTGCGTGCACAGTCTGGAAGTGTATGGGGAAATATGTGTGTGAGAGGGAAGAGAATGGGAGTGTGTGTGGGAGGAGAGTTGAGGGATTCATGTGTGGTTGAGACAGGGGAATCGAGGGATGTGTTCAACCATAAGACATTTTAATGAGGAGATCAGGCTTATAAGGTTATTTAAGAAATTCTTTTGCTGTGGTAAAGGTAGGGTGGATCATCAATTATATTCACCAACAAGAAAAGCACTCAGAGAGCGTATACCTCTGCCAAAGCTCCTCTTGTCCCTCATGGATCACCTCCAAAATGTAATGGGTTCGTGTGTAGGCCACGAGCCAGTTCTGGAGAAAACTGCATCAAAGTCTATCCACTAGTTTTGGAGGATTCTTACAAACACACTGTGAGAAGATAAGAGCCTTGGCAAAGGAATGCATTCTTGTTTAGCCAGGTGGAAGAATGGGGGGGGGGGGGGTTCTCCTCTCCACTAGGGGGTGGTAGCATTTTGTAAGCCTCTTTCCTGGTTTTAGTAGGCAGCAGCTGAAGGGGGGAGAGAAGACTATAAATAACTGACAGGAAACAGGAAGTTCTTTTGTTCTGCTCAGATAGCCCAAGTAGAAGGCCACACCCGAGGTTTGGAACAAGCCGGTGATTTTAGGTAAAATGTTATGAAATGTATTTGTATGTGAATGTGTTTTAAAGAGTTGATATAGATTGCCTAGCATTGTATTTATTAAAGAAGTAAAAGTGTTTGTGTAATGGTTTTAGACTTGTTGGGGTGGTGGAAGCCAGGTGACCTTGCAGGCCCAAAGGATGAGGGCCATGGGTTTTCTTCGTCATTAATGGTATTTATGGTGTGGAGATGTGTGGAAAGACGAGGCTGAGTTTATTACTCAAAATCAGTTTTATTCACAACACATTCTCCAACATCCAAAAACAGAAGAGAGAGACATGCCCCCACAGCTGCCCCTTTATACCCCAGGACATCAAAGTCAACAGTCGCATTGTCTTTACATCTCAAATCACAACGCGCCCCCCCTTCAGGTCTCCTGTCTCCACCTGAAGTCCTGGTGGTCTCCTCTTGCAGTCCTGGTGGTCAGGAAATCCTTCATGGCCATCTCCCTGCATACAAAAGGCCAGACTTCACATCCTCCTACAACCCCTAGGAGGTTCAGACCTTTTGTTCCTCTGAGACGTGCAGTAAACAATAAGCATACAGTAACAAGCGTGTGAAGCATATGGAAACCACATATGTGCCCACATGACCCCCCCCCCCCAAACGTCTAAGATGGAACAACATCACCACAGATTGCATGACATAATAAAATCACTATATATCAGTCCAAATGCTACTTAGGTCTCAACCTTCTCCCATATCTGCTAAAAGCAGGCTATATCACTTCCACGGCGTCTTCCCGCTGTGGATCTGTTGCCTGGGGATGAGAACTGTTAGTCAACCTCTGTGGGTGTTCTGGGGAATGCTCTCTAGGGGGTCTGCCACGTCGAGGAGCCTTCAACAACTGCACAACTTCGTCAGCTAACACAAAAGCGGGTTTGAGCCTGTTAATGCCAATCCTTTCTTTTCTACCCCCCAAATCTAGCAAAAAATGCTTATCCCCTGTTTCCAGCACTCTATATGGCCCGTCATAAGGTGGGCGCAAGGGCGGACGATGGGCATCATGTCTGACAAAAACGAACTCTGCATTTTTTAAAGCCTTAGGCACAAAAACACGCGGAAAACTGTGATGAACGGGGCCAGGTAGCATGCTCGGGCCCGTGCTATTCTGTAACCGCTGAACCGGGGAGCGCTCTGGCGCTGGATTATCTGGGAGAAATTCCCGGGGCAGCCGCAGTGGCTGTGCGAACACTAGCTCAGCTGGGGAGGCTTCTAAATCCTCTTTAGGTGCAGAACGCAACCCCAATAAAACCCATGGTAGCTTGTCCACCCAATTTGTATCTGTAAGCGACGCTCTGAGGGCCGCCTTCAATGACCTGTGAAAACGTTCGCACAACCCGTTAGCCTGCGGGTTGTACACGGTAGTGCGGTGGATCGTTGCCCCCAGGCTGCGGGACATCGCTGACCAAAGTTCGGAAACAAATTGCGGGCCTCTGTCAGACGTAATGTCCGACGGGACCCCAAAATGCGCTATCCACGCCGTTAAAAACGCGCGCACCACCTCCTCAGCTGTGGTTGACGACAGCGGGACCACTTCTGGCCAGCGCGTGGTGCGGTCAACCATTGTCAGAAGATGTGTGCACCCTTGTGAGGGTGGGAGGGGGCCTGCGAGGTCCACGTGGACATGATCAAACCTTTTAGCCGGGATGTGAAACGGCTCCAAAGGAGCTCTCGTGTGTCTATGAACCTTGGCCCGCTGGCAGGCTGTGCAGGCTGCCGCCCACTCTCTAACTTGTTTGCACAGGCTCGGCCACACAAATTTCTCTCCTACCATTTTGACCAACACGCGCGCTCCCGGGTGCGCCAGAGAATGGATCGAGTCAAAAACGCGGCGGCGCCACGCAGCTGGGGCCACCGGACGCGGCCGCCCCGTGGAGACATCGCAGATTAGGGGGGGGGGCATACCGTCTTGCAGCACCCTGCTCTCCAGCCTTAACCCTGTTGGTCCAGACTGGAGCGCGCGCACGTCCGCGTCACTACCCTGCTCCGCGGCCATGGCTGCATAATCTATCCCCACGCGGACTGGGGCCGCGTGCACTTCCGCGTCGCTAACCTGCTCTGCGGCCATGGCTGCAGGATCTACCTCCGCGCGTGCGGGAGCCCCCACGGCGCGCGAGAGGCAGTCCGCCACTACATTAAGTTTACCCGCCACATGTTGGATATCGGTAGTAAACTCCGATATCGCGGCCAGCTGTCTCTGCTGCCGGCCCGACCAAGGTTCTGAAATCTTGGCCATCGCAAAAGTCAGCGGCTTGTGGTCAACGAACGCGGTGAAACGGCGTCCTTCCAGCCAGAACTGGAAGTGGCGAATGGCCAAGTGGAGAGCTAACAACTCCCTGTCGAATGCACTGTATTTTCGCTCGCTGTCGCGCAGGGTCTTACTAAAAAAGGCGAGCGGTTGCCAGGCTCCAGCTACAAACTGTTCCACGACCGCCCCTATGGCCACATCTGACGCGTCAGTAGTGAGCGCCATGCGGGCCGCTGGGACTGGATGTGCTAACAACGCAGCGTTTGCCAGAGCTGTTTTGACTTTGGAAAATGTGCGCTCTCGCTCCGGAGACCATTCGACTTTATTTGTGGGTTTTTGTTTTTTTTGTGCAGCATACAATGGTTGCATGAGCTGCGCTGCGCGGGGAAGGAAACGGTTATAAAAATTTATCATTCCAAAAATCTCCTGTAACGCTTTGACCGTTTGTGGCTGGGGAAAATTTGTTACTGCGCGCACTTTGTCAGGCAAAGGGACCGCTCCCTCTGGGGAGAGCTGATGGCCCAAAAAATCAATCTGCGTCACCCCGAGCTGACACTTCGCCCGGTTAATTATTAACCCGTGCTCTGCCAACCTCCGGAAAACTGCTGTGAGGTGGTTTTCGTGTTCGTCTTCGGACGCGCTGGCTACCAATATGTCGTCCAGGTAGACGAACACGAAAGGGAGATCGCGCAGAACCACGTCCATCATGCATTGGAACGTCTGCGCAGCGCCCTTAAGCCCAAACGGCATACGCAAAAATTCGAAAAGCCCGAAGGGAGTTATTACCGCTGTTTTGGGTATGTCCTCAGCGCGCACTGGGACCTGGTGATAACCGCGTACCAAGTCTATTTTAGAAAAAACGCGCGCCCCCGCCAAATGAACTGAAAAATGTAAAAAATGTTGGATGTGCGGGATCGGGTAGCGGTCGTGCGCTGTAGCGTTGTTCAGCCTGCGGAAATCACCACAAGGCCGCCACAAGCCATCAGCTTTCGGGACCATGTGAAGCGGTGAAGCCCAAGGGCTCTTCGAACGCCTGATGATGCCCAACCTCTCCAGGTTGGCGAACTCCTCGCGCGCTATGGTCAGTTTAGCTGAATCCAAGCGCTGAGCTTTTGCGAAAACGGGCGGTCCGGTGGTAGTAATAAAATGTTCCACCCCGTGTTTAGCCACTGTCGCCGAAAATGTTGGGACCATGAGTGCTGGGAACTGAGTGAGGAGTGTGTGGAACTTACCACCTGCAGCTGTGACGTTGGCTTGTGCTGTTGGCGGGGCCACTCGAGCTGTACAGGGAATAGAAGCAAAAGAGAGTGCATTAACCAGGCGTCTGTTAGCAAGATCGACCAACAAACTATGTGACCACAAAAAATCAGCCCCTAACATGTTGAAATTGACTGCCGCTATGACGAAAGTCCATTCGAAAGTGCGACCATGTAAAGACAGAAGCAGAGTCCTCTCACCGAAGGTCTTAATCGCCGAGCCGTTCGCTGCTGACACCTGGGAACCGCTGGAAGGCGGCAGTCGGTCAGCGTAGGAGGGTGTGATGAAACTCAGCTGGGAGCCCGTGTCCACGAGGAAGTGCCTCCCCGAGCGCGCATCCTTCAAGTAGAGCAGCTTGTTCTCCTCTCCGAGGGCCGCAGCCGCTACCGACCCCCGGTCTTGGCGTTTCCCGAGCGCTTGAAATGGCACGGTGGAATGCACTTGCGTGTCCTCTCTGCGAAACGGCGATGATAGAAGCAAAGGGCGTCGTCTGCTCCGTGTCTCCCGGCCCTTGCCGCCGCCGTCGTCGGTGTGTCTGGTGCTGCAGCCTCTGGCCCCCTGCCGTCTCCGGACGTTGCGCCTGGCCCCGCTGCCGCAGCCGCAGCCGCGCGTCATTTACTGGCGTCGACGAGTCGCTGCGCCTCCTGGCCCAGCTTGTGGTAGTCTCGTTGGGCCAGCAGTGGTGAACTGGCCAGGGTCACTCTCACCTCTGACGGCAGGGTTCTGAGGAAGAGGTGGGTGAAAATTAAGTTATCATCTTCGGAGTCTCTCAAACTCAACATCTTCCCCATGAGGTCTGCAGGTCTGTCGCCCTCAAATTCAGTCAGCGCTAGGAGCCTCTCTGCTCGCTCCTGCACCGAAGGGGTGAAGTAGTGAATGAGCGCAGCCTTCAACGTGCTGTACTTGTCGCTGTCCGGCGGATGGTTGATCAGGTTCGCCACCCGCTGGGCTGCGTGGTTGTCCAGCTTTGCAACCACATGGTAGAACTTTGTGTCGTCCACCGAAATCCTCCGGAGGTGGAACTGTGCCTCGACTGCGCTAAACCAGGAGCGCGGATTGTTCGGCCAGAAGTCCGGTAGGTGGACTGTGGTTGCACTCGTCTGGCTGGCTCCTGGTGAGTTTGGCTCAGGAGATTCGTCTCCGCTCATTATACGTCGTAAAGTCACCAGTGTGGAGATGTGTGGAAAGATGAGGCTGAGTTTATTACTCAAAATCAGTTTTATTCACAACACATTCTCCAACATCCAAAAACAGAAGAGAGAGACATGCCCCCACAGCTGCCCCTTTATACCCCAGGACATCAAAGTCAACAGTCGCATTGTCTTTACATCTCAAATCACAACGCGCCCCACTTCAGGTCTCCTGTCTCCACCTGAAGTCCTGGTGGTCTCCTCTTGCAGTCCTGGTGGTCAGGAAATCCTTCATGGCCGTCTCCCTGCATACAAAAGGCCAGACTTCACATCCTCCTACAACCCCTAGGAGGTTCAGACCGTTTGTTCCTCTGAGACGTGCAGTAAACAATAAGCATACAGTAACAAGCATGTGAAGCATATGGGAACCACATGTGTGCCCACAATGGTGTATTTTAATTGGGTTATTTCATGTTTTATTGTTACCACTGACTTGAAATGAAATGATGTATTTTCTTTTGTTGTTTTAGAACTGTTGGGAGTTGAGATGTGCATTTGTGAGTGGGCCCTAGCAATGCACAAAAACAGTTGGTATCATATGTATATTTCACTGTTTAATAAGTATAACTGTTGTTGTTTTTCTTGTTAATGTGGCTTTTGTGTTCTGTTCTAAACATTACAACAGGCCACTATAGTTGTTAATGCACTCAATTTGTGAACAGTTTTCCTTTAAGATTTGTCTATTTTAAAGAACTCTGTTTTTTGTCATTCAGAATAAAGAACCTCTTTATATATTTTGTGTTTTGTCTGGAGCTCATTTGGCCAGACACCACACTTGGATCATCACCAAAATGTTATGGGCTCCTCTTTAGGTGAAGGACCACCTCTGATGAAAATTTCATCCAAATCCATCCAGCAATTTTTGTGTAATCCTGCTGCACAAATACAAACAAGGTCCTTGGTGGACGTATGCACTCTCAGATCATCAAAATTTAATGGGTTCATCCTTGGCCTGAGGGCGACCTCTGGTGAAATTTTCACCAAAATCTGTCCAGTAGTTTTTGCGTAATTTTGCTAACAGGCAGACAAACCACCCCGATTACATTAACTTCCATTTATTTTTGGTGTCTCTGCACTGTTTTTTCTCTTTTTTGTTTTTGTTTTGGGGGCACTGCTACGGACTATCCACCTTATTCCTAGGCCCCATGTTGCCTTGTGTGAATTATGGAAGCAACGTCCAGTACTAGTTTAGAATATATGGTTGTCACTGAAACGGGACACTTTTCCTTTTTAAAAAAAACAATGACTTCGGCATCAGAAATGCGGGAACACGGCCTTTTGTGCCTCAGAAACAGTAATTACCTCCACCAGGCCGCAGGCCAGGAGGTAATGTTTTTGCCGGGGTTTGTCTGTCTGTTTGTCTGTTTGTCTGTCTGTCTGTTGATTAGCAAGATAACTCAAAAAGTTTTGGACGGATTTCCATGAAACTTTCAGGCGTTGTTGGAAATGGTACAAGGAAGAACTGATTAAATTTTGGGGATGATCCGGATCACCGTCTGGATCCAGGAATTTTTTAAAGGATTCTTTAACATTGTGAGATAGGGCCATTTTCAACATGTCTGCAGGCGCAATGGAGGGCGCTGGTCGTCATGTCTGACGAACACGAACTCAGAACTCAGAACTCAGAACTCAGAAAAGATTTATTGCCAAGTACATTAACAGATACAACTGATAATATACGAGGGATTTGACTTGACACAGAAAACGACCTGCATTTCTGGTGACACGGCGGCATCTGTGAACGCGCCTGTCGTCAGATGGGTACAGGATGCATAGGGAAGAAAGGATAATACAATAGGAAGGAGCAAAAAAACCATTGATTGTCAGAATATGGTCATATATGATCAATATTATGATTACAAGAAAAAAAAGCCCTCAATGCACAGTTAGCAGACAAAAAAGTACACAAGGACACAGAGAGAGCAGTGAGTGAATAATCTTTTCCATCAGTTTTGTGAATCAGTGTGGATGTAGTGTTGAATGAAGGTGTTTGTATCAGTTAAAAACAACAAGGTCTCTTTGGTAGGAGATGTTTAGTCTAGCTGCTGGCATTGTCCTTGGGCCATGCAGCTGGCTGTCCGAAAGGCCGTGGAGCTCAATGTTTTGAAAACAAAGAACGGCAGATAATCTGGAGGATTTGTGTGAGGGGAGTCAGATTCGTCGAATAGTACTGATCTCAGAGAGAAAAAACTTTATATTCTCTTACAGATTCAGTACTTAATCCTTCATTGCTGGACGTTGAATCCTTCATGGACGGCTCTCAGCGTAATCATGATATAATCCACCTTCCGAGACAGTTCTCCATTTGCCGCTATCAGAGTCCTCTCCATTTTTTCAATTTGATGGTTGAACCTCGCCTGGCCAGCGTTTTGATAGGTTGTGTCCATCTTCATCAATTTACGGTACACCAGGATAATCCCAGATCCAATCAGAACGATCCCAATCACCATTACTACGAAGACGTACAAATCTTCTACATCTTCGATGGAAAGATCAGACAGGCACAAGAGTTTCCAATTACTTGTGTCCCTCAAATAGCCCGCAGCAGCCGTTCCTCCGCGTTCTTCAAAGTTTTAGGCACAAAAACACGCGGAAAACAGTGGTGGGCCGGGCCCGGCAGCGTGCCTGTGTTTGCGTTACGCTACAAAAGCTGAGACGGGTAGCTGTCCGGCGCGGGATTATTTGGCAGAAATTCCCCGGGCAGCCATAGGGGCTGCGCAAAAACAAGCTCTCTGCCGGGGAAGCTTCCAAATCCTCTTTTGCCACGGAGCACAACCCCAATAAAACCCACGGCAACCTGTCTACCCAATTTGCATCCGTCAGTGAACCCCTGAGTGCTGCTTTCAGTGATCTATGAAAACGCTCGCATAACCCATTGGCCTGTGGGTTGTACACGGTTGTGCGATGAATTGCAACACCCGCAGCCTGGGAGTTTGGAGATGGAGGAGATGGACACAACAGCAACACTTGAGTTTATTACCTCCGCCAAGGAGGTAATGCTTTTACTACTGAACCACTAATCCTATCATTGTGAATCCAATTGCTAGTCATATGTTTTCATGGTCAAGGAATCTGAAAATGTACACACAAACACTGTATGGGGGAACTGTGGTGCTTGGCGGAGGTCTGCGCTCTCCGAGTGCTTTTCTAGTATAATCATACCACTTCCCACAACTATCTAGTGATAGAAAGATGACCTTAAAAAGTCGCCTGGCAGACAGTAGCTCCTGTGGGGCACCCCCACAACAGACTGGGACAAGCAGAGCGCTCGGCTAGAGCAATTAACATAATAGTGAAATGTGTGTATTAATGTCAACAGGCAGCCTCACTTCATCTGGCTCTTTCCTGCTCAGTACTGTGATGTTAATGTGCCATTCATGCATTGTGTTCATGCTTCCTGCTCTTACTGTGATGCAAATGTCCCATGCCTTTCATGTATTGTCTGTAACTGGGTATATAAGCTGACTGAAATTCATGTTCACTCTCTCTCTGACTACTGCTGCTGACACACGCATTCTGTGTCTCCTCACGAGAGCCTGAGGACCCGCTCCAGCCTGCCTGCACAGGGCTGGGGTGAGTTCTATGATGGCGGTATGATTTAATAAAACCCACTTTAAACTCCCAGTTAGCTGCCTTATTATACCATGCCGCCACATCTGGTGACCCCGAGAATGCACACGCCTTGTGCAACGCAACCTTCTGGTCTGGACAGCCACGCTGGTGACCCGACGACAATGAACGCAGCACCCGGCGGTGATTCTCCGACGACAAGCGAACGCAGCAGCCTGGTGCAAATGATCTGCTCTCCCTTCTGCTACAGGGAGACCTCGACGCAGAGCCACCACCAGGCGAACTCCCTCGGAGATCACCCACGACCGTGAAGGCTACAGAAAACGTCATGGTGCGACCATCGCCTGAGATCGGGACACCCACGTTGGACCGGCCGAGGGACACAGATCGTCTTCTCCCTCTCACTGCTCCTCCTCTCTCTCACCGCTCCTACGCATCTACGCGAGCCCGAGGGACAAAGATCGTCTATATCCTCTCACCGCTCCAACGCATCTGCACGAGCCCGAGGGACAAAGATCGTCTATTTCCTCACACCGCTCCAACGCACCACGAGCGAACGACGCAACACACTGAACAGGGATGATTATCGCCGCCGACTACGCTGATCTCCAGCAAGCTCCCTGACCCTGACTCGCCTCTACAGCAGACCTGCCATGCGCCGAACCCCGCACGCACACCGGGGGGTTATGAGGACAGCGCGCCACGCATGGGACATACCGGCTCTACACAGACCGCCAGCGTCCTTCGCCACTGCACACGGAACCTTCAGGGCTGCTCACACACCTGAAGCATCACACGCAGCTCGCTCACAGGATTTTGTATGGGTCTCAGCCACGGCGCACAAAGGGAATCCAGCAGTCAGCGGTTCCCGAGGGCTTTAGGGTTGCGCCCGCACCTAAAGTCAACATGCCAAGTCCCTCTGCTTTTGTTTTTTTCTCACAGCCGCTACGCAGCCTCTCAGCTCCTGTTTTTCTTCATGGCCGCTGTTAATCCTCGCAGGACTTATCCGCGTGAGGAGTCAGTGACTAATTTTTTTCTTCTTACAGCTGCTGTGGACCTCCGCACGTTCAACGGGACAGCCCCTCAACATCGCAGATCCACAGGCAATTTTTGCGCGGCCTAGACAATTTTGCTGTCCCGGGCCGGCACTTGCTACCCCCACCCCCTCCCTCCACCGCCGCCTGCAGCGAGCCTCCCCCGCAGCTCGCTCCCAAAGCCAGACTATCGAGGCCTCAGCTTCCCGCTGGGCCCTCTGGGGGGGAGTGTGTGGGGCACCCCCACAACAGACTGGGACAAGCAGAGCGCTCGGCTAGAGCAATAAACATAACAGTGAAATGTGTGTATTAATGTCAACAGGCAGCCTCGCTTCGTCTGGCTCTTTCCTGCTCAGTACTGTGATGTTAATGTGCCATTCATGCATTGTGTTCATGCTTCCTGCTCTTACTGTGATGCAAATGTCCCATGCCTTTCATGTATTGTCTGTAACTGGGTATATAAGCTGACTGAAATTCATGTTCACTCTCTCTCTGACTACTGCTGCTGACACACGCATTCTGTGTCTCCTCACAAGAGCCTGAGGACCCGCTCCAGCCCGCCTGCACAGGGCTGGAGCAAGTCTTATGATGGCGGGATGAATGATAATAAACACCCTTTTAAACTCTCAGTTCGCTGCCTTATTATTCTTCCGCCGCAGCTCCATTTGTTAGCGCTGCTGCTAAGATGCTAACACTGTAAACAAATAAAAGTGCTGAGATATGCGTCCTGTGCTGGCAAAATGAGTCACTTTGAGGAAATTGTCAAAACTGAGGTAACTTTTTTCCATATTCTGTATTGAAAGACCTTCAAAATGATATTTAATTTGTAGGAAGTGTGCAAAAGTGGACCCAGAAAAATTTGTTAATTATTTTGGCTAGGTTTAACTGTTTGAGTGTGACTGTCGCCATACTGCAACATAACCCCTAGTGGTCAACAGTGGTAAAGACTTTTTTCAACAAACTAGTCAGATCAGATGTCAGAACTTTCCAAGGCTATAACTTTAAAGTGGTTAGAGATAATGGCTTACTGTCAATAAGAAAGACGTAGAATATGATCCAAAGTTTCAGATAGGAGTGAATTTACTCATCTAATTTGCATACAAACAAAGAAATTTGTCACTTACCTCTGGCAAAGCGGCATCCTTTAGCGGCATTCTAGTGGTTATTTTGTCCTCTCATGGTCACTTCAGCTCTCTGTCCTACATCCAGAAACTGTTATTGATTATTCCACCGTAATTTTGCTTTTCTTCCCCTGCAATTTCTTATATTGATGACATACAACTGGCGATTGTCCTCCATTCACATGGTGCTCCAGGTACCGGCAGGTGAATTCAATGAGCCTCACGCTCCCTGTGTTATCAGAACATGTAAACATCTACCTTCATAAACTAAATCTCTTTTTAGAATCACAGTTGGCAAATTCGGGACCAAATCCTCCAAATTTCCTCGTCCGTGGGCAATCATGAATCTCCACAACGACGGTCAGTGTCCATCTTGCACTGTGATCTCCAAGACGACGAAGAAGGAGGATTTCTTCTTCTCCGGTGTATTATGTGTCATCCATGAGTCCTCCAACGCGTGCCTGCCACCTTGTGAACTGGCACGATCAGTACAAATCCTCAGTAAAGGTGACCATTGTTTAGGAAAGTAAAATCGGTTGACAGGCGCAGTGCCACACTCTGCCACTAGGGGCACACGAAATCTCACACTCAAAGGGTTAAAACTTGCACTTGATCGGTCAGGAGTTAACTTCTTCTGCCAAAACATATGTATTTTTAGAAAGTAAGAATTCTAAGCTTTACAATGATACCAGGCACTCCCCACGGCACGTCCCCACAGGCACGTCCCAGAGTTTTCCTGGGACATGCCACTAGCAAACAAAAAGAGTCATGATTTATGACTTATCGTGCCTGTAGCTCGTAATGACGTGGTGCGCATTCCGACTCATTTTGCCAGCACGGGTCACATATTTCAATGCCTCCACTGCAATAAAGTCGACTGCATTTTGTTAACATATGTTGGACATAATCAGATTTACCTCAGAGCAGACGTAGAATCAAGTCAGAGCCACAAAGAAGCCTCCATTTATACAGTCTATGGCACAACCATGAACACCAGCAACAAGTACCAGAACTATGCCAAAACGTTAAAAAAATACAAAAACTACAAGTACTGAAATTAGGTGCCACTTGAGTGCAAAACACGTATGTGGACTATACATTAAAATGAATTTGAAAAAAATTTAAAAATGCTATTTTAAAGCGAGTTAGTCGGATACCCAAAATCCGATGGTGTATAGAACACGTAGTATATTAGGATTTGTATGTGAAATTTCGGCATCAAAACTGCTCCCGTTTAGCTGTAATTAATATTCAAAAATGATAGTTTCGGGACGAAAGAATTCAAGCGTCCCTGCATTTGTTTACTTCTCGGGGCCACCGCCGGAGAGCGAGCAGTGTGCAAAATGTGATCGTGTTGTTAATATAGCACATTTTTTGTGGAAATGTTACCATTATTAGTTGTGAAATTGACATAACGCACGGCTCAGGAGACACACACGCAGGCTCAGGGTAGATTTAATAGCTTTATTGAACAACAAGGATGTGTGGCTGCATGTCTGTGGAATAAGAATGTATTGGTGGTGGGCGTCTGCGTCAGGCACGGGGGCAGGAAGCCGTTCAGCCGGACAACCCTACGGGAGGAAGCAGAGGGAGAAGGGTAACGGGCACCACACCAATACGGAGGATAATGACAGTTTGCTGGCTTACTTGGTTTGGGTAGGTGGCTGGCGTCGACAAGGGTGTAGCCCGGGAGACAGCAACCTGGAGCGCCTGCAGCAGCAGCGAGGAGGCAGCGGCGAGGAGACGAGGTCCGCCGCCAGGGAATCCACCTGTGCACAGGGGAGAAGACTGGGAGGAAAAGAGGTAAGGGGAGCTTACCCAGATTGTCTTGCTTGTAGAAGGGGGTTCCTTGTAGCAAGAGATACCAATGAAAACAGACGGCTTCAGGCCGAAGCCCAGGGCAGAGTGGGTTAAATACCTCGCTGCTGACGAGACGCAGGTGTGCGCGCAGCTGGCGCCGCTGATGAGCGGCGAGTCATGACAGAAATGTGTTATAAAATGATTAGACGATGATACTATGGCTCTTCCGGCTGTTCCCATTTCACTGTTTTTTTCCGGATGTAAAATACTGGATCCCTATTGCCCATCGGCGCACGAAGTATCCTGGCCAATGTAAACAGCCACAGACCAAAAAACGTACATTTGCTCGTGGAACAGGTCATTCACACTCACAATCGCGCTATATGTGTCTATAGGATTTTCTTTCCATGCACGCAAAAAAAAAAAAAATTTTCCCGGATCCAACTACCTCGCTTTAAATGCCCTTGCTACTCCACTCTTGCTGACTGATTTAACACTACCTCAGCTGAAACCGGAAGTCCCACCCATAATTGTTCCTACAGCAGCGCCCTCAGGAATAAGGTGGATATGTTTTTTTTGTTTGTGTTTGGAGTTGGCATATGCACATAAGAGACTGAGTGTAATGGAATGAGAAATTACATTAGGTATTGATGAGAATAATTTTATGTACTGGTAAACCTATATAAGAAATAATTTAACGTGTTCACTTCATTCACTTCATTCATCCTTCACACCTCCCTGTTATCTCACCAGGGAACCTCTGCTCTTTGTTCTTGTCTAAGATGGTACACAATTATGCTCTCCCCATGTGCCGCCATACCCCCCCCCCCCCCCGAGCATCTTGGATAGAACAATAGAATAACAGTCCGTATGCTCTGATAGAACCATTAAACATCAGTCCACATGCTGCTTGGGCTTCAGTCTTCTCCTGTATCTGCTGTAACCAGGATTCACCGCCTCTGCGGCGCTGTCATGCTGGGGGGTTGATGTCTGGGGGGGAAAACTTTTTGTCTGTCCGTGTGGGTGCTCTGGGGAATCTTTTCTCTGGGAAGCTCCCCGTGGGGGTCTTCCACGCCGAGGGGCCCTTGCCAACAGCACTTGCTCGTCTGCCACCACGAAAGCGGGTTTGAGTCTGTCTATGCCAATCTTTTCCCTCCTACCCCCCAAATCTAGCAAAAAATGCTTATCCCCTGTTTCCAGCACTCTGAACGGTCCATTATAGGGTGGGCACAGTGGAGGGCGGTGGGCGTCGTGTCTGACAAACACGAACTCCGCGTTTTTCAAAGTTTTAGGCACAAAAACGTGCGGAAAACTGTGGTGGGCAGGGCCCGGCAGCGTGCTTGTGTCTATGCTATGCTGCAACAGCTGAGACGGGGAACTGCCTGGCGCGGGATTATCTGGCAGAAACTCCCCGGGCAGCCGGAGTGGTTGCGCAAAAACGAGTTCTGCCGGGGAAGCTTCCAGATCCTCTTTAGGCGCAGAATGTAACCCCAATAAAACCCACGGTAGCTTGTCTACCCAATTTGCATCCGTCAGTGAAGCCCTGAGAGCCGCTTTCAATGATCTATGAAAACGTTCACATAACCCATTAGCCTGTGGATTGTACGCGGTTGTGCGGTGAATTGTGACACCCAGGCTGCGGGCCATTGTTGACCAGAGTTCGGAAACAAATTGAGGGCCTCTGTCGGACATAATGTCCGACGGGACTCCAAAACGCGCCACCCATGCTGTTAAAAATGCGCGCGCCACCTCCTCGGCCGTGGTTGCCACTAGCAGAACCGCTTCTGGCCAGTGCGTGGTGCGGTCCGCCATTGTCAGAAGGTGTGTGTACCCCTGTGATGGCGGGAGGGGGCCCATGAGGTCCACGTGGACATGGTCGAACCTCTTAGCCGGAATGCGAAACGGCTCCAAGGGAGCCTTCGTGTGTCTGTGTACTTTGGCTCGTTGGCACGCCACGCAGGCTGCCGCCTACTCTTTCACTTGTTTGCGAAGGCTCAGCCACACGAATTTCTCTCCTACCATTTTGACCGACGCGCGCACTCCTGGGTGCGCCAAAGAGTGAACCGACTCAAACACGCGGTGGCGCCACGCGGCCGGGACCACGGGACGTGGGCGACCCGTGGAGACATCGCAGATTAGGGGGGGTATGCCATCCTGCAGCACCCTGCTCTCCAGCCTTAACCCTGTTGGTCCAGACTGGAGCGCGTGCACGTCCGCATCACTAACCTGCTCCGCGGCCATGGCTGCGTAATATATCCCCACGCAGACCGGGGCCACCATGGCGCGCGAGAGGCAGTCTGCCACTACATTCAGTTTGCCCGACACATGCTGAATATCGGTAGTAAACTCTGAAATCGCGGCCAGCTGTCTCTGCTGCCGGCCTGACCACGGTTCTGAAACCTTGGCCATCGCGAATGTTAGCGGCTTGTGGTCAACGAACGCGGTGAAACTGCGCCCTTCCAGCCAGAACTGGAAATGGCGAATGGCCAGGTGGAGAGCCAGCAACTCTCTGTCGAACGCGCTGTATTTACGTTCACTGTCGTGCAAAGTCCTACTGAAAAAGGCGAGCGGCTGCCAAGCCCCGGCCACGCGCTGCTCCACGACAGCCCCTATGGCCACATCTGATGCGTCAGTGGTGAGCGCTATGCGGGCCGCTGGGTCTGGATGTGCCAGCACTGCGGCGTTTGCCAGGGCTGCTTTGACTTCCGAGAACGCCTGCTCATGCTCCGGGGTCCATTTGACCCTATCCGCGGGTTTCTGTTTTTTGAGCGCAGCGTACAGTGGTTGCATGAGCTGTGCTGCGCGGGGAAGGAAACGGTTATAAAAGTTCACCATTCCCAAAAATTCTTGTAGCGCCCTGACTGTTTGCGGCCGGGGAAAATCTGCCACTGCTCGCACTTTGTCAGGCAGCGGGATCACTCCTTCGGGAGAGACGCGATGCCCCAAAAAATCAGTCCCCGTCACCCTGAACTGACATTTCGCTGGGTTGATTATTAACCCATGCTCTTCCAACCTCCGGAAAACTGTCGTGAGGTGGGTTTCGTGTTCGTCTTCGGATGTGCCGGCTACTAAGATATCGTCCAGGTAGACGAACACGAAAGGGAGATCGCGCAGCACTGCATCCATCATGCGTTGGAACGTCTGTGTAGCCCCTTTAAGCCCAAATGGCATGCGCAAAAACTCGAATAAACCAAACGGAGTTATTACCGCTGTTTTGGGTATGTCCTCAGCGCGCACTGGGACTTGGTGGTAACCGCGGACCAGGCCTATTTTAGAAAAAATGCGCGCTCCTGCAAGGTGAACGAAAAAATCCTGAATGTGAGGAATTGGGTAGCGGTCGTGCGCTGTGGCGTTGTTCAACCTGCGGAAATCCCCGCAAGGTCGCCACGAACCCTCAGCTTTAGGGACCATGTGTAGCGGGGAAGCCCATGGGCTGTTTGAGTGCCTAATGATGCCCAACCTCTCCAGGTTGGCGAACTCCTCGCGCGCTATGGCCAGTTTAGCTGCGTCCAAGCGCCGAGGTCTTGCAAAAACGGGCGGCCCGGTGGTGGTGATAAAATGCTGCACCCCGTGTTTAGCGATGGCTGCTGAAAACGTCGGGACCGTGAGTGCTGGGAACTGAGTGAGCAGTGTGTGGAACTTACCACATGTAGCTGTGACGTTGGCTTGTGCTGTTGGCCGGGTCACTCGAGCTATACAGGGGAGAGAGTCAAAGGACAGTGCATTAACTAGGCGTCTATTAGCGACATCTACCAACAAACCATGTGCACATAGAAAATCAGCCCCCAGTATATGGAAATTCAATGCTGCTATGACAAAAGTCCACTCAAATGTACGGCCGTGTAGAGACAAGAGTAGAGTCCTCTCACCAAAGGTCTTAATCTCCGAGCCATTTGCTTCCCCCATCTCGGGGCCGCTAGATCCTGCCAGCCGGTCAGCGTAGGTCGGCCGGATGAAACTCTTCTGGGCGCCGGTGTCCACGAGGAAATGCCTCCCCGAGCATGCGTCCGTCAAGTAGAGCAGCTTGTTCTCCTCCCCGAGGGTCGCAGCTGCTACCGACCCCCGGTCTTGGCGCTTCCCGAGTCGCTTGAATTGGCACGGTGGTATACATTTGCGTGCCCTTTCTGCGAAGCGGCGGTGGTAGAAACAAAGCGTGTCTCCCCCGCGTTCCTTGGCCCCCGCTGCTGCTGCCGTCGGTGGCTCTGCTGCTGCCGTCGATGGCTCCTTGCCTCCTCCGGTCGTCGTGCCGAGCTCCGTCGCTGCCGCAATGGTTGTGAACTCTCTGGTGGCGATGATGATCCGGTTTGCTTCCCGGGCTAGCGCACAATAGTCCCGCTTGGCCAGCAATGGCGAATTGGCCAGGGTCGCTCTCGCCGCTGACGGAAGGTTCCGGAGGAAGAGGTGGGTAAAAATAAAATGGTCGTCGTCTGTGCCCTTTAACCTCAGCATCTTCTCCATCAGGTCTATGGCCGACCCGTCTCCCAACCCGGTCCGCGTCAGGAGTCTCTCTGCTCTCTCACCATCCGAGAGTGTGTAGTGCTGGATGAGCGCAGCCTTCAGTGCGCCGTACTTGCCGTCGGTTGGTGGCTGATCGAGCAGGCTCTCTACGTGCTGAGCCTTGCGGGCGTCGAGCGCTGCGACCACATAGTGGAACTTGGTGTCATCCGCCGATATCCCCCGGAGGGCGAACTGCGCCTCGATTAGGTGGAACCAGGAGCGCGGGTTGTGCTGCCAAAAATCTGGTAGCTTGATCGCAACAGCACATACGTGGCTGGGGGTTCCCGTCGAGGTTGGCTCTGGGGATCTTTCAACGTGTTCCATGATCTGTCTTGGGTCACCAGTGTGGAGCGTGTAAATGAAGAGGCGGATTTGACTCAGACGATTTATTACACATCTCACACAAGAAGCATAGACAGAATGACATCTCAGCAGAGACTCTTCTCTTAAATAACATGGCATTCCTCTAGAAGCTTCTAACACACAAAAGGTCACATTGCATTCACTTCATTCATCCTTCACATCTCCCTGTTATCTCACCAAGGAACCTCTGCTCTTTGTTCTTGTCTAAGATGGTACACAATTATGCTCTCCCCATGTGCCGCCATAGTGTAACTATTATTTTTTGTTTTTTGAGTTGAATTACAATATAATCTTAACACCATTTGTGACCAGCTATGGAAAAACTAAGAACAAGTCTCCTGAAGGGTATTTTGAGTTATTTACAGTTTCTAGAAGTGTGGAATCTAAGCTTTTCAATGATGTCTAATACATGGAAATCCAAAAAGATTCAAGATGTGGCCATTTGAATGTTAGCACTTCTCTTCTCTGAGAAACTGGATTGTCAGGTGGAGGCGGTAACATAAGCTAGTCATTTGCATGACAGCATGAACCCAACCCCCTTACAGTGCTTATCAAAAGAAGCTTGATAAATGCAGGAAGACGAGCTGCTTAATTAAGCAGCCATGCACTTCTACCTGAGCGTGCTGCTGATTGGTCAAAATGAACAACAAAAACGTGTGAATAGCCAAACAAACCGGATATGTAAATCCGCTGTGGTATCCACGGCCCCAAAACTAGGAAGCAGTCTCGCTGACATTTCCCTCTGAACCTACTCTGTTTCAGATACAAAGTTTACAATTTTAAAATCTCCCACACTGTTATTTGAAGCATGGAGTAGCTTCTTCATGATTTCAGATAGCATATTTTGCAGAAAAAGGAAAATCACAAATTAAAAAAAAAGTATTTCTGTGTTTTTTAGGAATCACGTCAGGCCAATTTGTTGCTGGTTTACTCAACGTGTATGGTGGCCGGGAAATGCAAAACACATTTACAAACTTTAAGACAAGTTTACAATTTGGAAAACATTTTTACATATCGTAAAACAAAAACTACATTTACAAAAACAAATTTACAAGTCCCGAAACAAATTTACATTTCTGAAAACAAATTAACAAGAGGTGAAACACTTTTACAAATGCCGATACAACTTTTCAAGTGGCGAAACAAATTTAGAAATCCTGAAAGAAATTTACAAGTAATGCCAATCGGAAAAGGAACGTACAAGTGGTTGACCCAGAAGTGATAACGTGAGCGATCAAGTCGAGATTTAGCATGGCAGTTAAAAAAATAATAATTTGTCACGTAAGTAAAACAGAACACGGAGAGTAAGGGAGAATACAGATTTGTGTTCTTGTTGTTAATGGAATTTATGGTGACAAATAGAGACCGAGTCATGTTTTGCGGCAAACGCATGAACCGCTTTACGCGGTTTTGTTTCTCGTGTTGTCGGTCTTTAGAGTTTTTAAATAGCACAGACAAGATTGAGGGACCAAACAGACAGGGGACATCTCAGCAGCCGGTAACACCTGATGATAAATGAAGTAAGTGCAGCATAACACTAGCTATCTGAAGCCATGTGAATGAAAGTGTTGTGTTAGCGGCTGCCAGCTTTCTGAAATTTTGAAATGGCACTTTGTTTATTTCAGCAGAAAATCCTTGCCCATCATATGAACAGTTCATGGAGTACAGAAGCTCAAAGTCAAAAGAATGACAGTTGTTTAATTTTGGGCCAAAAGGAAGACATGGGGTTCAAGAAAGAAAACGCATCCAAATAATTTGTACTGACTTGACTTCCAGATAACTCAGTGGATGAGGTCATACAGTCATGTGAAAAAATTAGGACACCCCATTAAATATTCAGTTCTTTAAATATTCAGTTCTTTATTAATTAATGTTTACATATCTATGTCTAACCTTGCTTTTGTTTTTATTTGCATTTTTTAACATTTATTTTAGCCATTTTAAGTGGGAATGAATGTGGGGGTGTCTTAAAAAAGATGGGGGTGTCTTAATTTATTCCTCACTATTTATTTAGAATTACATTTTACAGAAAATTTGAAAAAAGTCTTTAATTCATTTTTAATTGTTTAGTTGTATTACATGAATCTCCCTGTATTTTTAATATTGATATTAAATATCCATATGTCCAAATATGTAAAAAAACAAAACAACAAAAACACAGGCTTCTCCAGGGTGTCCTACTTTTTCACATGACTGTATGTAATATATTGTAGAGATTGAATTAAGTTAAAAAACATATGTTTGCTAATATATTTGATGCATGCGTTTGTTGTGGAGATTTTAGAGCATATAGCGCTCTAAGCAGCAGCTCTGATGGAGTTTTGCTTGAGTAACTGGTCATAACAGTGTAACGTTTTAGACCTTGTTCAGCTCACTATGTGTATTATCTTTTATTCTGCCTATGTATATAACACATGAAGTTAATCTTAACTTTATTTTACTAGATAAACATTGGCTTGATGGTGCCACATGGAACTGGTGGAACTGATTTAAAACCTGTAAGAGGGAAAACACTCCCATCATTTGTAGACCCAGAGATAGCAGCACCTGATGTACTGAAACAAGATGTCCAGAAAATGAAAACATTTACTAAGGACATGCAAGAAGGACCGTATGTCCTCTTGTATCCAGACTGCTCAAAAGTGGTCCGCATCCCTGGGTAAGAAAGGCCATTCAAATTGGCAGAATATAAAAAGGAACTAGGGAAGGCATATTCCAGGATCACCTTTTTCATTTGCCTGGAAACTGACTTTCAAGGAGGTTAGTGGATGTCATAAATTCAATATTTTTACACATTTAGATACGCTACAATAGGGTATCTGCATGATCTTTTTTTTTAACAGCAGTGGATGATCCCTTGGACTCCGATTCTGAAATTATCATTACATCAGGGAGCACAGCTGAACTCAATCAAACTGACACTGTGGTGCTTTTTTTTTAATACTTATGTATGCATGTATTCATTTGTCTATTGGCTATACATTTGATTTTAAGCATAAACCTATGTCCTGGTGAATATTTTAGAAAAACAAGGCTTGTTTTGATTATTTTGCAGTTATTACTACAGTAACACTGTGACAACCTTTCACCATTGATATATACTGTATATGATAAGGGAACAATTATGGAAGATGTTACAAATTGTTTTGCATTTCTTCTCATGTTTTTGAACCACAAAACCGAAGTACTCCCAAACACAAACCTGAAGATGAACAGTAGGTACTAATTTTTATACAAGTACCTTATGCCTCTATTGAGGTGTGGCCATCCAGAACCAATTAAAAGAACTCTGGCAGGTTTTGGCATCTATTCCTTGTCAGGAGCCAGATTTAATGAGAGACAATGGGTATTCGGCGGTATTCAGCCAATAAGAATCTTGGTTGTATTCTTTGTGTTTATGTTCTTGAATGACTGTTGTAGGCCTGGATGACAGCAGTAATTGATGTTGTCATTTTTTTTAATCATGTTTCAGAGATGCCGTGGGACCATCGGCAACAATTCTGTCTGGAGAGGTAAATAGGCAGGCTGCGGCAACCTGACGTTTCTTACTTTCATTGTTGTTGTTTCAGAAATTTTAATTTGTTTTTCAGATGGTAAAATCTGATGCTGAGGATATGGATCTACCTGAAACAAATCCAGACAAGACTTCTTGCTACAGGTAAGTCAAAAATGACAGTGACTGACATAATTTTAATTTTATTGATCAGGAAGAAATTTGTTCTGTAAGATGTTTTAATGTGGAAATTGTAATTTCTCAACAGGAAATACACAGACTTGTATGCACCAGGTGTTGAGGAAGAGGATGAGGAGCTGGTTACCGTCAGTGTGGAAAATTCCCGACACATAGCAGTGTAAAATGAGTTTTTTACTGTGGCATTCTAGTTTTTTCACTGTGCAATATTTCTGGTATTGAAATGATTTTTGTAAAAGTAGCAAATTGTGCACAGTCTGGAATATCCACTAATTAGATCACTTTTTGTCATTATAGGGAGGAGATGAACATTACACTACTCGACATTGCAGCAAACCTGTCACTTCCTGTTGATCTCCAAAGAGTCAGCAGGTTCAACATTTCAAGGGCTAATGTTTGGGATGGAGCAGTCAGAGGTTTCAAGCGTACAGCATATTCTGAAACCTGTGACATCCATCCATCTTCTTCCGCTTAATCCTTTTGTGGTTGCGGGGGGGCTGGAGCCTATCCCAGCATCTTTGGGCGAGAGGCAGGGTACACCCTGGACAGATCGCCAGTCCATCGCAGGGCCAACACAGAGAGACAGACAACCATTCACTCTCACAGTCATACCTAAGGACAATTTAGAATCCCCAGTTTGATGCCAATTAACCTAAGTTGCATGTTTTTGGCATGAGGGAGGAAACCGGAGAAATCCCGGAGTAAACCCACGCAGACATGGGGCGAACATGCAAACTCCACACAGATCACTGTTGGTCGGGGGCTGGGATCGAACCCAGTATCCCCCGGCCAAGGGTGAGTTGCTGTGCTGCCGCAGTGCTAACCACTCCGCCACCGCGCTGCCCATGCTGGTCAGATTTACTGATGGTGCTGGTGTTTTTGAGGAGGGAATTGATAGAGGTGGTCCAAGACGAGAGTTTTTAACTCTGCTAATGAAACACTTAAAAGACCGGCCCATTTTTGATGGACCAGAAGGACATCGGTTCTTGGTCTACAATGCAAATAGTATGCATAAGGTTAGACGTGTACTATTCTAATGGTTGTTTAATGATCATTAAACATACAGCTCTGGGTAAAAAAATAAGGGACCACTGCAAAATCTTTACTGAATTTGCTTCTCTACTTGTATGGCAGCTATTCAGTTTGAGTATCTGTTGAATTCCAACACAAGAACACCTCAGTTTACTTGACGGTACTGATTCAGTGATCATCTAAGTATGGTAAGATGCATGAAAGCTGTTAATAAAAATCAAAGTTATTCCACAAGTACAGATTTCTGAGTTCTTCCCAAGTTAAACTTAAATATTGTAGTGTTTAAGAATGAACATGAACTTGTTTTAATTGCATAATTTGATCAAAAAGCACCATCTTTTGTGTTGGCCAGCTGTAATTTTCTGTAAATAAATGCTCTAAATGATATTTTGACTTGGAATTTGGGTGATTTTTAAGTAGGTTAGAGAATAAAACAATATTTGTCCTTTTACTCAAACACATCTAAATAGTAAAACCAAATAAAGTGATAATTTTGCAGTGGTCTCTTTGGCCTCAATTTTTTTTCCATAGCTGTATATATCACATTGCATGATTTTTTTTTTAAATCAGTATTTTAAAGTATATATTGTATGTTTTAATTTTGCAATATGAATTCATTCACAGCTGTTAGGGAGGATGAAGACTACCTGGCAGGAAAGATGATTGCAGTGTCTATTGTACATGGAGGCCCAGGGCCCCATTTTTTTGTCAGCAGATCTTGTACATTCAAATCAACAGTTAATTTAATAACTGATGAAGAAATGAGGAAAACTTTGCAAGAGGTGAGAATAGCATAAGGCTACAGTGTGGTAGGACTGTTTTACATAGTTCCTGCAGTGGTTTTAAGATGGTTTACTTCCTATATCATGTACACAGAATTGGCTTCACTTTTTTTTTTTTTTAAATTTTGATAGGGTAGGGTTATACCATGCTATGTCACTGAATTAAAAACCTAGGCAACAATATACAGTACATAGTTATTTACTGGGGTGTTTAGGCCTCTTTATGTCTTTCATATTGAGAATGCTGTTTCATTGGATGTTCTGCAAGAATCTATTGTGAGACACAGCACAATATTACAGACAGCAGGTTGTCTGAGACCTGGCTGCCGTGGAAGAAAAGAGAGAAATTGTGGCCGACTACCTCTGATAGTATATTATTGACCGCAACTCATCTGTAATTGACAGGTAAGATTATACTTTGAATAATGTGATTTTGTTATTTATGTAAGAACATTTTGCTTGAGATTCCTCTGACTTATGCAAGCATGTATATCTGTTATCAGTCCGTCACTATGACAAAATTTGTGTCTTAGTGTAGTACAACGGGGGTGAGATGTCTTACCTTGTACCAATCGATAAGTACTCACGCCACCCTGCCCTCTCTGTCATTGTGTTTCTGTGTGGAAGTCTTGCGGTTTGTAAAGTTGGATTTATGCACCTGCAGCACGTTGGCGCCATTGAATATGTTGTTACCAAAACAGGTTTCTACTGATGTCTAGAGTGATTTGTATTTGTCATGTGTTTGTTCATTAAATAACAATGGACAAAAGCAGATTGTGATGGAGTTTGAGTTAATAAATGTTTAAAAATCAACTTTCATATGATCACTACAACAGAGAAAAAAGAAGACATTACAGTATGTCCGGCCACCACCACTGCCATCATTTGACATTGTAATTACTGTTTAGGACAATTCATGGATAGATAACTTTCTCAATACTCTTTTGAATTTGGATTTTTGCTTTGTGACTTGTTTTGGAAGTAGCACCGTAATGAATGAGTGGAGCAGAGGTGAGAACCAGAAAATGTGAAGCATGAGCCAAAGCAAACCAATCATAGCTCTTGCAGCCTGCATTGCCGATGTGCACCTCTCGCATGATGACATGGGTGCATAAATACCTTGCCATATGCAAAACAAGAAATTGGGTTCTTTAAATGAGTGATGTTCAACAAAACAATTTCCCCCCAAATATACGTTTGTTTAGATGGATTGTAATTATCGGGAAGAAAATGATTAAGGTTTTCTTTAGATAATTTGAATGCAGTTGGTACTACACCGCAGTGAAACAGTGTTTGTACTCACTTTGTAGATTCAAAGATGGACTTTCAGCCCTTCAGTTTTTGACTGCACTACAGCAACACCCTACTTTGCTGGTCCCTGTTCTGTGCCACTCTGAAAAGCGACTCACTGGCTTTGAACTTGAGCGACTCTTCACACCTGACCTCAGTCTTTCAGGGAGTAACAGGAGACTAAAAAAGGGTCAAACTTTGGCCTACTGGGCAGACTATCTCCTTGATTGTGATGGTTTGTAAATTTTTTGTAACTAGTTGGGAAACCACATTACCATGGTGTATGTATCTGAATATTTTTTCTTTGCAGAGGGCCAGGCTGCTGTGTCTGTGAAGGATGTTTTGATCTTTGCCACTGGGATGACTTCATTACCCCCATCTGGCTTGGAACCATTGCCACGAATAGAGTTCCTGGATGACCTTCCATTCCCAATGGCAAATACATGTTCAAACTCATTGAAATTACCACTCGTGGATTCATACAGTGTGTTTAAGTTTCAAATGGACTTTGGAATTCAAAATAGTCCAGGATTCTGCTGTTTCTAAGCCATGTGACTGAATGACCCCTAGAGCTCAGACTCTGAAAATGTTTTTTCTTTGTTGTTGTTGATAAAGGCACACCTAAAGGTGCAGTTGCATAATCCAAATATGCAATAAAAGCTCATTACTTTACTTTTATTTTTTATTCATTATTTCCCAGTTTAAAACAGTGAAGCTGTGGGTAACAGACTCAGACACTTATGTTCAGACAGACAATGTTCCACCTTTACAATAAACATTTTTGATCAATTTCAATTCATAGCTGAGCAATTTCTTTGAGTTTCAGATACAGCTCAGATGCAGACTGCCAGCCATTTGGCTTCTGTAATTGATGGTGCTCCATGGTAAAGTTCAAGTACTCCTGCATGTTTGGGTCCCCACAAGGACCTACTGACAGGCGAGCCTCAGGAAAGGCATCCAATTAAGCCTGTTCAATTTAAAATCCACAGTCTCTGGAGCCAAACCTATGTTAACCAGAAGACATAATTGTATTTATTTAAATTTAAGCTTAAAATAAAATGAATATTAATCTATCATCCAATGTATTACCTGTGTGGTAAGTAGTAGAGTTCATTAGGCACTCCTCCTGGACATGATGCTGCTCTGGAAGGGCGAATCCTGTGACTGTTCCACAGTCTCACACACTCATTCACGTCCTTCTAAACAACATCACCAAAGCAATATCTCCAAAGCCACTGATGCTTGTGACTCCCATTGAAGTATCCAGCATCTCTAAGGTCTGCAAATACTGTAGCTCCAACCAAAACTGACACTTTTAGAGATTTTTTTTTTTTTTTTTTTTTAGTTTTAAGCATATACATGTTTGAAGAATGACATCAAAGATTATTCATAATCAGTAAGCATTTTTTTGGGGGGAGTACCAATTTAGGGTACAAATGTATACGTGCAAATTGGGTACAAATTTGCAAGAATGAAGGTACATAATATTAAAAGATGCCAATTTAAAAATTGAAAGAGTCACAGATTACAATTAGTTACACAATAAAAATTTATCCAGATAAGCACTGCAAATTCATGAGAAAAATGGTGAAAATTTACAGGAAAAACTGCAAGTTTACACAAAAAATTGTACATTTACAAGAAAAAAATAAATGAGAAAAATGTTGCAAATTTGAGAAAAGTCACAAATTTCTGAGAACAAATTTCCAGATTTATAAGAAAAAATGCGCAAATTCATGAGAGAAAAGAAAAATTGCAGTTGCAGATTTTTAAGGGGAAAACTGGAAATCAATGTGAGAAAGTTTTTTGCAGTTCTGCTTAGAATTAGTCATTCAAAGTAAAGTTATTCTGTTATGTAACATGATATAGTAAAATTGATGATATTGGGGGGACAATTCTCTTTTTTTCCAGGTTGAGACGGGCAATGTTCTCCCTGTACAGGTTAACAAGAGGACCCCCCCCCCCCCATATCACCTTAAGCTCATAATTATTAAATTGCTTTATGAAGTCCACTTACCTTTCCTTTATGAATATGGACCACCAGGACTCAATCCGCTGGTTGTTTGTGGATGAGCCATACATGTGGCTGGACACTCCAGAGTAGAAGTCATTGTGGTGGTGGCGTAGGGTACACTGAATTGCAGCCATGGTCCCGTTCTCCATGCCACAATCAGTCCTCAGTCTCATGGGGATGACACCGAGGTTTCCCACACATGACAGGAAATAGTGAGCGATCACTGAAGGGTTGTTATTTGCTGGTCCACATGCAAGCCACAGTACTTTACGTGAAAATCCATCTATGCATCCTGAAAGAGCCAAACTGAATGGCCTCAGTTTATCATAGCCATCTGTGTACCACATATAGTTCAGTCCCATGGAGTGGCAGGTTCTTCTGGTAAACCTTCTGCGTGCTCTCCTCTCGCACCCTCGAGGATTAAGCTGCCGGAGCAAATTCATTACATGATCCCTCTTCACTTGCAAATTGTACTTTTGTTTGAGGATCTGACACATTGTGTGGTAGCCAAACAGTTGTCCAGGTCCACGAAATTCCAATCGGATGGCCATTATTATGGCGTTTGTAGGAGTAAACCTTTTTGTGATATAACCCGACTTCATTCAGTTTGCGTTTCAGAGACCTTAAGCTGATGTGTACACCATGTAAACATGACATCATGTCTACGATTACAGCGTATGAGTGGCCGTCATTAAAACATTGTATGCACTGCTGCAGTAAATCTAGTCTTTCCGTCTCGACCACGTCACTTAAACATTGTAGAGACCGACCACACCAAGAACAAAACCACGTTAACTGGCTCATATGTTGTCCACAAAACGAACAAAACATGACTCGGTCACCGTCCATTAATCAGCATAAACTCTATCAACAACAATAACCCGAATCCTTTATACTCCGTGTTCTTTTTCTTTGTTTTACTAACTCGAATTGACCGCTCACGTTATCACTTCCGGGTTAACCACTTGTACGTTCCCCTTCCGGTTGTCATTACTTGTAAATTTGTTTCAGGATTTGTAAATTTGTTTCGCCACTTGTAAATTTGTATCTGCATTTGTAAAAGTGTTTCACCACTTATAAATTTGTTTTCTGAAATATAAATTTTCTTCTGGACTTGTAAATTTGTTTTTGTAAATGTAATATTATTAAATGATATTGTAACGTTGGGGCTGTGTTAAGGGGGGCAGGGATTTTCCCGGCATGCGTTGCCAGCCCTGTACCAGCCATCCACCCTCCTGGTGGTCGAGCCAGAGCCTTCATCCTGACCAGATACTCCGACCGAGACACAGATGAACACTGGCGGGCCTGTACGTGCTGGTTGTCGGCATCGGAGGCCGCCCCGACACCTGGATGGGTTCGTGTTGGACTTTTGAGTTGGATTTTCATTTTTCTGGGGACAGAAACCAGTCCAGGGGGGCGCAGTGTAACGTTGGGGCTGTGTTAAGGGGGGCAGGGATTTTCCCGGCATGTGTTGCCAGCAGAGGACGTTATATTTTCATGTATGTTTAATGTTATTACTGTGTTATTATACTGATGTGTCATTATAACTGCGTTATAATGACCCAGCAGTGTTATAGGTAGAATTAGAGCAGGAGTGATTATGTGGTGTAACCCTGATATAAACGGAGGTAGGTGAGAATGACCTCCCCTCCTGTCTGTGTTCGTTGTTGTGTCTTCAATAAAGCCTGTTTTGTCGCAGCCATCTGCTCCACTTCTTGTGTGAACCTCGCAGACGTCATAATATGTAAAAATGTTTTCCAAATTGTAAATTTGTCTCAAAGTTTGTAAATGTGTTTTGCACTTCCTGGCCACCGTAGAGGCGGGTCACATATTCTTGTGCATTTGAAATCATTTGTAACCCGTTTTTTTTTGTTTTTTTTTTTTGTTTTTGGTAATAGTCTGTATTTAATAGTTGATTGTTACAATATTACACCACGTTCCAAATTATTATGCAAATGATATTAGTCTCAAATTTTCCTAAATAGTTGATGCAAATCACAGTCAGTATAATTTTCAAGTCATCAACTGTTAAGCGCATAATTAAAATTTTATTGAACAAACCTCCCAGTGAAAACAATTTTTTTTTGCAAAATTAAAAAACAAAAACCTCAAAATGCACTGTTCCAAATTATTATGCACAACAGAGTTTCAAAACATTTTATTGGTTGTAAAGAGCTTAAAATGGTCATTTGTTAAATTTGCAGCATTTGGAGGTCATATTTACTGAAATCAAAAACTATTTCAATCAAAAACATATTAACAGGCCAAGTTACATGTTAACATAGGACCCCTTCTTTGATATACATAACCTTCACAATTCTTGCATCTGTTCAACTTGTGAGTTTTTGGAGAGTTTCTGCTTGAATTTCTTTGCAAGATGTCAGAATAACCTCCCACAGCTGCTGTTTTGATGTGAACTGCCTCCCACCCTCATAGATCCTTTGCATGGGGATGCTCCAAAGGTTCTCAGTAGGGTTGAGATCAGGGAAGGATGGGAGCCAAACCATGAGTTTCTCTCCTTTTATGTCCATAGCAGCCAATGACACAGATGTATTCTTTGCAGCATTAACCTGTTGCACTCCGGGATACCGCGGGCGGTCACGTCTCTGCATCCTGGTGCATCTCAGTGCGCACTGTGCATCTCAGTGTTCACTGAAAAAAAAAAAAAAGCTGCATTTCCGTTCTTCCAGTACAGACACAATCGCGAACAGAAAGCCAAAGGAGTGTTTTGATTGGTTTAGATTTGATTGACCTTTCATTCGACTAATAAGAGCCTTGAATTGGGTTTCTGAAACCTTGAAGAACCAATGACTGAAAACCTAGCAAGAAGGACCTGCCTACCAACGACAGCGAATACAACTAGCCAATTGAAGCAGAGAAGTTCGACGATTGCAACGCATGCGTCCCGTGCGTAAAATCTGTTTTGTGTAAGCCGATGGGTAACACACCAGTGTGGAGGACACGAATAAGGGTCACCAGTGTGGAGGCAAGGATCAAATAAGTGCAGGCGGACACGGCGAACTAAAGGTTAAAAGGGTGCTTTATTCTTCCTCCATCACGAGGCTCACTCAGCACCGTGGCAGCGCGCTGGTGTGAGCCCTGCGTCTCTAGAGTGTCAGAATGCGAGTGAGAGTTGTGTGTAACGGTAGCGTTCGCCAGTCTTTTTTTATTACTACTGTTCTTATTTGTTTTGAAAAATCGTTCTCAAAAACCGCCATCATGGAAGTGGAGATGGTTTGACGAGGTCGCGTGACCAGAATCACGAGTCCGTAACAAGCGGACCAGCGTCATGTTCATCTGACAATGAGGAACAGATGCTCGCCAATGACACTGCTGTTGTGGACAGGTGTTATAAGCTAAATTATTCTTTATCACTGAAAATAGTAATAAAAATGACTTTTGACCGATCGGTAATTACAACGGTGCGTCATGGCCACGACGGACCATTTTTTGTGCGCCGAGCTCCTCTGTAGCGGGGGGGGGGGGGAGAGTTGTTATCCTCTACATTGCAGATATTTTAGTATAATTTTTAGTGCACTGTAGGTTATTTTTTCTTGTAAAAAAAGGCCACACATTTTTTATGTGGCATGCTTCTTTGTGTGTAGGGGGTTTGTTTGTTCATTCATTCATTCATGAATGAATAAACAACCCCCCCCCCACACACACACACACAGCCCTGAGTGTTACCTTTCTTTAGAGCCCAAGATCAAGCTTCTATAGCCTCTTTTCCACTAGCCCAGCACACCTCGGTACGGCTCGATTCACTTCAGTACGGCTCGGCATGCTTCTGTCTCCATTAGCACGGTGTTTGGCATGGGTGTTGTGCTGGGGTGGGTGGGGTTTATAACAGCGAGGCGGTACCACACTCCCGTGACGTAACACACACGACCCAAGCAAAACATTTTTTTTTCCAAAACTTTATTGAGAAGACCCAAGCAAAACATAACACACAGCTGTACAAGGCCACTCCTCGGTCTGTGGCTTTTTTCACCGTAAACGCCAAAAAGGACCGCCAGACAAGGGTACAAGAAGCGAGATGAAATATGAACGAATATTTCAATTTAATACTATCCAACTTGTACTTACAAAAACGTGTGAATATTCATATAAAGCACACACATGAAAGGTAGCACCACAAGCAGTGGGTCACAGTGGTTTTAGGCTACAGCAACACAATTGTGTATCCTTTGCCAATCTGTCTGCTGTTATTTAATGTTTAACAGTTAAGGGACGGATGATTATATGCTCCAAAACTGGAGAAACTCTCTGATAAAAAAGCTGCAACAACACAAGTCACTTTTGTTTTGAATTAACTGCCAAATGACCTAGAAATAATGAGCTGAAACTTGTTTTTATTCGTATTAAATAATGAGACAGTGGCACACTGGCCAACACCAATTTGTATTATTTTTTACATCCTAGGGCATTTTGGATGTACTGAATAAAAAAAAATCATGTTTTTTACCTTCAGGTCAACGTTTGGAACAACAGTATTATTATTTTCCGTTTAAATGATGCTACACTCCTTCTAAAGTATTGTAATTCTCTGAATTTGGAATGCCGATAGAACATTCAATTTACATATACTTACTTTTTGACTTGTAAGCTTGATCAGTCTCTCCTGCTGCATTTTAAAGTCCAACTGTGCAACTTCTTATAAGTTAACATAAAAAAATTTACCCAAAGTTTAGAACTGTATCATGTGGTGCTAATTTTTTATATTTCAATAAAAAGAACAGAAAGCTTACAAAAACATTTGTTTTTTGGTCTAGTTAAAAATTACATTACCTTTACAATGGTTGACCCCTGACAGGATGATCAGCATCATTTTCATCAGACTAGGCAATGGAATTTCTATGTAATTATACTGTTTTATAATTCAGTGTTATAACAGACAAACCACACTTTCCAAAACAATTCCATTTTATTATATACAAAATATTAAAATTAAAAAAAAACTTTGCAACACAACATGAAGGTTAATCGACATTTTATACAAGCCGACCACTGAGTGCCTCTCCCAGCTTCCCAAACTGGGTCAGGAAGGCTCGGTTGAATGAAGCCGTCTCTGCCAGGTCCTGGGATACCCTCGCGTTTTCTGCAACCTCATTTAAATGTTGCAAATATTTATCATTGAATACATTTTGCGCCTGGTGGCGGGACAGATTCGCATTGGAGAATCCGGGCGGGCTGGCGCGGCGGACGCGTGGATTCTACAAGGAAAATGCACACAATAAAATACAGCATGAAAATGCAAGATATACAGAAAAGACAATAGTTTTTAACAAGATTACATAAGCTTATTTCAGCATATTGTTCACATGAATAACTAAAAGAAAAGTGAGTCCGCAGTGTGCTGCGATAAAGCAGCGATCATCATCCACAAATGAACAGCTTTTTTATTGCATAAATAAACTGAGCGTCTTACCGAATATATTTGCGAAAAAACGCACAATAAAAAAAAATTAAAACTCACCGTTAAAGGACTCCGATGTCGAGACCTCCCGGTATATTTTTTCATTCCGGGTGGCTCCGTCTAACTCGCGCTGGATACGTTCGTCTGACAATGCAGTAAGCAGACACTGCACCTCCTTATTGGTCCATGGAACACCCTTATTACGCGAAGCCATTTTTGATAGAGAATAAATGAAAATAGCACAGCAATACACTGAAAATAAACCGCCAACAGTGGTTGCGCGCTGAGTAATGGCGGTCATCTAGATTCTTTTTTTTTTTTTTTCAAAAACTTTATTGAGAAGGTCGTGAAGATTCTGTAGAAGAGGAGGAGGAGAGGGGCGGTTACAACCTGACCAATCAGTGCCGGTTATGACCTGACCAATCAGCGGCGACCAGTCTGTTAACGTCACAACACGGCCCAGCTCAGCACTGCTGTACCCTGCCCTTCAGCAGGGCTGAGAATCGCGGCTGTTAAACCGTGTTGGGGCTTGTGGAAAAGCGTACAAAGCGTGCTGAGCCGTCCCGTGTCGCGCTAAAGCGTGCTAGTGGAAAAGGCCCTTATGTTTCAGCATTCAAAAGTTAGAGACGTTTTTCCAAACTGTGCCATTTGGCACAATTTGGCACAGTTCAAAAACGCCTGGGAACAACCTGAGAAAAAAGCTGTGCAATATATTCATTTTTTGTGGTATTGTTACAAAATTTTGACCACAGCTGGATAACACTTGGTTCTACATTTCTGTTGTATTTTCCAGCCAGTATCTGACAGCTGTGTGTTATTTGCAAGCATTTGTATCTAAAAAAACACCCAGGCGAACTTTATTTTCTTCAAGTTCAGTGTGTTTAGATGACTGTTACTCAGTGGCAGGAGCACTTAGAGAGATTATGACTGTTTTGCCAAAAAATTCAAAGTGTTTTCTTTTAAATGAGACCAACCCCATGAAGATGCTGCAAAGGGTTGAAGAACAGCTTTTGATTTACTTTGGGTATGTTATTTTTAGGCGTTTTTAGGGAAATTGACCAGAGTGCAAGGGATTAATTAAGGCATTGATTTTAGATAATCACATTTACATTTTTTTATGGACATGGGGACAGTAATGAGGTGGCTTTTTTCTCTTTGTGTTCTTGTGGAGAAATTCTCACCACATAACAACCATACATAAAAGCAAATTAATCTGTTCACGCAGAATTAAACTCTATTTTCATCTGTGGTTTTATTTTTTCTGGGTCTGTTCATGTTTTACGGAGAATGTGGGAAGATAAGCAGGAAGCCGCTCTCTGTGCTCTCCATATGTGCTACACAGTGCGGCAGAGGCTCTCCGTGCGTGTGAGCTGCTGTCGGATGTGATGCATGGTTGACAACATAATAAATAATTTAAAAATATATATTTTACATTCATGGAAGTATGTGCTTCCATTGAGAAATGTATCCAATAAACAATACTTTGAAAAATAAAATAATTAAAATAAGCCTCATTAACTTATTTTCTGTCTATGGTGCATCAGTGCGCCTGTCAGCTCATCGCCCTCTGGTGGCCAAGTTTTTTTTCCAAGAAAATATTCAGTTTAGATATCACAGATTCCAATGGCTGTAACTTGAAAGTGGTAAGAGATAATGGCTAACTGTCAATTAGAAAGATGTAGAATATGATCCATGTGGTGACCTGCTCTGTGTGCCTGCTGCCCTAATTGTCTCCACAGCTGCGCACACACCTGGTCCCCTCATTAGACAGCCTTCTTAAGCCGCGCTACCCTTTGGTCTGCACAGAGACATCAAAGCTCCTTCGGTCTGGAAAGACCTCTTCGACCAACCTCTTCATCCTGCTCTGGAGTTTCTCCTACTTCGACTAATTGGGGGCGGCAGTGGCTCAGGAGGTAGAGCAGGTCGTCTAATAACCGGATGGTTGGCGGTTCGAATCCCGCTCTCCCCAGATATCCTGCCGTTGTGCCCCTGGGCAAGACACTTCACCCGCATTGCCTCCAGTGTCCATAACACTGGGTATGAATGTGTATAAATGTATAAAAAAAATGTTCGGTGGTGGCCGGAAAGGCCGTTGGCGCAGATTGGCTGCCACGTTTCCCTCAGCCTGCCCCAGGGCAGCTGTGGCTGCAGAAGTAGCTTGCCACTACCATTGTCTGTCTGGAGTGAATGATTAATGTACCTATTTGTAAAGCATCTTTGAGTATATATGATAAAGCACTATATAAAATCGATGCATTATTATTAATCCTGCTCTGTCAGGTCTTTTGGAAGCCTGAGCTCTCCAACTCCAAGTAAGCCTCTGGGATTCCATCCCTTCTTCGCTTCACATTTTCTCCCCTGTGCACAGGTTGTAGCCTCCTGGCGGCGGACCTCCTCCTCTTGGTGGTGGACCTGAACTTCTACCCGCACTCTGCGTGAGCACCGTTTACTCATCTGCAATTCCTCACCTCACTCTTCGGCGTCAACTCGGACACGGAACGGACTGCAGCTGGTTCGGAACTTCTGGGAGTTCTTCAGCGCCTCAGCCCTTCGTCCATTCTGCAAGACTGTACATTCACCTGTTTATTCACCCTGGTCTCAGTAAACTCATTCGCCTGTCTGTGCTCTCTCCTAGGGTTGCCAGTTCGAACCGTGCTCTGCTTGCCCAGCTGCTCACTTCTGCACTCACACACACACCCACACACATTCACGCTGCAATAAAAGATAATTGTATTTATTCCGAGTCTGAATCTGCTTCTGGGTTTTACCAAACATGGCAATCCAAAGTTTGAGATAGGAGTAAATTAACGCATCTAATTTGCATAATGCGACTGCAGCCATATCAAATTACATAACGTTCAGTCAAAAGTGGACTTTAGACATATTTACACAAAGGATGGTTTTGTTTTTTGTCTTCATTTTTGTTTTTTATTTTTTGTTATCTTATTTTCAAAGTATATGAACCAGAAAATCAGTAGAATGTACTCAAACAAATAAATACATTGAACCTACTGCACACCTTGTGTTTTTATGCGTCCATTTCCTCATTCCGGCTCCTTATTTCATCTTCTGCCAGTCCTTTGCGCTTTCTCTCCCATATCCAGAAACTCACATTCATCTTATAATTTATTCCACCTCAATTTCGGTTACATAACGCCGCCGAACCGACCCTATTGTTCTCTCTCGTCACGTGTAGCTCCGTCGATGGCAGATGAAAGTGTTCATGCTCCAGGCCATCTTCTGCTGTCACAAAAGGTAAATATTTTCCTTCAGAGGCTGAATAATCTCTTTTTAGAATCATAGTTGGCAAAATTCGGAGCAAATGCTTCCTCCATGTGGAAATATATGTTGCAATGGAGCCTTTGTTTACATTCTCTTCTTCGAGTTCCCAGAATTGATGTTTGAGGCTGTTCATTGGGTGAAGTCCTCCAGTCCTCCAGTGAAGAGCAGTAAGCTATATGTGTCTGATATCTTGTGATGTGAAATGCTTGGTACAACTGGGTTTTCTGTGCTTTTTGGACACATCACATGACAGGCGCGGAACTGTGGCAGGGACAGCAAGTGATGCTGATGTCTTATGACAGCCAGACAGACAAAGGGTTAATTTCCATGTGCTTTAAGACATAACTGCAGGGAGTCATGACATGCGGGGTTGAAGGGCTGCATGCTGCTCCAGAGCTGGGGTTGGCGACCCCTGTCCAAGGTCATTCATCCAAAAAGCTTGAAATTAAGCAGAGATCATCTACAGACATTGATAATGAAAAGCTGTTTAAATTATCCAAAAATACCACTCCATTTTGATTTTCTAGGCCAATCAAATTTACAGTTTCTCTTTCACATGTAGTTTTGGGTTTAATTCCAGATATATTGATTCAAAGTTGATGAAACTTCAGAATAAGAATCATAACAGTATTCTTCAGCTAACCAGCAAATTTCATGCAATTCTATTAATGGGCAAAAATCATGTTTATGAAATGTGTGTCAGTGGAACATTTTTTGGTATGTGACCTAAAGCCATAGTGTGGTGTAGGGGTTAAGATACTTGTCTGTCATGCAGGAGCCTTTGGTTCAAATCCTTCTGGTAATGCGCCATTTCTGCAAGTTGTCCCACTTAAAAGATGAGAGAAGTCTCCAATTTTCATCATAGGTATACCTCAACTATGAGAGACAAAATGAGAAAAAAAAAATCCAGAAAATCATACTGAAGGATTTTTAATGAATTAATTGGTAAATTCCTCGGTAAAATAAGTATTTGGTCAATAACAAAAGTTCATCTCAATACTTTGTTATATACCCTTTGTTGGCAATGACAGAGGTCAAACATTTTCTGTAAGTCTTCACAAGGTTTTCACACACTGTTGCTGGTATTTTGGCCCATTCCTCCATGCAGATCTCCTTTAGAGCAGTGATGTTTTGGGGCTGTCGCTGGGCAACACGGACTTTCAACTCCCTCCAAAAATTTTCTATGGGGTTGAGATCTGGAGACTGGCTAGGCCACTCCAGGACCTTGAAATGCTTCTTACGAAGCCACTCCTTCGTTGCCTGGGCGGTGTGTTTGGGATCATTGTCATGCTGAAAGACCCAGCCACGTTTCATCTTCAATGCCCTTGCTGATGGAAGGAGGTTTTCACTCAAAATCTCACGATACATGGCCCCATTCATTCCTTCCTTTACACGGATCAGTCATCCTGGTCCCTTTGCAGAAAAAACAGCCTCAAAGTATAATGTTTTCACCCCCATGCTTCACAGTAGGTATGGTGTTCTTTCTCCTCCAAACACGACAAGTTGAGTTTTTACCAAAAAGTTCTATTTTGGTTTCATCTGACCATATGACATTCTCCCAATCCTCTTCTGGATCATCCAAATGCTCTCTAGCAAACTTCAGACGGGCCTGGACATGTACTGGCTTAAGCAGGGGGACACGTCTGGCACTGCAGGATTTGAGTCCCTGGTGGCGTAGTGTGTTACTGATGTAGCCTTTGTTACTTTGGTCCCAGCTCTCTGCAGGTCATTCACTAGGTCCCCCCGTGTGGTTCTGGGATTTCTGCTCACCGTTCTCGTGATCATTTTGACCTCACGGGGTGAGATCTTGCGTGGAGCCCCAGATCGAGGGAGATTATTAGTGGTCTTGTATGTCTTCCATTTTGTAATAATTGCTCCCATAGTTGATTTCTTCACACCAAGCTGCTTACCTATTGCAGATTAAGTCTTCCCAGCCTGGTGCAGGTCTACAATTTTGTTTCTGGTGTCCTTTGACAGCTCTTTGGTCTTGGCCATAATGGAGTTTGGAGTCTGACTGTTTGAGGTTGTGGACAGGTGTCTTTTATACTGATAATGAATTCAAACAGGTGCCATTAATACAGGTAATGAGTGGAGGACAGAGGAGCCTCTTAAAGAATTAGTTACAGGTCTGTGAGAGCCAGAAATCTTGTTTGTTTGTAGGTGACCAAATACTTATTTTACCAAGGAATTTATCAATTAATTCATTAAAAATCGTTCAATGTGATTTTCTGGATTTTTTTTTTTCTCATTTTGTCTCTCATAGTTGAGGTATACCTATGATGAAAATTGGAGACCTCTCTCATCTTTTAAGTGGGAGAACTTGCACAATTGGTGGCTGACTAAATACTTTTTTGCCCCACTGTACCTCTTCTGTGCATTTGAAAACAATATGTTGTGCACATTATGTTTTAAATGCTATACTACTGCTGCTGGGATTCCTTTCAATTGGACATTTATCTTTTGAGAAAGAGTGAAAACTAAAGCAGTTGTGTCCCTTGGAATGTGGTTGAAGTTCTTCCGGAGGTGGGAATTGAAGACCTCTCGGACAGGGCCCTCAGCCAGACATTCTCAGCACACCCTCACTATACGTTTAGGTCTACCGGGTCTGAGTGGTGTCTGCCCCTGTCATCGTATCCAACTCACCACCAGGTGGTGATCAGTTGACAGCTCTGCACCTCTCTTTACCTGAGTGTACAAGACATATGATTGCAGGTCTGACACAATAACAATATTGATCATTGACCTGCGAGCTAGGGTGTCCTGGTGCCAGGTGCACATATGGACACCCTTATGCTTGAATATGGGGTTTGTTATGGACAAACTGTGGTTGGCACAGAAGTACAATAACTGAACACCACTCGGGTTCAGGTCAGGCAGGCTGTTCCTCCCATTCACCCCCATCCAGGTTTTACTGTCATTTCTCACGTGCACATTGAAGTCCCCCAGTAGGACAATGGAGTCTCTAAGAGGAGCACTCTCCAGCACTCCAGTCAGTGACTCCAAAAAGGGTGGGAGCCATCATTTGATACCTACGCACAAATGACGGTCAGGACCTGTTTCCCAACCTGAAGGTGCAGGGAAACAACCCTTGTGTCTGCTGGGGAAAACTCCAATATAGAGGCAGCAAGGTGGGGGATACAAGAATACACACCCTTGCTCATCGCCTCATGCCCGGGGAAACTCCAGAGTAGGCCAAGCTCCAGCCCCTCTCCAGGAAACTGGTTCCAGAACCGGAGCTTTGTGTTGAGGTGAGGCCGACTATATCTAGCCGGTATCTCTCAACCTCATGCACCAGCTCAGGCTCCTTCCCCACCAGAGAGGTGACATTCCATGTCCCAAAAGCCAGTTTAGGAAGCTTGGGATCAGACCACCAAGATCTCTGCCTTTGACCACCACCTGATCCACATAGCACCGGACCCCCATGGTCCCTCCTGCAGGTGGTGAGCCTACTGGATGGTGGATCCATGTAACTCCTTCGGGCTGAGCCTGGCTGGGTCCCATGGGCAGAAACCCGGCCACCAGACACTAGCCATCGAGCCCCTCCCCCAGGCCTGGCTCCACGGTGGGGCCCCAGTAACCCCATACCGGGCAGGGTACACTGAATTCAATTCTTGGTCTAGCATTCATCATGAGTCTGTTGCATCATTCTTTGTCTGGCCCTTCACCCAGGACCAGTTTATCTGGAGTGACCTTACCAGAGGTACCAAAGGCAGACTGCCCCGGATAACATAGCTCCTAGGATCACTAGGGCACACAAACCCCCTACCATGACAAGGTGACAATCCATGAGGAGGATGGCAGATCATACAGTTTGAAAATGAAGCGTGGCTACGGATGGAAAATAATATGTTATTGTTCATTAATCCTCCAGAACCGTGACATTACCAGTGGCAAACGGTAAAACATTTCATGCCACTGTACATACCTGATGGATATTTGAAAACATCTGTGGCTGAGCGTGTCACGGTTCTGGAGGATTAATGAACATGTTATTTTCCATCCGTAGCCGCGCTTCAATTTCACTGTGTGATTTGCCGAAAGTGGTATATGCACATAATGTAATAAACGATACCCAGGACGATGAAAACCCCCCGTAGATTACGCTACGATTTGTATTATTTTCTCCCCATAAATGCACAGTAGTCATCCTACTTCCTGTATTTTCTTTTTGGTTCTTGTGGCAGAAAAATCTCACCAATAAGAATAGAAACCATTCTGACATAAGTCTCATGGGATTTACAGTGACACAGTTTGGGCCGCTTGAATTGTTGCCTGTGTGAAAGTGAACCGAATCAAGGAGAAAATGATGCAAAGTAAGAAACTTATCAACTGATTCAGACCAAAGTTAATGAATTTAGGTGTGAAAGCACCCTGTGACAATGAATAAAGCACCTCCTGAAAAACTTCAACATTCTGAGGGAGTCTGGAGACATGGAGTCTAAATGGGCCATGTTCTCCACCTCTATTGCTGAAGTGGTTGCTCAGAGCTGCGGCTGCAAGGTCGTCGGTGAACCAAGTGGTGGACAGCAGTGGTGAGGGGGCCATCAAGCTGAAGAAGGAGACCTATCGAGCTTGGTTAGCTTGTAGGACTCCTGAAGCAGCAGAGATGTACTGGCAGGCCAAGGAGAGTGCAGCTCAGGTGGTTGCTGAAGTAGAAACCCGGGTGTGGGAGAAGTTCGGTGAGGCCATGGAACAAGACTTTCAGTTGGCCTCGAAGAGATTCTGGCAAACTGTCTGGTGACTCAGGAGGGGGAAGCAGCTCCGTGTCCACACTGTGTTTGATGCGGATGGGGCACTGCTGACTTCAAGTGGGGATATCGTATGGTGGTGAAAGGAATACTTTTAGAATTTCCTCAATGCCACTGACACGCCTTCCACAGAGGAAGCAGAGCTTGACGACGAGGGAGACAACTTGCCCATCGCAGGGGCTGAGGTTACCAAAGTGGTTTAAACACTCCTTGGTGGCCAGGCCCCGGGGATCGGTGAGATTTGCCCTGAGTACCTCAAGGCTCTGGATGTTGTAGGGCTGTCATGGTTGACATGCCTCTGCAACATTGTATGGAAGTCAGGGACAATTCCTTTGGCCTGGCAAACCGTGGTAGTGGTTCCTCTCTTTAAGAAGAGGGACCGGAGAGTGTGTTCCAACTTTAGGGGGATCACACCCCTCAGCCTTCCTGAGAAGGTCTATGCCAGAGTACTGGAGAGGAGAGTCCGTCTGTTGGTCGAACCTCGGATTAAGGGGGAGCAATGTGGTTTTCATCCTGGCTGTGACTCATCGGACCAACTGTTTAGTCCCTCGAGTATCCTTGAGGGTTCTTGGGAGTTTGTCCAACCAGTCTACATGTGTTTTGTGGACTTGGCCAAGGTATTTGACCAAGTCCCTTGTGTGTTTTTGTGGGTGGTGCTTTGGGAGTGTGGGGTATCAGGCTTGTGGCTCTGAGCTCTCCGGTTTCTATATGGCTGCTGTGAGAGTTTGGTTAATATTGCCTTTGGGCTGACCTTTGTCATGATCCTGTTCATAATTTTTATGGACAGGATTTCTAGGTACAGCCAAAATCCGTGAGAGCTGCTGAAATTTGGGGTACCTTGAGCCCTATCTATGAAAAACTGAAATAGTTCATTTCTGCCTTAAGTAGCTTGTGAGGAGTCAAACTAGTTTTTTTTTTTTTTCATCATTCTGAACCCATTGCCAGAATTTATTTTGTATTAAAACCATTCCTTGGTGGAAAAATGACCACACCCACTTTTACATATAGTTTGAAAAGTATCTTTATTAGGCTATTTCCATATCTTTAATATTGGTGAAAAAAGCATACTGATCTACAATGTCAAATACCTTACGAGTCAAGAACTGAGTCTTCTCCAGACTCTACACCATCATAAACTACAATTCTTGCATGCAGTGCCTTTACAATGTCCACATGCTGAGATACACTTGACATCATTCTTCTTGCAGCTGCACCATTGGTTGCTGCAATCTCCATTACAATTACAGCTTGTGAACTGGAGTAGCTCTTCAGGGGTCATGGGGTCTAGCGTTGGAATGGGCTCATAACCATGAACCCCTATCATCCATCCATAGTCACTGGGATCCAAAGACATGCTCTGCAACAGCATCCTGTCAGTTGGAAATAGAGCCTCTAGTTTGATCAGCTTGGCTTCCGCCTTCTGCGAGAACATAATGTATCGAATGGCACCCAAAGCAGTACCTGGTGCATGGTCAATATATTGAAAAATTGCAGTGCCTGCCCTGATCACTGCATCCTTAGTTGCATGTACATCAAGGAAAATGTCCATGTGTTCATCAATGTCCCCAGCACAAAACCTGTCAAATAGGGTTGTTTTGCTATGGCCCTCAATTGCAGAAACCATATCACAACCAGTGAAGGTGTGACAAAAGAGCAGGTAGCACCTCTGTCTTTTAGAGAAAGCTTCTCAGATCTTCTTGACATCATAAGAGCCCCCTTTTTTTATCACCCTTTATTGTCATTCAACGTACAGTTGAACAAAATTGTGTTTTTTCTATCTACAGTGTTAATCACACACACCCCATATGTAGAATCAGAGGGCCGCTGCCATGCAAGGTGCCGCCACAAATTTCCCTCCTCCATTCCATTACTGCTGAGCACCAAGTTAGACAGCAGGAAGTTCCGCTTTTATATGGTCTTCGGCATGACCCGGCCGGGATTTGAACCCCTGCCTCCCGGGTGTGGGGCGGATGCTCTACCAACTGAGCCACCACTCCGGTTGCTGTGGTGAAGAAGATTGGATGGTTTTTGCTAGAGCTGTGGTGTACCAGCATTACCGTCATGTCTGCATCTTTTGCCCACACCTGAAAACAGATATGTTCAAAGTGTCTTGAACTGTGCAAAAACATGAACTTAACAACCATATAGTTATTTAAAAATGCTATGATTTTAAAAGTAATCATAGTTGATTTAAGTAAAATACCAACAAACATTTTACTGACCTCAACAGAGCCATCTGTAGCAGCAGCCAATGCAGCTCTCACAACTGAAGTGTCAGCATCACTGCCACACTGCTCCACAGTGATGTGACATTTCTGGAATATTGAGGAGAGAAGGTGGATAAGCTCACTCTTGTGAGTATTGTCCAGGAACTTTGCTCTTGGTGTCAAATGCATCATATCCAGTCAAATCTGCAGATCACAGCACAAGTTCATGGTATGCCGGACGGGGTCATGACCTTTTGGTGAGCTGATATAGCCATCAAAGACCACTGTGATCTTCTGAGAGTGACTGCTAAGACACAGCACATATCTCAGGTAACTGTTGGCAATCTCCTGCCAAGTCTGACCTTGTTCCCATTTCACCATATAGAGGAGTCATCCACCATCAGTGACCAATCTTGAACAAGATTGTTTAGAGAGGCCAAGTGGATTGATCAGTTACTTTAGCCTAGTCTTGGAAAAGCCTGCCTTGTTTGCCTTGTTCATTTTCTGATCTTTGCTACCGAATAAGGACAAGGCAAGCTAACAAGTAAGATTCAAAGGTTCACGGATTTTATTTGTCAATACTACTATACATACAGGACATACAAGATAATTGAAATGCCATTTCTCTCTCTTCAGTGGCGTGCGCAGTACTAAAAAAAGGAATAAGGCTGGAAAAACAACAACAGCAGTCTATGTACAGCAATGCTACCCATTGTGCAAATAACAGTAAAAGATAAAACCCAGACATCCCATAGTGCAAATAAAGATAATAAAACCCAGAAATCCTATATACAGAAAAGGTAGAGCAGTAATACTCGTAGTTGCAAGTTCAGTGTGGTAGTGTAGGTGCAGACAGTGACAGATAGTAGATACAAGGGGGGCTGAAAAGTTCATAGTGGTCAAATTTAACCAAATGTGGTTTATTTTTCAACATAGTTTCCCCTTCGGTCCAAACATTTCTTTCATAAGGGTTGCAGCGCTTGGATCCCTGCAGTTGAAAAGTAAAACACATTTGGTCAAATTTGACCACTATGAACTTTTCAGTCTATGAACTTTTCAGCCCCCCTCGTACATATATTATTGCCTCCGCCAAGGAGGTAATGTAATTGGGGTGGTTTGTCTGTTTGTCTGTCTGTTTGTTAGCAAGATTATGCAAAAACTACAGGGCAGATTTTGATGAAATTGTCACTACAGGTAGCCCTGGGGCCAAAGATGAACCCATTAAATTTTGGTGATGATCTGAGAGTGCATACCTCCACCAAGGACCTTGTTTGTACTTGTGCAGCAGGATTACACAAAAACTACTGGATGGATTTGGATGAAATTTTCACCAGAGGAGGTCCTTGGGCTACAGAGGAACCCATTACATTTTGGTGATGATCTGAGAATGCATAGCTTCGCCAAGGATCTTATCTTCTCAGAATGTTAGCAAGAGTACTCAAAAACTACTGGATGCATTTGGATGAAATTTCTACCAGAGGTGGTCCTTGAGCTAGAGAGAAACCCATAACATTTTGGTGATATATACCTCCACAAAGGCTCTTATCTTCTCACAGTGTGTTAGCAAGAATCCCCCAAAACTACTGGATAGATTTTGATGCAGTTTTTACCAGAACTGGCTCGTGGCCTACACACAAACCCATTACATTTTGGAGGTGATTTGTGTGGGATGGAAGGCGCTTTGGCGGAGGTATGCACTCTCTGAGTGCTTTTTTAGTTTACATATGTATATTATCAATGCAATGACATTAAACATTCTAGTTGTAAAAGAAAATGTAGATAATAGGCTACTTGCATATTAGATGTAAAATCTTGCAGTATCTTGCTGAGTGGTGTATATTGTTATTTGACATGTGTGGAATCTATTGTCCCTGTCCATGATCCACACAGTAGAGGGTTGCATGTGGCTTGAGCATGACCCCTACCACTCCAAGCTCCCTCATTTGGCTCTTACATGAATAAATGAACTAATGAAGCTGATTTTTAGTTTACATGCATCCAGCAATATTTATTTTCACAAAATAGGGTTTGCAGTGAATGGGAAAGGTGGATGGGGCCATTTTTTCCCACCAAGGAGTGTTTTGTGGTGCAAAATAAATGCTTGCAAATCATTTTGAATCATGAAAAAAAAAAAAAACCCTGGTTTGATGTCACACATGATATTTAGGACAGAATTACTGTAAACATTTTCAATTTTTCAAAGCTAGGGTTCCAGGTATCCCTGCCATGATTCAATAGTGATAGACCCAAAAGCAGGCAACAGAGAGAACAGGTGGTGAGTTAACAAAAATTTTATTGATAAATGTGCAGGGAATGAGCTGCAGAAAGAGGTCTGGCAACTCTGTGGAGAGAGAGGAGACCAATGGTAAGTATAGCAATTACAGGGAATTATTCACAGTACTAATGATTGCTCCTTGCTTACAGGTGCTGTGAGGGAGCTGAGCAGAGAAGAAATGTCTGGAACCCTCAGCGTTGCAGCAGAGTAGGTGAGCACTTGCAGGGGGGAGATTGAGGAGCTTGGGTGAAAAGAGAGACAGATTAGAGGACATTGGTAAGTGCACTTGCAGGGTATGGGTAAAGGATCCAGGTGAAGCTTCTACAGCTCAGGGGTCCAATCCACCAGGGTTGGGTCCACTGTCTGCCTGGAGAGATCTGGAGAAGAGAAGACGGAACAGTAGTTGAGTTAGTACTTTCCTTTCCTTTGCAGAGGCGTTGGAGCAGAAGTACTGGCTGCACATGCACCTAGAGGCGGCATGATCAATGATCTTCTGAAGAATGGAGGATGCTGGGTCTTTTTAAAGAGTATGCTGATTGCTCACAGATGGTGAGTTCAGCTCTGGAGAATGAGATTAATTAATGAGGGAGAAAAGCAGTGTGCAGCCAAACCATGACAATCCCAACTTTCAGCATCTGTCACAGATTTTGCCGTGGCAGTTGAATTTAAATCTTTTTATATGTGTTATTAGACACCTTTATAAACACATTGGTGAAGAAATTTCTTTGTAAGGAATTTATTCAAAGAATGGCCAAATATCTGATGATATTCCCTTACTATAATGCAAAACTGTCGATTTACCTCTCAATCTATGTTCCTACCCTCACTTATGGTCATGAGCTTTGGGTAATGACTGAAAGAATGAGATCGTGGATACAAGTGGCCGAAATGAGCTTTCTCCGTAGGAGTGCTGTATTCATCCTTAGAGATCAGGTGAGGAGTTCAGTCATCCGGGAGAGGCTCAGAGTAGAACCGCTGCTCCTCACATCGAAAGGAACCATTTGAGGTGGTTTGGGCATCTGATCAGGATGCCTCCTGAACGCCTCCCACTTGAGGTGTTTGAGCATGTCCCACTGGGAGGAGACCCCGGGGCAGACCCAGAACACACTGGAAAGACTACTGGCGCTTTTCCACTAGCACCTATTCAGCCCAACTCGCCTCAACTCTACTCAGTTTGTTAAGTTTTCCGTTAGCACCTAGTACCATGTACTAGATACTCTTAGATAGATAGATAGATAGATAGATAGTTTATTTCGAACACAAAAATATAACAAATACAAGCAAATGGCAAATGCAATAAAGTAACATTATACACTGTTCGAAAGGGAGAAGGAAGAAGTGAACACTTATTAATTCCATCTCTTCTTTTCCATAGATACACCCATGTGAATTTTATACAAATTACCACCTTTAAGACCCCAAGTAAACAATTTACTGTATTTTTTACAAATCAGCATTAACACCCATCCATTCTAACATACAATGATGTCCATACATCAAAACCAGCCTCAAACAACACAGATATACACAGTGCTGTCCCACCCAGCATTCCATAGTGTCCCATAATATCCCAGAGTGAACATAATCGTCAGGTTGATCGTCACTTCCTTGTGGTAACGTATCGTCACTTCCTGTTTTGCTGTCTGCCTGTGTGGTTTGCTCTCCAGCTCTCGAGCCACTAGCTATGGCTACTACCTCTCTTTCCTCTCCTCCTCTGGTGTGCTCTCTCTGTCAGATGTTTAGCTACACCTCTGCCTCTTTTAGTGATAACGGTAAATGTAATAAATGTTGTCTTTTTGAGGCGCTCGAGGCGAGGTTGTCTGATTTGGAATCCCGGTTCCGCTGCATTGAAACACCATCTGCGCCAGTTAATCTCGACGGACGCCCATTAGCTGCAGCGGAGCTAGCTAGCTTAGGTCCCCCTGTCACCGGTTCCCCGGCTCTCCTCAGCAGCGAGGAGACTGGGTGGGTGACGGTGAGAAGGAAGCCTAGTCGCAAAGCCCCGGTTCACCACCAACCTGTTCACGTTTCTAATCGTTTTTCCCCGCTCAGCGACACACCCACTGAGGAAAAAACTCTGATCATTGGCGACTCTGTAGTCAGAAACGTGAACCTAGAGACTCCATCGGCCATAGTCACATGCATTCCTGGGGCCAGAGCAGGCGACATCGAGTCAAATTTGAAAATGCTGGCTAAAAGTAACTGTAAATATTCCACAATTGTTATTCACGCCGGCATTAATGACATCCGTCTCCGGCAGTCGGAAGTCACGAAACTTAATATAGAATCGGTGTGTGACTTTGCAAAAACGATGTGTGCCACTGTAGTATTCTCTGGGCCCCTTCCCAATCTGACCAGTGATGACATGTTTAGCCGCTCGTCATCCTTGAACCGCTGGCTGTCTGTGTGGTGTCCTAAAAATGATGTGGGCTACATTGACAATTGGAGCTCATTTTGGGGAAAACCTGGTCTTATGAGACGAGACAGCATTCATCCCACTTTGGATGGTGCTTCTCATTTATCTAACAATCTGGCATCTTTTTTATCCAAATTTCCAAAACCATGACTACTCAGAGTTGGGACCAGGAAGCAGAGTCTCAGTCTTACACGCCTCTCTGCAGCTCCTCTTCATCCGCCACCCCTCAGCTTAGCCCCTGTCTTCCCCATCAGAGAATCGTTGTCTGCTCCCTCCAAAGTAAATAAAAATATAATGTATAAGCATCCCAAAGTGATAAAGCAAAATATTGGTAAAACTCAAATTAAACATAAAGCCTCTAAATTGAATGATTTGGCCTCTGTTCCTCCTCATAATTTAAAAATTAAATGTGGTTTATTAAATATTAGGTCTCTAACTCCCAAGTCTCTGTTAGTCCATGATCTGTTAATTGATCATCAGATTGATTTAATTTCCCTTACAGAGACTTGGTTAGGACAAGAGGATTATGTTGGTTTAAATGAATCAACTCCCTCTGGTTATTTAAACTGTCAAAATCCCAGAAGTTCTGGTCGTGGAGGAGGAGTAGCATCAATTTACCATTCCAAATTACTAGTTAATGTAAAGCAAAAAACATGTTATAATTCCTTTGAGGGCCTGGTCCTCAGTGTTGGGCACTTTAGCAATTCCAGGTTAAACCCAATTTTATTTGCCATAGTTTATCGTCCCCCATCAACCTATTCAGAATTTTTATCCGAATTTCCTGATTTCTTAGCTGATTTAGTGCTGAAATCTGATAGAATAATTATAGTAGGGGACTTTAATATACATGTGGATGTAGATAGTGACTGCCTTAATGTGGCTTTTAATTCAATATTAGACTCGATTGGGTTTTCTCAGAAAGTAGGAAATTCTACTCATTACCTCCACCATACATTGGACCTTGTTCTGACATATGGCATAGAAATAGAAAATCTTGTAGTGTCTCCTCATAACCCTGTACTGTCAGACCATTGTCTGTTAACCTTTGATTTTACTATTTCTGACTATTTGGCTCCTAAAGAAAAATATTATCACAGTAGATGCCTCTCAGATGATGCTGTTTCCAAATTTATGCAGATTGTTTCCTCTATGCCATGTGTCAACACAACGGAAATAAGCTATAGACAGCTTGCTCCTTCTGTAATTGATAACATGGTGGATAGTGTTTCAGCTTCTCTGCATCAGGCTCTAGACTTGGTGCCCCCCTTAAAAAAGAAAAAGTCTAATCAGAGATTTTTAACTCCTTGGTTCAACACAGAAACTCGTAGCTTTAAACAGAAGACTCGTCAATTAGAAAGAAAATGGCGCTCTACTAATTTAGATGAAATCTATTTAGCTTGGAGAAATCATCTTTTAATTTATAAAAAATCTCTTAGAAAAGCTAGAACGAGTTATTACTCTGCATTAATAGAAGAGAACAAGAATAATCCCAGGTTTCTTTTCAGTACTGTAGCCAGGTTGACAAAGAGTCAGGACTCTGTCAATCGTAGCATCCCCTTAGAGCTTACTAGTCAGGACTTTATGAACTTTTTCAATAATAAAATTTCATCCATCAGAGATAAAATCAATCAGATTCTTCCCACAGTTAACTTAAATACTGTAACTACTACAACTCCTTCTATTGATGTCTGTCTTGATGAGTTTACTCCAATCGACCTTTGTGAGTTAGACAAAATAGTTTCCTCATCCAAACCTTCAACTTGTCTTTTAGACCCTATTCCTACCAGGTTATTTAAAGAAGTCTTCCCACTTATTGGTAGCTTTATTCTTCATATAATCAATTCTTCATTAACTTTAGGCCATGTACCGCAGGCTTTTAAAATGGCTGTAATTAAACCCTTACTCAAAAAGCCAACGCTAGATCCAGGAGCTTTAGCTAACTATAGACCAATCTCTAATCTCCCTTTCATTTCAAAAATCTTAGAAAGAGTTGTTGCTACGCAATTATTTGACCACCTGCAGGGAAATGGTTTATTTGAGGAGTTTCAATCTGGGTTTAGAATCCATCATAGCACTGAAACAGCCTTAGCGAAGGTCACTAACGACCTCCTCATTGCATCTGATAATGGACTAGTTTCTGTACTTGTCCTTTTAGATCTTAGTGCAGCTTTTGATACTATTGATCATAATATTCTACTTGATAGATTAGAACACTATGTTGGACTTAATGGAACTTCGTTGCAGTGGTTTAGATCTTATTTATCTGATAGGTTCCAGTTTGTTCATGTAAATGATGAGTTTTCTCTCAGCTCAAAGCTTAGTCATGGAGTTCCACAGGGATCTGTGCTTGGCCCTACTCTTTTTAGTTTATATATGCTTCCGTTAGGCAACATTATTAGAAAGCACTGTATACATTTTCACTGTTATGCAGATGACACACAATTATACCTGTCAATGAAGCCAGATGATACTAATCAATTAGCCAAGTTAGAAGCCTGTCTTAAGGAAATCAAAGTTTGGATGACTTGTAATTTCCTGCTATTAAATTCAGATAAGACTGAAGTCATTCTTGTTGGTCCAAAAAACCTTAGAAATTCCTTTCCAAATCAAACTTTCAGTTTGGATGCAGTTACTCTTTCTCTTAATAGCTCTGTGAGGAACCTTGGAGTTATTTTTGATCAGGATTTGTCCTTCAATTCACATATTAAATTTGTTTCTAAGACTGCCTTCTATCATTTGCGTAATATTGCCAAGATTAGGAGCATCTTGTCTCAGAGTGATGCTGAGAAGCTGATCCACGCTTTTGTTAGCTCGAGATTAGATTATTGTAATTCTTTATTATCAGGCTGTCCTAAAACATCTTTAAAAAGTCTTCAGCTGATCCAAAATGCTGCAGCAAGAGTTTTAACAGGTACTAGAAAGAGAGATCATATCTCTCCGGTTCTGGCCTCCCTTCATTGGCTTCCCATAGAGTTTAGAATTAAGTTTAAAATCCTTCTTCTTACTTACAAAGCTCTAAACAATCAGGCTCCTTTTTATTTAAAAGATCTGATACTACCGTATTATCCTAACAGAGCACTACGCTCCCAAAATGCAGGTTTACTTGTAATACCTAGAATCTCCAAAAGTACAATGGGAGGCAGAGCCTTCAGTTATCAAGCTCCTCTCCTGTGGAATCAGCTGCCAATCTGGATTCGGGAGTCAGACTCGATCTCTGTTTTTAAGAATAGGGCTAAAACCTACCTTTTTGATATAGCCTACAATTAGGGAGGGATCATGTGTTTCTGAACCCTCCCTTAGTTATGCTGCTAATAGGTTTAGTCAGCCGGGGGACCTCCAGTAATGCACTGGGCCTCACTCCTTTCCTCACTCTCTATGAAATATTTTTTTTTTGCTGGTCATTAACATTTGTTTGTTCTCTCCCATAGATTGAGTCCCCATCGTGCTGTTTGCTCTCTACATGTCTGTTCTTTTCTTCTTCTCTGTCCCCTCACCCCCCAGCCAGTCGCAGCAGATGACTGCCCCTCCCTGAGCCTGGTTCTGCTGGAGGTTTCTTCCTGTTAAAAGGGAGTTTTTCCTCTCCACCGTCGCCAAGTGCTTGCTCACAGGGGATCGCCTGATTGCTGGGGTCTTTCTGCAACTGTGGGGGTCCTCCCTACAGTTGATAGTGCTATGAGATGACGGTTGTTGTGAAATGGCGCTATATAAATAAAGTTGAATTGAATTGAATTGAATAATGAATTGTACATATAATTACTACCCTTCTAACATATACCCTTTCAGCAAATGGTGCTTATACCTCTTTTTGAATTGATTTCTGTTTGTACATAGTTTCAGTTCCGGCTCTAGACTGTTCCACAAATCCACCCCACAGACAGATATGCACACACTTTTCTTGGTTGTACGTATCTTGGGTTTTGTAAAGTTTAAGTCTCCCCTCAAATTATGATCATTGTCTCTTTTTTAAAATATTTTTTGTATATTAGTTGGTAGTTGATTATTAATTGCCCTGTACATTACTTGTGCTGTCTTAAATTTAACTAAATCGATGAACTTTATGACATGTGACTTTAAGAACAACGAATTGGTATGGTCTCTATATCCTGCATTGTTTATTATCCTTATAGCTCTTTTTTGTAATGTGCATATTGACTGTAGGTTGGTCTTGTAGGTGTTTCCCCAGACTTCTACACAGTAGTTAAGATAAGGTAAAAACAGTGAATTGTACAATAAGACCAATGATTTATAGTCCAAGAAGTGTCTTGTCTTCCCCAGCATGCCTATACATTTTGCTAATTTGGCCCGGATGTGACTGATGTGAGGTTTCCAGCAGATTTTATTGTCTAGCGTCACCCTCAGAAACTTATTTTCCTGTACTGTTTCTATTCTGGTATCATCTATCGTTACCATTATTTCATGATTTATTTTATAATTTCCAAACAACATAATCTTTGTTTTTTTAGATTTAGAGATAATTTATTTTTGTTGAACCACTGCGTTAATTTTTCCATTTCAGTTGTGACCACCTCTAAAACCTGCTGCAAATTCTCACCAGTGCAAAGGATATTTGTGTCATCCGCAAACAAAATAAATTTCAGAATTTTTGATACTTGGCATATGTCATTTATATATAAAATAAAGAGTTTGGGTCCCAAAACTGACCCCTGGGGCACACCACAAGTGATGTCCATGAAGGGTGATTTGTGCTCTCCAATTTGTACATATTGTTGTCTGTTACTTAAATAACTTTCCACCCAACTCAGTCCAACCCCTCTTATCCCATACCTTTCCAGTTTCCTTAGTAGTATTCTGTGGTCAATGGTGTCAAAAGCTTTCTTTAAATCTATAAATACTCCTACAGCAACATTTTTTTTATCTATACAACTAGTAATGACATAACGCACGGCTCAGGAGACGCACACACACAGGCTCAGGGTAGTTCAAATAGCTTTATTAACAACAGGCGTGTATGAATGTGTGTCTGCGGGATGTAAATGTGTTGGTGGCAGCGTCTGCTTCGGGCACAGAGGCAGGAGGCCGTACAGCCGGACAACCCTATGGGAAAAGCACAGGGAGAAGGGTGACGGACACACACCAACACAGGAGATATATGAGCGAGAGAGGAGCTTACTTGGACAGGACGGATGACTGGCACAGCAAGGGACGAGGTCCAGTAGACAGCCACCTGGGAGGCCCGGTGCAGCAGCGAGGAACAGGCGATGGAGAGGAGTAGTCCGCCGCCGGGAAATCCACCTGTGCACAGGGGAGCAGACTTGGAGGAGAAAAAAGGTAAGATCTTCTTACCGGAATGATCAGCTGAGAATGAAAGGAAACTCACAGCGATGCGTAGGGAAGTCTGACGGCTTCAGGCCGAAGCCCAGGGCGAGGCGGGTTAAATCCCTCGCCGCTGATGATGTGCAGGTGTGCGTGCAGGTGGCGCCGCTGATGAGCGGCGCGGCGTGACAGTACTCCCCCCTCTAGCAGCGCCTCCTGGCGATGGCTTCTCTGGGTGCGCTCGGTGGAAATCAGCAATGAGCGATGGGTCCAACACAAACGACGAGGGTACCCACTGCCGATGTTCAGGCCCATAGCCCTCCCAGTCCACCAAGTACTGCAACCCACGACCCCGGCGCTGGGAGTCCAGGAGGGAGGAGACGGGCCAGGCCGGATGGCCATCAATCATCCGGGGTGCGGGTTGCGCAGCAGGAGGAGGGCAAAGGGGGTCGGAGACTGCCAGCTTCACCTTGGACACGTGGAAGGTGGGATGGATGCGGAGGGAGGGGGGAATAGCTACACGCACAGCCACCGGGTTGATGATCCTGGTGATGGGGTATGGGCCCATAAAGCGCTGTGCCAGCTTCCTCCTCTCGCCCTTTAAAATCACGTCCTGGGTCGACACGTAGACTTGCTGACCAACTCTGTACGCCGGGGCAGGTCTTCTGTGTCGGTCCGCCACGGCTCTGTTGCGCTCCGCCGTGCGTAAAAGCGCATTGCGCGCTGACGCCCAGATGGAGCGGAACTGCCTGAGAGGGGGGTCGTAACCCACGGATGCCTTAAAGGGGGACATCCCAGTAGCAGAAGAGCGAGCGGTGTTATGGGCGTATTCAACCCAGGCGAGGTGGTTACTCCAGGACGTTGGTTTGGATGCCGTGACACAGCGGAGCGCAGCCTCCAGCTCCTGGTTGGTCCGCTCACACTGCCCGTTGGTTTGGGGGTGATGGCCGGAGGAGAGGCTCACCTTGGCTCCCAGGGCGTTGCAGAACGACCTCCAAACCTCTGACACAAATTGGGGGCCCCGGTCCAAGACCACGTCCACCGGAATCCCATGCAGCCTGACCACGTGCTGGATTAGGAGGTCCGCCGTCTCCAGGGCAGTTGGGAGACCTCGTAGGGGGACGAAGTGTGCCGCCTTGGAGAAGCGGTCCACGATGGTCAGGACGGTGTCGTAGGTGTTCGAGACTGGGAGTCCGGTGACGAAATCCAGGGCGATATGCGACCAGGGCCTGCCAGGGACGGGCAGAGGCTGGTGCAAACCCGCTGGAGGGGCATTACCCGATTTATTGGTGGCACACACTGGACAGGCCCGGGCGTAGCGGGCAGCATCCCTCCGCAGGCCCGGCCACCAGAAGGACCGCTGGAGGAGGTCAATCATCCGGGAGGAGCCAGGGTGACAGGTGAGCTTGGATGTGTGTAACCAGTGGATGACCTCCCCCCGAACCGTGGATGGCACGAACAGCCTCCCCTCCGGTCCGCCGCCAGGGTCAGGTTCCACTTCCTGCGCCTTCTGGATCTTGCTCTCAATGTCCCAGGTGACGGCTCCCACAACGCACGACCTGGGTAGGATGGTGTGGACCGTGTCCTCCGACTCCTCAGGGGCGAATTGCCTAGAGAGGGCGTCGGGCAGGCCGTTCTTGGAGCCAGGCCTGAAGGTGATGGTAAATTGGAACCTGGCAAAGAACAAGGACCAGCGCGCCTGGCGGGCGTTCAGGCGCTTGGCAGATCTAAGGTACTCCAAGTTCTTGTGGTCCGTCAGGACCACGAATGGCAGGTCCGCCCCCTCTAGCCAGTGACGCCACTCCTGTAGCGCGAGCTTGATGGCGAGGAGCTCTCTGTCACCCACGTCGTAATTCCTCTCCGCCGGGGACAAGCGCCGGGAGAAGAAGGCACAGGGCCATTTGATTCCGTCATCTGGCGACCGCTGGGATAGCACCGCCCCCACTCCTGTGTCCGAAGCGTCCACTTCCACGATGCACTGCAGCGCAGGGTTGACTTGGCTAAGGACCCGGGAGGAGGAGAACTCCGCCTTCAGCGCCTGAAAGGCAGCCGCGGCCTCTTCGGTCCACCGGAACGGGACCTTAGGGGACGTGAGGCGGGTCAGCGGGCCGACGATGGTGCCAAAATTTGGGACGAAGCGGCGGTAGAAGTTCGCAAACCCAACGAACTGCTGCACCTGCTTTCTTGACGCAGGTGTGGGCCATTCCACCACCGCCTTCACCTTCTCTGGGTCCGGAAGCACCTGGTCGTGGGAGATGATGAACCCGAGGAAGGATGTTGTCTTCGCGTAAAACTCGCATTTCTCGGCCTTCACGTACAACCGGTTTTCCAGCAGCCTTTGGAGGACCCGCCTCACGTGGACCTGGTGCTTGTCCCTGGACTTGGAGAAGATGAGAATGTCATCCAGGTAGATGAACACAAAAAGGCCGATGAAATCCCGGAGGACGTCATTGATGAGGCGCTGAAAGACGGCTGGAGCGTTGGTGAACCCGAACGGCATCACCAGGTATTCGAAGTGGCCGTTCGGGGTACGGAAGGCTGTCTTCCACTCATCTCCCTCCCGGATCCGGACGAGGTGGTATGCGCTGCGTAGATCCAGCTTGGTGAACCAAGTCGCCCCCTGGAGGGAGTGGAAAGCGGTGTCCATGAGGGGCAGGGTGTAGCGATCCTTCTCCGTAATGTCGTTAAGAGCACGATAGTCAATGCAAGGACGGAGGGATCCGTCCTTCTTACCGACGAAGAAGAATCCTGCCCCCACAGGTGATGACGATGGGCGGATTATCCCAGCACTCAGCGACTCCTTGAGGTAAGAGTTCATGGTCTCCTTCTCCGGCGCCGATAGACTGTAGAGTCACCCAGAGGGTAAGGGTGCCCCCTGGCGGAGGTTGATTGCACAGTCATAGGGCCTATGAGGAGGGAGAGACATTGCCTTGGATTTGCTGAATACCATACCCAGGTCGTGAAATTCCAATGGCACCAGGGACAGGTCCGGGGGCGCAGCGTCCGTAGGTGAGGGAGAAGCGGACGGAGAGCAGGCAGCGGACTGTAGACAGGTGCTCATGCAGAACGTGCTCCATGCCGACACCCTGGCGGACTTCCAATCCAAAACGGGGTTGTGGAGGCGTAGCCAGGGATACCCCAGGATGACGGGCGACACAGAGTTGGGCAGGACGTAAAAGGTTATCTCCTCCCGGTGGTTTCCAGAGACAATAACCGGGACGGGGATGGTCTGGTGTGTAACTCTCCCAAGGGAGGCACGAGAGAGGTTGACCAGGGAGATAGGGTTCCTTAATGCCTGACAGCGGATGCCCAATCGGGTTGCCAGGCTTTGAGAAATAAAGCTGCCTTCCGCGCCCGAATCCACCAGTGCATGGGTGAGATGCCCAGTGGAGTTGTGACAGAAACGGATGGGCAGTTTCAATTGTGTGAGGGGACTTAACCGATTGACGTCCGCGAGGCCCCCTACAGTGACTCGCGGACCCCGCCGTTTGGCTTCTGTGGACAAAGCTCTACCGTGTGTTGACTATCTCCGCAATACATGCAGAGATTTAACGCACGGCGGCGTTGTCTCTCCGCCGGGGAGAGCTTTGTCCAGCCCGTCACCATCGGCTCCGACTCCTCGGGGCGCGATGGTGGCGGCGTCGCCAGGGGGCGAGCTTGGGGCAGGCGCGACGAGGCTCCACGAGGGCGAGAAGAAGACGACTTCCGTCCCGAGGAGCGCTCGCGCAGCCTGTTGTCCAAACTGATCGCTAGGGATGTTAGCTCCGCTAGCGTCTCAGGGATATCCCGCCCAGCCAGTTCATCCCTCAGATCATCATTGAGACTGCGGAGGAAAAGGCCACAGAGGGAGCGTTCCTCCCAGCCCAATTCCTCCGCCGCTACCTGGAAGTCGACCGCGTAGTCTGCTGCCAACCGGCTTCCCTGCTGGAGGGCGAGAAGCCGATCGACCTGGACCGTCTCGGTACGAGAATGGTCAAAGACTTCCAGGAAGCGTCTCACGAATTGGTCATATGTGAGGGTGGCATAACTGGGCCTCGCCATTACGGCGTAGGTCCAGGTTAATGCTCGCCCCTCCAGGAGATTCCCGATATAACCAATTCGGCTATGATCTGAGGGAAAGTCTCCAGGCACACGGTGAAACACGGACTCACATTGCATTATGAACCCCCGCGCTCCGCCGAGCTTTCTGCTAAAGCGGGCGGGGGTTGGAATGGGCGTGAGCCGAGTCGGTGCCGCCGGAGCCTGCTGGATGGCCGCTGGAGCAGCAGGAGCCGCGCCACCCTGACGAGCCGGGGGGAACGGCTGTTGGGGGTCCAAGCGGTCCAATCGGTTAGTTATGTTAATCAACTGATTGAGGATCACCTGTTGCTGATAGGCTATCTGATCCACTCGAGCCTCGAGAGTGGTAAGCCGTTGTGCGAGCCCGCCGTCTGCCGAGCCGCTCTGCTGAAGCCGTACTGACATAACGCACGGCTCAGGAGACGCACACACACAGGCTCAGGGTAGTTCAAATAGCTTTATTAACAACAGGCGTGTATGAATGTGTGTCTGCGGGATGTAAATATGTTGGTGGCGGCGTCTGCTTCGGGCACAGAGGCAGGAGGCCGTACAGCCGGACAACCCTATGGGAAAAGCACAGGGAGAAGGGTGACGGACACACACCAACACAGGAGATATATGAGCGAGAGAGGAGCTTACTTGGACAGGACGGATGACTGGCACAGCAAGGGACGAGGTCCAAGTAGACAGCCACCTGGGAGGCCCGGTGCAGCAGCGAGGAACAGGCGATGGAGAGGAGTAGTCCGCCGCCGGGAAATCCACCTGTGCACAGGGGAGCAGACTTGGAGGAGAAAAAAGGTAAGATCTTCTTACCGGAATGATCAGCTGAGAATGAAAGGAAACTCACAGCGATGCGTAGGGAAGTCTGACGGCTTCAGGCCGAAGCCCAGGGCGAGGCGGGTTAAATCCCTCGCCGCTGATGATGTGCAGGTGTGTGTGCAGGTGGCGCCGCTGATGAGCGGCGCGGCGTGACAAGTAATTTCTTCTATAAGTTCGATCAGTGCCAAAGATGTAGATTTATCTGCTCTAAAACCATACTGGCTATCTGTAAGGAGGTTGTGTTTTTCAGTGAAATCATCCAGTCTCTTAGTGAAGATTTTTTCAAGTATTTTGGAGAATTGTGAGAGTAAAGAGACTGGCCTGTAATTTGTGAAGCAATGACTGTCTCCTGTTTTGTATAGAGGTATTACTTTTGCTATTTGTATTTTGTCTGGAAATGTACCAGTTTGAAATGACAGGTTACAGATGTGGGTGAGTGGCTTAACAATTCCCTCAATTACTTTTTTCACTATTGTCATGTCAATTTCATTCCAGTTCGTTGATTTTTTGTTCTTAAATTTACTCACAGTCTCAATAATTTCCTTTTCAGTAACTGCACCCAGAAAGATTGTGTTTGGATTTCTATCTTCTATTTCATTCACAGAACCACTGTAGTTTGTTTCTGGTGTCACTATTGATTTTGCTAATTCAGGACCAACGTTTACAAAAAATTTTTTGAAACCACTGACCACATCTTCCATATTATTTATCAAATTGCCATTTTCGATAAAATATTCTGGATAATTTGCATTCTTAGGATGATTACTAATAATCCCATTGAGTACTTGACATATTCCTTTTATGTTATTTTTGTTATCCTCTAGTATTCTGTTGTAATATTCTTTCTTACAGGTCCTCATTATAGTAGTAAGCTTATTTTTGTATCTTTTATATTTGATCTCAGCTTCCACCATTCTGCATTTAATGAATTGTTTATATAATGTATTCTTCTTTTTACATGCATTTATTAACCCCTTGGTGACCCAAGGAATATTTATTTTTTGTTGTCTGTCATTGTATTGTTTTATAGGACAGTATTTATTGTACAATGATTGAAATATTTGTAAAAATTTATCATATGTTCTATTTATGTCATTTTCATCATAAACTATCTTCCAATCTTGTATTAATAATTCCTTTGTCAGTAAATGCATTGATTCTTCGGTTCTTATTCTTTTATATTTAATATTTTTGGTATACTTTTTCTTCCTATAATCACATTGAGAGACAACAAAAATCGGCAGGTGGTCACTGATATCATTCAATAAAAGCCCACTCCTGATATTATTTTCCATAATGTTTGTGAATATGTTATCTATTAGTGTGGCACTGTGTGACGTGATTCTGCTAGGTCCGGTAATTGTTGGATGTAAGCCCATACTGTACATTGTGTTGATAAATTCTTCTGTCAAACTATGTTGTTTTGAGTTCATCAGATCTATACTGAAATCCCCACAGATGAACATAACTTTATGAGTTAGTTTTGCGTACATTTTTTCCATCCAGTCCTTAAATAAGTCAATGTTTGATCCAGGTGTTCTATATACACAGCTCACTACTACATTCTTCACATTGTCCAGACAGATTTCTGTTGTAATACATTCAAATAAATCATCCACAGTTACTGACAGATTTTCAACAACCTTGTATTTCAAGCTCTTGTCAACATAAATTGCAACTCCTCCTCCTTTTTTCACTTTTCTATTTATATAATTTAATTCATAGCCATCCATGGTAAAATCCACTCCTTTCTCTTCACTGAGCCACGTCTCTGATATTGCCACAATATTGAATGGCTCTTTAAACTGATGTAAATAATCTTTAATGTTATTAAAGTTTGCATAGAGACTCCTGCTGCTGAAGTGGATCATAGAAATATTGAAATCAGATGTGACCATTGTGTTAAACTGTTCATCCGTGTAGTAATTACTCTTTTAGTACCTGTTCAGCCAGTGTTCCAACCGAGCTGGGTCGAGCTGAAAATGTGATGTGAACAGACTGCAGGCCACTGATTGGCCAGGGTGAAATGTCACTTGATGAGTCATGAGAGCGATGTCTTTACAGGAATCAAATCCAGCATTTGTAAATTTGGCAACAGTGAGTGTGAATTTTTATTATTTCTGTGATAATCAATGAGATAAATGTCTACACGCAAATCAACACTGTGGTCCAACAGTGAGGCCCAGACTTTTCTGTGCTTGGTGGCTGATGGGAGAATCCAGAGGGAGCTAGACAGACCAACCCAAAATGAAAACATATACCAGGAAGTCTCCGAGCTGGTGGCCGCTCACAGGTACCACTAGTCATTATAAGCTTACTACTGGACCATCAAGGACCATAACAGCCAAAGTGGGTCGAGCAGAAAAGACTGGAAGGGGTTCAACCAAATGGACGCCACAGGCACCGACCAGTGAGCAATGGGAGGAAGAGTGGCCTTGACTCGGCCACGGCCACGTGGAAAACCATGGCCACAGCATTATTGGAAACCATGATAGGATAGTGAGTGTTTTGTGATTTTAAACATCTTTTATGTTATTTATCCCATTGGTGGCAAGCTCACTTTGAACAAACATAGATATCACCATTGTCTCCTGTATGCAGACAATGAACTGGCTAGTTAGCTAGCTAGCAAGCTAGCTAGACATCAACGCTAACTCTGTGCTCTTCTTGTATTTTGCGCTTGCTGTCTCTTAAGTATTCGCTTCTGAGAGCAAAACATCAGCATGTCAACAACATAAGGGGCTGCCTTGCTATAATGAACTTTGAGGTGATACTCAGTTGTAATGGAAAATGACCACAACCATATCGGTATGAGTAGAGTTGAGGCAACTCGAGCTGAGCAGGTGCTAGTGGCAAAGGGCCATAGAGTATGTCTCCCAGCTTTTCTGGGAACAATTTGGCATCCTCTCAGAAGAGCTGGAGCAGGTGACTGGGGAGAGGGAAGTGTGGGTTTCTCTGCTTGAACTGCTGCCTCCGCGACCCAGACCTCCAAAAAAGCGGTAGAAGATGGATGGATGGATATTTATCACCCTTTTATCATTTCTCCTATCTTTTTTTTAATTTCTTATTTTTATAGCTAATGATGACAATCTGGATGTGGACACAGTTTATTGGCTGATGTGACTGAACTGAGTGTTTGCCCACCAAGCTTTTTTTCCAAGTACAAATGGCTGCTAATGCTGGATTTCAACCTTGCTGTCTGCACCGAAACCTCTCATTCAAATCCTCCATCACTCAATACATAGTTCCATCAATCATCCCTGTTTTTTCCTCTGCTCTGACAACAAAGTGAATCTTGTCTGAAAGCAAAACAATTACGCTGGTTCTGTCACAGATACGTCTGCCAAGTGCCTAGGTTGCTCTGAAAGTATGCCAAGTTTTTGATGCTTCTCTGCCAGCTCTCCCCCACCTCCACTGCTTCATGGACATGTTGGTTGGCTATCGCTGCTGGCCAGTCGTCCCTCTGTTTGAGATGTGCTCCTCGTAGCTCAGTCTGCAGGGAAACTGTGACAGGCTTATCTCCCCCAAAGCTCACTCACCTGGAAAAAAAGAGGAGGGAAATATGAAGCTGAACCATTTTACAGCTTTACTGGGCACCTTCTTCCAGAGCTCACAAAAGGATTTTTTTTAACTTAAGTTAATTTATTAATTACATTAGAATTAATGTTTGAATTAAAAAGAAAGAGTCCCGAGAAAAAAGACAAACACCTTTACTATTGTTAACAGACTTTAATCAGTCATTAAGTTGCTCATAATTAGGCTAAAATCTAATTTCAAAATTACATTCCTTTTTCACAATTTAAAGCTTGAAAAATGTACACACTCCCAACACATTCTCGTCTCATCGTGTCAGTTGCATGCATTTTTTTCCCCACATGATTTGACATGCCAAGTGGTGCAGGTCACTGAGAGATAATAAGCTCAGTTGGGAAGAGAGAAAAATAAATGGGCCGTGGGGGCATAAAGCGGGCCATTTTAGCCAGGAGATTATTTTTTACTTCCCTTTTTCCACCTTGACTTTTATCGATTGTTGTTTAGTTTTAATTCACTTCTAAGATAAACTGTACTGAGTTTAGGCACTATCAAGTATTGGAAACATCCATACGAAATCTGCACGTTGTTCAGTAACAAGATAGAATCTCATTAATTTCATAACATGCAAAGTCACACAGACCCAAAAGGACCCTTCCAATGAACAGTTTAGTTACCCTCTCCTCGCTTGTCATTGCAAAGTGTGTCAACATTAACATCGGCACACACAAAACATGTCTTTAGTACTTTTGTACTGATTATAAAAGTCCAACCATGCCTGTTCTATTGCATCTGCAAGCCATGAAAGAATTATTAGATGCATACCAAACCGAAAGGACACCAAGGCATGTGCTGTCCCTTTAATGCCACCATGTGGAAAGATGAAAAGGGTGAGAAGAATAATGAAGTGGTAAAGAAAACAAACAAGTAGCTCAAGATGGTACTCATTCCTTGCTTGGAAGAAAACAGAACTTAAACTAGCAGCTGACTGTATCATCACTCAAATAGTTTATTTCTCAACTTTTGAAAAAAAAAAGGGAAACAACTATCAATTATTGCAAGAATGTGTTGATATCAGTGTCACTGCCACTGTACATGGCAAATATGTGCCTCTTTCTCTGCAGATTTGATGAAATTCAGACAAACTGCTCTGAAAATGGATTCTGAGAGAAATAGTAAATGTGTTAATAAAAGCAATACTTAAAGGTAATGACAATCTTTTTTACATTTCTTTTGGTTTTTGTTTGTTTATGGATGGATGCGTTTGTGTGGCTTGTGTTGCCTGTTAGGCTTTTGAGATGCCAGGCATTTTAAGGGTGTGCCCATAGAGAAGAAATAAGAAAATCTGTATTCAGAAGCTTGTCTGCAGTTCCAAAATGTGTATTTTTCAATACAAATTTATCACTAGGCTTTTATCAGCTCATTACATACAGAAAATTAGCAGTCTGGTGGTTGCTGTGAACACAGTGGCCCGGGATGGACTTATTTCCTGACCTGAATTAATACGGACTTTAAAACAGTGACAGTGACGGGCATTCAGAAGATCCCAGTCTGTCCTGTTATTTCATGCCATTGTAGCCCATCTGTCCAACTTAGTTGCAGTGACATTGCTATGTAATATTGCAGCAACATCAGTGTGTGAACTCCCAATATTGTTCCTACAATATTGCATTCCACTATCTAGAAATCATAATTCATCTTAATGAAAGTGAACAATTCCCCAATAAATAGTATATACCAATGACATTACTGACAAGGTCAAGAACATGTAAATACAGAAAGTGACGCAACACTTTTTTTTTTTTTTACAGCGGAAAGATCTGTCCAAACGATGATAAAGATAATTATTAATTCATATTAATTAAGAACTATAAATATAAAGATGTGAACATCCACACTTATGAATGATGCCTGTAAACAGCAGAACCAGTCATGCACTCAAGGGCGTAACTTTGTTTCAAACATTGTGGGGGCTGAGATCTCTGCCCATACAGTGGTGTGAAAAAGTGTTTGCCCCCTTCCTGATTTCTCATTCTTTTGTATGTTTGTCACACTTAAATGGTTCAGATCATCAAACACATTTAAATATTAGACAAAGATGACACAAATAAACACAAAATGCAGTTTTTAAATGAAGGTGTGTGTTATTAAGGGTAAAAAAAATCCAAAGCTTCATGGCCTTGGATGAAAAAGTGATCCACCCCCCGTTAAAGCATTTATCACATCTTTGGAGCTGAGTTCAATTTCTCTAGCCACACCCAGGCCTGATTACTGTCACACCTGTTCTCAATCAACCAAAAGAGCCTTAAAAGCTAGACATCATGCTGCGATACAAAGAAACTCAGGAACAAATGAGAAACAAAGCTATTGAGATCTCTCAGTTTGGAAAAGGTTATAAAGCCATTTCTAAAACTTTGGGCCTCCAGCGAACCACAGTGAGAGCCATTATCCACAAATGGCGAAAACATGGAACAGTGGTGAACCTTCCCAGGAGTGGCCGGCTGACCAAAATTACCCCAAGACTGCAGCGATGACTCATCCAAGAGGTCACAAAAGACCCCACAACAACATCCAAAGAACTGCAGGCCTCACTTGCCTCAGTTAAGGTCAGTATTCATGACTCCACCATAAGAAAGAGACTGGGCAAAAATGGCCTGCATGACAGAGCCAAGATGAAAACCACTGCTGAGCAAAAAGAACATAAAAACTCCTCTCAGTTTTGCCAGAAAACATCTTGATGATCCCCAAGACTTTTGGGAAAATACTCTGTTGACTGATGAGAGAAAAGTTTAACTTTTTGGAAGGTGTGTGTTCTATTACAACTGGTGTAAAAGTAACACAGCATTTCAGAAAAGGAACATCATACCAACAGTAGAATATGGTGGTGGTAGCGTGATGGTCTGGGGCTGTTTTGCTGCTTCAGGACCTGGAAGACTTGCTGTGGTAAATGTAACAATGAATTCTGCTGTCTACCAAAAAATCCTGAAGGAGAATGTCCAGCCATCTGTTTGTGACCTCAAGCTGAAGCGCACTTGGGTTCTGCAGCAGGACAATGATCCAAAACACACCAACAAGTCCACCTCTTAATGGCGTAAGAACAACAAAATGAAGACTTTGGAGTAGCCTAGTCAAAGTCCTGACCTGAATCTGACTGAGATGCTGTGGCCTTAAAAAAGTGGTTCATGCTCGAAAACCTTCCAATGTGGCTGAATTACAACAATTCTGCAAAGATGAGTGGGCCAAAATTCCTCCACAGTGCTGTAAAAGACTCATTGCCAACTATCACAAATGCTTGATTGCAGTTGTTGCTGCTAAGGGTGGCCCAACCAGTTATTAGGTTTAGGGAACAATCATTTTTTCACACAGGGCCATGTAGGTTTGGATTTTTTTTTTTTTTCGCTTAATAATAAATACCTTCTTTTAAAAACTGCATTTTGCATTTACTTGTGTTATCTTTGTCTTATATTTAAATTTGTTTGATGATCTGAAGCATTTAAGTGTGACAAACATACAAAAAAATGAAAAATCAGGAAGGGGGCAGACACTTTTTCACACCACTGTATAAGGATTTAAAAAAAAAAAATCTTTTTATTTATAGGACTGTCAGGTCATCAGTACAGGCAGTTGTCTCCAATGTCCTCTTTTTCATTTTTAAAGAAAAGGATTTTTTAAGTAAAAATGACAGTACAGTGATCCCTCACTTATCGCGGTTATTGGGTTCCAGAACCGACCGCGAAAAGTGAAAAACCGCGAAGTAGCGTCACCCCTAATGACGTCACCCATAAATAATACGTACGTTCATTCTCTCACTCTCTCTCTCATATGATACGTGTGTGTGTGTGTGTGTAAGTGTACATACATACGTAGATCTAAATAAAGTGTACTTAAATATGTTTTTAGAACTCTTTTATTCTTATAACAAGATACGTAACTCAAGATGAAGATGATTTACTGCACAGGTTAATGAGAGCTTTACTGCTCCTCAGGTGATGCCTCATCGTCAGGTGCTAGAGGCGCAGGATCGTCGAGGGCAGCTTCCAATAGAGCTGGAGAAGCTGCAGGAGGTGGCGTAGTGGCTCGACGGGAAGACTATTTCACACAAAAAGGCACAAGAAAACAGCGAAAAGTTCCACGCGGCGAGACTAAGCAACACGAGCGATAAAGAACAATGAATGTGGTCTTCCTTCGCTGGGTATGGGCGCTCGGCAGGGAGAGAAGCTGGGTAAAACGTCTCGGCCAATCAGCTTGCGAGATTCCCGAGCCGAGCCAACACGAGAACAGCGAACAGAGAGGTGGATTTTGAGTTGTGTGGGCTCTCCGTGTTGATACCTGATGTTCTAATGTAGTCTCCCTGCCTTCTGCTAGCGCCCGCCCATTTTTTCTCAATTTTGAATTTTTGATGAATATTTTTGAAAAATCCGCGATGCACTGAGGGCGGGAAAGGTGAGGCGCGAAGTAGCGAGGGATCACTGTATACAGTATTTATCCTAGTGTGGAGGAAGAGTGCAAAATCATAAACTTTGCTAAAAGGACAAGGTTATTTTACCCCTTTATTTAGGCATTCCCATATTAGTAACAGTTGTAAAAATTATTTCCCTAATTTACCAAATCTATATTCAGCCTTGTAATAGTCTATGCCACTATGAAGCAGCAGGCCTACTTAATAACCATTATGTGTTAAGTATTTCAGCAATGGCAAAATCAAGTTTTGACTATTGTTACCTGGTCATGTGTGCCTCCTGTGCCTCTCTGGTTACCTTTACCTCCTCTCCTTTTTGGTTCACCCTGCTGCTGCCACATTCTTGCTTGTTAATGTTCAAATGGTTTAAAAGAGGTACTTCATGGACAGTTTTGGCGGATGTAATTCATACTAGATTTTTGCCCTTCTTCCCTCTTAATAGCATCTTAACAGTGCAATCAGTATTAACTGAAGTTAATCTAGCTGCTGAATGAGGCTTAATCACCATTATTCTTAACTCATTTTATTTTGTTATTAATCAGTTTTTTTTTTTTTTTTTTTTTTTTTTTTTTTTTTTGTTACTTATTTGTACCCGTAGGTAGACTTGGTTTGCAGTCTGGTGACAAGCCACCGGCTGCTGGTCGCTGCGTGCGCGAGCGCCCTAAACCTACATGTTTTTGGTGTGCGGGAGGAAACCGGAGAAATCCCGGAGTAAACCCGCGCAACACGGGGAGAACATGCAAACTCCACACAGTTCACTGTTGGTCGGGGGCTGGGATCGAACCCACGATCTCATGATCCCCGCGATCCCCCGGCCGAGGGTAAAACTGTGCTGCCACAGTGCTAAACCACTGCGCCACCGTGCAGCCCGATATTAATCAGTTGTGGTGATTAATACATTTATTCTAACAAGACTAATGTTTTTTCATTAATTTATGATGTCACCACTTACTACCATGTGGCTACGTCTTACCAAGCAGATGAACTAAGGACACGACTGTGATTTAGTCAGCTAGACAATGACAAAAGGAACAGTTATCCTGTCTGCAGAGGCATTATGAAGAGCTAAGATGTGGTGTGCTGTTTCACTGATGAAATAATAGCAAATCTGTGAGTAGATTGATTGATTGATAGATTGATTAGACTGATTCTACTTCCGGCGCCACATGAGTAGGCTGCCTTTTTGCAACAGTGGATCTATTTCTTCCTATTTCTATTTACTATCTGGCTTCTCTTGCTAATCTTTCTGATCCGGTGACACCTTATCCATCACAGATGGACACGGATCGCCCAAATGTCTCCTGAGCTGGCAGACGAAGCCATTGTTTTTAGCAGGATACGTTACAGCAGAGACCAGCTGTTAGCACTTAACCGGGCCAAGATGCTAGCGCAAGACTTCAACATACCGGGTGAAATAAGACAGAAACGACATGGATGCCGTGCTGAAGCAGGACGGCGGGCGAGAAATATAAGGTACAGACCCGTCCTTCCATCCGTTATTATGGGGAATGTCCGATCGCTACTCAATAAGACAGATGAGCTAGCCACTATGGTTCGTTACCAGAGCGTCTTCAGAGAGATTAGCATGATGTTGTTTACTGAAACGTGGCTAACAGAACTAGCAACAGATGCTAACATCAAACAGGAGGGCTTCCACGCAATATGGGCAGACTGGACACCAGACAGTGGGATGGCAAGGGGCGGAGGAGTGATAATGTATGTCAATAACAGCTGGTGCAGACCGGGACATATCACGGTTAAACAACAACACTGCAACAAAGACATTGAGTTGCTAGCTGTTAGCATGCGGCCTACCTATCTCCCGAGGGAATACTCACACGTGATCTGCATTGTTATTTATGCAAATCCGATGGCGAACGCGGGGACAGCGCGTGACGCCATTCACTCAGTAACTGGCAGGCTGCTGACAGAACACCCAGATGCTCTTCTCCTCATCTCAGGTGATTTCAACCATATTTCACTGTCCCCCATTCTGCCCACGTTCACCCAGTATGTCACATGCCACACTAGAGACAATAAAACACTGGACTTATTCTATGCAAACACTAAGGAGGCGTACACCTCATCACCACCCCCCCACTCGGGAGATCGGATCACAACTTGGTTCATCTCCTGCCGGTATACAAACCCCTAGTACACAGACAACCTCCGGTCATGTGCACGGTGAAGTTATGGTCTGAGGAGGCAATGGACGCTCTAAAGGACTGCTTTGAAACCACTGCCTGGGAGCAGCTGTGCAATCCACATGGTGAGGACATTGATGGCCTCACTCACACCATCACGGACTACATCAACTTCTGTGTGGACAACACTGTACCCACCAAGATCATACGATGTTGCTCAAACAACAAACCCTGGATCAACCCTGTGATTAAAACACTTCTGAGAGAGAAGAAGAGGATCTTCAGGTTGGGGAACAGGGAGATGCTGAAGTCCGTACAGAGGGAGCTGAGGAGGAAGATCAGAGAAGGCAAGGACAGCTTCAGGAAGAAGATGGAGGACAAGCTGCAACAGAGCGACATCGGCAGGGTCTGGAGAAACCTTAAAACCATCTCTGGGCTCCAGAATACCTCCTCCCAGGCCGCGGTGGGCAGGGAGTGGGCGAACAATCTGAACCTATTTTTTAATAGGTTTGACCAACCGCCCTCCCCCCCGACTGCACACCAACCACTGCTGCCTCTAAAGTCATCGAGACCTGCTGTCCACACTCCACTCCACCAACAGCCCCCCACTCCCAACACACAGCCCCCCAACCTGACCCTCACTAAGACCCAGGTGAGGATGGAGCTGAGGAAGATCAAGGCGAGGAAGGCCTCGGGACCGGACGACATCAGCGCGAAGCTCCTCAAGTCCTGCGCAGACCAGCTGTGTGGGATTGTGGAGCACATCTTCAACCTGAGCCTGAAGCTGGGGAGGGTACCACAGTTGTGGAAAACATCTTGTGTAGTACCTGTACCAAAGACTTCCCACCCCAAAGACCTGAATAGCTACAAACCAGTAGCGCTGACGTCTCACATGATGAAGACCCTGGAGAGACTGCTCCTTGCTCACCTCCGCCCCCTGGTGGGACCAGCGATGGATCCACTCCAGTTCGCCTACCAGCATGGTTTTGGGGTGGAGGATGCAGTGATCTTCCTCTTCATCGTTCCCTGTCCCACCTGGAGAAGCCCGGGAACGCGATGAGGATCATGTTCTTTGACTTCTCCAGTGCTTTCAACACCATCCAACCAATGATCCTGAAGGACAAGCTGTTGTGCGTAGGGGTGGACCAGCACCTGTCATCATGGATCCTGGACTACCTCACTAAAAGGCCACAGTTTGTGAGAACCCGGGATTGTGTGTCCGACACGATCATCGGTAGCACGGGGACCCCCCAGGGAACAGTTTTGGCTCCCTTCCTGTTCACCCTTTATACTGCGAAGTTCTCACACAACACAACACACTGCCATCTACAGAAGTTCTCTGATGACTCTGCGATCGTCGGCCTCATCTCCAACGGAGATGAAGCTGAGTACAGAGGACTTATCCAGGACTTCGTGGACTGGTGCCATCGGAACTGCCTCCAGATCAACGCGAGGAAAACTAAGGAGCTGGTGGTGGACTGCCGCAGGCAAGGACAACCCCTCACAGCACCAGTAAACATCCAGGGAACAGACATTGAGATGGTGACATCCTACAAGTACCTGGGTGTTCATCTGAACAATAAACTAGACTGGTCACACAATACCGATACACTTTACAAGAAGGGACAGCACAGGCTGTTCCTACTGAGGAGGCTCAGGTCTTTTGGTGTACAAGGGGTGCTCTTGAAGACATTCTATGACACGGTGGTGGCATCAGCCATCACTTTTGGAGTGGTCTGCTGGGGCAACGGCATTACAGCAGCCGATAGGAAGAGACTGAACAAACTAATCAAGAAAGCTAGCTCTGTCCTGGGGCAACGCCTTGACCCAGTGGAAGAGATAGGAGAGAGAAGGATGGTGGCTAAACTGTCATCTCTGCTGGAGTCCGAGTCCCACCCCATGCAGGACATACTGAACGCACTGAGGAGCTCATTTAGTAGTAGACTACATCATCCTAGGTGCGCGACCGAGAGGTTTCGCAGGTCCTTCCTACCTACGGCTGTCAGACTGTATAACCTAAACAGGGCTGCTCGCAGAAATAGCAAAAAAACGTGATGACCTAATAGTATTGAATGCAAAAGATGCAACAGACTTACACAAATGGTCTGCTCCAGTGTACAACTAGGACAATATCAGTCGCTATAGAGGGTGACAATATGTATGGGTACATATTCATACCATGTAGGGTAACTAAATAGACGGTTATGCTGTTTATTCCATCTAGCTACAATGCTCCGCACTGTGTATATATATTTATATATTTATGTGTACATATGTATATTAACTGCTTTTATTTTCTTATCTTCTAAATTATTGCTCTGAGTGTTGCTATCCCTGTGCTGTTGCAATCCTGGAATTTCCCCATTGTGGGACTAATAAAGGCTTATCTTATCTTATCTTATCTTAGATGTGTCACTAAATCATCCTGGTATTAAAAACTTACTCTGGGTTCATTATGTAGACATTCAATTTTTTACAGTGACATTTAGTTTTCAAATTTAGGATTCAGCTATTTGCTCCCCACCCCAAAAAAAGGTTAACAAATTTACCTTTACCAAATTTACCAAACAAAAAAAAAACAAAAAAAACAAAAAAACATGGAAATTTAGGAGAAAATAGTATAAATTCACAAGAAGAAAGTAGGAACTTGATGATAGTCAAAATTAAAAAAAAAAAAAAAATCAGAAATTTTAATGATTTTGCAAATATGTAAGGAAAAAGGCTTATTTTCCATGACAAAAAATACAAATTTGAGAAAAATGCTGCATTTTTATGAGAAACTGTGAATTTAGGTGGAAAACAACATAGGGGAAATACTGCATTTTTATACAAAAAGTAGGCAAATTTACAAGAAAAAAAATGTCTCTGATTTACAAAAAAATCTGTAAAACTATGACATAAAAGATGCACACACAAAAAAGTGATACTAGAAATGTTACAGTGCTACATAAAACACTGATGAAGTTTACTAAGGGAGAAAAACGATTGGACAGAATATTTGGAGCCCCAAAAGTTGATAGTGAGGATGGCTCTAACTTGAAATGGGTTTATAATATGCTTTTAGTTGATATATAATATATATACATACACACATGTATATTCAGTACTGAAGGGACCATACAGGAAAAACAACAGGCTAGAGGAGGTGACAAATGCTACAAGAAAAAAAATGCTGGAAGAAGCATTGCAACTTTTTATTTATCAAATTATTAATTTTTTTTTAGCTCTCCCTTTATGCAAATGGACCCTTAAACACCAACAAACTCAGAAGGTATGGTGTTAAGGTGATGAATCTTGTTATACTAGGAGCTAAATCACTATACAGTGATGATAATAAGCCATCAATATCTCAGTGTTTGATCACTGCCTAATGCTGTCTCATGATTAAATAAAATTGGAACGTAAAACTAGAAATGTGATTTTAATCTGGCATCATTTTTATCCAAATTTCCAAAACCTTGACAACTCAGAGTTAGGACCAGGAAGCAGAGTCGCAGACTTACACGCCTCTCTGCAGCGCCTCTTCATCTGCTACCCCTCAACATAGCCCCTGTCTTCCCCATCAGAGAATCACTGTCTGCTCTCTCCAAAGTAAATAAAAATATTATGTATAAGCATTCCAAAGTGATTAACCCCTTGCACTCTGGTCAATTTCCCTAAAAACACCTAAAAATAACGTACCCAAAGTAAGTCAAAAACTGTTCTTCAACCCTTTGCAGCATCTTCATGGGGTTGGTCTCATTTAAAAGAAAACACTTTGAATTTTTTTGGCAAAACAGTCATAATCTCTCTAAGTGCTCCTGCCACTGAGTAACAGTCATCTAAACATACTGAACTTGAAGAAAATAAAGTTTGCCTGGGTGTTTTTTTTTTAGATACAAATGCTTGCAAATAACACACAGCTGTCAGATACTGGCTGGAAAATACAACAGAAATGTAGAACCAAGTGTTATCAAGCTGAGGTCAAAATTTTGTAACAATACCACAAAAAATGAATATATTACACAGCTTTTTCTCAGGTTGTTCCCAGGCGTTTTTGAACTGTGCCAAATTGTGCCAAATGGCAGAGTTTGGAAAAACGTCTATAACTTTTGAATGATTCAACATAGAAGCTTGATCTTGGGCTCTAATGAAAGGTGACACTCAGGGCTGTGTGTGTGTGTGGGGGGGGGTTGTTTATTCATTCATGAATGAATGAATGAACAAACAAGCACCCCCCACACAAAGAAGCATGCCACGTAAAAAATGTGTGGCCTTTTTTTTACAAGAAAAAATAATCTACAGTGCAATAAAAATTATACTAAAATATCTGCAATGTAGAGGATAACAACTCCCCCCCCCCCCGCTACAGAGGAGCTCGGCGCACAAAAAAACGGTCCGTCAACGGTCCGTCATGTGGCGATGACGCGCCGTTGTTATTTACCGATCGGTCAAAAGTCATTTTTATTACTATTTTCAGTGATAAAGAATAATTTAGCTTAAAACACTTACCTGTCCACAACAGCAGTGTCATTGGCGAACATCTGTTCCTCATTGTCAGACGAACATGACGCTGGTCCGCTTGTTACGACTCGTGGTTGTGGTCACGTGACCCGGTCAAACCATGATTCCATGATTGCGGTTTTGGTGAACGATTTTTCAAAACAAATAAGAACAGTAGTAATAAAAAAAGACTGGCGAACGCTACCGTTACACACAGCGGCTTACACAAAACAGATTTTACGCACGGGACGCACGCTTTCAATCGCCGAACTTCTCTGCTTCAATTAGCTCGTTGTATTCGCAGTCGTTGGTAGGCGGGTCCTTCTTGCTAGGTTTTCAGTCATTGGTTCTTCAAGGTTTCAGAAACCCAATTCAAGGCTCTTATTAGTCGAATGATAGGTCAATCAAATCTAAACCAATCAAAACACTCCTTTGGCTTTCTGTTCGCGGCTGTCTGTACTGGAAGAATGGAAATGCAACTTTTTTTTTTTTCAGTGCGCACTAGGACGCACTAGGACGCACTAGGACGCAGAGACCTGACTGCCCGCGGTATCCCGGAGTGCAAGAGGTTAAACAAAAAGCTGGTAAAACTCAAATTAAACATGAAGCCTCTAAATTTAATGATTTGGCCTGTTTTCCTCCTCTTAATTTAAAAATTAAATGCGGTTTGTTAAATATTAGGTCTCTAATTCCCAAGTCTCTGCTAGTCCACAATCTGTTAGTTGATCATCAGATTGATTTAATATCTCTTACAGAGACTTGGTTAGGGCAAGAGGTTTATGTTGGTTTGAATGAATCAACTCCCTCTGGTTATTTAAACTGTCAAAATCCCAGAAGTTCTGGTTGTGGAGGAGGAGTAGCAACAATTTACCATTCCAAATTACTAGTTAATGTAAAGCAAAAAAACATGTTATAATTCCTTTGAGGGCCTGGTCCTCAGTATTGGGCATTTTAGCAATTTTAGGCTAAACCCAATTTTATTTGCCATAGTTTATCATCCTCCATCAACCTACTCAGAGTTTTTATCTGAATTAGCTGAATTCTTAGCTGATTTAGTGCTGAAATCTGATAGAATAATTATAGTAGGGGACTTTAATATACATGTAGATGTAGATAGTGATTGCCTTAATTTGGCATTTAATTCAATATTAGAGTTGATGGGGTTTTCTCAGAAAGTAGGAAATTCTACCCATTATCTCCACCACGCATTGGACCTTGTTCTTACATATGGCATAGAAATAGAAAATCTGGTAGTGTCTCCTCATAACCCTGTACTGTCAGACCATTGTCTGTTAACCTTTGATTTTACTATTTCTGACTATTTGGCTCCTAAGAAAAAATATTACTACAGTAGATGCCTCTCAGATGATGTTGTTACCAAATTTATGCAGATTGTTTCCTCTATGCCATGTGTCAACACAACGGAAATAAGCTATAGACAGCTTGCTCCTTCTGTAATTGATAGCATGGTAGATAGTGTTACAGCTTCTCTGCATCAGACTCTAGACATGGTGGCCCCTTTAAAAAAGAAAAAGTCGAACCAGAGATTTCTAACTCCTTGGTTCAACACAGAAACTCCTAGCTTAAAACAGAAGTCTCGTCAATTAGAAAGAAAATGGTGCTCCACTAATTTAGATGAAATCTATTTAGCTTGGAGAAATCGTCTTTTAATTTATAAAAAAAAAAAAAACTCTGAGAAAAGCTAGAACGAGTTATTATTCTGCATTAATAGAAGAGAACAAGAATAATCCCAGGTTTCTTTTCAGCACTGTAGCCAGGCTGACAAAGAGTCAGGACTCTGTCAATCCTAGCATTCCCTTACAGCTTACTAGTCAGGACTTTATGAACTTTTTCAATAATAAAATTTCATCTATCAGAGATAAAATCAGTCAGATTCTTCCCACCGTTAACTTAAATATGATAACTACTACAACTCCTTCAATTGACATCTGTTTGGATCAATTTACTCCAAATGACCTTTTAGACAAAATAGTTTCCTCATCCAAGCCTTCAACTTGTCTTTTAGACCTATTCCTATCAGATTATTTAAAGAAGTCTTCCCATTTATTGGTAGCTTTATTCTTCAAATAATCAATTCTTCATTAACTTTAGGCCATGTACCGCAGGCTTTTAAAACTGCTGTAATTAAACCCTTACTCAAAAAGCCAATGCTGGATCCAGGAATTTTATCTAACTATAGACCAATCTCTAATCTGCCTTTCATTTCAAAAATCTTAGAAAGAGTTGTTGCTACGCAATTATTTGACCATTTGCAGGGAAATGGTTTATTTGAAGAGTTTCAATCTGGGTTTAGAATCCATCATAGTACTGAAACAGCCTTAGTGAAGGTCACTAACGACCTCCTGATCGCATCTGATAATGGACTTGTTTCTGTACTTGTCCTTTTAGACTTTAGTGCAGCCTTTGATACTATCGACCATAATATTCTACTCGATAGATTAGAACACTATGTTGGACTTAATGGAACTTCGCTGCAGTGGTTTAGATCTTATTTGTCTGATAGGTTCCAGTTTGTTCATGTCATTAATGAGTTTTCTTCCAACCCAAAGCTCAGTCATGGAGTTCCACGGGGATCTGTGCTAGGCCTTACTCTTTTTAGTTTATATATGCTTCCGTTAGGCAACATTATTAGAAAGCGCTGTATACATGTTCATTGTTATGCAGATGACACACAATTATACCTGTCAATGAAGCCAGATGATAGTAATCAATTAGCGAAGTTAGAGGCCTGTCTTAAGGAAATCAAAGCTTGGATGACTTGTAATTTCCTGCTGTTAAATTCAGATAAGACTGAAGTCATTCTTGTTGGTCCAAAAAACCTTAGAAATACCTTTCCAAATCAAACTTTTAGTTTGGATGCAGTTACTCTCTTTCTTAATAGCTCTGTGAGGAACCTTGGAGTTATTTTTGATCAAGATCTGTTTTTCAATTCACATATTAAATTCGTTTCTAAGACTGCCTTTTATCATTTGCATAATATTGCCAAGATTAGGAGCATCTTGTCTCAGATTGATGCTGAGAAACTGATCCACACTTTAGTTAGCTCTAGATTAGATTATTTTAATTCTCTATTATCAGGTTGTCCTAAAACATCTCTAAAAAGTCTTCAGTTGATCCAAAATGCTGCAGCAAGAGTTTTAACAGGTACTAGAAAGAGAGATCATATCTCTCCGGTTCTGGCCTCCCTTCATTGGCTTCCCATAGAGTTCAGAATTAAATTTAAAATCCTTCTTCTCACTTTCAAAGCTCTAAACAATCAGGCCCCTTTTCATTTAAAAGATCTGATATTACCCTATTATCCTAACAGAGCACTACGCTCCCAAAATGCTGGATTACTTGTAATACCTAGAATCTCCAAAAGTACAATGGGGGGCAGAGCCTTCAGTTATCAAGCTCCTCTCCTGTGGAACCAGCTGCCAATCTGGATTCGGGAGTCAGGGTTGATCTCTGTTTTTAAGAATAGGGTTAAAGCCTTCCTTTTTGATATAGCCTACAATTAGGGAGGGATCATATGTTTCTGAACCCTCCCTTAGTTATGCTGCTATTAGGTTTAGACAGCTGGGGGACCTCCAATAATTGCACTGGGCTCAATGAAATTTTTTTTTTTTTTTTTGCTGGTCATTAACATCTGTTTGTTCTCTCCCATAGATTGAGTCCCCATCGTGCTGTTTGCTCTCTACATGTCTGTTCTTTTCATCTTCTCTATCCCCTCACCCCCCAGCCAGTCGCAGCAGATGACTGCCCCTCCCTGAGCCTGGTTCTGCTGGAGGTTTCTTCCTGTTAAAAGGGAGTTTTTCCTCTCCACCGTTGCCAAGTGCTTGTTTACAGGGGATCGCCTGATTGCTGGGGTCTTTCTGCAATAGTGGGGGTTTCCCCTACAGTTGAAAGTGCTATGAGATGACTGTTGTTGTGAAATGGCACTATATAAATAAAGTTGAAATGAATTGAATTGAATCACTGCCTAATGTTGTCTCGTGATTAAATAAAATGGGAATGGAAAACTAGAAATGTGATTTTAAGCTTAAGCTTAAACTTTATTTTTTATTTATTTAAGCTCAATAATTAAATTCCAAATAAGTGAGTGATGCCGTATTGCAGTACTTTTTAACTTATTTTAACACATTATGCATATGGATAAAATTTAAAGTGCTGTATTTTCCTTAATGAGATATTTTAAAAAGTTTAGGCTGATGAAATGCATCTATTCTTTCATTCATCTATTTGGTGTTTATTTCTTATATATTGTAACGTCGGGGCCATTTTAAGGGGGCCAGGGATTTCCCAGCATGCTTTGCCAGTTTGAAACGTTACTGTGTGTGTTAAATGTGTTATTTCTGAGTTATACTGCTGTGTCATTATAACTGCATTATAATGACCCAGCAGTGTTTAGCAGGATTAGGGCAAGATGTATCATGTGTGTGTAACCATAATTCAAACAGGGGTCTGGGGGAATGACCTCCACTCCTCTGTGTGCTCAGAAGCAGGTTGGGGGTCGGGGTGTGTGAAAAATAAATCAGGTTGATCACAGCCATCTGCTCCATTGTCTTTGTGTGAACCCTGCAAACGTCACAATATTCATTTAGATACTCTTTTGTGCAGTTGTGGTATTTTAACAGAAGATAGAAAATCTGAAAATGATCTGAAGGGAAAATAATTTCTTTTAACATGAATATTTAAGAATAGCCTTCAGAGTGACTTAGTGTATAATTGAAAGTGGTAAAACTTGCTCTCTAATTGAATTTTATAATATCAAAATCATGACATTTTAAAAATACAGAACAGTTTAAGGTTAACTTGAATTTTGTGGGGATGATAAGCAATATTTAAAGGCATTTATATTTAAAGACCACTGGTGTAGAGAGTTTGTTTGTCCTTGATAAATGTTTGGAACTGCTAACATTTAAATGAGCACTGAACCATGTACATTTCTCTCCAACAGCTGACAAACAAATCCATTCTGATCACATTTCATGAATGATTAATACAATGTAAAGCCCAAATTTTCATGAGAAGAGCAAATCCTTTCTCAGATCAGATAAATCCTATCAGGCAGCACATTTAATCTGTGGTGCACTCCCTTAGCTTTAACTTATATTAGCAAATTAATAAACAGATAACTTCAGACAACAATTCATCAGCTAACACAACAATATATTTACCTCCTTTTGGACAGAGGGGTTTGTCCTTTTATTTGACAGCCAACAATTTAAAATGGTTTGTTGCCCTTGTGGAGCTCTTTTCATTCTGTCTCTGTTATGTTCGGGGTTGTGTTCAACCCCGTCCACGACCAGAAACTGTAGGTTTTTGATTATTGCTTCTTAATTCCAGCTGGCAGATTGAGCCTCGCTCTCTGCTAGTCCTACAGCCACGCTTCCTCCTCACCAGACATTCACCAGCTGTATTGTTTCACCACATGCACACATACGCATGCACACACACTTCCAGTCATTCACGCACCTGCCTGCCACACGGTTGTGTCCACTTGCTTTCGTTAGTGTGTTGTGTACTTATAGGGAGGCAGTGTAACCAGTCAGTGGCAGCTTAAGTCAACATTGGACTTCCTGGCTCACGATGGTTGGGTTTTCCCTGGACTAAACTATATTGTTCTTCAGAGCCTTTCCGTTCCAACGTGAGTGTAAGTCTTTTTTCATTTTGCCTATTCTCTCTGCTCCTACCCTGCCTGGAGCATGTAAGGCATCTAATCTAAACCTACGAAGCTTGTAGCTGGTTGTTCCATCATTCCTCTAGACAGACTGTTATTTAGACATTTTGTACATTTTTTCCTTGTAAATAAACACGTTACTTATACTGCATTTTGGGCTCGCTGCCAATTTATATGTTCACTGCGAGATCGCACAGCGGACATGACAGTAAGCTGCCACAACAAAGAGCCCAAGCAGTAAGTAGCGTGTTACGTTCATTTTTTGTGTTTTTCCTACCTGCTGCTGGAGTCATGATGAATCACTGGAGCGACGCGGAGCTGCATGGACTGGCCTGTCTGGAGGATGCCTTCTCCCGAACACAAGGGCAGTATTCTCTCGAGGCCATTCGTGCTGCTCAGACTACCGCAGCGGAAGTCCTGGAGCTTTGTCCTGACGTCCTGTTTTTCCCTGAGGTGGCTGACATACTCCATGCAATCCTTGCACTGTGTGAAGAGGAGCCAGGGAGGGAATTCCCAGCGCAGGAATAGTCTCCTACACGGAAGAGGCGCTCGCGGGGAAAGAAGTTTTCCTCCTTCCGCAGCTCTCCTGCTCCAGCCCCGCCCTCGCCTCCGGAGCTCGTGCCCACTCCTTCCACAGGTGAATGGAAGAAACACAGACTAGCTTTGTTGGCTGAGATAGATTGCTGCCTGGAAGAGGATAGATTGGCGGCCACAATTTCCTCTCCAGCGCCATTCTGGGAGGCTTCTCCACAGTTTATGGAGGAGTCCAGCCCTGCCACAGCTGATGCGAAGAGCTACACCTTGCCAGCTGCAGCAGGAGACATCATCAGCCAGGAGAACAGGCAAGTTTTCCTTCCTTTTGTTCCAAGCATTGTTGAAAATTCTTGCCTGATTCCTGGTAGTAGGTCTCTGGGTATGCAGTCCCCAGAGATCTCTCCACCTGCTGCAGCCATGAATGGCTCACCAGCCCTCTCCCTGCTCTTTACTGCTTCCTTTGTTTGCATGCCGGAGCCAAATGGTCAGGACCAGGAGGAGCCAGATGTCCGGGAGGATCCTTCCCACACAGCAATGGTGAGCCAGACCCCAGCCGCCATGCTGGAGGAGTCACCAGTGCAGGTCACGACGGCTGGGACGATGATGACTGTAGAGACCATCACGCCTGCTGTGGAGGCCGCTGCAGCAGAGTCAGTGCCCGAGCTGCACCTCCAGGAGGCCATTTGAGCCAATTGAGACATTGCCCGGATCGCCAGAGTCCTGGATGGTGGTAGAGCTTGAGCTAAGGCAAGTGCTCTGTTTTGTCTTTCTCCTTTCCATAGTAGAGCATTTTTGCCTAGCCTTAGGTGAGGACAGCCAGCTGCACACTGCACCTGAACTCGCCTCGCCTGGCTCTGCCGCTGCCGGTGACCCTGACCCTTCCTCCTCTGTGTCTAGGTCCTCTTTTAGGGTTGCCAGAGAGAGGTCCACGTCACCGGATGAGGCCGAGGATCCAGGCTCACTGCTGGAGGTAACTGTGGCTGCAACTATTCCCGGTAAGGCCAACCGGGATTCAGCTCCCCGTCTGTCAGAGGCTGTAGTTTGGGTTCTGCCTCAGACTGGGTCTCCATGGGTGCTGTGTCCTGGCCGGGGACCATCGTGAGTGCCGCACCCCCACATCAGTCCCACGTGGGTGCTGCGCTCCAGCCTTGGTCCGCCATGGGCACCGTGCCTCAACCCAAGGCCCACCAAGGGTGCAGCAGCCACCCAGGCAGGGCCCACCGCGGGTGCAGCAGGGGTCCAGCAGGGGTCCAGCTGGGCTCCACCGTGGGTGCAACCATGGCTTGGTCGGGGACCACCGAGGGTGCAGCCGAGCTCCAGTCCCATGCCGGGATCACCGAGGGTGCAGCCAAGCTCCAGTCCCATGCCGGGACCACCGAGGTCCTTTCTTCCCTTCCAGAGGTCCTCGGGGTGTCCCTTCCTCTTCCGCCAGGCTCCGCCATGGTCCGTCTGCTCCTGCCACCAGGAACCACAGGGGGTCCCCTTCTTCAGTATGGCCACCCACCTTTCAGCCTTCCAGTGGGTAGGCTGCCACCTCGTCTCCCCCCCCAGGCCTGGTGGCTCAACTATGTGGGCCAGCTGCCCGAAGGACTGGGTTCCTGGGTCAAGTGGCCCTTTTCCTCTGGCAGGCCACCTGATACTGTTCTGCAGGCCGCCTGCTGGCCCTGGGATTTTGGCCGGCCCCCTGAACTCACGGCCATCTGCTGGGCCTTAGACTCTGGTTGACCCCCTGAACGGTGGGACTCTTGGGGGTGGAGTGGGTTAGCTTAATTCTGAGGTTGGGAAAAGTATTGTGTTCATGGTGTTGTATTGTGGTATTTATCTTTTCCTGATTTATCCCTCCTAACCAGTTTTCCCCCACCTCCCGCCCCGGTTTGTTGTATTGGCCTTTTGAGTGGGAGTGGGGGGGCAGGTTGTGTTTTCTATTTTGATGGTACAGTGGGTGTCTGGTACCCACCCCTTGGGTGGGGGGGTGCTCTGTCATGTTCGGGGTTGTGTTCAACCCCGTCCACGACCAGAAACTGTAGGTTTTTGGTTATTGCTTATTAATTCCAGTTGGCAGATTGAGCCTCACTCTCTGCTAGTCCTACAGCCACGCTTCCTCCTCACCAGACATTCACCAACTGTATTGTTTCACCACATGCACACATACGCACGCACACACACATCCAATCATTCACACACCTGCTTGCCACACGGCTGTGTCCACTTACCTTCGTTAGTGTATTGTGTACTTATAGGGAGGCAGAGTGACCAGTCAGTGTGGCAGCTTAAGTCAACATTGGACTTCCTGGCTCACGATGGTTGGGTTTTCCCAGGACTAAACTATGTTGTTCTTCAGAGCCTTTCCACTCCAACGTGAGTGTAAGTCTTTTTTTCATTTTGCCCATTCTATGTGCTCCTACCCTGCCTGGAGCATGTAAGGCCTCTAACCTAAACCTAAACTGAAGCTTGTAGCCAGTTGTTCCATCATTCCTCTAGACAGACTGTTATTTGGACATTTTGTACATTTTTTCCTTGTAAATAAACACATTACTTATACTGCATTTTGGGCTCTTGTTGCCAATTTATATGTTCACTGCGAGAGTGTGCAGTGGGCATGACAGTCTCACTTGTGAGCTGAATGCATTCTAGATGTTGATGAGTGTCCTCACCTGCCACCGCTACAAATGACTGAGTATTGACCAGAGAAGGCATGGACGGGTTGGGCAACACCAAGTCTGCGGGGGGAGGGTACATTGTTTGATTATTAGAAATGCTACTTTTCGTTGCTTGAAAATGAAAAAAAAAATGACAACTTCTTCACTCACTTGTAGATTTTTTTTTTAAAATTAATTGTAATTATATGATAATGGGGGGGGGGGGGGGGGGTTAATGGATTTGATTTTTTGGGGGGTTGGACCCCCCATCCCCCCCATAAATTACACCTATGCATGCACTGCACCCTTCAGACACTGCACCACACCTACAGTATGTGAGGTTGGCCCTACAAAACTAGGAGCAAATAGTCTTAATCCTTTGTGCATCATTTTAACATATATGTGTACTTGAGATTTTTTGTGCTTTTATGCTTTAAGAAGTAGCTTACCACTCTGTGTCTGCCTGGAGCAAATGAATAATGGACTCCTTGTAATTGCTTTGAGGTGTCATTTGACATTTAAAGCACCAATTAAATCCATTATTATATGATGATGATAATCTTAATTGTTTTTTATTCTATCCACATTTTCATGTTAATCATGGATTTACAGTTAGCCTATAGTTTAGGCATTAATGTATTATTTTTTTAGGGGAATGAATGAATGAACAGGGAGTGTGTGGATGCAGTCCACGGAGGAGACATTGTGAGATTCTGCCAGTTTGAAGATTTTAAGCTACTAACCTCTCTTCTATGACAAAGTATTCTGTCCACATACTAATCTAGCTTGTCTGTCATCATATCACATCATATCATGTCCATTCATGCATCCTGTCAAGATTAATGAAAAACACACACTCAGCCATTGTTTTCTGTTAAATGAGAACAGTTAAATACAAACTATTTGAAGACACAGCAGAGGGTTTCACTACACAGAGAAAAAAAATGGTGCATGGATTTACAATTCAGTGGATTGTCCTCTTTTTAATTCAACTTCTGGACCACACTGGGATCAGTCTGCCTTATACTGGGAAAACAGCTATCACCACAGCCCCAGAGAAGCACCAACAGGTGCACACAAAACTGACATTCATCAATATCTAATTTATGACAGTTTATTTTTCATTTTTTTTTAACTTCATTCACTATCATTCTTTTAACAGAATCAAAATGAAAGTATAGTTAAAATACAACAATTTTGCCTTCAGCAGAGAAGATTATCAGTCCTCAGGCTGAGATGAATGGCTCACTCTTTCTTGGTTTAAAAGAGAAGTACGGATGAAGATCGTGATCATATAACGTGTCCCCTGTTTATTAAAGGGAATGAGAGCAAAGATGTTACACCCCAAACACACTTCTGAGTAATTAAGAGTATTAGGACAGCCTCTTGTAGCTTTGTGCTCAAAAATTCATTTTTGCAGTGCTGTAATAGCAAAATGAACTTGGACACACCCATAAATGCACCCTATGCCCTAAACAATTGATTGTAGACCGTGTCCATGTAATGTAGCCCATCGTCTCACAGATTTATTCTAGATTTAGTGTGCAATAATGGTTATGTTCTAAAATTGGGGTAAAATGTGTATATAGTATATTCTTCACAATATAATTTTGAAACATCCATCCATCCATCCATCCATCCATCCATCCCTTTTTTACAGCTTTTCTGGGGATCCGGGTCGCAGAGGAAGCAGCTCAAGTAGAGAAGCCCAGACGTCCACCTCCCCTGCCACCTGGTCCGGCTCTTCAGAGAGGATACCAAGACGTTCCCAGGACAGCTGGGAGACATAGTCTCTCCAGCATGTCCTGGGTCTGCCCCAGGGTCTCCTCCCAGTGGGACGTGCCCAAAACACCTCAAGTGAGAGGTGTCCAGGAGGCATCTTGATCAGATGCCCCAGCCACCTCAGCTGGCTCCTTTCAATGTGGAGGAGTAGCGGTTCTACTCTGAGCCTCTCCCGGATGACTGAGTTCCCTACCCTATCCCTAAGGGTAAGTCTAGCAATCCTATGAAGAAAGATCATTTCAGCTGCTTGTATCCGCAGTCCCATTCTTTTGGTCATTACCCAAAGCTCATGACCATAGGTGAGGGTAGGAACGTAGACTGACCGATAAATCAACAGCTTTGCCATAGAGCTCAGCTCCCTCTTCACCACAACAGACCGGTACAATGACCGCACCACTGTAGATGCTGCTACGATCCATCTGTCAATCTCTCGCTCCATTCTCCCCTCACTTGTGAATGAGACCCCGAGATACTTAAACTCCTCCACTTGGGGCAGGAGCTTGTCCCCAACCTGGAGAGGACAATCCATATTTTTCCAGCTGAGGGCCACGGACTCAGACTTGGAGGTGCTGATTCTCATCACAACCATTTCACACTCAGTAGCAAGCCGTCCCAGTAAGACCTGTAGGTCATTGCTGGATGAAGCCAACAGGACAACATCATCTGCAAACAGCAGAGATGAGATCCTGTGGTCACCGAACATGACACCATCTATTCCTTGGCTGTGCCTAGATATCCTGTTCATAAAAATTATAAACAGGATCGGTGGCAGAGGGCGGCTCTGGTGGAGTCCAACTCTCACTGGAAACGAGTTCAACTGGGTGTTGGCAATACGAACCAAACTCTTGCAATGGTCGTATAGGGACCGGATAGCCCATAGCAACAAGCCCAATATGCCATACTCCCACAGCACCCCCTATAATGCACCACGAGGGACGCGATCAAATGTTTTCTCCAAGTCCACAAAACACATGTGGACTGGTTGGGAAAACTCCCACGAACCCTCGAGGATTCTCAAAAGGGTAAAGAGTTGGTTCTATGTGCCACAGCCAGGAAGAAAACCACATTGCTCCTTTTGAATCTGAGGTTTGACCATTGGTTGGACTTTCCTCTCCAGTACCCTTGCCAGGACCTGGTAAGGGTAGACCTTCCCAGGGATCTGAGAAGTGTGATCCTCCTAAAGCTGGAACACATACTGTATATTTCATTCATCATGGGAGTCTATTGGATCGCTCTTACTCTGGCCCTTCACCCAGGACCAGTTTGTTTTTGGAGACTTTACCAGAGGCAAATTGCCCTGGACAGCTTAGCTCCTGGAATCACTAGGGCACGCAACCGCCCCCACCGCCACCATGATAAGGTGGCAATCCATGGGGGGTTTTGAAACATGTATGATAAAATAATTCTTTGTTTTGGAATGGTCACGATTTTTGGATGACCCCAAGCAGATATTGAATCATGTCTGTGTGACTTAAAATGCTCAACACACTATTGAGCAGTGTGGCTCAAGCATAACATCATTATTTTAAACCAAGATGGTTTTCAGGCCTCGGTTGGTCAGGTTGACCATGGGTGAAGCATCTTAGTTCTGGTTGTCTGCTCCACTGGAGCAGTGTCGTCTGTGGCTAAATAGACCAATGTGGGAGTGGCAGTCTCTATCACAAAGGTCACACCTGTGTGTAGTCACTGGTCTGTTGAAGCTGCTGGTTTCCTTCCTGTGTGCTAGTTTTTCCTCAGAAGCGGTCATCATTTTCTCCTCTCCTGATTTCAGGTGTTGCTTCAGGGTCCCTTTCTACTTTGCATGGTCACCTGCTAGGCTCTCCTACGTCTCCTTATTGAACCAAGATAATGTCTATCAAATCTAATCAAATCTGAAGCAAAACACAAACAAACCCAGGACAGTCAGTGCACTTATACAGTATATAAGTATTTAACACGCTGGATCACTGTTACACTACAGTGAAGGACGCATATCGCGCTGTTCCCCGCGCTGCGCTCGGACTATCTGATCACGTGATGGTCCACCTCATCCCCACATACAGACAGAGACTGAAACTCACTAAACCTGTTGTGACCACCACGAAGAAATGGACCAGTGAAGCTGAAGAGAATCTGAACACATGCATGGAAATAACTGACTGGGACATGTTTAAAGGAGCCACACATGATCTTAATGAGTACACGGACACTGTGAACTCATATATCAACTTCTGTGAGGAGAGCATTCTCCCATCGCGCACCAGGGTGAGGTACTCTAATGATAAGCCCTGGTTCACTGCCAAGCTCAGACAGATCAGGAAGGAGAAGGAAGCAGCGTTGAAAAGTGGAGACAGGGACCACTACAGAGAGGTCAAATATCGGTTTAACAGAGAGCTGAGGAGAGCTAAATCTGTGTATTCTGAGAGACTCCAGCAGCAGTTCACTGCTAATGACTCGGCTTCTGTGTGGAGAGGACTGAGGCAAATCACCAACTATCGGCCTCAGGCTTCTAAAGGTCAGGATGACAAAGCCCTTTGTCAAAAACTGTCCCAACATTACGCCCGTTTTGACACCTCGTCAGCTGTGTCCAACTTCCCCACTCCACCCAGCTCCACTGCCTCCTCGGCCCCTAATTCATCAAAAGCGGTCCCCCCTCCTCCTCCTCCCCCCCTGCCCTTGTCATCAGTGAGCAGGACATGCACAGACAGTTCTCCAGACTGAACCCGCGCAAGGCCCCCGGGCCGGACGGTGTGTCTCCCTCCACCCTGAGACACTGTGCGAAAGAGCTGGCTCCTGTCTTCACAGACATTTTTAACACCTCCCTTAAGCAATGTCACGTGCCGACCTGCCTCAAATCCTCCACCATCATCCCTGTCCCCAAGAAGCCACGGATTACTGGACTTAACGACTACAGACCTGTAGCGCTCACCTCTGTAGTCATGAAGTCCTTTGAGCGCCTGGTCCTGTCTCACCTCAAGTCCATCACCACTCCCCTCCTGGACCCGCTGCAGTTTGCCTACCGTGCCAACAGGTCTGTGGACGACGCAGTCAACCTGGCCCTCCACTCCATCCTGCAGCACCTGGACTCCCCGGGAACCTACGCCAGGATTCTGTTTGTGGACTTCAGCTCTGCATTCAACACCATCCGCCCCGCTCTGCTCCAGGACAAGCTGTCCCTGCTCGATGTGCCTGATTCCCTCTGCAGGTGGATCACCGACTTCCTGACGGACCGGAGGCAGCATGTGCGGCTGGGGAAGTCTGTCTCGGACTCTGTTAGCATCAGCATCGGATCACCCCAGGGCTGTGTGCTTTCCCCCCTACTCTTCTCCCTTTATACCAACTCCTGCACCTCCTCCCACCAGTCTGTTAAGCTGATTAAGTTTGCGGACGACACCACCCTCATCGGGCTCATCTCCAATGGCGACGAGTCCGTCTACAGGAAAGAGGTGGCCCAGCTGGTGTTCTGGTGCAGCCACAACAACCTGCAGCTGAACGCTCTGAAGACAGCGGAGATGATTGTGGACTTCAGGAAAGTCACAACCCCCCTGCCCCCCCCCTCACCATCACAGGCTCTCCCATCACCATTGCAGATTCCTTCCGCTTCTTGGGCACCACCATCACCCGGGACCTCAAATGGGAGCCAACCATCAGCTCCCTCATCAAAAAGTCCCAGCAGAGGATGTTCTTTCTGCGGCAGCTGAGGAAGCTCAAGCTACCCACCAAGATGTTAGTGCAGTTCTACACGGCCATCATCGAGTCCATCCTCACCTCCTCCATAACTGTGTGGTATGCAGGAGCCACTGCCACGGACAGACTAAGGCTGCAGCGCGTCGTGCGCACTGCTGAGAAGGTGATCGGCTGCAAGCTCCCATCTCTCCAGGACCTGTACATCTCCAGGACCCGGAGGCGTGCTGGCCGGATCATAGCCGATCCTTCACACCCTGGTCACGTACTGTTTGCCCCCCTCCCCTCAGGTAGAAGACTTCGGTCCATTCGGACTAAAACCTCCCGGCACATGAATAGCTTTTTCCCCTCTGCCATCAGACTGCTGAACATTAAGTGACTTATTGACTCTCGTGCACTATGTACAGCAGCTCAACCAGACTCATGACATTCATCACTGTTTTTCTGTTGCATTATCAACTGCACTGTGGTACCCCATATTATCTGCTACTTGCTAATTTATTTAAAACTGCCTTGACTAGTATTACTCATTATTACTATTATTATTATTATTATTATTATTATTATTATTATTACTTATTTTTCTACACTTATTGCACGTTTTTAGTCCTTTAGTTTTTTAGTTTATCTCTTTATCTCATCATGTTTTTAATGTTGCAGCATGGCACCGAGACAAATTCCTAGTTTGTGTACTACATGAACAATGGCAATAAATCTGATTTTGATTCTGATATACATGTACAAAAAATAAAGAACAGATATGCATCTTGATTTACTCAAACAACACAAGTATTGCAAAGCTAGTCAAGTTGTGGAAGATGTCAGGATGTAAATTATTGTGACCAATTGTGTGCTTTCATTGACTATGTTGTAGCGATATGTGATTTATAATTATGATCAGGTATAAAGATTATTTAATTTGTATTAATGTATCGGGACCTGAGATTTAATCCAGGTCCACACACAGAAAAAGTTGATGTAAACACTCGTAGGGGCACCAGCTCACCTCTTTCTCGGTGAACAATTAATTAATTTCACTTTATACCTGTTTAATCACTCAATAAATTAATTAATAATCATTCTCAAAATATTAGTGAATTCGATACTGGGGCTTCAAAACAAGACTCAGAATGGAATAAATTCCCAACAACTTCTCTCATTTTTACAGATTTATTTAAATGAAATGATGATTAAAGGACATTGAAATGATTTGCATTAGCCATCACATTAAACTTGTAATTAAGGATAAAGTACCAATGTGAGCATTTGCAGAACCAGGGTGAAGATGTAAGCTGAATTTAGATCAGTTTGAAGTTGACAGATTATGAAAAACTGAACGCAAATTTATGAGGAAAATTAAACTAATATGGAAAATTCTGGATTACTCTTAAGAAAGTAAAATGGAATTTTAATAAGAAAATTATATTATTTCTCTTTTAATTTTGTATCGGATCAGATGCTGAACTATTCTCAAATCTCAGACGTTTTATTCAGCAGATGGATGAAGAACACAGCTCACGTGATTCCTTGCATGGTGGTCCAGTTGATGAGGCTCCTTCCGAAGTTTTATTTGAACATGGCACCAAAACCAGAATATCTTGCCAGCAGATATTCGGACAAGTTACAGCAGCTTCCAAGGTCTACAGTCACAAGATGAAATTCTGACTGCGATAGTAGTTGGAGCTTAGGTCAAGCGTAATGGCAAGCTGTGTCGAGGCTTTCATGGATCAGTGGCTTCTCCCAAGGGAATTCAAGAATAATTACAACATCTGATCCCAATAGCAGAATTAAAAAAAAAATTTCTGACTTTGTGGAGTTGAAAATAGCTTCTAGTATGGAGATGGTCAGTCCTTGAAAAACACACGGTGAGTTAAAGAAAGTTTAACAATATGAAAAGTTAGAAAACAGAAATGTCTGTGAAGCATGGAGTTTCACTCCATATCAAGATTTGAGCTCAGGAAAGAAAGAATTAATTCCCAGACGTTTAAAGAAAAACATTAAAATACACAGAAGTTTACACAAACACAATATTCCATGTTCTCTGCTCTGAAGTGCTCTGGTCTGCAGTCTGTAGTCTGTAGCGTTCTTCAGGAGGGCGTCTCCCCTCTTTATAACTTTAGACGACTTTCGCGGGCTTCCGGGGATTGACAGAAGCCCAAGCCAATAGTCTTCCTTCGTGGGCGGGTTTTATGAACTTTAGTCCAATAAGCAGTCTTTTGTCTGTAACAACCAATAATGTTGAGAGGAGTTTTGTCCCGCATAAGCTGACCTGTGATTGGTGGAACAAATACATGACTTGGGGAAACTTTTTCACAGGATGACACGCATTTTAATACACTGGACATTCCTTAATCTACTTATGTATAAAGTTAAAGCTAGCTTTAGTGAGCATGCAACTTTATAATTAGTGCTTTTAATTTAACATGCAAGAATAAAACATTCATTTAAACATTTTAACATGCACATATTTAAAATCAAGGATTAATATATTCTTTCAAACCCATTATTGATTGTCCACAAAATATCAAAGTCCCACAGAGGCAGTGATCTTCAACAAATAGTGTCCTTAGAATTGTTCTGAGAAATGAAACTTGAAGAAAGAGTTAATTTCAGTTAATCAGTGTAAGTCAAAAGTGAGCGTCTACTCCAGAGACGTCCACCAGGGGTAGTGTTGAGCTGTGGATACCTAGGCCTTAGGAAATGCCTTTAAAGTTTGATGTCTGTTCTTTCTCCACATTTTATTACCCATAAAATGGTCAGACGAAAGAGCGTTTCCAGTTTTTTTATGATGTGAGTTAATACGTTAACTCACAACACCTAAGCAACATCTAGTTGTTGCTTAGGGGAAGAATTTTGTTGTTCACCAGTAACTGACACTTCACACTGCACTCACACTGCATCCACGAATATCACATGACTGATACACACACACTGGTCTCTCTCAACTTGCTCTGTTAATGTGTGGAACTGTAACTTGTCTGCTAAGTGTGCAATTAGAGGTTTTTTTTTCTATGTGATCATAATCTTGCTCACTTGAGCTCTATTTTGATAACTATGCTTTTTTCTCTCTGCCCAATGTGTCACCCCTCCCCTTCCCCCTCTTTACCCCCACTGTATGAGGCGCCTGTCGGCTGCCGCGTCATTAGGGAGCGCTTAACATGAGCGCACCTTAATGTCAAGTAAAATTCCTTGTATGTGTAAAAGCATGCTTGGCAATAAAGTTCATTCTGATTCTGAATACGTTGAGAGCATTCCTTAGGTTTGCTTAACAAAGAAATGTTGGTTCAGCTGTGGTCCTGGGATGAGAAAGCAGTTCTTGACTGGCCTTTTCCTGGGTGAAACAATGTCTTTAAGATGCAAAGTCTATTTTATTGATGAGACAAAGCAAGATGATGCTACAATGTTATGCTACTTTATCATTCTGGTAAGAACATCCAACCCATTTCTCAGATGTACAGTAATAGTAAATGACTTCCGGTTCCTGTAAGGTGAGGACGCACAGGTAAAGGCTCCCAGTTCGTTTCTTGCTTAAAACTCAGTTTAGAGCTAGCGTTTTGAACAGTTTTTTTTGTTTATTTGTTTTTGTGTTACTACCGCTGGAGAATAAACCTGCTCGTGTGAAAAAAGAGAAATTGCCAGTCTCATAACTTAATATTGTAGTGGCTGGTGAAGCAATCAGGCCCCTCACGCTCAGGGAGAACAAAGGGATTTCTCCCACGTGGTTTTTTTTTTTTTGTTTTGTTTTTTTGTTTCTTACGATCACAATCAATGTACATTGGCCGGGATCATGGGTCCCAAGAAAGCTCAGCAGACTGAGGAGGTGGACAACATTAAAAAAGCGCTGGACTTCTTGGCTGAAGAGATTTCTGCTGTTAAGCTGCAGCAAAGAAACATCCTGGACCTGATCAAGGAGGTGAAAGTGCTGCGGATCCAGAACACTGAGAAGGACAAGAGGCTGGCGTATCTGGAGAGCAGAGTGTCGGAACTGGAGCAGAACACTCGGGTGAACGACGTGATCATCACGGGGCTCCACATTAAACCCCGAACATACGCACGAGCGGTGGCCGCAGACAGCGGAGGGAGGCTCGACGAGCTGGAAGAGGAATCCACGGAGCAACAAGTGGCGGCCTTCATGCAGTCCAAAGGAATCCAGCTGGACTGTAATACCATTGAGACCTGCCACCCTCTGCCCAGGAAAAACGGCGACAAACTGGCTGTGATCATGAGGTTTGTGAACAGAAAACACAAGACTGCGCTGTTGAAACAAGGTAGGAAACTGAAAGGAACGAACATTTACATAAACGAACACCTCACAAAAGAAAACACAAAAATAGCCAGAAAAGCAAGATACATGAGAAAGAAGAAAAAGATTTAAAACACCTGGACATCAAACTGTAAAATATACATCAAATTAAATGGATCACCTGAAGAAGCCCAGGTCATTAACATCCGTAATATTATGGAACTGGACAAATATCAATGAATATTATGAACTGGAGTCGACAGCAACAACGGACAATTGTAGGACACTGAAGGATTATACTCATCTGCTACAAGACATTTAACAACATGAAACAAAAGATCAACAAACAGGAACAACAGGAACTGAAAGTTTTTGAATATACAGATCACAACCCACAGGACGTAGAATATAACATAGACCCTGATAATAATTTATTTAGCTCCATCAATAATGACTGTAGTTACTACACGGATGAACAGTTTAACACAATGGTCACATCTGATTTCAATATTTCTATGATCCACTTCAACAGCAGAAGTCTCTATGCCAACTTTAATAACATTAAAGATTATTTACATCAGTTTAAAGAGCCATTCAATATTGTGGCACTATCAGAGACGTGGCTCAGTGAAGAGAAAGGAGTGGATTTTACCATGGATGGCTATGAATTAAATTATATAAATAGAAAAGTGAAAAAAGGAGGAGGAGTTGCAATTTATGTTGACAAGAGCTTGAAATACAAGGTTGTTGAAAATCTGTCAGTAACTGTGGATGATTTATTTGAATGTATTACAATAGAAATCTGTCTGGACAATGTGAAGAATGTAGTAGTGAGCTGTGTATATAGAACACCTGGATCAAACATTGACTTATTTAAGGACTGGATGGAAAAAATGTATGCAAAACTAACTCATAAAGTTATGTTCATCTGTGGGGATTTCAATATAGATCTGATGAACTCAAAACAACATAGTTTGACAGAAGAATTTATCAACACAATGTACAGCATGGGCTTGCATCCAACAATTACCGGACCTAGCAGAATCACGTCACACAGTGCCACACTAATAGATAACATATTCACAAACATTATGGAAAATAATATCAGGAGTGGGCTTTTATTGAATGATATCGGTGACCACCTGCCGATTTTTGTTGTCTATCAATGTGATTATAGGAAGAAAAAGTATACCAAAAATATTAAATATAAAAGAATAAGAACCAAAGAATCAATGTATTTACTGACAAAGGAATTATTAATACAAGATTGGAAGATAGTTTATGATGAAAATGATACAAATAAAGCGTATGATAAATTTTTACAAATATTTCAATCATTGTACAATAAAAACTGTCCTATAAAACAATACAGTGACAGACAACAACAACAAAAAAATATTCCTTGGGTCACCAAGGGGTTAATAAATGCATGTAAAAAGAATACATTACATAAACAATTCATTAAATGCAGAACGGTGGAAGCTGAGCTCAAATATAAAAGATATAAAAATAAGCTTACTAATATAATGAGGACCTGTAAGAAAAAATATTACAATAGAATATTATATATATATACATATATTTACCTGTTATTTTACCTGTTATTTACTTGTAAATGTGCTTGGCATTAAACTTATTCTGATTCTGATTCTGATTAGAGGATAACAAAAATAACTTAAGAGGAATATGGCAAGTACTCAATGGGATTATTAGTAATCGACCTAAGAATGCTAATTATCCAGAATATTTTATTGAAAATGGCAATTTGATAAATAATATGGAGGATGTGGTCAGTGGTTTCAATAAATTTTTTGTAAACGTTGGTCCTGAATTAGCAAAATCAATAGTGACAGCAGAAACAAACAACAGTGGTTCTGTAAAGGAAATAGAAGATAGAAATCCAAACACAATCTTTTTGGGTGCAGTTACTGAAAAGGAAATTATCAAGACTGAGTAAATTTAAGAACAAAAAATCAACGGACTGGAATGAAATTGACATGACAATAGTGAAAAAAGTAATTGAAGGAATTGTTAAGCCACTCACCCACATCTGTAACCTGTCATTTCAAACTGGTAAATTTCCAGATAAAATGAAAATAGCAAAAGTAATACCTCTATACAAAACAGGAGATAGTCATTGTTTCACAAATTACAGGCCAGTCTCTTTACTCTCACAATTCTCCAAAATACTTGAAAAAATCTTCACTAAGAGGCTGGATGATTTCATTGAAAAACACAACCTTCTTACAGACAGCCAGTATGGTTTTAGAGCAGATAAATCTACATCTTTGGCACTGATCGAACTTATAGAAGAAATTACTAGTTGTATAGATAAAAAAAAAAAGGTTGCTGTAGGAGTATTTATAGATTTAAAGAAAGCTTTTGACACCATTGACCACAAAATACTACTAAGGAAACTGGAAAGGTATGGGATAAGAGGGGTAGGACTGAGTTGGGTGGAAAGTTATTTAAGTAACAGACAACAATTTGTACAAATTGGTGAGCACAAATCACCCTTTATGGACATCACTTGTGGTGTGCCCCAGGGGTCAGTTCTGGGACCCAAACTCTTTATTTTGTATATAAATGGCATATGCCAAGTATCAAAAATTCTGAAATTTATTTTGCTTGCGGATGACACAAATATCCTTTGTACTGGTGAGAATTTGCAGCAAGTTTTAGAGGTGGTCACAACTGAAATGGAAAAAGTTAACGCAGTGGTTCAACAAAAATAAATTATCTCTAAATCTAAAAAAAAACAATGATTATGTTGTTTGGAAATTATAAAATAAATCATGAAATAATGGTAACGATAGATGATACCAGAATAGAAACAGTACAGGAAAATAAGTTTCTGGGGGTGACGCTAGACAATAAAATCTGCTGGAAACCTCACATCAGTCACATCCGGGCCAAGTTAGCAAAATGTATAGGGATACTGGGGAAGACAAGACACATCTTGGACTATAAATCATTGGTCTTACTGTACAATTCACTGTTTCTACCTTAACTACTGTGTAGAAGTCTGGGGAAATACCTACAAGATCAACCTACAGTCAATATGCACATTACAAAAAAGAGCTATAAGGATAATAAATAATGTAGGATATAGAGACCATACCAATTCGTTGTTTTTAAAGTCACATGTCATAAAGTTCATCGATTTAGTTAAATTTAAGACAGCACAAGTAATGTACAGGGCAATTAATAATCAACTCCCAACTAATATACAAAAAATATTTAAAAAAAGAGACAATGATCATAATTTGAGGGGAGACTTAAACTTTACAAAACCCAAGATACGAACAACCAAGAAAAGTATGTGCATATCTGTCTGTGGGGTGGATTTGTGGAACAGTCTGGAGCCGGAACTGAAACTATGTACAAACAGAATTCAATTCAAAAAGAGGTATAAACATTATTTGCTGAAAGGATATATGTTAGAAGGGTAGTATTTATATGTACGATTCACTATGCTCACTCTGGGACATTATGGGACACTATGGAATGGTGGGTGGGACAGCACTGTGTATATCTGTGTTGTTTGAGGCTGGTTTTGATGTATGGACATCAATGTATGTTAGGATGGATGGGTGTTAATGTTGATATGTAAAAAATACAGTAAATTGTTTACTTGGGGTCTTAAAGGTGGTAATTTGTATATAATTCACATGGGTGTATTTATGGAAAAGAGGAGATTGAATTAATAAGTGTTCACTTCTTCCTTCTCCCTTTCGAACACTGTATACTGTTACTTTATTGCATTTGTCATTTGTTTTGTTTTTGTTATACTTTTTTGTTTGAAATAAAGTATCTATCTATCTATCTATAGTTGAAGGGTTGCCCATAACAGTAGTGTCGGAATGGAAATTATTTGATATTCCACTTGCATGTGTAGATAATGTAACACAGGTGCTAATTTAAGGGATAAAGACCTGCACTTTTATACTGCTTGTTGTAGTCACAAAGACCACCCAAAGCACTGAACTAGTAGGTACACTAACCCTCTAATAAGGGCCTATCAGAGACGGATACCTAGGGACAATTTAGAGTCACCAATTAACCTAACGTGCATGTTGTTGGATTGTGGGAGGAAACCGGAGCCCCCAGAGTAAACCCACACAGCACAGGGAAAACATGTAAACACACAGAAAGGTTCCTATCCCTGCCAGCCTGGAGATTTGAACCTGGAACCTTTTAGCTGTGAGACAACAGTGCTAACCACTGTATCACTGTGCTGCTGCTGATCCTAGTTTTGGCAGTGAAAAACACTGATAAAAGACCTTACAGAGAATGGGCCTTAACATCGTGCCGCGCTGCATTCTGGGCCGTTGTCGCCATTTTCATGGTCTGGCTTCTTTGTTTACCTGTAGTCTACGGCAACTGCTAACGCGAACAGACATGCGTTTGATGGAACACAGCAAACAGAAAATTAAGATTCCTTATTCAGAGAAGGTGAATAAGGAAGCAAAGGAGTGCTACCTCCAAAAAATTTATGAAATAAATGGGATTGATCCGTCTGAGCACAACTGACCCCAGATCTCAACCAACTGCCTCAAGTCACGCTCTCAGATGTGTTTGCCTACCTGGTTTGTGGGGTGAACGCATACACCCATGAGCAATTTAAAAACTATAAATCGTTAGAGGCTCATCTTCAATTCAATCGTTGCTCAGAGTTTAGACCACAATGTTTACAAAACAAGCGCAAATGTCATGAACAGGCCCCTCAGGGCAGAACGAAGACCCAAACGCCTGCTGTGAGTTTGCAACATTTAATAAACAAAACACAAAATATAACAAGAATACAAAACTTACGAACAGGAAACAGAGTGAATAGACTGACGGCTCAGGTATCCGGATATGCCAGGAATAACTTAGGAGAAGCGGGGAACTCCCGCAGGATAAACCAGGAAAGCGTGGAGCACATGCAGGATACAGAATAACATAAGATGGGGGATTCCCATCTGGACATTGAGAATGACGCTGCACTGGGAAGCGGCACAGTGGTCTTTAAATAGGGCAACAGGAAATGGCACAAATGATTACAGGTGTGGGTACAAGAGCGAGGAAGTAATCAGAGACAACTAGTGACAGGTGTGGCAGCCCGCAAACAGAACTTGAAACACTGGAAGTAAACACACGGCACTGTCAAAATAAGAGTATCGAGGAATAAGGCACAAGAAACTAAATATGAAATGATACAAAATGAGAAATAGACCAGATAATACAAACAGGGAAAAAATTAACCATAAGGGCAAGGACACGATGAATACAAAACCAAGAGATACAAATACTGGAAAGCTAATAACAAAATACAGACAGAGGACTGAGAATAAAAAGTGAGGGTAGGCTCATGTCCAAACAGGTGAATAATAATAATAATATGAAAACTGGATGGAAAAAGACATAATAAGAATCTAGATGGAAATAGGAATAATAAAACTAAGAACAGGAGTACTAATAGACATCCAGAAGCAAAAACATGGGCACGGTGAGTTTAGAAATGATTTTTAACCTCTTTAGGGATTTAAATGGGATTTGGGACAACATGAAAACAAGGAGTTAATACTGCCTTGACCCAGACATTTTTATAGTCACCTGAAAGAGGAGGAGGTGCTGAATCTAACGATATCAAACATTCTATGGACTTCAGTCCCCAGCTGATTTTAAATCCATGTGTAATGAAGGCAACAATGTGCACTTAGGGAATTCCCTTCCAGTGCGCATAGAAGGGGAATCCTATCGTTGCTGTTTGTGTCCAGGTTTTTCATCTGTTTTTGATAGTTTTATCAGACATATTTCTTTCCACCTTCAAACACCATTCAATTTCACGTCCCATATCTGTCCTGTCATCGCTCAGTAGTAAACAAAGACAGGCAGAGCATCTTTCACACAGTTCCTTGCGGTTTTTCCATTGGGTGACGTCACACGTCCATTCTCTATTGAGAAAGGAGAAAATAAGGGTTACCTCTGAATTACAACGAAAAACTCCCAAACTAAGCTGTCAATTTACCAGTCAATCTACGTTCCTACTCTCACCTATGGTCACGAGCTTTGGGTAATGACCGAAAGAACACGATCGCGGATACAAGCGGCTGAAATGAGCTTTCTCCGTAGGATTGCTGGACTCACCCTCAGAGACAGGGTGAGGAGCTCAGTCATCTGGGAGAGGCTCAGAGTAGAACCGCTGCTCCTCCAAACATTGAAAGGAGCCAGTTGAGGTGGTATGGGCATCTGATTAGGATGACTCCTGGACGCCTCCCACTTGAGGTGTTTTGGGCACGTCCCACTGGAAGGAGACCCCAGCAGACCCAGGACTCAGTGGAGAGACTATGTCTCCCAGCTGTTCTGGGAACGCCTTGGTATCCTCTCTGAAGAGCTGGAGCAGGTGGCTGGGGAGAGGGAAGTCTGGGCTTCTCTGCTTGAACTGCTGCCTCCGCGACCCAGACCTCCGGAAAAGCGGTAGAAGATGGATGGATGGATGGATGGAAGTCCCAAACTAATAAACAAGAAAACATCCTGTCAGAAAGTAATACTGATGATGCACTGGACAGTAATGCATGCATATCTTATTTCTCAAGTGTCTGAATGCTTTTTTTTTTTACCTCTGAATGTATCCCAAAAGGATATTATATTTATTGTATAACATTCTAATGATAAACACTTTCAGGCCCAATAGGAACAGGATAGAAAAGAAGCTCATCATCAAACAGCTGGCCTTGTGGGTGATGAAGCTCAAAGTTCAAATGATGATGATGCAAGTTCAAAAGACATTTGAGTGTACATATTGTAATAAAGGGGTTAACAATATATCCATCCATCCATCCATCTGTCCATCTTCTACCACTTTTCCAGAGATCCGGGTCACAGAACCAGCAGTTCAAGCAGAGAAGCCAAGACTTCCCTCTCCCCAGCCACCTGCTCCAGCTCTTCAGATGGGATACCAAAGCGTTCTCAGACCAACTGGGAGACGTAGTCTCTCCAGCGAGTCCTGGGTCTGCCCTGGGGTCTCCTCCCAGTGGATTGTACCTGAAACACCTCAAGTGGGAGGTGTCCAGGAGGTATCCTGATCAGATGCCCCAACCACCTCAACTGGCTCCTTTCAATGTGGAGGAGGAGCAGTTCTACTCTGAGCCTCTCCCAGATGACTGAACTCCTCACTCTATCTCTAAGGGTGAGTCCAGCAATCCTATGAAGAAAGCTCATTTCAGCCGCTTGTATCCGCAATCTCATTCTTTCTGTCATTATCCAAAGCTCGTGACCATAGGTGAGGGTAGGAACGTAGATTGACCGGTAAACCAACAGCTTTGCCTTAGAGCTTAGCTCCCTCTTCACCACAACGGACTGGTACAACGTTGGCATCACTGCAGATGCTGTTCCGATTCGTCTGTCAATCTCTCACTCCGTTCTCCCCTCACTCGTGAATAAGACCCCAAGATACTTAAACTCCTCCACTTGGGGCAGGAGCTTGTCCCCAACCCGGAGATGATAATCCACCTTTTTCCGGCTGAGGACCATGGACTCAATCTTGGAGGTGCTGATTCTTATCCCAGCCGCTTAACACTCAGTTGCAAATCATCCCAGTAAGACCTGTAGGTCATTGCTGGATGAAGCCAACAGGACAACATCATCTGCAAACAACAGAGATGAGATCCTGTGGTCACCAAGCATGACACCCTCTGTTCCCTGGTTGTGCCTAGAAATCCTGTCCATAAAAAATTATGAACATGACTGGTGACAAAGGGCAGCCCTGGTGGAGTCAAACTCTCACAGGGAATGAGTCCGACCGAGTGTTGACCGAGGTCAGGGGTAAGATCCTCAATGTCTGACACTTTAGCCACGGGAAAAAAATTTGTAACACAGTACCTGCTTCTGATGTTCCTCATTATTGAATCACTAATTACCAGTGTCGTCTGGGGAGGCTTTGTCAGCGGCTTCTGAAATGGTGGATAATTTTGACGTACTTGCTGCGGTAGCGGCGGGGTGCCGACGCGGGGGTGATGCGGGGGGATACACTCTCTTCTTTTTGGAGCTGGTGTATAGTTTGGCACACCTAATGTAGTTTTGATCCAGGGCTTGCGGGTTTGGGCCGCTGCTGAAGGAGTAGGGGCGGCCATGGGAGGATGATCGACGTCCAGGTGGGGGAAATCTTCCAGGGAAAGGATGTCAAATCTGTTTTCCAGCAAAAGGGGAAGGGAGGAGGTGCGGCCATGTCTGGTCAATCCCCGACGTTTGCTATATGGCCCAACCATGGTCCAGGGCGTGCAATGAGGCTGTGACGAACCACCTGGGGCTTTGGGTTTAGCTCCGAGCTGAAGCCAGTGTTTGATGCTAGAGTCCCGGACAGCTGAGGTGAATGGAGCAGGGGTGGAAGTGGATGGTGATGTGCTAATTTCACCCAGGTAAGTAGCCGTCTCTGCTAGCTGCGAGTCTGTTGCTGGGGCCGATGTCCGTCCAAAAATAATAGTGTCCAGCTGGTTTTCAGCCTCCCGAATCTAATAAAGGTTAGAGAGTCTCAATTTCAACTGAGAAAGCTTCTTAGAGAGGGAGACACAGCTGACACAAGTAGGGGATGGAGTCATGGCTTTCCAGGCCAGAAGTGGCTAGCTAGCTAGCTAAAACAGGTTAGCTTAACCCGATGAACAGCCCTGCCTGGGGTCTGATTCACCTGTGTGCCTGATCGGGCTTTCATATTTACTAAGCTAACACTAAGTAAAAAGTTAATAATAGTAAAAAAGATAAAGAGATAAAAATTTAAAACGGAGCTAGTACAACAAACAAAAACAGACAAGATAACGCTGTGACAGCGTTGTGACAGTTTACAAACAGACACCGACACATGCGCCAAAGGAGTGACTGAAGCTAGCAACCCACCACACACCTGTTCAGCTGTGCGCACTGTGGGGGAGAGGCGGGAATGCAACAGTTTCACCCTTTCCTCGGCGCACTTCATTCATTTGCAGTAGTAGTGTGTGTAATCCATGCAAGTTGTATATAACTATAAAGAATGAGATTTGCATTTTGGACATAAAATATGTACTTGTCGAGTCTAATATGATCTGCTTTCAACTGACAGGTGACCTTGGCTACCCACTAAATAGGTTCATATTGTCTTCTTTTTCGTGACTGTTTTCTTTAATTCATCCAGCTGATCCACCTGGCTGGTACCAACTGATTTACTGATTGATTCATTCATCATTTAAAATAACATTGTATAGAGGACTTCCGGTCTGGACGCCATGGTGATAGCAACTTAACGCTGAACCTCCCAGATCCAATCCAAGGAAAACATCGTCAAAATCAGACTTAACGGATTTTTGGAAGAATAAAAATCAAAAGACAAAAACACCATGCCTAACCACAAACAGAAGAAACTGGCATTCCCCAGGTCAGGACGCGCGGCGGCCGCAGAATCTGATCCCGAGGACCTCCATTCAGGAGACGAAGAGTTGGGCCTAGCTAACAAAAAGGTTAGCCTGAAATCGCTATATGATGAATTACGACGATTTCGGGCCGAATTTCACGAATTTAGAGAGGAACTAATAAGGACGAACAGCAGAATGGACCAGGCCGAAAACCGAATCTTGGAAGCTGAAGAAAGAGTAAAAGTGCTTGAAGATTCTATGCTGGATTTACACAGAAAACAGTCAAGGCTGGAGGCTAAGCTAGCCGACCAAGAAGGAAGACAGAGACGAGATAACATCAGAATTCACGGTCTGAAAGAAGGAGCTGAAGATGGTTTCAACACAGTGGCGTAATGCGTGGAATCCTTATTGAGAGAGAAGTTGGATATTCCACAAACCACCGATTTGAAAATAGAAAAGGCCCATCGTACATTAGCCGCAAAGCCAGCGGCAGAAGCACACCCGCGTTCAGTGTTGGTAAGATTCTCCGATTTCAAAATAAAACAAGAGGTTGTAAGACGGGCTTGGCAGAAAAAAGGATTTATGCATCAGGAAAGAAAAGTCTTCGTGGAGCACGATTACGCCCCTGAGGTTCTTAAAAAGCGACGGGAATATAACGACGCCAAAAAGGTTCTACGGGAAAAGAATCTACGCTTTCAGACGCCATTTCCGGCGAAGTTAAGGGTCTTTTACGGTGAAGAGTCATGTCTCTATAAAAGAAGCAACAACCGACATGGCGAGAAGAGGACTCCCGGTAACGGTGTTTAAACCCGCAGCGAATCTGAGCGAGAAAATCAGAGCTCAAACGTGGTCCACTCAAAGACCTTCTAAATCCACGGGCCAGCAGTGGGAAACCCAGCCCCAGAGCTACAAAGATAAGCTTTCCAGTTCCAGGAAGGAATAGCAACCTTTTTGGTTTTTTCTCTCTTTTCAGTCTTTCTGCACTTCCATCCCCCCTCCTACAAGGTAACAAACATTAAAGGAGATGCAGAATCAGCATGTGGTAAAACCTTTCATGGAGCAGTTATAGCATTAGAAACAAATGTCTTCTTAATTTAAAGGAAAAAAAAAACATCTTGTTAAAATAGAAATGTAACAATGACCCACATGTTCTCCCCACACTAACAAATACTGTATTAGAGTCAAGGTTTGCTGTGATGGGGGTGGGAGGGTGCACACAATCTCATAGGGTATAGGCATTAAAAAAAAAAAAAAAAAAAAAAATCATTACAAATTCGGATTGGGATCTGAAATTCACGTTAAAAACATGGGACAACTTACAGGGGTAAGAGAGGGCCCTCAACATGTAACAGAGTTTGAGGAATTTCCCTCAGAGCCTACACTCCATCAAGGCTCTTACAGGGTCTTTAAAGAGACCCCAGCTCAGGAAGTTTTTTTGACAGTTTTTTGTTTTAAAGTCTCATACATTATGTTCTTAATGTTTTTTATGTTCTTAATGTTCTTTCAGTTTCTGAGTAGCAAAAAAGAGGGCCACCACACTGTTATACTAAATAAGAAAATACAATGGAGAAACAGGGTGTAACCAAAATAGCCTCATATAATGTAAAAGGGATCCTGAATCCAGTTAAAAGATCCAAGATTCTACGCAAAATGAAAAAAGACAAAGCAGAAATAATATTTTTACAAGAAACCCACCTAACAGACGTGGAACACACTAAACTCAATAGACAAGGGTTTAAAATGATCTCTTCATCTTCATATAAGTCAGGGAGGAGGAGGGGAGTAGCGACATTGATATCAACCAAAATTACATTTGAAAAAAAATCAGAACACAAAGATAAAGAAGGGAGGTACAGTTTGGTAATTGGGCGGCTAGAGGGAGAAGATATCACCCTGCTGAATGTATATGCACCACCAGGGGCTAAATGGAAATTTTATAAAAATGTATTCGACCTAATGATAACTAAAGCCCAAGGTTTAGTGATATGTGGTGGAGACTTCAATCTAAGACTGAATCCATACTGGGATGCAACAGGTTATTCTTCACATCAAAATAACACTCAAAATAGGAAAACTCGGATGCTACTAAAAGAAATGGGAATCTGTGACGTATGGAGGGAATTCAACCCCAATGTAAAAGATTATACTTTTTATTCAACGCCACATTCATCTTACTCAAGGATTGATTACTTTTTTATGTTTAATAGAGACATTGGAAGAGTAAAAACATGTAAAATAGGACTGATGGATCTCTCTGACCACAGTCCGATCTATATGGACTTAAACATCCAAAAATACACAAATAATACATTTTCCTGGAGGTTGAATTCAAATGTCCTGAAAGGACCACTGAAAGATGAATTGGAATCAGATATTTTCAAATATTTGGAAGAAAACGATAATGGAGAAGTATCCCCTTTAATACTGTGGGATGCGTGCAAAGCTGTAATAAGGGGAAAAATTATTGCAAAACTGGCAACCCAAAAGAAACTGAGACAAGAAAAACTAATCACACTAGAGTCAGAACTCAAGAACCTAGAAAAAGAACACAAAGACAACACTCATTCTAATGGCTCGCTCAAGATTAAAGAAATTAAAAATCAAATAAATGAAATCTACACAATAGAAATCCAGAAGAAACTTACATTTCTGAAACAAAAACACTATGAAGCAGGCAGTAAATCGGCAAAATTACTAGCCTATAAATTGAGGAAACAACAAACAGAAAGAGCAATCTACAAAATCAGAGACCCAGTATCAAAGGAAATAAAATTCAGAATTCAGGATATTCTTAAAAGCTTCGAGAATTACTACAAGAACTTATACTCCCACAAAAAACATAAAAACGCATCCGAGACATTCCTAAACACATTACACCTTCCCCAACTTACGGAATCACAAAATAAAACACTACTGTCAGAAATACAACCTAAAGAATTGGAAAAAGCAATTATGAAACTTAAAGCTAACAAATCCCCAGGAGCAGATGGCTATACAGCAGAATGGTACAAAACCTTTAAACAGCAACTATCTCCTCTCCTCTTGAAAACATTTAACTATGTCCTCCACACAGGGGAAATCCCCCCCTCCTGGAGAGAAGGGGTCATTGCAGTTATACCTAAACCTGAAAAGGATAAACTAGAATGCTCCAACTACAGACCAATCAGTGTATTAAATCAGGACTATAAGCTTTTTACCATTATCTTTGCCAAAAGGTTAGAAAACATACTGACAGACTTAATTCACTTAGACCAAACAGGTTTTATAAGACAAAGACAGACACAAGACAACATTCGATGCACTTTACACATAATTCATCATATAAAAAAAATAACTTAAATGCAGCCATATTGGGATTAGATGCTGAAAAAGCATTTGATTCGGTTGACTGGTCTTTCCTATATAGAATCTTATCCAGTTTCAATTTTCATAACAACTTCATTAGAACTATACAGGCATTATATAAAAAACCAACAGCTAAAATAAGGATTAACGGTAATTTATCATCATCTTTTGAGCTGGAAAGAGGATGTCGTCAAGGCTGCCCCCTGTCTCCACTGCTCTTTGCAATCTTCATAGAACCTCTGAGCCAATGGATAAGACAAAATCAAAAAATTCAAGGTATTACACTTGGTCAGAAGGAACATAAAATAGCACTCTTTGCTGATGACATTTTAATATACCTAGGGCAACCAGACACTTCTTTACCAGAACTAATCTCAGTTTTTTCAGACTATGGAGATTTATCGGGGTACAAATTAAACATGCATAAAACCCAAGTTTTAACATTCAACTATGACCCAAATCATTATTCACTAAGTGAACTCAAAACTAACTGGGAGCTGGAATCTATGAAATATCTGGGGATCAATATCCCGAAACAACTCAACAAAATTATAACACTAAACTATGATCCACTGGTGACAAAAATAAAATCTGACCTAGCAAGATGGAATATGATACCATTCTTAGGTACTGCACAAAGAATTGAAGCAGTCAAAATGAATATACTCCCACGTCTTCTATACCTTTTCCAAACAATACCGGTAGAACCCCCCCAAAAAAACATGGCAGGAGCTAGACAGAAGGATCTCAAGATTCATATGGCAGGGCAAGAGACCTAGAATCAGATATAGAACCCTACAGCTAAACAAAGACAAAGGTGGGCTCGCGCTGCCAAATATCAGGGACTATTTTATAGCTGCACAAATTAAAACTTTAGTAGAGATATGTAACCCAGTCTACACTGCACAATGGAAGGAGATGGAATGCCAAATAACAAGTGACATCCCCCTACAGGCGATAATAGGGAACAATGCCTTACCTAAACTCTTGAATAACACCAACCCGTGGATAGAGACCCCGCTAAAAATTTGGTTTAAGATAGTCAGAGAGAATCAAGCTAAAGAGCCCTATCGACTTCTGCAATGGATTGCCTATGATCAAGACTTTACCCCCAATAAAACAGACACTAGATTTAAAGAGTGGAAAGAGAAAGGGCTGATAAAATATTACGATTTCTTTAAGGGGCAAACTTTAAGAAGTTTTGAAGATTTGAAAAAACAAGGTCTAATAAATCAAGACCTTTACAGGTTCTTTCAGCTTAGACACCACATGAACAATATACTTAAAAAGGAGGATTTGGAAAGGGCCCAGTCAGGTGTTCTGAAGGTCTTCTTAATGGCATATAAAGGGATCCCAGGGATCAGATACATTTCTAAAATATACCAAGGTCTTCAAGACTTAAAAGGAGACAACACATCATATATAAAAGAGAGATGGGAAAAAGAGGGGAATTTCACTTTACAATTGGAAATATGGGAAAAGCTAAATAGACAGCAATGGAAAAGTACCTCATCCATGCAGTGGAGAGAATTTGGATGGAAAAATTTGGTAAGATTTTTCAGAACACCTGCACAAAACAAATTTACCCATAAGGGGTTGAACTGTTGGCGCTTGTGTGGTGAAAAGACTGCAAATCATTTTCATGTGTTTTGGTCATGCCCAGTTATCCACCAATATTGGACCAATGTACAGACAATATTGGGGAAAATATTCAAAATAACAGTTCCCTTTTCTTTTATAACTTTGTATTTGGGTTTACTACCGGACTCACTGGAAAGACGAGGAGATAAATACTTATTCAATGTTTTAATATTGGCAAGTAAAAAAGCCCTAACTAAAAAATGGATGCTGAAGGACTGTCCTACACCTGAAGATTGGATTAACGTGATTCAAGACATTTACTCGATGGAAAAGTTGACATTCGCACTGAGACAGGACATGGATGGGTTCATGAACTTTTGGCAACCCTGGATCGCATATGTGTCTTCCATTAGATCTAATCTTTGACAAATACCATTTCAATGATGGTCCCACTCTTTGTTCCAACCCTACTCAGATGCTCTTTTACTTTTAATTACTTAATTTTCTGTTTGTTTTTTACTGTTCTTTTTGTTTGTTTATTCGGTTTTGTTTGTTTGTTTGTTTGTTTGTTTGTTTGTTTTAATTCTCTTTAATTTCACTTTTTCTTTCACTTAAAAAAGGGGGTGTTGTTATAACTATTCTACCAATGTTGTCAAATAGCAAAATATAAGGGAACGTACGATGAAAATGTTAACAATGCAATGCTGTAATGACCTGTATACCTTTTACAAAAACTTAAATAAAAAAAAAATAACATTGTATAAAAGATACAACATATATTTAAAATCAATGGGATGACACAAGAAAGTGCACACGCTTATTTCCATTGTGGTCCATAAAAGAGGTTACAGCTAGTCTTGTAACTGGAACCTTCTGCTTTGTAATCTGGCACTGTAACCACTAAGCTATACACTCCACGAATCATACTCATCAGCTGATGCTTCTGAGGACGACTGCAGACATTAGTCAAAAGATGTCAAGGTTAAATAAACGTCTCCTCCTCATCCCTGCTTCAATAAAGGAAAACAGTAAACTAATCTTATAGGGCTGTGAGCAAGCTATTGAATTACCTGTATCTGGTGCTAATGCCGGAGGACAGCGTGCCAAACAAAACGTCTTTAAGTACCTCTGCCTCATTCTGGAGCACCTCCAACTCACAGTCCGTGAAATTCCATTAAACCACTTATTCTTCCAGCCCACTTCCCTTCAAAGCGCCTGAAAAACATATCCAAACTAAGCTGAAAGCTGCTCTTCAGCCCCTTGCACTATCTTCATGGGGTGGGTCTCATTCAAAAGAAAACACTCTAATTTTTTTTTAGCAAAACAGTCAGAATCCCTCTAAGTGTTTCAGCCACTGAGTAACAGTGATTTAAACATACTAAATTTGAAGAAAATAAAGTTTGCCTTGGTGTTTTTTTTTATATACAAATGCCTGAAAAGAACATACAGCTGTTATATACTGGCTGGAAAACACAATAGGAATGTAGAACCAAGTGTTATAAAGTTCAGGTAAAAATTTGGTAACAATAGGACAAGAAATGAATATATTACACATCTTTTTTTCTCAGGCGTCTTCATGCGTCTTCAAACTGTGCCAAATGGAATCGTGATTCCCCCCCCCCACCGTGATTCTTCAGCTAACGACTGGCTCAAGTAATTAATAATTTCTTTGATGTTCCATGCTAATTTTAGCCATTTTTCAAAAAGGTGAGTGATGTTACAACACTTCTTTCTTGGATTCATGGACTGGTTTACGCTAGCTTTACACACCTGCGTTTACGCACACATTTTAGCGGATGCAACGGAGCTGAATGGCCCCTTGTGAGGGATCCCAGAATTCAGAAATTAGTTGGCTAAGCCACACGTCCATCATTTGCTTGCTCTGATATAATTTGCTCGTTGTGTTCCTGCTAGCTATGAGGCTGGACCTTCATGGACCTTTATTGCTCATTGGGTTTCCACAGCTGTCAATCACAAAATGGAGGCTCTGTTGGGTCAGATGAGCTGTCAGTCTCTCCTGGGCATGCCCCCGGATGGAGGAGGTTCTTTTTCCGGTTCAACCTCCTGGAAGTGATGTGTTTCTGGAAAAAAAAGCTAGCCATTTTTGGCAATTTTATGGTCTATTTATGGTCAGTTTTCCCCGTCATCATCAAGATGGACAATAATTCTTAATCAAATGGATATACTGGACTCTTTTGGACCCTTTGCAATACAAATGGACCGTATTTGTGGAACAATCATTGATTCTGGGACGGCAACAAATCTTTCGGTAAGTCATTCGGTCGATTCCATGCTAACGTTACCTGGTTAAACGTTCTATTTAAATCCAGCGTTATCATTTTTCTGAAATCTGTTTTAATAACTAAATAGACAAAATTCTAGGCTTTCAAACGATGTAAGGCATGACTGCCATCTAAGCATGTTTAACACAATTCACTATGATGCAGCTGACATTTAAAAAACAAACAAACAATTAAACATGCCCTGCCCCAGTATCCGGAAGCTTAAGTGGATTTAAATCCATTATTTTTGATCGTGGATACAGGAGAAGCAAACATGCAACACTTGTATATCTATTTGCATCCAATTGCTTATTCAAATGAGGCGTGTCAAGGGAGGAGCCCGGTATTTCCTCACGTGCGCTCAATTTCAAGCAGATTGGGATGTACAAAGAAAATGTGCTTGAATTCCTGCTAACACACTGTTTCATACATCTGGATTTTTTTTGCTTATAGTGTTTTCTTGATTTAAACTTACATCATCGTTCGGTAGGAAGTCCACGCAAGTCTTTGTGCGTGAGACCCAGGTGCTGTTCCTATAAGACTTGTGTTTAAAGCATAAATCAAAATGTCTCCAGCTTTTTTAAAGGATGTATTCACATGTCCTCAAAATTATGTTTCGTAAAGTAACAAAGTAGCCATTATAAAAGTTAGAATATTGCTTAGTCAGGTTGAACTTTCACTAGTACAGTGACATGTATATTTAACAGCTTCTTCTAAGAGATGGACTGCTACCAGTAGAAGGTTTGATATTTCATCAGTATTGGTCATTAAGGACTTCTTAAAGCCTGGCAGTTTTGTCTTCAGCTTATCCCTTGTGGTTGGATGGAACCTCTGAAAACTAAAAGCTGAGATGTAAAAAGTTTTATAAAAAACAAAACAAAACAGTGGGACATCTGACAATCTGACAATTAATTTTCTTCCACTTCACAGATGCTATGATCAATAACTAAAAATTGGCTTGTTTTCAATCCATTAAAAGTACAAAATACAAGAATACTTTTTTTTTTTTGCTTTATTTGGCTGGCTCAGTGTTGTGTCATACACCAATACTCGTGTTTTGTATCTGTGGATCAAAAATAAATAATAATGATGAGCACCATTTTAAAAAAAAGTGGTTTTGTGTTTGTGTCGCTGTAGGCGCAGGTAAAGATGAACATTTTGTGATGGTTACACCATCAAAAAGTCTTTCATTAGCACCTTGCCCCTCAGGTTTCCATGGAAACAAGCTTGGCGGCTGCACACGTGAATGTGTTAGAGAGATGAAGGTCTGTGAGACTGTGTGTAAGACAGAGAAAGAGAGAGGCATATAGCATATGGCAGCAGCAATGGCCTGAGTGTGTCACAAAGTGTACGCTTTTTGAATACTTTTTGTGTAATGTGTCATGCTCACATGTGCTTATGCCACTGACTAGACAAAATCTGTGCATGTGTAGTTGTGTGAAAGGGGGGCTGCTTGGGCATTTGCATGTGTGCATGCATTTGCATATCAAATTATGTTTATGCAAAAGCAAACAAACGATTGCAGTGGGGTGTTTGCTAATGTCAGCACATGCACATATTTGAGTAAAGGTATGAATTATGAAAAAAATGCAAGTACTGTGAGCAAAAACGTTCACAATTTTGGTAAAGATTTTTTCAGAGGGCTATTTTCAGAAGTTTTGCAAATAGAATATAAAAGAAAGGAGTGACCATAGCCTCTTTTCCACTAGCACCTACTCAGCCATACTCGCCTCGACTCTACTCGGCTCGACACAGTGTGGCTGGTTTTCCGTTACAACTGAGTACCACCTCAAGTGGGTGGGTTCATTACAGCAAGGTGGCCCCCTATCCCATTATGTTGTTTACATGCTGACGTTTTCACTGATAAATAACCTAAAAGATGCTTAAAATCATAAAACACTTACCATCTTCCCCGTGAGCAGCCATTAGCTTGGAGACCTCCTGGTATACTTTTTCATTTTGGTTTGTGTCATGAGCTCTCCGTGCGCTTCTCAACAGCACACAGAGGAGGAGAAAAAGGATTAGGATTTACGCGCAGGGATTTACACCACAAACATTTATTAAAGACCAAGATACAAACACACAGTTTCAACAATAGTTTTCCCATGCACTTAAGGAGTCCTCCAGGATGCTCAATAGTCTCAGGGTAAGGAGCACTGGGAAAAACACACAGTAAATACTCACAGAGCTGGAGCTGTCCGAGTAAGTCCAAATAGGGCACCAAGAGAAACACAATCCTTTTATGACCTTGACTAGCATACGGCGAGTAACGACCGTATGTCCAGTGCAATGACCCAGCAATGCATGACTGGAGACAGGCTCCTTAAGAACATGCATTGCTGGTATCACAAACTGGTTTCACCTGGTCGAGGAGCGGAAGATGGCATATGGGAGTGGGAACAGCTGGTAGCAATAGAGAGGGGGCGTGGTCCGACCGGCAGACAGTTAGACATCACAGAAATAATAAAAATTCACAGCTGAATTTACAAATGGGGGTTTTGAATCTTGTGAAGACGTCGTTCTCATTCACTGATGTTACGCTCTGGCCTATCAGTGGCCTGCAATCTGTTGACGTCACATTTTCAGTTCGACTCAGCACAGTTGGAACCTCACTGAAGTAGGTTCCAAAAAAGTACCTGGTACCAGGTACTAGGAACGGATGGAAAAACCTACAAACCGAGTAGAGTCGAGGCGAATAGGGCTGGGTAGATATTAATGGAAAAGGGCCACATGTGTTTGTTTTAGCAGAGTAGGTGCAGTAAAACTCTCTCTCGCTCTCTTTCTCTCTCTCTCTCTGTGCAGGTGTGTGTTAATGCACAGCTGGAAGTGTGTATGCAAGTGTAATTGTGACAGGCAAACCTATGATGATGAAAAGTAAACAAGTTCTTCTGAACAAGCGGCGATTACCTTCCTCTTCCCACCAAACACACACATACACACACACACACACACACACACACACACACACACACACACACACACACACACACACGCGCGCACACACCCCTGTCCATTTTCATTGCCTTGACTCATCAGCAGCTTGGAGCAGGATGCTGTCTCACACAGCAGATGCAAATTGCTTTCCCATGGCATTTCATTGCTTAAAAGGGGAAAATCCATTTGGCCAATTTGACTCTGTCGGACAATTGTTCTCACACACTCAATTTAACCCTTTAACTTTCAAGCTGTCATAAAACATGTGTCACGTGCTGCCTATGTTACAGGTGATATGTCCCAAAAGCACAGAAAACCCAGTTATACCAAGCATTTCACATTACAAGATGTCAGACACGTATAGCTTACTGCTCTTCACTGGAAGACTGCAGGACTTCACTCAAACGAGTCACCTCAAAACATCATTTCTGGAAATGCAAAGAAGAGAATGTAAACAAAGGCTCCATCCCAACATATATTTCCACACGGAGGAAGCGTTTGCTCCAAATTTTGCCAACTATGATTCTAAAAAGAGATTATTTAGCTTCTGAAGTGAAATATTTACCTTTTGTGACAGCAGAAGATGTTCTGGAGTGTGTACACTTTCATCTGCCATCAACGGAGCTGCACGTGATGACAGAGAACAATAGTGCTGGTTCGGCGGCGTAATGTAACCGAAATTGAGGTGCAATAAATCATAAGATAAATGTGAGAGTTTCTGGATGTGGGAGAGAAAGTGAAAATGACTGGCAGAAGACGAAGTAAGGACCGTGGATGACAAAAATGGCAGAATGAAGACATGACGAGCGATAGGTCTGATTGTTTTTTATCGGTTTATGTACTTTCTACTGATTTTCTGGTTTATATACTTTGAAGATAAGCTAACAAAAACCTAAAAACAAAAACGGTGACAAAAAAACAAAACCATCCTTTGTGTAAATATGTCCAAAGTCCACTTTTGACAAAAGTTATGTAATTTGATACGGCTGCTGTTGCATTATGTAAATTAGATGCATAAATTTACTCCTATCTCAAACTTTGGGTCATAGTCTACATCTTTCTAACTGACAGCAAGCCATTATCTCGTACCACATTCAAGTTAGAGCCTTTGGAATCTGTGATATCTAATCTGACGGGAGCACTGCTGCGCCATAGACAGATAACAAGTTAAGATCCCCTTTAAGCTGAGTTCACACTATAATGTTTGGACCGACTTTTACTGACGTTTTGAAAAATCAGAGAAATCAGTCCAAATGTTGGTGAAATTACGTTCGTGAGCACACACCAACTTTTACGAACTTTTACAAATTTTATGAACTTTTGCTGGCATTTGCCAGCGTTGCATTCAGCGTTGTCAAACTTTTTCCAACTTAGGCTAGCGTATGTGTAGCAGTTCCCAAGTTAGGTTAACTTAAGCAAAGGAATACTCAGCGCAGGTCAGCTGACATCAGCGTCAGGCGACGCTGATATAAAGATCAGCGTTTGTGGAGGCTTCCTGCCATCCTGGACCTGCTTTTTTAGGTGGACTCACACTGCAACGTTTGGACCAACTTTTACTAACGTTTGGCAATCGTCTGGCTCTGTTGGCAAAAGTTGATAAAAGTTGGTGTTTGTTGGCAAACGTTGGTGAAAGTTGTATTCATTGAGAATTTTCAGCATGCTGAAAATTTGCTGATGTTTGGAAATAAATGTTGGTGAAAGTTGTCCTCAATTTGTAATAGTTCCTGAGAGCTGGGCTAAGTTATGCAGAGTTTGCCTAAGTCAGCCTAAGTTAAGCTCCATTGGCAAACGTTGACTGAAATGCAGGTGAAAACAGATGTTTTTAGATCAAAGCTCAGTTCAGACATGCAGGAACGAAAGAGAAATAGAGAGAAGGAGGAGTTAAAAAAGAAAATATATATGTAAAAGGACAATGTAGAGTATTTGTTTGGTGATAACATGGTGATATATATATATACACAGACGTGGACAAAATTGTTGGTACCCCTCTGTTAATGAAAGAAAAACCCACAATGGTCACAGAAATAACTTGAATCTGATAAAAGTGGTAATAAATAAAAATTCTATGAAAATTAACCTATGAAAATCAGACAGTGCTTTTGAATTGTGATTCAACAGAATTATTTTAAAAAACAAACTCATGAAACAGGCCTGGACAAAAATGATGGTACCCTTAACTTAATATTTTGTTGCACAATCTTTTGAGGCAATCACTGCAGTCAAACGATTTCTGTAACTGTCAATGAGACTTCTGCACCTCTCAGCAGGTATTTTGGCCCACTCCTCATGAGCAAACTGCTCCAGTTGTCTCAGGTTTGAAGGGTGCCTTCTTCAGATGGCATGTTTCAGCTCCTTCCACAGATGTTCAATAGGATTTAGATCAGGGCTCATAGAAGGCCACTTTAGAATAGTCCAATGTTTGGCTCTTAGCCATTCTTGGGTGTTTTTAGCTGTGTGTTTTGGGTCATTATCCTGTTGCAAGACCCATGACCTGCGACTGAGACCAAGCTGTCTGACACTGGGCAGCACATTTCTCTCAAGAATACCTTGATAGTCTTGAGATTTCATTGTACCCTGCACAGATTCAAGACACCCTGTGCCAGATGCAGCAAAGCAGCCCCAGAACATAACAGAACCTCCTCCATGTTTCATAGTAGGGACAGTGTTCTTTTCTTGGTATGCTTCATTTTTGCATCTGTGAACATAGAGCTGATGTGCCTTGCCAAAAAGTTACAGTTTTGTCTCGTCTGTCCATAAGACATTCTTCCAGAAGCTTTGTGGCTTGTTAACATGCAGCTGGCAAATTCCAGTCTGGCTTTTTTATGATTTGTTTTCAACAGTGGTGTCCTCCTTGGTCGTCTCCCATGAAGTCCACTTTGGCTCAAACAACGACGGATGGTGCGATCTGACACTGACGTACCTTGACCTTGGAGTTCACCATGAATGTGTTTAGAGGTTGTTCTGGGCTCTCTTGTTACCATTCGTATTATCCATCTCCTCCTGCGGCCACATCCAGGGAGGTTGGCTACAGTCCCGTGGATCTTAAATTTCTGAATAATATGTGCAACTGTAGTCACAGGAACATTAAGCTGCTTGGAGATGGTCTTATAGCCTTTACCTTTAACATGCTTGTCTATAATTTTCTTTCTAATCTCCTGAGACAACTCTCTCCTTTGCTTCCTCTGGTCCATGTTTAGCGTGGTACACACCATGTCACCAAACAGCACAGTGACTACTTGTCACCCTTTAAATAGGCCGACTGACTGATTACAAGTTTGTAGACACCTGTGATGTTAATTAGAGGACACATCTTGGTTGAACATGTCCCTATGGTCACATTATTTTCAATCTTTTCTAGGGGTACCATTATTTTTGTCCAGGCCTGTTTCATGAGAAATAATTCTGTTGAACCACAACTCAAAAGCATTGTTTGATTTTTACTGCTTAATTTTCATAGAATTTTTATTTATTACCACTTTTGTCAGATTCAAGTTATTTCTGTGACCATTGTGGGTTTGGGTTTTTCTTTCATTAACAGAGGGGTACCAACAATTTTGTCCACGGCTGTACGTACACATAAATATATAAATATATTGTCGCCCTCCGTAGTGATTGATATTGTCCTAGTTGTATACTGGAGGGGGACCATTTTGTGTAAGTTTGTTGCGCCTTTTGCATTCAATACTATTAGGTCGTAACATTTTTTTTTTTACTATCTCTGTGAGCAGCCCTGCTTAGGTTATAAAGTCTGACAGCTGTAGGTAGGAAGGACCTACGAAACCTCTTAGTCGCGCACCTAGGATGATGTAGCCTACTGCTAAATGAGCTTCTCAGTGTGTTCAGTATGTCCTGCATCTGGTGGGACTCGGACTCCAGCAGAGATGACAGCTTAGCCACCATCCTTCTCTCTCCTATCTCCTCGACTGGGTCAGGGTGCTGCCCCAGGACAGAGCTAGCTTTCTTGATCAGTTTGTTCAGTCTCTTTCTGTCGGCTGCTGTGATGCCGCTGCCCCAGCAGACCACTCCAAAAGTGATGGCTGATGCCACCACCGAATCGTAGAAGGTCTTCAGGAGCACCCCACCAAAAGACCTGAGCCTCCTCAGTAGGAACAGCCTGTGCTGTCCTTTCTTGTAGAGTGCGTCAGTATTGTGTGACCAGTCTAGTTTATTGTTCAAATGAACACCCAGGTACTTGTAGGATGTCACCATCTCAATGTCTGTTCCCTGGATGTTTACTGGTGCTGTGAGGGGTTGTCCCTGCCTGTGGCAGTCCACCACCAGTTCCTTATTTTTTCTTGCGTTGATCTGGAGGCAGTTCCGATGGCACCAGTCCACGAAGTCCTGGATAAGTCCTCTGTACTTAGCTTCATCTCCATTGGAGATGAGGCTGACGATCGCAGAGTCATCAGAGAACTTCTATAGATGGCAGTGTATTGTGTTGTGTGAGAAGTCCGCAGTATAAAGGGTGAACAGGAAGGGAGCCAAAACCGTTCCCTGGGGGACCCCCGTACTGCCGATGATCATGTCGGACACACAATCCCGGGTTCTCACAAACTGTGGCCGGTTTGTGAGGTAGTCCAGGATCCAGGATGACAGGTGCTGGTCCACCCCTGCGCGCAGCAGCTTGTCCCTCAGGATCACTGGTTAGATGGTGTTGAAAGCACTGGAGAAGTCAAAGAACATGATCCTCATCTTGTTCCCAGGCTTCTTCAGGTGGAACAGGGAACAGTGAAGGAGGAAGATCACTGCATCCTCCACCCCGATGCCATGCTGGTAGGCGAACTGGAGTGGATCCATTGCTGGTCCCACTAGGGGGCGGAGGTGATCAAGTAGCAGTGTCTCCAGGGTCTTCATCAGGTGAGAAGTCAGGGCCACTGGTCTGTAGCTGTTCAGGTCTCTGGGGTGGGAAGTCTTTGGTACGGGTACCACACAAGATGTTTTCCACAACTGTGGTACCCTCCCCAGCTTCAGGCTCAGGTTGAAGATGTGCTCCACAATCCCACACAGCTGGTCTGCGCAGGACTTGAGGAGCTTTGCGCTGATGCAGTCCAGACCCAAGGCCTTCCCCGCCTTGATCTTCCTCAGCTCCGCACTCACCTGGGTCTTAGTGAGGGTCAGGTTGGTGGGCTGTGTGCTGGGAGTGGGGGGTGTTGGTGGAGGGGGGTGGACAGCAGGTCTCAATGATGGTAGAGGCAGCAGTGGTTGTTGTGCAGGCATTAGGGGAGGGCGGTTGGTCAAACCTATTAAAAACAGGTTCAGATTGTTCGCCCACTCCCTGCCCCCCATGGCCTGGGAGGAGGTATTCTGGAGCCCAGAGATGGTTTTAAGGTTTCTCCAGATCCTGCCGATGTCGCTCTGTTGCAGCTTGTCCTCTATCTTCTTTCTGAAGCTGTCCTTGCCTTCTCTGATCTTCCTCCTTAGCTCCCTCTGTACAGACTTCAGCATCTCCCTGTTCCCCTACCTGAAGATCCTTTTCTTCTCTGTCAGTAGTGATTTTATCTCAGGGTTGATCCAGGGTTTGTTGTTCGAGCAACACTGTATGATCTTGGTGGGTACGGTGTTGTCCACACAGAAGTTGATGTAGTCCGTGATGGTGTGAGTGAGGCCGTCGATGTCCTCACCATGTAGATCACAGAGCTGCTCCCAGGCAGTGATTTCAAAACAGTCCTTTAGAGTGTCCATTGCCTTCTCAGACTATATCTTCACCGTGCGTGTAACTGGAGGTTGTCTGTGTACTAGGGTTTTGTACACCGGCAAGAGATGAACCAAGTTGTGATCCGATCTCCCAAGTGGGGGGAGGGGCAATGAGGTGTACACTTCCTTAGTATTCACATAGAATAAATCCAGTGTTTTATTGCCTCTGGTGTAGCATGTGACATACTGGGTGAACGTGGGCAGAATGGCGGACAGTGAGATATGGTTAAAATCACCCGAGATGAGGAGAAGAGCATCTGGATGTTCTGTCAGAAGGCTGCCAGTGACTGAGTTGATGGTGTCACGTGCTGCCTCAGTGTTCGCCGTCGGATTTGCATAAATAACAATGTAGATCATGTGTGAGTATTCCCTCGGGAGATAAACAGGCCGCATGCTAACAGCTAGCAACTCCATGTCTTTGCTGCAGTGTTGCTCTTTAACCGTGGTGTGACCCGGTTTACACCAGCTGTTATTAACATACATTATCACTCCTCCGCCCCTTGCCTTCCCACTGTCTGGTGTCTGGTCTGCCCGTATTGCGTGGAAACCCTCCAGTTCGATGTTAGCATCTGTTGCTAGTTCTGTTAGCCACATCTCAGTAAAGAACATCATGCTAATCTCTCTGAAGACACTCTTGTAACGGGACATGGCCGTTAGCTCGTCTGTCTTATTTAGTAATGATCGTACGTTCCCCATGATAACGGATGGGAGGACGGGGCTGTATCTTATATTTCTCGCCTGCCATCTTACTCCAACTCGATATCCATGCCATTTCTGTCTGATTTCTCCCAGGATGTTGAGTTTTGCGTTAGCACCATGGGCCGGTTAGGTGCTAACAGCTGGTCCCTGTTGTACTGTCTCCTGCTATAAACAGTGGCTCCGTCCGCCAGCTCGGGAGACATTTGGGTCGATCTGTATGTCTGTGATGGATAAGGTGTCGCTGGATCAGAAAACTTAGCGAAAGAAGCCAGATAGTAAATAAGAAAGAGGAAGAAAAACTCAGAATTTAGCTGCTGTTGCAAAATGGCAGCCAACTTGTGTGGCGCCGAAAGTGAAGTGAAGATTGGGATGTACAAAGGAAATGTGCTTATATTCCTGCGTCTCATACATCTGGACTTTTTTGTGCTTACACCGTTTTCTTGATTTAAACGTACGTCATCTTTCAGTAGGAAATCCATGCAAGTCTGTGTACATGAGGACCCTGGTTTCTTTTCCTCTTCCTTCAAGAAAAGTGCCATGAACTTGGGTTTGAGGGTCTCAAACCCAGTTCTGACACTGTGGCTATTTTGACCATTTTGTGTATTGTATGCTTATTTTCCATCAGGCGCTTCAGGGAGCCCTTTGGGTCCTTCGCTCCCTGACAGCTCGGCCACGCCTCCTCCTCCTGTCAGTGGCACCAGCTGTTTCTTGTTATTGGGTTTCACTTACTCACACATACACGCACACATATACATCCATCTACATGCACTCTACTGCACACATACACTCACATGCTTCCATTCATCTTCACTCACATGCTCAGACACTCACTCATGCATATCTGTTTTCCATTCACATTCACTCAGTCCAGCCCACACAATTCCACACCGGCGGTCTATTCCCTCATTAGTATGGTCATTACTTAAGCTCTGAGTAGGAAGAGATCACCAGATCATTGCACATTATACACAGTAGCAGTTCTCCTCTGTGTATTTTGTCTCGACTCTCTACATTATTACTTTCAGCCTGACTGTTGCAGTCTTCTCTAACATCACCTGACACCTGTTCGTTACCTGTTGTTAGCAGCTGTTCCTATTTATTTGCTCACACCGGACAGCATGGACTGCCTCGTCCCACTCCAGCCCAGCTCATGTTTGCCTTTCTCTTTGTGCCGTTCAGCTATTCTGTGGTACTAGGCATTCCCTCCCTCGGGCTATTGAGCATCCTAGAGGCGTCCCTGTTTTTCCGGTGCCCTTCATGACTATAACCCATCAGACTGTTTGCTTGTCTAGATCGTTGGCTGGACTGAAAACTTATTTTTGTTCAATAAAATTGCACGTAACAGTTTCTGCACGTGGGTTTTCATTCCTTCCTCCATGCGCTGCGTAATGTCGCACGGGGGATCATAACAGAATGATCCAGCCCCCCTCAAAAAAAAAACAGCGGCGTTGTTGCGTGTATTTTTTTCTTTTTCATTTTTTATGTGTTTGCTGTTTTCACCACCTATTCTGAGGATCCAGTATGCCTCAGGTGGATGAAGCAGCGAGGAGGAGACAGTGGAGCCAGGAGGACTTCCAAGCCATCATGGGGATTGAGGGCTTAGCAGCCAGTGCATGCAGCTGTACCTCCCGGAGGGATGAGATGGATGTGGAGCGGAGAACGTACATGCGCCTTCATCCCCGGGTAATTGCACTTTCACTCCCTCCACTACCGCCTCTGCCTCCACCAGTCTCCTCACCATGTGATGCAAGGCCGGCTTCAGCGAGGAGAAGAATTTGACGAGAGAAGCCCTGTTTCGTCTCCTGCGTGTCGGCTTCTTTCCCGCCAGCCTCGCCTCCTCCACGTCACCGTGACCCAGCGTTGGACCGCAAGAAGAACTCCTGCGATCCTATGCCTGTCTTCCAGTTTGTGGGGACTCTGGATTCTCCAAGAGACCCAAGCGCACCACAGATAAGAAGCAGCAGGCTGGGTTTGCTGCAGTGAGAACCATCACACCTGGGATGAACAGGCAAGTGTGTTATTCTCTTCACTCATCTGATAAATCACCTTGCCTGACTCCCGAGAGTGAGGCCCAGTTCACGCAGTCCGCTGGGTTCTCACCACCTGTTGCAGCAGCTATTAACCCCCCTACCCTCTCCAAATGTCCTTCTATCTCCTTTGAGTGTCCATCGACCCTGGTGCTCGATCTTTGGAGGAAGGAGGGGGCCGTGGCACTGAAAGACTCTACTCCAGCCCCACAAAGCCACCATGGTCAGAGGAAGGGCACTGTGCCCAACCTGAAGCCTGCGCCAATGGAGGAGTATCTCCTGGCTTCAGCCTCTCAGGGTCCAGTACGACGTGGGACTTCACCTCCAGAATCCTCGCTGGAGGAGTCACCGGCATTGGAGAGCTCTCTGGAGGAGATCAGGACTGCAACTACCATCACGCCTGCTGCAGAGGTCGCTGCAGCAGAGTCAGCGCCCGGACCATCGCCCTCAGCAGGATCAACGGAGTCCTGGACGGTAGTGGAGCTCAAGTTAAGGGGAGTGATGCTTGCCTTGGTCAATCAGCTTCCCGAGGATGCAGCATTGGCCCAGCTGGGGTCCACCGTGGGTGCAGCGGAGCTCCAGCCGGAGTTCACCGTGGGTGCAGCTTCCCCTGCTGTGATCACCATGGACCTGCCTCCTGTGCCTTCACCTGGGGTTCCCCTGGTTGACCGTCTCCTGGACCTGGTGCTCTCATGGGTCAGCTCGTACACCGTGGGTGCATCTCTAGCCCGGTCCGGGTCCGCCGTGGGTGCAACTATGGCTCAGTTGGGGTCCACCATGGGTGCAACGAAGGCCCAGTCAGGGCTCACCGTGTGAGCAGTGAGGCCCCAGGAAGAGGCCACCGCTGGTGCAACATTGTCCCAGATTGGGACCATCACGGGTGCTACGGTCCCCCTGCTCAAAGCCATGGGGGGCTGGAGGGCTCAGTCCTCATTGCCAGATGCCAGCATGGTTCTTCAGTCCTCGCTGCCAGATGCTGACGTGATTCCTCAGTCCTCGCTGCCAGACGCCGGTGTGGTTCCTCTGTCCTCACCACTAGATGCCGTCAGAGTTCCTATCCTTCGGCCCGGTCACACATCTCCAAGTCTTCCGGTGGGTAGACCACCTCCTCGCTCTCCCCTCTGGTCCTGGTGGCTCAACAATGCTGGCCGGCCGCCCGAAAAACTTAGTCTGCGGGTCGGGTGGCCCGTCTGTCCTGGCAGGCCGCCTGACACTGTTCACCGGGCTGCCTGCTGGGCTTGGGTCTCTGGCAGGCCACTTGAACAGCCACCCCTCGCCATGCCTTGGGCCTGGGATGCTGGTCGGCCCCCTGAACTTTGGACTCCTGGGTAGAGGGTTGTTGTCCTTGGTTGGGGCTGGGAGGGGTTCTCCTCACTTTATTTGTATATTATTATTCTTGTATTATTTATGTGTCATTTCCCTCCTAACCTGTTTTCCCCCACCTCCCACCCTGGTTTGTTGTTTTCCTCTGGGGGGTCTGGAATCCACCCCTGGGGGGGGGAGCTCTGTCATGAACTTGGGTTTGAGGGTCTCAAACCCAGTTCTGACACTGTGGCTATTTTGACCATTTTGTGTATTGTATTCTTATTTTCCATCAGGCGCTTCAGGGAGCCCTTTGGGTCCTTCGCTCTCTGACAGCTTGGCCACGCCTCCTTGTCCTGTCAGTGGCACCAGCTGTTTCTTGTTATTGGGTTTCACTTACTCACACATACACGCACACGCTTCCATTCATCTTCACTCAGATGCTCAGACACTCACTCATGCACACCTGTTTTCCATTCACGTCCACTCAGTCCAGCCCACACATTTCTACACCGGCGGTCTCTTCCCTCATTAGTATGGTCATTACTTAAGCTCTGCTTGAGTGGGAAGAGATCGCCGGATCATTGCGCATTATACACAGCAGCAGCTCTCCTCTGTGTATGTTGTCTCCACTCCCTACATTATTATTTTCAGCCTGACTATTGCAGTCTTCTCTAACATCACTTGATGCCCGTTCGCTACCTGTTGTCAATGGCTGTTCCTGTTTACTTGCTCACGCCGGACAGCACGGACTGCCTCGGACCGCTCCAGCCCATAAGTTCATGTTTGCCTTTCTCTTTGTGCTGTTCAGCTGTTCTGCGGTACTAGGCATTCGCTCCCTCAGGCTGTTGAGTGTCCTAGAGGTGTCCCTGTTTTTCCGGTGCCCTTCATGACTATAACCCATCTGACTGTTTGCTTGTCTAGATCGTTGGCTGGACTGAAAACTTATTTTTGTTCAATAAAATTGCACGCAACAATCTCTGCATGTGGATTTTCATTCCTTCCTCCGTGTGTTGCGTAATGGCGCACGGGGGGATCATAACAGAAAGTTTACACTCTGTTGACATACCAACACAGAGAGATCCTTACTAGAATCATCACTTGCTCTAGTGAATAAATACATTCACTTGCTAATTTTACCTGCTTCCAGATTTGTGTCTATACGTTGGGTCAGTTTGTTCAACCATGTCAAGTACACAAACAATAAAAATCATCATATACATAAATGCATTTTTTTCACTTTCTAGAAGGCCATCTGGAAAATTAATAACATATTGTTTTTTTAATTTTCAAGGCAATAACAATGAGTTTTTGTAATGCTTTTAACAGAAATTTAACTTTTTTGTTAAATTGTTTTTTTTTTTAACTGTTCTTTTGATTCATAGCCCATTCTCTCACTACACCTCAAATTCCTCAGAGAAACAGCTGAGGTTGTGAAGAACAAGGATGGAGAGATCTGACTGCTTTTCATTTATTCTTCCCAATTGAATTCCAGTGTTTATTATTAGTAGTATTTACAGAGCATGGGCCAAGAATGGGCCATGTTCTCCACCTCCATTGCTGAAGCGGCTGTTCAGAGCTGTGGCCGCAAGAGCAAGGCGACCACAAGAGGCACCGACAACCTCTTGTGGTGGCAAGAAGGAAGTCCTACCAAGCTTGAAACTCCTGAAGCAGCTGAGTTGTACTTTCAGGCCAAGCAGAGTGCAGCTCAAGCAGTTGCTGAGGCTAAAACTTGAGTGTGGGAAGAGTTTGGTGAGGCCATGGAACAAGACTTTCCATCAGCCTTGAAGACTTTCTCGCAAACTGTCTGGCGACTCAGAAGGGGGAAGCATCTCCCTGTCCATACTGTATATAGTGAGTTGCTGATTTTGACCGGGGATATTGTTGGACAGTGGAAGGAATACTTCGAGAATCTCCTCAATACCACAGACAAGTCTTCCATAGTGGCACAGAGCCTGAGGAGGGGACCACTCACCCATCACAGGGACTGAGGCTGTCGAAGTGGTTAAAAAACTTTTTGGTGGCAAGGCCCCAGAGGTGGATGAGATTCACTCCTAGCACTTCAAGGCTTTGGATGTTGTAGGGCTGTCTTGGTTGACATGCCTTTGCAACATCACGTGGAAGCTGGGGACACTGCCTTTGGTAGGGCAAACTTGGTTGTGGTTCCCCTCTTCAGGAAGCGGCACCGAAGGGTGTGTTCTAACTTTAGGGGGATCACACTCCTCAGCCTCCCCGGGAAGATCTATAAGATAAGATAAGATAAGATAAGATAAGACAAGCCTTTATTAGTCCCACAAGGGGGAAATTCCACAATTGCAACAGCACAGGGATAGCAACACTCAGAGCAACAATCAAGAAGACAAGATAAACAAGAGCAGCGAATATACATATGTACATATAAATACTATATAAATATATAAACACAGTGCGGAGCATTGTAGCTAGATGGAATAAATATATAAATATATATACACACAGTTTGGAGCATTGTAGCTAGATGGAATAAACAGCATAACCATCTGCTTAGTTATCCTACATAGTATGAACATGTACCCATACATATTGTCACCCTCCGTAGCAACCGATATTGTCCTAGTTGTATACTGGAGGGGACCATTGTGTAAGTCTATTGCGTCTTTTGCATTCAATACTATTAGGTCGTCACGTTTTTTTGCTATCTCTGCAAGCAGCCCTGCTTAGGTTATACAGTCTGACAGCCGTAGGTAGGAAGGACCTGCAAAACCTCTCAGTTGCGCACCTAGGATGATGTAGTCTGTTGCTAAATGAGCTCCTCAGTGCATTCAGTATGCCAAGGTACTGGAGAGGAGAGTCTGGCCGTTGGCTGAACCTTGGATTCAGGAGGAGCAATGTGGTTATCGTCCTGGTCATGGCATATCGGACCAACTCTTTACCCTCTCAAGAGTCTTTCAAGGTTCATGGGAGTTTGACCAACCAGTCTACGTGTGTTTTGTGGACTTGGAGAAAGCACTGAACTGCATCTCTAGTGGTTTCTTGTGGGGGGTGCTTTGGGAGTATGGGGTATTGGGCTCATTGCTGTGAGCTATCTGGCCTCTATGTGACCATTGTGAGAGTTGGACTCTGATAGGGCTGCCCTTTGTCATCGATCCTGCTCATAATATTTATGGACAGGATTTTTAGGTGCAGGTAAGAAACGGAAAGTGTCATGTTTGTTTCTGCTGTTTGCAGATGATGTGGTTCTGCTGGCTTTATTGAGCAATGACCTACAGGTCTTACTGGTACTAAATATGAAGTGGCTGAGATGATAATCAGTACCTCCTAGTCTAAGTCCATGGTTCTCAGCAGGAAAAAGGGTGGATTGTCCTCCCCGGGTTGTGGACAAGGTCCTCTCCCAAGTGGAAGAGTTCAAGTATCTCAGGGTCTTATTTGTGAGTGAAGGGAAAATGGTGCAGGAGATTGACAGATGAATCAAAGCAATATCTGCTGTGATGTGGATGTTTTTCCGGCCTGTTGTAGTAAAGAGGGGGCTGAACTCGAAAGCAAAGCTGTCAATTTACAGCTCAATCTACATTCCTGCCCTCACCTATGGTCATGAGCTTTGGGCAATGACCGAAAGAATGAAATCATGGATGCACAGGTTTTCTCTGTAAGTTGATAGATTCACACTTAGAGACAGGGTGAGGAGTTCAGCTATCCAGGAGAGACTCAGAGTAGAGCCGCTGCTCCTCCACATCGATTGGAGGCCTCCCACTCGAGGTGTTTTGGGTATGTCCCACGGGGAGGAGATCCCAGGGCAGAACCAGGATGTGTTGGAGAGACTGTGTCTCCCAGCTGGCCTGGGAAAACCTTGGTGTCCCCTTTGAAGAGCTGGAGGAAGTGGCTGAGGAGACGGAAGCCTCTGTGACCCAGATCCCTGGAAAAGCGGTAGAAGATGGATGGATGGATGGATGGATGGATGGATGGATGAGCTGGATCACCACCTTATCATGATGGCTGGGTTTGTGTGCTCTCGTGATCCCAGGAGCTATTTTGTTAGATGAAGTTTGCATCTGGTTGGGTCTCCCATGACAAACAAGTCCTGGGTGAAGGGCCAGATCAAGAGCAGTCCCCTTTACAAAGTTTCAACAAGGACCCAGAGTACATATCGAGCCACATTGGTTTGCCATACAGTGGCCTCACCATCTGCAGGACGGATCATTGGGATCATGGTCCTATGTGAACTGATCAGAAGACTGTCTTCTCTTCTTGGACTGCTGCCCCCATGACCCGTACCCCCAGATAAGTGGTAGAAGATGGATGAGTGGCTGGATGGATGGATGGATGGATGGATGGATGGATGGAGCATTTACAGATCTGATTAGTTACTGAACCTTTAAATAGCTGTTGCTTATAGGATGTTTTTCAAATGCAAGTTGTCCATTCTGCAACTACACACAGATTACCTCTAGACCAATCGTATACACCTACACAAAGTGTAATTGCTATTGTGCTCAAGAGTAAATACTCCGGAGGCACTGAATGAGCCCTCAATAATCTGTTCCAAGAACTAAAAATGGCTCTAATTCTTATCCCCCCCACTGCCAAAAAAAAAAAAAAGTTCCTGCAGTCAGAAGGTGAATTTTCTGGGTAATTGTACAGTCAAGCAACCAAAACAGAAATTATTGCATCACACTCTTGGTAAATAAATTGATTAAATGAATTATACACTAACAAATCTATTCATTTGAAGAAGAAGACAAATGTCCTACAAATTATAAAAAAGACACTTTCCTCTGTCATTCCGATAAAGTGAAATAAGACAGTTTCAGTTAGTGAGTTTCAGACAGGAGAGAGTGTTTGTATGTGCATGTGTGTGTATGTGCACACTGCCTCCTGGGATTTTCCCTCTCCACTCAGCAGTAATGAGCTGTGCAGGCAACATTTTGCTTATAGGCCAATAAACAACACACTTATGAAGATGGAAGTCGCCGTGGGCATCCAAGGCTAATTCGGATACATATGTGTGGAATGAGCAGCACTTTCGGAGGTGTGTGTGTGTGTGTGTGTGTGTGTGTGTGTGTGTGTGTGTGTGTGTCTGTGTGTGTCTGTAGGGGGGGTCCAAGTCAATCAAGTTGTAAATAGGGAGAGAAATATGATAGACAGAAAATGCTAGAGAGGATTTAAGCCCAAGAGATTCTGAAATGGAAGACGTTTGAGAAACCACAGGGGCAAGACAAAGTGACACAGAATGAAAGAGACCAAGGAGGAGAGCGAGAGAGAGACACAGGCAACAAAACCAGGGAAAGTAGTAGAGTCAGGCAAATAGGAGACAAGTGAGAGAGAGGAGGACGAAAAAAAAACAAAACAGGGTGAGCAGCACAGACATAAAGAAAGATTTGGCCATTGAAAGTGGGAATGTAGACACAGATGGAGATTAAAATAGAGCGAGTGAGTCATGTGTGGAAAAAGAAACAGAAGGGAAGAGTGACTCACAAAGCCAAAGAGAAGAAGATGGAGACAAAAAGTGAAACCTAAAGAGGGGAAGTCAAATCGAGAAAGTGACACAAGGACGGCGGTTGAACAAAAATAGAGAGAAGTAGGAAAAAGTCATCTCAGAGACTGCATCCATGAGAGCTGGAGGGGAACTGAAAGCGAGAGGTAAAAAAACTGAAGGGGGAAAGCGGGCAGAGATGGAGAGAGAATATAAATTAGTTCATATTTGGACATATAGTTGAATTACAATAAGGGAAGAGTTTTATTTTGAAATTATTTCAAGGGCAGAGCAGAGTGTGTTAGACTTATATGGGAGAAAGAAAACAGTTGATTTTCCAGTCACAGTAATACTGGCAGGTAAGGGCAAACTGTTTTGTTAAGTGAGCAGCAAACTTCAGATAACGGCAAAGAGAAAAGGTCGGGATAAATCATAAAGCTGTCAACCAGAAGACATTACAGGGAGTGTGCTTTGTTTTGTTTTGTTTTTTTTGTTTTTTGTGTTTATTTATGCTTTTAGTTACTCCTGTTTTTATTTTGCCACACAAAATGGCATAACTCTGAGCAGGAACAGTAATGTTAAACATGCTATAAAATAACAGTGCATCCGTGACAGTTTAATGGCTGGCATGTTTACAGAGTTTCAAAGGCTGGTGTCCATTGCAAAAAACAGAAATCTCTGTCATTCGCCATTGCTGAAAAATCAGATAGGTATTTAGTTTAGCTTAATTTAACTTATTTGCATTCGAAACAACAGCAAAAAAAAAAAAAAACAGCAAAAGAAAAAACAAAAATAAAATAATGTATATATGTTAGGGGTGTAACAGTACGCTAAAACCACGGTTCCGTGTATACCTTGGTTTTAAGGTCATGGTTCGGTTCATTTTCGGTACAGTAAGGAAACAAAATGCAAAACATAAAACTGCTTATCTTTTGTATAAACGGGAACAGCTTTGACAAAAAAAAAAACCCCTGCAAACTGCCAGCAGTCATTTCTCCAATAAATAAAAAGTATACAATAAAATAAATAAATTGTCTTTTTAGCAAATGAACGATGTAGATAAACGCAACAATAGAAGTTTGAATAGTCCTTATTGCCTGAAGCAGTGATTTTAACCAAGGTGCTCTGGTATGTTCAGGCTTCTATAAGAAATTATCTAATTTCCCTTGTTAATTGGTCAAAAAAATGCAAATTTGTCATTGTTGTGTATAGGTTCTGAAGGCACCCATGCACAACAACAGCAAATTATTTGCAATTTTTTGGACAATTCATCCTAGCAGTCTGTCGGGGACAACAATGACTGTTTCTTTTAGGTCTGATCAGATTCCTCCATGCAGCTCTGTTTTTTGCCCTCTGCTGCCAGGAACTCCTGACCTTGTTAACCCTGGCGACGTCCGAGCCGGTATGAGTTGCTTTCTGACTGACCATTTCATGAAACTGCTTGCAAAGTGTCAGAACCCTCCTCGCGCGCTATTACGCAGTGCATGGAGGAGAAGGAAGAATGGATTTACACGCTGGTTACACCACAAACACATTTACTGTATTTACACAAAGGACAACAGTTCAAAAAATAACGACATACAAAAAGGCAACAGGGTGCACTAAAGGGCATCACACAATAACGTGTAGCGGGCTGACCACAGTGCACAGTGGCCACGAGACTAAGTACAAATAGCACTATGGCTCGAGTGAACTAAGAGTCCTCTAGGAGGCTCGACTGGCAGGGAGAATGAAACTGGGCTACAAAGTGTAGCAGCCATGTTGCACGAGGAAACGCTAACAGTTTTTACTCACAAGGCAGGAGCCGTCCGAGTTGTCCCAGTCCTCCAATGAGCACACACAACCGGTAACTACCCTGAGGGGAATAGCGACAGAGTAGTCCCGGCTTCCTTGTAGACAGTACATACATATGATTGCAAACATCCATATGAATCTGCACAATGGTCCAGCAGTGTTTGACTGGCAAGAGCTGCCTAGGTACAAACACGGCTGGCATAACAAATTGGACACACTTGGGCGAGGCGCGGGAAAGGTAATTACCGGGGCAAAAACAGCTGAGTGTCAAAGAGAGGGGGGGCGTGGTCGGACCGGCGAATGCTAGACAACGCCCACCAGCAGTGGGTCAAATGACTGCCCATCAACCGCCGGCCAGAGCGGCGGCTACAGGCATGGAAAAGAAACAGAATACAGACATAAAAACAACAAGAGCTCAAAAGATAACAATACATAATAAACCCAATGCCTGAGCTACATAGAACGGTCAGAACTGAGCCTACGGGAAAACACGTGCTCGGTTCGTGACTGCAAAGTATTTGAGTACCGCTAGCTTTTGCCGGACTAGCGGCACATTCTTGGCAGATAGCGGTATTATCAGTGGCAAGGACAGGCCGAGACAAACTGACTCCAGTATCTGTTGCAGTGACTGACCAGATGATAGGTTTGTTTATCTCTGCTCTTTGTGTAGTGCATGTCACGATGCACCGACTGGCAAAAGTCCACCACAAATCTTGCGACAGATGTGCTTATCTGCCAGGATGTCCAGTCTCACCCCGTGTAACTGGGAGTGGTCCACCACAGACCTGTGACAGATATTGTTTTTAGCTCTGCCAAGATGCCCAGTTTCACCCTTCACACCCTTGGAAGGGTGGGGTTGCCAGTTGAGTCGCAGAGAGCCCGACCCATGAGACAGGTAGCACCAGTTTTCATGGTTATCCGGTAGCAAACAAACCAATGCCTGACCTGACATAGAATCATTAATTTGGACTATTAATTTGGACAGTTATGAAGGAACATACCAGGGCACCCTTGAAAAACACAAGCCTAAAGTGTAGCATTAACAGATTTAGCTTGTTCTTAAAAGGATGAAATTATTTTCTGGCTGAAGAGGGCACAACAAGGAACTTCATACCGGGGCTCAGCTACCTTCAGCATGTGTTTAAACCTGGTGTTCTTAACAACTGAATATGGCCTTAGATCTGCTGCTATAAAAACACCAAAGGCATTTGTTATTACTAAGGCTCAATCTGAAAAGCCCTGGAGAGGCTGTTTAAATGCCACTGGAAGCTGCGCTTGTACTGCGCTAGATTTTTTTCTTTTTTTCGTGCTGCAATGAATACACATTTGTGTAGCGCCATTTCAAATGAGTTGACAGGTTCAACATACTGCTAAAAGCATATCTGATGCTGTTTTCATCTTATTTACTTGCCTTTGTCCATTCACATATTTCACCAGAAAGCCGAAGTGTTCCCAGACAGGAGACATGTGAAGAGAGGGTCTTCAAGCTCTGGCTTTGACATTTGCTAGTAGGGCAGCCACAAGCTACACTGTTTTGCTGTGTTCGAAATGCTCACTCCTTCCCCATATAGTGTACTATATAGTGAATCAGCCATCTTGTAGTACTGTTCGAAATATTATCTGAAAATTTTATTCACTATATAGTACACTCAAAATATCCCACAATGCATTTTGAAAAGTAGTGTACAACGGATGGTCACTACATTAGCCAATACATCCCATAATGCAATGTGCAGCCAACGGAGCAGTGAGAGGAGAGCTTCATATCACAACATAAACTACCTTAAGGTATTTATAAGATAAGATAAGATAAGATAAGCCTTTATTAGTCCCACAACGGGGAAATTCCAGGATTGCAACAGCACAGGGATAGCAACACTCAGAGCAACAATCAGAAGGCAAGAAAAAAAACAAGCAAGCAAGAGCAGCTAATAAACATATGTACGTATTACTATAAAATATATATATATACACACACACACAGACACACAGTGCAGAGCATTGTAGCTGGATGGAATAAATATATGAATATATGAACACACAGTGCAGAGCATTGTAGCTAGATGGAATAAATATGTAAATATATAAACACCCACAGTACGGAGCATTGCAGCTAGGTGGAATAAATATGCAAGTATATAAACACACACAGTGCGGAGCAATGTAGCTAGATGGAATAATATGTAGATATATAAATATATAAACACACCCAGTGCTGAGCATTGTAGCTAGATGGAATAAATATGCAAATATATAAACACACACAGTGCAGAGCATTGTTGCTAGATGGAATGAAACAGCATAACCGTCTACTTAGTTATCCTACATGGTATGATTATGTGCCCATACATATTCTCACCCTCCATAGCGACCGGTATGTTCCTAGTTGTATGCCGGAGGGGACCATTGTGTAAGTCTATTGCATCTTTTGCATTCAAAAAACTATTAGTTTGTTACGTCTTTTTGCTATCTCTGCGAGCAGCCCTGCTTAGGTTGTACAGTCTGACAGCCGTTGGTAGGAAGGACCTACGAAACCTCTCGGTTGTGCACCTGGGATGATGTAGTCTGCTGCTAAATGAGCTCCTCAGTGCATTCAGTATGTCCTGCATAGGGTGGAACTCGGACTCCAGCAGAGATGACAGTTTAGCCACCGTCCTTCTCTCTCCTATCTCCTCCATCGGATCAAGGCGCTGCCCCAGGACAGAGCTAGCTTTCTTAATCAGTTTGTTCAGTCTATATATTATATTTATTAGTTCAGCAAAAACTATTTGATTTAATACATATTTACTACAAATTGCATGCAGGTATGAATTTATTTATTTATTTATTTTTTTACCACTGTTAGTCTGTTAGGTTTTACTGTCTCACGTGATGACGTCATTAACCGTGCTGCGAAAACAAGCCAGTAGTGTCCGAAAGCTGTTAATTTTATTGTTATATTGTTTACTATAGCGTCCACTATATCTAAATTCACTATATCGCGAGTAAGGAGTGAATGAGTGAGTGAACATTACAAACACAGCCTTTGTTTACATGTCCGGCATGAGGCAGTTACAATTCATGTCTGTCACTCAACATGGTCCATGTGGAACCTCAGTACGCATCTGCACTGAACCAAAGGCGCCGTACCAAAAATCCAAATCCAAATCCATGTACCGTTAGACCCCTAATATACATACAACGAATCTCCAGAACAAAACAAACACAAACAAAAGGATGTAGGTTGAAACAGTAATTTATGGTGCCTACCGCTCATACAGAACTCAGATTACGCTGCTTACTGAAAACATCAAACATCATGCACATCAAAGCACATCAGAAAGTAACACTTTTTTGTTGTTTTGCCAGTTGTCATTTTCTGAAAATAAATGCTCTAAATGTCAAATGACTTGGAATTTGGGTTAGTTGTTTTCTGTAGGTTAGAGAATGAAACAAATACAGTATGTCACGAACTGAGCCGGTGTTGTCCTTAGGCTTGGTTCTGACCGTTCTCTGTGGCTCAGGTATCGGGTTATTTATGTATTGTGTTATCTTTAGAGTTCTTGTTGTTTTTATATTTTTGTTCCTTTTTTTTCCGTGCCTGTAGCCACCGCTCTGGCTGGCGGCTGTTAGGCAGCCTCTTTGACCTAAATTTGTGTGGGTGTTGTCTAACACTCGCCAGTCTGACCACGCCCCCTCTCTCTTGACAGCCAGCTGATTCCACTCAGGTTATTGTCCTTCCCGCACCTCACTCAGGTGTACCCAATCTGTTGGCCAGCAATGCTTGGTCTTAAGCGGCCTTTGCCAGTCAAGCATTGCTGGACTGTCGTATCGTCTTATTGATGTATTGTCATGTGTGTGGGTTTTGCCAAGCCACATTGGGACTTACTCGGACTGCTCCTGTTTTGTGAGTATTGACTTTTTGTATTTTTCCGGTGTTTTCATCAGAGACAATAGAGCGTCCTGGAGGACTCCTTGTGTGCCCTGAGCTGTTTGTTATTTTGTACAGTTGGTTTTTGTTTTGTCCTTTGTTCAATAAATGTGTGTGTGGAGTAACCTGAGTGTAAATCCATTTTCCTTTTCCCTCCTCCGTGCACTGTGTAAATGCGCATGAGGAGGCTCATGACAAAATGTTTTCATTTTATTCAAATACATATGTATAAACAGTAAATCCTGATAAAATGATAATTTTTCAGTGGTTTCTTTATTTTATATATGTGTGTACACACACACACACACACACACACACACACACACACACACACACACACACACATATATATATATATATATATATATATATATGTTTGCTCAAATAAATTCTCATTGGTTGGACAACAGCTAGTCTGTCCTCCAAGAAAAAAATACCCTATAAGAACAGGAATGATGGCTCATAGTTAGACCTTTAAAAAGGAGCTCTCTAATGGTTTTGAAAGTCACTGCAAGCAGTGAGATGACAAGAGGGCTGCATTGTGGATGAGATTTGTAACATGTGAATAGTTTATCAACTCATCCTCCTCTAACCTTAATACCCCCTTTTTAAACATTTTAATGGCAAATTCTAACTATATTGTTAAGAATGTGTCAAAATACAGTGCATCCGGAAAGTATTCACAGTGCTTCACTTTTTCCACATTTTGTTATGTTGCAGCCTTATTCCAAAATGGAATAAATTAATTTTTCCCTCAAAATTGTACACACAATACCCCATAATGACAACATGAAAAAAGTTTTGAGATTTTTGCAAATGTATTAAAAATAAAAAACTAAGAAATCACATGTACATAAGTATTCACAGCCTTTGCGTAATACTTTGTTGATGCACCTTTGGCAGCAATTACAGCCTCAAGTCTTTTTGAATATGATGCCACAAGCTTGGCACACCTATCTTTGGGCAGTTTTGCCCATTCCTCTTTGCAGCACCTCTCACGCTCCATCAGGTTGGATGGGAAGCATTGGTGCACAGCCATTTTCAGATCTCTCCAGAGATGTTCAATTGGATTCAAGTCTGGGCTCTGGCTGGGCCACTCAAGGACATTCACAGAGTTGTCCTGAAGCCACTCCTTTGATATCTTGGCTGTGTGCTTAGGGTTGTTGTTGTGCTGAAAGATGAACCATTGCCCCAGTCTGAGGTCAGGAGTGCTCTGAAGCAGGTTTTCATTCAAGATTTCTTTGTACATTGCTGCATTCATCTTTCCCTCTATCCTGACTAATCTCCCAGTTTCTCCCACTGAAAAATAGCCCCACAGCATGATGCTGCCACCACCATGCTTCACTGTAGGGATAGTATTGATCTGTTAATGTGCGGTGCCTGGTTTCATCCAAATATGACGCCTGGCATTCACGCCAAAGAGTTCAATCTTTGTCAGACCAGAGAATTTTGTTTCTCATGGTCTGAGAGTCCTTCAGGTGCCTTTTGGCAAACTCTGCTCTGCTCTGATGTGCACTGTAAACTGTGGGACCTTATATAGACAGGTGTGTGCCTTTCCAAATCATGTCCAATCAACTGAATTTACCACAGGTGGACTCCAGTTAAGCTGTAGAAACATCTTAAGAATGATCAGTGGAAAAAGGATGCACCAGAGCTCAATTTTGAGCTTCATGGCAAAGGCTGTGAATACTTATCTACATGTGTTGCCGTTGGTCAAACCTCAGATTCAGGAGGAGCAATGTGGTTTTCGTCCTGGCCGTGGCACATCGGACCAACTTTTTACCCTCTCAAGAATCCTCGAGGGTTTGTGGGAGTTTGCCCAACCAGTTTACATGTGTTTTGTGGACTTGGAGAAGGCATTCGACTGTGTCTCTTGTGTTTTTTTGTGGGGGGGGGGGGCTTCGGGAGTATGGAGTATTGGGCTTGTTGTTATGAGCTATTCAGTCTCTATACGACCATTGTGAGAGTTTGGTTCGTATTGCCAACACTTGGTCAGGCTCATTCCCAGTGAGAGTTGGACTCCGCCAGGGCTGCCCTTTGTCACTGATCATGTTCATAATTTTTATGGACAGGATTTCTAGATGCAGCCAGGGAACAGATGGTGTCATGCTTGGTGACCACAGGATCTCATCTCTGTTGTTTGCAGATGATGTTGTTCTGTTGGCTTCATCCAACAATGACCTACAGGTCTTACTGGGACAGTTTGCCACTAAGTGTGAAGCGGCTAGGATGAGAATCAGCACCTCCAAGTCCAATTCCATGGTCCTCAGCTGAAAAAAGGTGTATTGTCCTCTCCAGGTTGGGAACAAGCTCCTGCCCCAAGTGGAGGAGTTTAAGTATGTTGGGGTCTTATTCTATGAGTGAGGGGAGATTGCAGCGGGAGAGTGACAGATGGATTGGAGCAGCATCTGCAGTGATGCAGACATTGTACTGGTCCGTTGTGGTGAAGAGGAAGCTAAGCTCTAAGGCAAAACTGTCAATTTACCGGTCAATCTACATTCCTACCCTCACCTATGGTCACGAGCTTTAGGTAATGGCCGAAAGAATGAGATTGCGGATACAAGCGGCTGAAATGAGCTTTCTTCGTAGGATTCCTGGACTCACCCTCAGAGATAGGGTGAGGAGCATAGTTATCCAGGAGAGGCTCAGAGTAGAACTGCTGCTCCTCCACATTGAAAGGAGCCAGTTGAGGTTGTTTGGATATCTGATCAGGATGCCTCCTGGACGCCTCTCACTTGAGGTGTTTTGGGCACGTCCCACTGGGAGGATGCCCCTGGGCAGACCCAGGACTCACTGGAGAGACTACATCTCCCAGTTGGTCTGGGAATGCCTTGGTATCCCCTCTGAAGAGCTGAAGCAGGTGGCTGGGGAGAGGGAAGTCTGGGCTTCTCTGCTTGAACTTCTGCCTTCTCGACCCGGACCTCTGGAAAAGCAGAAGAAGATGGATGGATGGATGGATGGATGGATGGATCGAAATTTGCAAAAATCTCCAAAAAAACCCCAAACCTTTTTGACATTGTCATTATGGGGTATTGTGTGTAGAACTTTGAGGAAAAAAATAATTTAATCCATTTTGGAATAAGGCTGTAACATAAAAAAATGTGAAAAAAGTGAAGCGCTGTGAATACTTTCTGGATGCACTGTATGTTAATGAGCAAAAGAAGTGAACTGGTAATCTGGAAGTAAAGGGATAGTAAAACTTAAGGCTTGCACATGGACTTTAACATGGGACTCCTGTGTGGAAATGTTTTTTTAAGTGGCACCACTCAATCACAACCTACCCCCCTGGGATAGTTTTATGGCTTTTGAAACACATGTGATTCCTTTTGTTTCTTGTAAAATATTTGGAAGACAGGGAGTTACAATGACAGTAAGCATATGAATTAGAAAACAGGTTGACAATAGCTGACTTTACATCAGTCAGTAGAAAAAAAAACATGCCAGAAAACTGGAGGACAATTTTACCTACATTTCCTCATATCTTGTTATCCATGGTTAATTACCTTCTTTCATGAAGATCAAATGCTATTGTTTCAGACAGTAGCACTCCTGCTGTGAAACTGAACTGATCAGTTGTCTACACCATGTCATTATTGATTTATAGAAACTACACAATGCTAATATTTAATGATATCTCACCAGGATGCCTCATTACAACAAAAGACTGAGATAAAAAGTAAAAAAAAAAAAATACTGCTTAGAGTGATTTACCTTGAAGAAAACAAATATCAATGAACTCCACTTCCTGAACAGATGTCACGTAGACCCCTCACAACAACTCACCCAATTCATGTCGGGATTTTGTTGTGATAGATTTCAGACTGCTCCCGCAGAGACCTTGTGAATGTGGGAGCAACAGTATGTGACACTGAACACATGTTCAGACACTGGGAGCTAGTTTGAGAAACAGATGGTTGTGCAGTGCAGCAGCAGAAAGTTAATGCCCAAAATCTGTGGGACAGAAGCATTTCTCCATGTCACTCAAGTGTAAAGAGCAGGCATGTAGAGGAAACATATGAAATAAAACTTAAAGAAATAAGCTAACACATTCATATTTGAACTGATAAATATAGAGTGAAAGCTCACACTGATTATTACAGTCTCTGGCTCTTTTAGAGAAGCATTAACTGTGCTGTGTTATTGAGGGATGCAGGCGAAATGAGGCAAGACGCTGTAACACAAAATACAAAAAGGAGAGATAATGTGGCCTCATGCAGCTTGTGACTTTCACAATTGTACCTTCGTCAAGTGGTGATTACATCCAATGCACAGATAAAAGCAACTGTTTATACAATGAATTGAAGCCAAACTTTCAAACACAAGATTGTTTGCACTGACAAAACAGCGTGTCCAATATATGCCTCAGAAAAAAGCATTTTTGTTTCTTCATTTATACATTTATGCTTTACTAAATGTCAATTATGTTTTCACAGGTGTTATGTTCACATTATTGGTTTGCTGCTTTGTGAGAAATGGCAAGTAACAAATGTTTTAATGTATTTGTTTTGAAGTCAACTTTTCTTGACTTTTAGTAGAGCAGTTTTTCTGTTATGATCCTTCGTGCACTATTACGCAGTGCACGGAGGGAGGAATGACAAGCCCACGAGCGAAGATTAGTTTGTAAGGCTTACCGAGCTGGAGTGATCCGGAGCAGTCCATGCAGTCCGATGGGTGAGGAAAAAAGGCAGGAACAGTCACTTATACCAAGAAACTGAAACAGTCATGAAGCGCAAGACAAGACTATATAGCGAGGCTGAAAGTAATGAAGAGAATGACAACTTACATTCACAGAGGAACACACTACCGTAAATGAAGCACACTGAATGCTCCGGTGATCTCTCTCAGCTCTCCGGGCGTTAAAATAATCATAACACTAATGAGGAAAGAGACCGCCGGTGTGAAGATGAGTGGGCTGGACATAATAGACAACATGTGTGCTTGGGTGAGTGTAAGAGCGTGTGAATGAGAATGAATAAAGTGTGTGTGTGTATCTGTGTGAACACCAATAATGCAGATCAGCTGGCAATACTGACAGGAGGGCTGCCGGTAGCGGTAGAGCCTGTTGAGTTCCCCGAGGGTACTACGAGCTGCCCCGGGCCCTCCTCCCCATGAGTAATGTGCCAGTGACATTAACATAACTGGCATAATGGAGCACACTTGCCTGAACTCGGGCTCCACCACCATCCAGGACTCCGGCAATTTAGGGTGCACGGGTTTCTCCAGTCCGTCGGGTGCTGCACCCCCATCCACCTCCTCTGGGACAACTGAACCCTCGTCGTTGTCTGTGGGCAACCCAGGTTGCGGTGACTCCTCTCCGGTGACCCTAGGAAGGAGCTCGATGGAGAGAGAAGAAGAGAGACAGTTAGGGTCGCTGGCAGCGGCAGAGCCTGGCTAGGGAAGTTCAGATGCAGCTGGGGGCTGCACCCAACTCTCCTCCCCAGGAGCCAGGCAAGATCTCGCAACAATTTATTGATGAACTACAGGAGAGATTACTTGCCTGTGCTTGAGCTCTACCGCCATCCAGGACTCCGACGATGATGTTCCGGGTCCAGTTGGCTGGAGGTCTGGTCCGGGGGATGACTCTGCTGTGGTGGCCCCCACAGCAGGCATGATGGTTTCGGCAGTCATGCTGTCCTCCAGTGAGGCCCCAGATGCCGGTAACTCTCCCGGTGTGAAGTCTGGAGGGGGAGACCTGGGTGGCGCTAGGACCAAAAAGACTGGAGCTAGGGGATGCTCCTTTATTGGCACCCGCCTCTGGTCGGTCACAGCGCTCCTTCTCTTGTCGTTGCGATTCTGCAGGGTGCTGTCCTCCAGCACCGTGCATTTCCCCCCCCCCCCCCCCCCCGACGATCGAGCCCCAAGGCTGGTGGACACTCCGAGGCAGGGGAAGAAGACACAGAGGAAATAGAAAAGTTCATTATAGAAGCAGCAGGGGGAGAGCGTTCAGGCGACTGCCTAACCTGAGGCTCTCTCTCGGGGGACAGACAAGGCTTGTCATTAATGACTAAGGTTAAATAAGTACACACTTGCCTGGCCTCCTGGGTCTGAATGTTGGCTGCTGCCAACAGCGTGTTGACATCCCTCTCCATGCTCATAGTTCTTCTAGGCTTCTCGGTGGTTGACAGAGGAGCGGGCCCGAATGGCACAGAAGTGGGTGGGTCCGAAGTGGCACGCACAATCCCACTGGCAGCTAGGGAAGATGACCCAATGACGGGAACAGTGGCTGAAGCAGAAGGAGCGCCTGCTGGCACGACAGCTGGCAGCGAGGGAGGCTTTGCTGCAGCAGTGGTCAGGCTAGACGTCCGGTTCCGGACCATCGATGAGGTGATGGGCCATCACTGGGCTGCACGGTGGCGCAGTGGTTTAGCACTGTGGCAGCACAGTTTACCCTTGGCCGGGGGACCGCGGGGATCGTGGGTTCGATTCCAGCCCCCAACCAACAGTGAGCTGTGTGGAGTTTGCATGTTCTCCCCGTGTTGCGTGGGTTTACTCCGGGATTTCTCCGGTTTCCTCCCGCATACCAAAAACATGTAGGTTTAGGGCGCTCGCGCACGCAGCGACCAGCAGCCGGTGGCTTGTCACCAGACTGCAAATCAAATCTACCTACGGGTACAAATAAGTAACAAAAAAAAAAAAAAATCTTCCGTCGCTTAGACCTAGGATTACCATCATGCCCTGTGGTTGACTCCTCCGAGACCTCCGACTCCTCCGGTGTCCATCAGTCCTCTCCCAGGGCCGGAGGAGAGTCAAGGGAGACAGAGAACAGAGAATGAGGAGCCATGACTGCAGCTGTTTGGGGAGCTTCAGCGGGCAACAAATTCTGGAGCTCCTCCACAGGAATCTGATTAATCACCTCAGGAGACATTGCAAGAGAACAGAGATGAACTTGCCTGAACTCCTGAGTGGTGTTGGTGTCTGCTGCTGCCTCAGTGTCCTGCTTCATCCTCCCGGGAGTAGGACGGGGAGTCCGGCGGGAGGAGGAGGATGATTCTGGCTTGGGAGGTGAGCGTCGGACTCCGGTCTTCCGGGAGCGCGTTGTGGAAAGCTGCGGTTGTGCTCCGATGGGCCCTCTTGTCATCTCCTCCAAGCGTCATTGTGACTCGTGGACCAGGGTGAGAAACGGCGTCAACCCCGGATATTTCCAGAGACCGGGGCACGTCTGGAGCACCCTGACAGCGATGTCAAACAGCCAAAAATTAACCTCTGGGGAGTTGGTGGCTTGAGCCTGGGAAACAAACACCACAGCTCGATCAGCCACTCCACATTCCTCAGGGCTCAGTCCAAAAACAGAAAAATCCATGGAGACGGCTGGGGAAAAAGCAGTAAGGAGAAAAAGAAAAAACACTCGTGCACAACCTCTCCACTGGGCTTTACACTGGCCGGAGCATTCTGTTATGATCCCCTGTGCGCTATTACACAGTGCATGGAGGGAGGAATGACGAGCCCACGAGCAGAGATTAGTTTGTAAGGCTTACCGAGCTGGAGCGATTCGGAGTGGTCCGTGCAGTCTGATGGATAAGGAAAAAAGGCAGGAACAGCGGCTTACACCAACAAACTGAAACAGTCATGAAGCGCAAGACAAGACTATATAGTGAAGCTGAAAGTAATGAAGGGAATGACAACTTACATTCATGGAGGAACACGCTACCATAAATGAAGCACATTGAATGCTCCGGTGATCTCTGTCAGCTCTCCGGGCGTTAAAATAATCGTAACACTAATGAGGAAAGAGACCGCCAGTGTGAAGATGAGTGGGCTGGACATAATAGACAACATGTGTGCTTGAGTGAGTGTAAGAGCGTGTGAATGAGAATGAATGAACTGTATGCGTGTATCTGTGTGAACACCCATAATGCGGATCAGTTGGTGATACTGACAGGAAGAGGAGGCGTGGCCGAGCTGTCAGGGAGCAAGGACCCCAAGGGCTCTCTGAAGCGCCAGATGGACAATAAATAAGAAAGCGGGCCAAAACCCATGGTACAGGACTGGGTTTGGAACTGCCAAACCCAGGCTCATGACATTTTCCAGGTTGATACTGGACTGTATCAGTGCTGCTCTCTGACTAAAATTTACCCAGCTCCTCATAAAAATGTGACTCCATCAGTTGGCTTAATGTCTATATTAGTTTTTTGTCAGAAGTAAGTAAGCAAGTAAAATTGAAAATCTTTGGCAAGGTATACTGTAAGAGGTTCTGAGTCTGAAAACTAAAATATGTATGCATGTCAGGGATTACTAACTAACTAACTAACTAACTAACTAACTAACTAACTAACATTGTGATGTAGGGCAATTGTTATTCATCTTTTTCACAATTCCATTAATGTGAAAGAAAAAAAATCAGGATTATTCAGAAAGTAATCTATGTGTGTAAAATATGCTGTGGATCTGTCATGCATTTCCCAAAAGCATCATTGCTAACTATGATAGTAACAACAAATATGCAGCTGCAACTCATGTGTTTCCCAAAATCACAGAGCTTGTTGTTACAGTAACTTTACTGTCAAAGGAACATCTGAAGTGATAAATCGTTTTGTTTAAAAATAGAAACTTCCTTTATATGCATTTTTCCCCTCAAAAATTAAATATTTAATTAACTGTGCTTGTTTATTTATTTTTTCTTTCTAGATACCTTTATTATTACATTCATTAGTGTTAAGTTATTTTTGGGTGATTTTAAACTGCATGATTGTTGACATGACTGTGAAGGCAAACACTATTAATTTTTAATCTAAACAAGTTAAATGAATTATTATTCTAACAGCTGTACTGAATGGAAATATGCATCTGGAGTGTCATTACACCAGTGTAAAGGGGTATACATTCTGGAGTAAATCATTGTCCTGAGACATTCAGATCTTATGAAACTAACAATATTTACATGTTACATATAAAACACTAAGGGCTGTATTACAGCAGCTCAGTTCAGAGTCAGTTGTCTGAGATAAAATGAAAAAAATAAATATGGGCATTTACATTTTCATTTCACTATTATAGCAGCACAAAAACTAATTATGTGCCCCAAAAGTTCCAGTTTTGTTGCATCACGCCACAGAACAGAATCCCAATACCTCTTTGATTTCTTTACATAGTTCTGAGTAAACTGGAGCCAACTTTTCAGGCCTATGGATCACTAGTACATCTGGAGGATAAAGGATGAATCATATGTTGTAAAGAACACCATGCCTAAAGTGAAGCATGGTGGTGGCTCAGTGATGCTCTGGGGCTGCTTTGCTTCCTCTGGCACTGGAAAGCTGCATCATGTGGTGGGTAAGATGGATTCAATCAAGTATCAGGAAATCCTGGGAGAAAATGTCATGCAGTCTGTGAGGAAACCGAAGCTTGGGCGTCATTCGAGCTATCATTGGAGATTGCTTCTGTCTTCCTGGTGGAAGGACGCTTTGCTGCTTTGCTCTTCCCTCTGCTTACACTTTTCTGTCAATATTCTTATTTTCCTCTGCAAGAAATTTATGGACAGCGCCTACCAGATGCTCATAAATCAATAGGGTTATATTTTACTGAAGATATAGCTCACTATTACCATGATCTAACACTTTTATGGATCTTATCAGTGGTATGTGAGCATGGCCTACAAGCAGCTGAAGCCTGAACTACAGCGACTGACAAGCTAAAGCTAAGTATCAACAAGATGCCTTCCCTTTCTACAGAGGACTACCACAAACTTCTACAGAAGATTACCATGCTGGAAACTAAAATCCACCGGCTAGAAGTTAATGTGGAAGTTAATGGACTCTGTGAAAATGATACAACCCTGTCAGTGACTAAATACAGTGGACAAGACCCTGCTCACTCACAGCTATCCAGCACTAACATGGCTGATAGGAGACGGGAGGACTGTGTACATAGAAATAAATCCTCAAGTGATAGTCTTCCCTGGAATGCCCTTGGTGCAAGTGTGACAGAGATCATCCTGCGCAGTTCGCCCCACACGGGACACGAACCCGCGACCTCTCAGTCAACTAACACAGTTCGAGCATGGGAGACACAGCACAATCGCGCTGAGCTAAAGGTCCGACCGATAGCTCAGCGCTACCGATACTGTATGAGGCTTTTCGGGAGGGAGGTTTTACTAACGTTCTACGCCGAACAGTACTAGTTGGCATCCGTTACACTCTCCCCCTTAAACCTCACTCCCATCCCTGGTTCACGGCACCATTGTGACAGAGATCATCCTGCGCAGTTCACCCCACACGGGACACGAACCCGCGACCTCTCAGTCAACTAACACAGTTCGCGCATGGGAGACACAGCACGATCGCGCTGAGCTAGAGGTCCGACCGATAGCTCAGCGCTACCGATACTGTATGAGGCTTTTCGGGAGGGAGGTTTTACAAACGTTCTACGCCGAACAGTACTAGTTGGCATCCGTTACACAAGGCCCAAGGATAAATCATCACGCAGGGTGAAAGGAGGACAAGCAACAGCCCAGCTTGGTGAAATCTGTGATGCAAACGGATGGCCTGCATTACCAGGCAGACCAAGCGCCTCTTCAACCCCCACTGTCAGCAAGACACAGCCGTGGATGGCTGTTGAAGGAAAGCCTGCAAACAAACCTCCTCCACAACAACCAAACATGTCACTTCAGAACAAATTTGCGCCGCTACTGCAGGACCCTGGATCTCCATCTGATGACCTTGATCCCTCCCCCACACAGCAAGGTAAATCGGAACAACTCAGAAGGTAAAAGGCTACAGAGAATGCTAACAGCTGGGCCTGAAACTCTGATTATTGGTGACTCTGCTGTGAAAGATGTGAGAAACGTATGTGGTAAACACACAAAAATAATGTGGTTTCCCAAGGGTATGGTGTCTGGTATGAGAGACAAAATCTTGCAAATCATGGCTGATCATTCAACAGTGAAGTGTCATGTGTCTGAGCCAGTGCTCAGACTCTCTATGTATTTTTTGTCTGTTATTATTTTCCTGTCTGTTTTTTTTGTCATTTTTGGTTGTTTACTTTTAGATGGTGATGGGAAGGCAGGCTCCAGAGCTCCGAGGGTGCTCCGAGCTTATCCAGGAAATATTTGGCAAAGCGTGTTTCGAGGCGTGCATCATGACGTATGTGTTGATGTCGGACCACATGACTGGGTCAGGAAGCCATTCATGATTTTGCACGAAACATGAAATAAAGCCGGCCCGTTTCTTTTGCCTGGGGAGTTCTCAGTGGGGGTCTTCCACGCCGAGGGGCCCGAGCCAGCAGCACTTGCTCGTCCGCCACTACAAAGGCGGGCTTAAGTCTGTCTATGCATATTTTCTCCCGACGCCCCCCCAAGTCTAACAAAAATTGCTTGTCCCCTGTTTCCAGCACTCTGAACGGGCCTTTAAACAGGAGTCTGTTTCTGAGCTACAGGTTGCCACAAAAGAGCTGAAGTCCGAAATTTTAAGAGCAAAACAGAATTATAAATCAGAATTGGAAAGCAAGATGGCAACAAAGAAACTTGGTTCAGCCTGGGCCAGTATGAAAACTATTGCAGGCATTCAGAGCACAGAGCGCAGTAATCGTGTGTTTTTAGATGGTTTTAATTCAGACACAGAGCTGGCTAATGCTCTTAACTGTTTTTATGGTTGTTTTGATTCCTCTGATTTTAGCACAGAAACCCAAGATTTGAAACAGAAACTCAAAGACAATCAGCACTTTAATATTGAGGTGCAGGATATTAGAAGGGAGTTCTGTGCTGTAAAACTGAACAAAAGTCAGGGCCCTGATAATACAGTGGGGCAAAAAAGTATTTAGTCAGCTACCAATTGTGCAAGTTCTCCCACTTAAAAGATGAGAGAGGTCTCCAATTTTCGTCATAGGTACACTACCGTTCAAAAGTTTGGGGTCACCCAGACAATTATTTTGTGTTTTCCATGAAAAGTCACACTTATTTACCACCATGAGTTGTAAAATGAATAGAAAATATAGTCAAGACATTGACAAGGTTAGAAATAATGATTTGTATTTGAAATAATAATTTTTTCCTTCAAACTTTGCTTTCGTCAAAGAATCCTCCATTTGCATTAATTACAGCATTGCAGACCTAACATGATTGCACAAGGGTTTTCTAATCATCCATTAGCCTTCTGACGCAATGAGCAAACACATTGTACCATTAGAACACTGGAGTGATAGTTGCTGGAAATGGGCCTCTATACACCTATGTAGATATTGCACCAAAAACCAGACATTTGCAGCTAGAATAGTCATTTACCACATTAGCAATGTATAGAGTGTATTTCTGATTAGTTTAAAGTTATCTTCATTGAAATAAAGTGCTTTTCTTTCAAAAATAAGGAAATTTCTAAGTGACCCCAAACTTTTGAACGGTAGTGTACAGTATACCTCAACTATGAGAGACAAAAATGAGATAAAAAAAATCCAGAAAATCACAATGAAGGATTTTTAATGAATTAATTGGTAAATTCCTCGATAAAATAAGTATTTGGTCAATAACAAAAGTTCATCTCAATACTTTGTTATATACCCTTTGTTGGCAATGACAGAGGTCAAACGTTTTCTGTAAGTCTTCACAAGGTTTTCACACACTGTTGCTGGTATTTTGGCCCATTCCTCCATGCAGATCTCCTCTAGAGCAGTGATGTTTTGGGGCTATTGCTGTGCAACATGGACTTTCGACTCCCTCCAAAGATTTTCTATGGGGTTGAGATCTGGAGACTGGCTAGGCCACTCCAGGACCTTGAAATGCTTCTTACGAAGCCACTCCTTCATTGCCCGGGTGGTGTGTTTGGGATCATTGTCATGCTGAAAGACCCAGCAACGTTTCATCTTCAATGCCCTTGCCTATGGAAGGAGGTTTTCACTCAAAATCTCACGATACATGGCCCCATTCATTCTTTCCTTTACACGGATCAGTCGTCCTGGTCCCTTTGCAGAAAAACAGCCCCAAAGCATGATGTTTCCACCCCCATGCTTCACAGTAGGTATGGTGTTCTTTCTCCTCCAAACATGACAAGTTGAGTTTTTACCAAAAAGTTCTATTTTGGTTTCATCTGACCATATGACATTCTCCCAATCCTCTTCTGGATCATCCAAATGCTCTCTAGCAATCTTCAGACGGGCCTGGACGTGTATTGGCTTAAGCAGGGGGACACATCTGGCACTGCAGGATTTGAGTCCCTGGCGGCGTAGTGTGTTACTGATGGTAGCCTTTGTTACTTTGGTCCCAGCTCTCTGCAGGTCATTCACTAGGTCCCCCTGTGTGGTTCTGGGATTTTTGCTCACCGTTCTCGTGATAATTTTGACCCCACGGGGTGAGATCTTGCATGGAGCCCCAGATCGAGGGAGATTATCAGTGGTTTTGTATGTTTTTCATTTTCTAATAATTGCTCCCACAGTTGATTTCTTCACACCAAGCTGCTTACCTATTGCAGATTCAGTCTTCCCAGCCTGGTGCAGGTCTACAATTTTGTTTCTGGTGTCCTTTGACAGCTCTTTGGTCTTGGTCCTAGTGGAGTTTGGAGTCTGACTGTTTGAGGTTGTGGACAGGTGTCTTTTATACTGATAATGAGTTCAAACAGGTGCCATTAATAAAGGTAACAAGTGGAGGACAGAGGAGCCTCTTAAAGAAGAAGTTACATGTCTGTGAGAGCCAGAAATCTTGCTTGTTTGTAGGTGACCAAATACTTATTTTACCGAGGAATTTACCAATTAATTCATTAAAAATCCTTCAATGTGATTTTCTGGATTTTTTTTTCTCATTTTGTCTCTCATAGTTGAGGTATACCTATGATGAAAATTGGAGACCTCTCTCATCTTTTAAGCGGGAGAACTTGCACAATTGGTGGCTGACTAAATACTTTTTTGCTCCACTGTATATGTGGGCGCTTGGTAAAGTCCTGTGCACATGAACTGAGTCCTGTATTTCATTACATTTTCAATAAGTCCTTACAGACACAACATGTGCCTAAGATCTGGAAAGATGCTGTGGTTGTTCCCGTTCCAAAATCCAGCTGTCCTAAAACGATGAACAACTTTAGACCAGTTGCTTTGACTTCAGTTTTAATGAAAAATTTTGAAAAACTGGTCAATTTTTGAAAAACTTTATGGTCCTAAAGCAGTCTGAACATGCATTGGATCCTTTGCAGTTTGCATATAGGCCTCACAAAGGAGTGGAGGACGCCACTGTCACTCTGTTAAACATGCTTTTTAAACATCTGGATTTTAATGGGACACACGCCAGGCTTTTATTTGTGGACTTTTCCTCCGCCTTTAATACAATCCAACCTCATATTTTAGTTGAAAGGCTCCTGCAACAATTTGATTTGAGCAATAATCTGGTGGGTTGGATTCTGGATTTCTTAACCAACAAGACACAGAGTGTAAGGGTCAATGGTACATTGTCTGATCAAAAGTGCTCTTCTACTGGCTCTCCTCAGGGGTGTGTGTTGTCACCACTACTATTCATCCTGTGCACAAACATGTGTCGGAGCAGACATGACAACAGACACATTATAAAGTATGCTGATGATTCAGTTATTGTCAGTCTCCTCCAGGATGGTGAGAGTGGCCACGGCCCAGTAGTTGATGATTTTGTTCACTGGTGTGAGGATTCCTTCCTGCAGCTGAATACGACAAAAACTAAAGATATGATTATTGACTTTAGGAGGAAAACTCCCAGGCACAAAGTCACCGTACTAAAAGGCCAGACCACTGAATGTGTACAATCCTACAAGTATCTTGGGACGATTATTGATAGTAATTTAAACTTTGAAGAGAACTGTGAAAGGGTGTGCAAAAAGGGTCAGCAGCATTTGCATTGTTTAAGGAAACTTGCATGCTTCCAAATTGACCGAACCATAATGACAATGTTTTATCGGGCTTTTATTGAATCTGTTTTATCCTTTTCTTTAGTGTCATGGTTTGGTCAGATAAAACTGAAACAGAGGAAATCCTTGGATCAGGTAGTTAGATGGTCCAGTCATTTGCTTGGTGAGTCACAGCTGAGCCTGACATCCCTGTACACCAGGCAGGTACAGAGGATTGCTACCTCCATTTTAAATGATGACTCCCACCCTTTGCACTGCCACTTTCAGCTTCTTCCCTCCAGACGGAGGTTTGCTGTCCCAAAAAGTAAAACTCAGCGCTACGAAAACAGCTTTGTTCCTGCTGCTGTCAAAGAGTTTAACAAGTTGTAACAATATATTGCACATAATTTAGTTTCCTATTTATTAGCTTCATTTTATATTTACCTATTTTTGTACGATTTTTATTTGGGTTCTAAATCTTTTCTTGGGTTTTAGACTTTTGAGTTTTTAACCTCTTTGACTAGTCTTTAACTTTTTAATATGACCCTTCTCTCTTATCTCTGGTTTTTCTCTCATCTCTTTGTCTTTATATCCTGATTGATGGAGCCTTGAGTATTTTTATCATTTTTATAGTCAGCTTCATGTGTGCCTGTGTTTGTGTTTATGTTGAATGTAATTGTGGTTTGTAAATATGGATGTCACCAGACTGCAAAACAAATCTGCCTACGGGTACAAATAAAGTAACCTGAACCTGAAAGTGAGCAATGATATCCAATGGAAATCCCTGTCCCTCATGTTTTGTGTTGTCATGTTTGACTGTGTAAGGGATTTGTCACAGCCAAATTTCACATGGAGGCAGCAGCAAAAAGACGGACTTCTCCTGTATGGGAACATTTTGAGCACATTTCTCCCATTAATGTATTTTCCACAAATAGTGGATATTTAATGCAGCTGAGGTGATGGATTAGTGGTAAAGCATCTGCACTACAAGCGGGAGGCCTTGGCTTGAATCCCAGCTGTGTCATTCTTGTCATTTTATTTTTATCTGCAAGGTGAAATGTCTGTTGTGTTTCAAAGAACTCTGGATGCTGAGGCATTATTGCTATTGTGCCCTGCATGAGAATAAGGCCAGAGTTGAATATACTGTGACAGTATAAAACTGTTGAAAAATTATTATTTCTTAATAAAAATGGACAAGTAGTACAAGCACACAAAGTAACACAGACACATTCACTGGACTCACCCCAGTTTTATTATTTCTTTTTTCCCTTATAATCAATGATATTTCTTAACCTTTAAGCTGTGTGATTTCGTCTGCCCCTAGTGGCAGACCGTGGCGCTGCGCCTGTCAACTGATAATGACATGCCAAAAACTCCCCAGCTGGACTGAGGATTTGTACTGATCATGCCAGTTCACAAGGTGGCAGGCATGTGTTGGAGGACTCATGGATGACACGTAATATACCAAAGAGGAAGAAATCCTTTTTCTTCTTCTTCGTCTTTGAGATTACAAAACAAAATAGAGGGCACCCATCGCTGTGGACATACGCGATCGCAGATGGACGAGCAAATTTGGAGGATTTGGTCCCGAATTTGCCAACTATGATTCTAAAAAGAGATTATTTAGCTTATGAAGGTAGATGTTTACATGTTCTTATAACACAGGGAGCACAAAGCTCGTTGATTCACCTCCCGGCGCCCAGAGCACCATGTGACTGTAAAGCAATCGCCGGTTGCATGTCGTCATATAAGGTAAATTGCTGTGGAATAAAGGTGAAATTAAGACGGAATAATCAATAACAGTTTCTGGATGTAGGAGAGCAAGCTAAAATGACTGGGAGAGGACAAAATAATGGCCAGAATGCCGCAAAGGGACGGCGCCTTGTCAGCGGTAAGTGACGAATGTCTTTGTTTGTTTGTATGCAAATTAGATGCATAAATATACTCCTATCTGAAACTTTAGGTCATATTCTACATCTTTCTGTTTGACAGTAAGGTTTGCCTTTTTTTTTTCCTTCTCTCCCGTATTTTTTCTTTAAAAGACCTGTTGTCCCACTGGCATGGCAGCGCTTCCTGATTTTCATTTGTGTGGGCTCAGTGAGGAGTGTTTTGCTCTGAACATAATAAATAACATCTTGTCGGGGGCTTGTGCCTCTCACACTCCCGAGGCAGCCCGGGAGTGTTTGGAAGGAGCCGCACAGATACTGAACAGGTGCCCCAGCCTATGGAGCCATCCAGACCTAACTAACCTTCTCCTCACCATAATCAACCCCTTGTCTATGCTCCACGGGCCAGGAGAAATCGCCTCAGAACCCCTGCCTGTGTCAACCAGGAAGAGGTCCCGAGCTGCTCTCCAGCTGCAGCAGCCCGTCGTCTTCTCCCGAGGGCTGGCCAGAACCATCAGCAGAGGAGCTGGAGGAGCGTCAGCAGGTCTTGGCAGCGGAAACAGACATTCTGTTGGAGTATAAGCCATGGCTCCTCCCTGAATTCACGACTCACATAGAGGAAGGACATCCAGCTCCACTCGTCAACATGCCCGTAGCCAATTGTGGAATGTCTTCTGGGTCATCTGCAACAGCCATCACCACACCTAGGGAGCACAGGCAAGTGCCTTTTCATTCTACTGCATCTAAAGATGAATTGTCTTGCCTTGTTGCTGGTGTGTGTGTGTGTGTGTGGGGCTCAGCAGCAGTCACCCATTTTTGCTGAGGTTTCCCTGCCTGCTGCTGCAGCCATCTTCTCTCTTTCACCAGCCTCTCCTGTTTTCTCCTCTGCTTTCTCTGTTGGTCCGCCGGTTCCGGGAGGGAGGCATTGAGCCAAGAAGAGGTCAACTGTCCTGAAGGCCCTGGTGATCACTGCTCAGCCATACCCCGGAAGAGAGAGGAGTAATCCCATACACCGCAATCAGAGCCAATAAGGAGTTCCCTGATTTTGGCATTGTGGCACCCAAAACCGTCAGTGAGGGGAGTCCTGGGTTCCTCAGCGGTAGTCCCCATGCCTAGAGGTCCACCACAACCCATTGCTTCACCCGGGCTCCCGCTAGCAGCAGCTGATACAATCATCTCCCAGGAATTCAGGCAAGTGAACATTTGTTTTTCATTACTAAAAAATGAATCTTCTTACTTGGTTCTTGGAGAGAAAACCCAGTTCCAGCAGTCCACTGGGTTTTCTCCGCCTGCTGCAAATAATCTCTCACCTGTCCTCTCCGTGCCTCCTTCTGTTTTCCCCAAGTGCCCGCTGGTCCAAGGGCTAAGCTGCAAGTATGTGGGGGAGTCCGTGGCCCTGGAGGACCCAGCACCAGTGCCAGCGGAGAGCCGACCCTCAGCTGCCACGTTGGATGAGCCACCAGTGTGGGTTACTTCCCCTGGGGGCACTAAGACCGCACACTCCATCATGCCTGCTGTGGAGGCTGCTGCAGCAGAGTTACAACTGGACCTCCGGAGGACTGAGCCCAGAGCATCGTCGCCTGGATCGACAGAGTCCTGGATGGCGGTGGAGCTTGAGTTCAGGCAAGTGCCGTCTTCTGTTTCTCCTGCTTCTATATTGAAGAGGTCTTGTCTGGCTCATGGGGAGGAGAGCCAAGTGCAGCCATCAGCTGCACCTGAGCTCACCTCGTCGGGTTCCGCCGCTGCCGCTGCCAGTGACCCTGACACTGTTCTTCTGCTTGTTTTTCCTGAGCCTTCTTCCAGGGTCACCGGGGAAGAACCACCTGAGCTAGAAGTCTCCGTGGGTCCAGGTTCGCCACCCAAAGTCATCGTGGGATCAATTCCTTTCGCTGAGGTTGTCGCGGACACTCCGTTCCAGCCTGAGACCTCCATGGGTGCTGCTTTCTGTCCGGCTGAGGTCACCAAGGGTGACCGAGGGTGCAGCGTTGCCCCTGCCTGGCGCCACCGAGGGTGCAGCGTTACCCCTGCCCGCCACCACCGAGGGTGCAGCGTTGCCCCTGCCCGGAGCCACCGAGGGTGCAGCGTTGCTCCTGCCCGGAGCCACCGAGGGTGCAACTTTTCCCCAATCTGAGACCACTGAGGGCGTTGTGGTCTGCCCTCCTCTTCAGCCAGATGCCGTCGTGGTCCCCCTTCTCCCTCTGCCTGACGCCATTGGGACCCCCCTTCCTGCTTTGTCTGACGACGTCGGGGTTGCCCCTCCTTGGCTCTCCTTGGCTCTCCTCCCCAGTTTTGGGTCTCTCAGTGGGGGAGTCACCTCCTGGTCCATCCCTTCTATTCAGGTGGCTAAAAAACTCTGGTCGACCACCTGACAGACTGAGCCAATGGGTTGGGTGGCCTATGTTCTCTGGTAGGCCACCCAACTCGTTCCACCTCGCCGTCCGCCAGGTTTGGGACTTTTTGTCGGCCCCCTGAACTTTTTGACTCCTTGGGTTGGGTGGGGGTGGGGGGGTCTAATTCATCATTATTCTGTCTGATGTGGGTCCTGAGTGGGGCTTTGTTTCGTTCCCTCCTAACCTGTTTTCCCCCACCTCCCACCTGGGGTAGTTTTTTGTTTTTTCCTTCTCCTGGGGGTGCTCCTTGGTGTTTCCTGGGGGTGTCTGGGTTTCACCCCTTGGGGGGGGGGCTTTGTCATGTGTCTGAGCCAGTGCTCAGACTCTCTATGCATTTTTGAGTATTTTTTTGTCTGTTATTATTTTCCTGTCTGTTTTTTGTCATTTTTGGTTGTTTACTTTCAGAGCCTCCTTCCTCAGTCACTCACCTTTCACCCACAGTCTGTTCCCCAGTTCTCAGCTGTGGGTGATTGTCTAATAAGGTCACCTTCCCCTGCTTGCTCAGGTGCTCAGATCTGTTATTGATTGTGTTAATTGTGCTGCTGCCTATTTTAAGGGGGTTGCATCATTGTATGGTGTAGTTTCCTATTCTCAAGTCACTCTCAAGCCATTTCCCAGCATGTAAGTGCTCTGACTCTCACTGCATGTATTACGTTTATCTGCAGGTTTAGCTGGTGATTACTCTCACCTTAGGCTATTTTGTTACCTGTTCCTTGTGTTTATATCCAGGCTAGCCAGCGATCACGCTCGCCTTAGCCATAACTATTTTTGTCAGGCCTGTATGCCCTTTTTCCATAAGTGTTGTGTATGTCTTTATGTTTCTTCATTAAATATTGCAAACTCAGGGCCAGCATGTGGTGCCTTTCTGTCTGCCCCAAACAGGCATTCATGACATGAAGAGTCTCATATTACATGTAGGCTCAAATGATGTCGTGAAACAACAATCTGAGATACTGAAATGGGACTTTAAGGAACTGCTGGATGTAGTCAGCTGTCTGAATGCTGAAGTATTTATTAGTGACCTCTTACCACCAGTCAGAGGAGGAGTCGAGAGATTCAGCAGACTGTTCAATTTAAATGGATTGCTATCAGAAGCTTGTACCAAACAAATCACTCCATTTTGTTGGCAATTTGAACTTCTTGGACCACAGATATGTTTTTAAGGCAGATGGACTCAGCCTCAGCAGGTCAGGAGTGAGGCTGTTTACCTCCAATCTGTTGTATTTTCTGTGTCACCATTCTGTTCCCCAGGACAAGGAAAAGAGACAAGAAGAACCAAAACAACAGGATAAGACACAGTCCAGCAGAAACGGTGAGATAAAGCCACCTCAGCCCCCTTCACCAAAAGTGGCCAGTGAGGACCCACCTCCTCTACCACCGCATACCCCCTCCAGGTCACCGTCCTCTTCAGCTTCCTCTTCCCAGTCCTTCCCACTCCTCAACTTCACTGACCAGATGAAAGAGCTGGGGCCTCATGTAGAAAGGGTACTTATGCACAAAAACATGGCGTGCATCCTTTTCCACAGAAATTTTCAGATGTATCAAGAATGAAATGACCATGAAAATATGCGCAGCCCCATGCCAACTTCATGGCTGGCGTAGGTACGTTTCTACTGTTATTGGTCCGTTGGCGACACTTAGAGGTGATGTTGGGAGACTCATAATGACGTGAAAATGATTTTACACACCAGAGACACATGATGAACAAACATCCAAGTGTCTGCAATTAGATGAGTGGATATTAAAGCAAGAGCAAAGAAGCGCAGAAAATCCCTCTAACAACAATGCTGTTAGCATTATTAGAGTATATTTCAAATCACGCAGTGAGAAGAGAAAGGGTATTTAGAAACAGAAGATTTTCTGGCTCAGGATGATGACTGGCTTGTCAGCTGATTTAGGTTTCCACAGGCAGACCTTGTGGAACTGTGCTCAGAGCTACGGCCGCTCTTGGAGCGCGACACGGCGAGAAGCGTGTGCTGCCCATACCAGTGGGAGTGCTGACAACTCTGTGGTTCCTGGCTACAGGGGCATGCCAGAGGGAGCTGGCAGACCGATTGGGAATTTTCCAGTAAACCCTGAGCCGAGCTATGCCAGCAGTGTGGGATGGCATTATCTGGCTGTCACCCAGATACATCATATTCCCATACAATGCAGTTGAACAGGACAACATCAAAGTGAAATTTGCAGCGAGAGCTGGTTTTCCTAATGATTCTAATGAACAGCATTGTTGGGAACAAACTACAAGCTGGCACTGTGTGGATGGGTGGCTTCTTGGTGAGTAAATTCATGTAACTGTCCTAATAATAACCCACCTCATGCACAACATGCCTGTGCTCCAATCACCCTGTCATCAAGGCTCATTACAAGTCGGTGGGTCGAATAAGTGACTTTCTTTTTTTGCTGATTAAACTACAGTTTCACAGCATTCTACCAAGCCCCCAATTGCCTCTGTGTGTACAGTAGTTATGTCAATAAACACATGCATAAAGTTTGAGCTGTAACAGTGTCACCCTTTCCCTGGTGCACTTCATTCATTTACAATAGTCTAATCCATCTAAGTTGTATATAACTATAAAGGATGAGATTTGCATTTTGGACATAAAATATGTACTTGTTGAGTCTAATATGATCTGCTTTCAACTGACAGGTGGCCGTGGGTACCCACTAAATAGATAAATAAATATTGTCTTTTTTTTCGTGACTGTTTAATTCAACCAGCTGATCCACCCAGCTGGTCACAAATCACAGCACAAATCTTCCGCCTTCCAAAGAGAGCAGACGCTTTTTCTCCAGCTCCGGCTCCTTATCTCTCTCCTCCCCTAAATGACTGGATCCCAGCTTGCTATTGTCTGTCTGCGTGTCTCTACTGCTGATTATCAAACGAAATTATGGATTTAATAAGCTGGGCTTTGAACGCAATTGACACTGTTTTTTCAACAAGAAATTCTGGCCCGGGGGAGCCGATTTGCCCCGCAGGAACAGCGGCCGCGGGCTATTTGAAGGACACAAGTAATTGGAAACTCTTGTGCCTGTGTGATCTCTCTATCGAAGATGTTGAAGATTTATACCTCTTCGTAGCAATGGTCATCGGAATTCTACTGATTGGATCTGGGATTGTTCTGGTGTACCGCAAATTGAAGAAAATGGACGGAGCCTATCAAAATGCAGACCCGGCGAGGCTTAACCATCAAATTGACCAACTGGGCAGGACTCTGACAGCGGCTAATGGAGAACTGTCTAGGAAAATGGATTACATCACGATCACGCTGAGAGCCGTCCATGATAATTTCAACGTCCAGCCATAAAGGATTTAAGCACTGAATCTGTAAGAGAATATAAAGTTTTTTCTCTGAAGTCAGTACTATTCGACCTATTCAACCTGCCCTCACAGTCACAGTCCTCCAGATTATCTTCAGTTTTTGTTTTCATAACATGGCGGGCAGCATTTGACTCTCAAGGACAGCCAGCTGTCTGGCAAACTATACCATCTGCTGTGCCAAGGACACACGCCTTTGCCAGACGGTAGACATAACATCTGCTGCTGAAGAGACTTTGTTGTCCTTAACTGATATCAACACCCTCACTCAACACCTTCACTCACACTGACTCACTATACTGACGTGAAGATTACTCATTCACTGCTCTCTTTGTGTCTTTGTATGGATTCTATTGTCTGCTACTTGTGCATTGAGAGTTTTTTTCTTGTAATCATAATATTGATCATATATATGACCTGTATTCTGACAAACAATGCTTTTTTCTCTCTCCTATTGTGTTTATCCTTTTTCTCCCCCATTGCTTCCTGTTCCCATTCTGCTGACAGGCGCGTCACTGACGCTGCCGCGTCACTGAAAATGTCAACTATGTCGTTCTCAGTGTCAAGTCAAATCCCTCGTATATTTATCAGTTATTTACTGTGAATGTACTTGGCAATAAATCTTTTCTGAGTTCTGAGTTCTGAGTTCTGATGCTTCTGAGGATGATTACAGACGTTAGTCGAAACATGTCAAGGTTAAATAAACGTCTCCTTCTTTTCCCTGTCTGAATGAAAGAAACTAGTAAACTAATCTTATAGGGCTGTGAGCAGGCTATTGAATTACCTGTATCCAGCACTAATGCCGGAGGACAGCGTACCAAACAAAATGTTTTTACGTGCCTCTACCTCATTAAGGAGCACCTCCAACTTACAGTCCCTGAAATTCCATTAAATCCATTATTTTTTATTGTGGATACATAAGAATCAAAGGTGCAGTGCTTGTATGTGTCTATTTGCATATCTACTTGCATGTGATTGCATATTCAAGTGGAGTTGTGTCAAAGGAGGAGTCCGGTATTTCCTCACGTGCGTTTAATTTCAAGTAGATTGGGGTGTACAAAGGAAATGTGCTTGGATTCCTGTGAATCCACTGTTTCATACATCTGGATTTTTTTTGCTTACGGCATTTTTTTTATTTAAACATACGTCATCTTTCAGTAGGAAAGCTATGCAAGTCTTTGTACATGAGGCCCCTGGTCACTGTGGCCACAAAACTGACTCCATGCCCTAGTACAATTTTCTCACCCTGAAACCTCCCACTTCATCCCCCTTCCCCCCCCCCCCCCAGCAATTCCTCAGCGAGCTTTAACACAACTGCCAAAGTCCCGGTGCTCACCACCACCACCACCCGCACAGCCGAACCGAAATCCACAGCCTGATAACAACGCAAGCTGGGCATGATATAGTATGTACTGCGTCCAGGCTCTGATACCACTGGTACTCATGACTCTTTCTAAGACAAGCTGGGGCCCGGTATAGAAGTAGCTTCCTTTATTCCTGTTTTAATTGGTAGCCGAAAAAGGTTGGTAAATTTACAGAGAAACAAGGGCCATCCTACACATCCTGTACATTTATCAAATCTAATGTTCATTTCTCACCAGTCACAGCTTAAACAAAATGAAAATCTGGCAGATGATGCTCTTAATCCTTTGAGTGTGAGAATTTTCGTGCCCCTAGTGGCAGAACGCGGCACTGCGCCTGCCTTCTCACTCTGACATGATCGCCTGCATTGGGAATTTGTACTGATTGTACTGATTTGCCAGTTTCAAAAGGTGGCAGACATTGGTTGGAGGACTCAGTGGATGACACATAATACACCAAAGAAGAAAAACTCATTTCCTTTTCCTGTTTGTAGCAGTTGGCACAGAAAGCTAATATGTCTGCGATCGGTCACCACCACGTTTTGTTGGCTTTGTATGTGGAAAATAGCTGTGGGATACAAGCGAAATTTATGTGGGATAATCACAAGACTTTGTAGATGTGGTAGAGATTTTATATTACTGACAGAATGCAAAATAAGGACCATAATGGGTGAAAACGCAGCAACCACACCAGCCCCTCTTTGTCAACAGACTGTACAACAGTAAGTGACTTATTTCTGTTTTTTTTAAATGTACTGATTTCTTGTTCATATACTTTGAAGATAAGATGATGAGGTACCTCTGTACAAAAAACGATGTCAAAAGACTGAACCATTCTTTGTGTAAATATGTCCAAAGTCCAGTTTTGACTGAGTTATGGAATTTAAAGAGGTGCCGTGACATTATGCAAATCAGATGCATATATTTATTCCTATCTGAAACTTTGGCTCATATTTTACATCTTTCTAATTGACAGTAAGCCATTCTTTCTTACCACTTTCAAGTTATAGCCTTGGAAATCTGAACTATTTTATTGACAAAAAATATTTGCCACGCTTGGTCACTAGGGGTTATGTCGCAGTTTGCCAACATACACACTCATAGGGTTAACATACAGAAACTAGGTTTGCTAAATATTAGGTCTGGCAGGAAAAACATTTTTAATGATCTCATTAAAACACAAATTGGATTTTATGTTTTTAACAGAGACTTGGCTAGATGATAACAATGGACCTCTTCTTATTGAAGCAGCCCCTCCTAACTACAGCTTCATAAGTGAACCCAGGCTGCATAAGAAAGGAGGAGGAGTAGCTGCTTTGTTGAATGATTCCCTCCAATGCAAGTAGATGTCTTATGACAAGTTTTCTTCATTTGAATATGTGGCTCTTCAGCTGAATTCCTCCCATGTGTTGTTTCTTAATGTTTACAGACCACCTAAATACCATGCAACCTTTTTTGATGATTTTACAAAGCTGCTGTCTATCATCAGTGTTGACTTTGACTGTGTAGTTGTAGTGGATTTAGATTAATGGGTTTATAGGTGTTTCATTGTTGGTATAAGTATTAATGTAAATATGAATGTGAGTAGGAATGAAGATTTATTTTCATTATACTCATATCCTCGTAGGGCACCAGTCCAGACAATGGACAATTTTATAAACAATTCTTTATTTGTACCAATTATTAATCAATCTAAAAAAAACCCTTGTGAGTTCTTGTCTGCTGATAATCAAGAAGATGGATATGAAATCAAACAATAACTCCCATATGTCTTTCAGTGGTTTAATAAGAAATGTCAGAATAGGTTAACATATTTGGATAACTTTAAAACAAAGAATTCAACATGTATCATGGGCATCATAGACTGAGTTACTGAGTATAACATGTGAATCAAACATTTGTGGAACCGAATAAACTGTAGTTTAACTTGTCAGTATACTGGAAATTGGAAAGCCATAAAAAAGCATTGGTTAAGAAAAGTGGTTGTAATTTTATGAAGAAAATGATGATTATACTATAAAAATGCAAAATTTGTGTTACTCTGATAAGATCGTAAATTAATGAAAGGACAAAATGCATTTTGAAATTCTGATGGGGGTTTGCATGAAATCAAGTTTAAGAATATATACCAGAAATATTCTGAAGAATTAAGTTTAAATTAAACAACAGACCATCAGCCAAGCAGAATCATTGTGTCCCATAGGTAGCAGGCGGTCCACTGGATTCTGTTTCAACTGGAAGGGCTTGGGTTCTGATGGAATACTGGCAGACAGGCTCCTTACCATGGTTATGGCCTACTCCCGAGATCACTGAAGAAGGAATTGGTTTATTGTACAAAGTCCCATCAAAAATTCAAACTGAGGCAAAAACACATCACAAATCTGTTTCTTCCTATGTTGGTGGTTTAAATGAGTTGGTTTAAGCTTGAAAGAAAAAAAAAAATCAAACTCTTCTTACACAATAATTTAAAGAAAAAGATTAAAATATAAAAGTGAACAAAGAAAAGAAAAAAAATTCACAGAGCATGACAGGCTCTTGGCCTTGGAAGATAGAAAAAAAAAATGGGACAGTAGAGAAGTCTGCTCCTTACAGTTTGACCACCACCCCAAAAACTGAAATAAAGGAGTTTTTTTCAAGTGTGGCAGAATCTCACTAAACTTCATGACAACTGGGATGAACCAATTACATTTGAACTTCTTTGTTTGACAGAAGTCATAAACTGACTAAAAAGGCAATGAAGATAGTTTTGAGAGCCCATTGGTCTGTTTAAATTTCTGAGGTGGGGGTCTCCCACAGACAGAGGAGAGAGCGAAATTTGATATGAAGAGTGAAATCCTCCTAAAACACATATGTTACTGAATAAAGCATAAATTCCTTAAACTTTAGTGACTAGGATTTTCTACTCAATAATAAGGGAACATACAGTGTCTCTACATAGTAACTGTAATTAATTGGTGATAGTAAGCATGCAAAAATTAATTTCTTCCTGAAAATAAGGCAACACATATTAAATCATATCAATAAAAACATTTGAAAGCACAATTGTCCATGCCTGAGTTCAGCCAGGTCTTCAATAGCGGATGCTGTCTTGAGAGAAAGAATATGAATTAATTTATTGTTCACAACTGCAGAGATTCCATTTCAGAGAGAGTGAAAAAAATTATTAAATATTCCTGCGTCATCCACCAGATGACACTGTGAAACTGTCTGGTTGTTTACTGGAGAATCTTGACTCCCAAATCTGGATTATATCAACCCTAAATCTGTCAATTTGGGCATTCCTTTCTGGAGAAGGGATTAACTTCCACTTTGTGGCCAATGGGTAGTGTTACAGCTCTGGTCCTTGGGTGAGAGAAGCAGTTCATAACTAGACTTTTGAGTTGAAACAATTTTTCTTCAACAAAGAATGATTTTATAGAAGCCATTGAAGCATGCTGGTCGCCATGGAAACAGTTCTGTACTATGTACATGCACTGTCAATGAGCCCTGGTCATTTGTTCATGTCATTTTATCTGCTAGTGACAGAAAAAGAAAGAAAACAGTTTTCAGCAATTCTTTCTTTAATCAATAGGAGCACTAAAACTTTTGTTTATTATTTTTATATAGACTCATTTGGTGTGGGATTAATATCGATCGTAGAAAATTTGGTGAAAATCCTACAAAGTTTGTCCAATTTACAAATGTCCATTATTGAAAGACAAGGGGTGGATTTCCATGACAACTGTGCTTATCGCAGGACAAAAGTGACTTCCACTGAGGGTAGTCCAGTGTACTCTTAGAAACCACTGAAAATGTCATGTCATTGTGATTACTGGTCTTTTTGCAAAATTTGAAACAAATTTTTCAAAAAGACTTTGCCTGTTTCATGAGTTTGTTTTTTAAAATAATTCTGTTGAACCACAATTCAAAAGCACTGTCTGATTTTCATTGGTTAATTTTCATAGAATTTTTATTTATTACCACTTTTGTCAGATTCAAGTTATTTCTTTGACCATTGTGGGTTTTTCTTTCATTAACAGAGGGGTACCAACAATTTTGTCCATGTCTGTAACTCCAGTCCTCAGATCTTTACACTGGCTTCCTGTCTGTCAAAGAATAGATTTCTAAATACTGCTGTTGGTTTATAAAGCTCTGAATGGTTTAGGGCCAAAACACATTTCAGATCCGCTGGTCCATTACGAACCACCCAGAGCCTGCAGGTCATCAGGGTCAGGCCTATTATCTCAAAGACATGTTAGGTTAATTGGTTGTTCTAAATTGTCCCTAGATATCTGTCTCCTATAGGCCCTTAAAATAGAGGGATGGTACTAGTGATGCGCTTTGAGTGGTTTTTGAGACTAGAAAAAGTGCTATATAAGTACAGGTCCTTATCCCTTATCACTGTGCCCAGAGTTAGAACCAAACATGTTGAGGCAGCTTTCAGTTTTTATGCTCCTCACATGTGGAGAAAACTCCCAGAAAGCATCAGGGCTGCTGAAACTCTCAGCTGCTTTAAATCCAGATTAAAAATTGTATTATTTGCAATGGCCTTTCAGTAGAACAATTGTTAATCTCCCACAATGTACTGTAACTTTTATTTCTTGCACGTTTTGTCTTATTTTAGTTTCTCTTTAATTTACTTTTTAGTTTGCTTTTGTATTCTTATGTATTCATTTTGCAACTTCCTGTAATGTTGTAATGTTTTTATGTAAAGCACTTGGTCAAACCTCGGATTCAGGAGGAGCAATGTGGTTTTCGTCCTGGCCGTGGCACATCGGACCAGCTCTTTACCCTCTCGAGAATTCTTGAGGGTTCGTGGGAGTTTGCCCAACCAGTTTACATGTGTTTTGTGGACTTGGAGAAGGCATTTGACCGCGTCCCTCATGGATTTTTGTGGGGGGTGCTTCGGGAGTATGGGGTATCGGGCTTGTTGTTACGAGCTATTCAGTCTCTGTACGACCATTGTGAGAGTTTGGTTCGTATTGCCAACACTCGGTCGGAGTCATTCCCAGTGAGAGTTGGACTCCGCCAGGGCTGCCCTTTGTCACCGATCCTGTTCATAATTTTTATGGACAGGATTTCTAGGCGCAGCCAGGGAATGGAGGGTGTCATGCTTGGTGACCACAGGATCTCATCTCTGTTGTTTGCAGATGATGTTGTCCTGTTGGCTTCATCCAGCAATGACCTACAGCTCTTGCTGGGACGGTTTGCCGCTGAGTGTGAAGCGGCTGGGATGAGAATCAGCACCTCCAAGTCCGAGTCCATGGTCCTCAGCCGGAAAAAGGTGGATTGTCCTCTCCGGGTTGGGGACAGGCTCCTGCCCCAAGTGGAGGAGTTTAAGTATCTTGGGGTCTTGTTCACGAGTGAGAGGAAAATGGAGCGAGAGATCAACAGATGGATTGGAGCAGCATCTGCAGTGATGCGGATGTTGTACCGGTCTGTTGTGGTGAAGAGGGAGCTTAGTTCTAAGGCAAAGCTGTCGATTTACCAGTCAATCTACGTTCCTACTCTCACCTATGGTCACGAGCTTTGGGTAATGACCGAAAGAACGAGATTGCGGATACAAGCGGCTGAAAAAAAAAAAAAAAAAAAAAACTAACTATAATATACAAATAATATACATAATGTCCATAGGTGCAGTAGTGTGTATGAGAGATTCCAGGTCAACTGTTCAGCATCCTGACAGCTTGTGGAAGGAAGCTGTTGATCAGTCTGGTGGTTCTGCCTCTGATGCTCCGGAATCGTTTACCAGATGGAAGAAGTTCAAAGTGTTTATGCAGAGGGTGAGAACGGTCCTTGACAATGTTCAGTGCCCTGCTCCTACAACGGTTCTGAAAAAGTTCTTGGACAGAGGGGAGGGAGACTCCAATTATCCTCTCAGTCCCCTTGACTATCCTCTGCAGGGCTTTTTTGTCTGACATACTGCAGCTGGAGTACCATGTAGCAATGCAGTACGTCAGAACACTCTCCACCACACCTCTGTAGAAGGTCCTGAGGATGCAGATGGGGAGAGAGGCCTGTTTGAGTCTCCTCAAGAAGTGCAGTCTCTGCTGAGCCCGCTTTCTGATCCCCAAGGAATTCTTGCTCCAGGTCAGGTCCTGCGAGATCTGCACTCCGAGGAACTTGATGTTCTCCACTCTCTCCACTAAACGGCCGCTGATACTGAGGGGGACGTGCTCAGGCTGTGACCGCCGGAAGTCGATAATCATCTCCTTCGTTTTGTCCACGTTGAGCACCAGATTGTTCTCCCTGCACCAGCCCTCCAGGTCTCTTACTTCTTCCCTGTACATTGATTCCTTATCCCTCTGAATAAGTCCCACCACCGTGGTGTCATCTGCAAACTTAATAATCTGGTTCCCCTCGTGTCTGGATACACAGTCATGTGTTAGAAGTGTAAACAACAGTGGGTTTGCCTTGAGGGGATCCGGTGCTCAGCGTGACAGAGTTGGAGATGTTGTTTCCAACCCGGAGAGACTGAGGTCTCTCAGTCAGGAAATCCAGGATCCAGAGACATGTGGCAGTGTTCAGACCGAGAAGGAGTAATTTCTCCATCAGTCTCTGGGGAATAATGGTGTTGAATGCTGAACTGAAATCAATGTACAGGAGTCTGGCGTAGGTGTCTTTCTGGTCCAGGTGGGTGATGACAGAGTGTACGGTGGCGACTATAGCATCCTCCGTGGAGCGGTTTGAACGATATGCAAACTGGAGCGGGTCGTGTGATGCAGGGAGGCAGGCTGTAATGTGTGGTTTGACAAGCCGTTCAAAACACTTCATCACAATTGGTGTCAGTGCAACAGGACGATAGTCATTCAAACAGGACACAACTGGTTTCTTTGCCACCGGTACAATGATAGAGGCCTTGAAGCATCTGGGAACGATAGCCTGACTCAGGGAGATGTTATAAATGTCAGTCAGGACATCCGCCAACTCGCTCGCGCAGTCTCGGAGCACACGTCCCGGGATGTTGTCCGGACCTGCAGCTTTACGTGGGTTGACGCTGGTTAGGGTCCTCCGTGTGTCTGCTGTGTTGATGATAAAAGCTGGTCCGACCGATGGTGGGGGTGGGCCAGCCCTCCCTCTGATTGTCGAGTTTGATGCTTCAAAACGTGCAAAGAAGTCGTTAAGCCTGTCTGGAAGTGAAGCGTCATCATCATCGACCCCCTGCCTAGACTTATAGCCCGTCAGTGTCCGAACTCCCTGCCACATCTGCTTGGTGTTCCTAGTGTCACAGAGGTGTCCCTGGATTTTCTCCGCATAGGCGCGCTTTGTCGTCTTAATTCCCTTTGAGAGCGCAGACCTGGCTGAGCGGAGGGCGATCCTGTCCTTCGCTCTGAAGGCTGCATCCCTGGCTGTAAGCAGCGAGCGCACCTCTGCAGTCATCCAGGGCTTATGGTTACCCTGCATAGTGATGGTCTTCACTGTAGTGACATCCTCTGTGCACTTCGCGATGTAGCTGGTGACCGTTTCAGTATACTCCTCCACATCTGTCTTGTCTTCCTGGGAGGCTGCTATTTTGAAGACCTCCCAGTCTGTGTGCAGAAAACAGTCTTTCAGTGCAGAGGTTGCACTCTCTGGCCAAATTCTGATTTGTTTCACTGCTGGCCTGCTGCGCTTCAATAAAGGTTTGTAGGCAGGTAGCAGCATCACAGATATGTGATCAGAAAGGCTGAGATGGGGGGCGGGGTATCGCCTTATATGCATCTGTGTTTGTGTACACTAAGTCCAACATATTCTCTCCTCTGGTCTTAAAGTCTACACATTGTTTAAACTTGGGGAGCACAGTCTTTAAGCTGGTGTGGTTAAAATCCCCTGCAACCACCACAAAACTGTCCGGGTGTGAAGTTTGGATTTCGCTAATCGCATTGTGCAGTTCTCCGAGTGCCTTCTTAGCATTAGCGTTAGCGTTAGCGCTCGGCGATATGTAAACATGAGCTACAAACACGTTGCTGAATTCCCTCGGCAAATAATATGGCAGACAATTTACAATAAGGAACTCCGCCAACGGAGAGCAGTGTTTAGACACTAACGTGGCATTGACGCACCAGTTCTTGTTAACATAGATGCATAGCCCACCCCCTGGCTCTTACCGGAGCTCGCCGTTTCCCTGTCGGCACGGAACATCGCCATATCTTCCAGTTGAATGGCCTCGTCAGGAGTGTTGTCATGGAGCCATGTCTCCGTGAACGCAAGCACACAGCAGTCTCTCCACTCTCTCTGGGTTTCTCTCAGCAGACGCAGCTCGTACAGCTTGTTTTCGAGGGAGCGGACGTTAGAGAGAATGAGCGACGGTACCGCTGGTCTGGAGGGGTTAGCCTTTAGCCTAGCATGGATCCCGGCCCTTTTTCCACGCTTTTGCTTGCGTTCGCTCCGCTTACGCCTCCTCCTCTCTCGGGTAGCTTCCAGCGGGGACTCCGCCAGAATTCCATGCTGGCGCAGAATGTCCAAATCACAACCGATCGCCACGATTCTTGCAGCGGGCAGTACCTTGATGTTTAATAAGGTCTCACGGTTGCAAGTTTTACATAATGTACGTCTGGGAAGATCAAAACACTCAAAACTCTCACACTCGCTGATGCCAAGAGGGGCCGCTGCGTCCGTGCGCGCTGCCGTCATCTTATCTTATCTTATATAAGATAAGATATAAGATAAGATGATAATTGGAACTTTGGTGGTTGATAAAGGCACTCTGTCTTCTTGATGTTGATTTTGAGGCTGAATTGGATAGCTGCTCATGCAAATTTCTCCACTAAAGATTACATATCTTTCACACTGTGTGCAACTAGAGCACTGTCGTCGGCAAAGAGCATTTCTCTTACTACCTTTATCAATGTCTTACTCTTGGCTTTAAACTGTGCCACAATGAACAAGACTGCTTCTTTCCTTGTTTGAATGTATACTCCTTCTGAAGTGTCTTTTAAGGCCACCTCAAGCATGGCTGCCAGATATAGCGAGAAGAGTGTGGGCGTCAGCACACACCATTGTTTCACCCCGTTGCTTACTGAAAAGTCTTTAGATACTGAACCACTCATTGCCACGTTTGCTTGCATACCTGTATGGAGTGCCTCGATCAGGCTGACAAACTTCTCTGTACAGCCATATTTCTTGAGTACCTGCCAAAGTCCTTGTCGCGAAACAGTATCGAAGGCTTTACTGAAGTCTATGAAGACTACATAAAGCGGCATATTCTGTTCGATACACTTTTCTTGAACCTGTTTTAAGCAGAAAATCATGTCCATTGTGCTTCTCCCACTTCTAAAGCCGCACTGGGTTTCCGGTAGTACATTCTGCGAAATGTGTTCATTGAGTCTGTTCAGTAGTACATGTGAGAGAATCTTACCAACAGTGGCTAGCAGTGATATCAATCAATCAAAGACTTTATTCCAGACTCAAGGTCCATCAAAAAAAAAAAAAAAAAAGTAAAAACAAGACAGTTGAAACAATCAAAAAGTTACAAAAAACACTAAGACACAACTGCTAAGAGAAGTACAAAGACAGTACAGACTTTAAAAAGACTTAAAAAGACAACTGTACCAGTGCCTTCTAAACTGTGACTGACAGCGAATAGAACTGAGCTTAATGCTAGACATGACTTGAATGATTTCATTTCTAGATACATCAAGCCGACAGATGAATTTATACGTAAGATTCCTTATTGTTTTTTCTTGCCTTCTGATTGTTGCTCTGAGTGTTGCTATCCCTGTGCTGTTGCAATCCTGGAATTTCCCCGTTGTGGGACTAATAAAGGCTTATCTTATCTTATCTTATCTTATCTTATCTTATTACTGCATGCAGAGTATTTACACGTGATGAGACAAATAACTCGGAAGCACTGCACCATCGAGGCTTTTTAAGTAAAATTCTTAAGGCATCATTGTAAGCAACCTGTAATTTCTGCATACTTTGTTTCCTATAATTTATCCATAAATGAGCAGTGTATAAAGGTGTACAATAGGTTTTAAAAAGAACCAGTTTCACCTCATCTGAACAAAAACCAAATCTGCCTGCAAGAATATTTGCTTGCATGTAGATTTTGCAGCGTTGTCTGAAAATATCATCATCATCAGTCATTCTATCATTAATAAAATGTCCCAGATATTTAATTTTATCCCTGACAATTAATTCCCTGCCTGCCAATTCAAAGACAGGTATAAGGTATATTCAAAGATATACCTCGGTAATCTACTTTCTACTTTCTACTTCCGGCGCCACACGAGTAGGCTGCCTTTTTGCAACAGCGGATCAATTTCTTCCTATTTCTATCTACTATCTCGCTTCTCTTGCTAATCTTTCTGATCTGGCGACGCCTTATACATCGGACGGACATACGGATCGCCCAAATGTCTCCTGAGCCGGCAGACGGAGCCACTGTTTTTAGCAGGATACGTTACAGCAGAGACCAGCTGCTAGCACTTAACCGGACCAAGATGCTAGCGCAAGACCTACCGACATACCGGGTGAAATAAGACAGAAACGACGTGGATGCCATGCTGGAGCAAGACGGCAGGCGAGAAATATAAGGTACAGACCCGTCCTTCCAGCTGTTATTATGGGGAATGTTCGATCGCTACTCAATAAGACGGACGAGCTAGTGGCCATCTCCCGCTACGAGAGCGTCCTCAGAGAGAGTAGCATGATGTTGTTTACTGAGTTGTGGCTAACAGAACTAGCAACAGATGCTAACATCGAACTGGAGGGTTTCCACGCAATACGGGCAGACCGGACACCAGACAGTGGGAAGGCAAGGGGCGGAGGAGTGATAATGTATGTCAATAACAGCTGGTGCAGACCGGGACATATCATGGTTAAACAACATCACTGCAGCAAAGACATTGAGTTGCTAGCTGTTAGCATGCGGCCTACCTATCTCCTGAGGGAATGCTCACACGTGATCTGCATTGTTATTTATGCAAATCCGACGGCGAACACGGAGACAGCGCGTGACGTCATTCACTCAGTAACTGGCAGGCTGTTGACACAACACCCAGATGCTCTTCTCCTCATCTCAGGTGATTTCAACCATATTTCACTGTCCCCCATTCTGCTCACATTCACCCAGTATGTTACATGCCACACCAGAGGCAATAAAACACTGGACTTATTCTATGCTAACACTAAGGAGGCGTACACCTCATCACCACTCCCCCCACTTGGGAGATTGGATCACAACTTGGTTCATCTCCTGCCGGTGTACAAACCCCTAGTACACAGACAACCTCCGGTCATGTGCACGGTGAAGATATGGTTGGAGGAGGCAATGGACGCTTTAAAGGACTGTCTTGAAACCACTGCCTGGGAGCAGCTCTGCGATCCACATGGTGAGGACATCGACGGCCTCACTCACACCATCACGGACTACATCAACTTCTGTGTGGACAACACCGTACCCACCAAGACAATACGGTGTTGCTCGAACAACAAACCCTGGATCAACCCTGAGATAAAAACACTTCTGAGAGAGAAGAAGAGGATCTTCAGGTCGGGGAACAGGGAGATGCTGAAGTCTGTACAGAGTTAGCTGAGGAGGAAGATCAGAGAAGGCAAGGACAGCTTCAGGAAGAAGATGGAGGACAAGCTGCACCAGAGCGACATCAGGGGGGTCTGGAGAAACCTTAAAACCATCTCTGGGCTCCAGAATACCTCCTCCCAGGCCACAGGGGGCAAGGAGTGGGCGAACAATCTGAACCAGTTTTTTAATAGGTTTGACCAACCGCCCTCCGCCCCGACTGCACACCAACCACTGCTGCCTCTAAAGTCATTGAGACCTACTGTCTACACCCCACTCCACCAACGCCCCCCAACCTGACCCTCACTAAGACCCAGGTGAGGACGGAGCTGAGGAAGATCAAGGCGAGGAAGGCCTCGGGACCGGACGGCATCGGCGCAAAGCTCCTCAAGTCCTGCGCAGACCAGCAGTGTGGGATTGTGGAGCACATCTTCAACCTGAGCCTGAAGCTGGGGAGGGTACCACAGATGTGGAAAACATCTTGTGTGGTACCTGTACCAAAGACTTCCCACCCCAAAGACCTGAACAGCTACAGACCAGTGGCCCTGACATCTCACATGATGAAGACCCTGGAGAGACTGCACCTTACTCACCTCCGCCCCCTGGTGGGACCAGCGATGGATCCACTCCAGCTCGCCTACCAGCATGGCATTGGGGTGGAGGATGCAGTGATCTTCCTCCTTCACCATTCCCTGTCCCACCTGGAGAAGCCCGGGAATGCGGTGAGGATCATGTTCGTTGATTTCTCCAGTGCTTTCAACACCATCCAACCGATGATCCTGAAGGACAAGCTGCTGTGCGCAGGGGTGGACCAGCACCTGTCATCATGAATCCTGGACTACCTCACTAACTGGCCACAGTTTGTGAGAACCTGGGATTGTGTGTCGGACAGCATCATCAGCAGCACGGGGGCCCCCCAGGGAACGGTTTTGGCTCCCTTCCTGTTCACCCTTTATACTGCGGACTTCTCACACAACACAACACACTACCATCTACAGAAGTTCTCTGATGACTCTGCGATCGTCGGCCTCATCTCCAACGGAGATGAAGCTGAGTACAGAGGACTTATCCAGGACTTCGTGGACTGGTGCCATCGGAACTGCCTCTACAGATCAACGTGAGGAAAACTAAGTAGCTGGTGGTGGACTGCTGCAGGCAAGGACAACCCCTCACAGCACCAGTGAACATCCAGGGAACAGACATTGAGATGGTGACATCCTACAAGTACCTGGGTGTTCATCTGAACAATAAACTAGACTGGTCACACAATACCGACACACTCTACAAGAAGGGACAGTGCAGGCTGTTCCTACTGTGGAGGCTCAGGTCTTTTGGTGTACAAGGGGTGCTCTTGAAGACATTCTACGACACGGTGGTGGCATCAGCCATCACTTTTGGAGTGGTCCGCTGGGGCAACGGCATTACAGCAGCCGATAGGAAGAGAGTGAACAAACTAATCAAGAAAGCTAGCTCTGTCCTGGGGCAACGCCTTGACCCAGTGGAGGAGATAGGAGAGAGAAGGATGGTGGCTAAACTGTCATTTCTGCTGGAGTCCGAGTCCCACCCTATGCAGGACATGCTGAGCGCACTGAGGAACTCATTTAGCAGTAGACTACATCATCCTAGATGCGCGACCGAGAGGTTTCGCAGGTCCTTCCTACCTACGGCTGTCAGACTGTATAACCTAAGCAGGACTACTCGCAGAGATAGCACAAAAACGTGATGACCTAATAGTATTGAATGCAAAAGACGCAACAGACTTACACAAGTGGTCCCCTCCAGTGTACAACTAGGACAATATCGGTCGCTATGGAGGGTGACAATATGTCTGGGTACATATTCATACCATGTAGGGTAACTAAATAGACGGTTATGCTGTTTGGTCCATCTAGCTACAATGCTCCGCACTGTGTGTGTATATATATATATATATATATATATATATACATACTATATACATACATACATACACACACACACACACACACACACACACACACACACACACACACACACACACACATATATATATATATATATATATATATACATACATACATACTATATACATATATATATATATATATATATATATATATATATATACATACATACATACTATATACATATATATATATATATATATATGTGTGTGTGTGTGTGTGTGTGTGTGTGTGTATTTATGTGTACATATGTATATTCACTGCTCTTATTTTCTTATCTTCTAAATCATTGCTCTGAGTGTTGCTATCCCTGTGCTGTTGCAATCCTGGAATTTCCCCATTGTGGGACTAATAAAGGCTTATCTTATCTTATCTTAGCTTAATTTTCACAATCTTTCCTGTCACCTTTCTTGAACAAAGTCACAATACTTGCATCCTTCCAGTCTTGAGGTACTTTCTGGGCATCCCATATCTCTTGGATGAGCTTGCACAGGCAGTTGGTCAGCTGAACACCACCAAATTTACACTCTTCTGCTGGAATTCCATCCCTTCCTGGTGCTTTACCATCATGTGCTGTCCTGATAGCTGCCATTAGTTCATCAAAATTTGGTGGTTCATCCAGACTTGATACAGCTGGTCACTGCACTAGAGCTACTTTAGCCTCTTCAGTGAGATCTCCAGGGTTCTTTAGTAGTTGGTCAAAGTGGTCTGCAAATCTGTCCAGGATCTTGTCTTTCTCCTGCAAAACCGTTTCACCATCCATAGCCTTTAGTTGGATCAGTCCTCTTGGTTTAGGGCCGTAGATCTCTCTCAAACCTTTGAAGAATGTTTTCATGTCCTTCCTGTCTGCTGCAGTTTGAAGTTCCTCCGCTTTTTCATCCCACCAGTTGGACTTCATCTCTCTGGTGTACTTCTGTAGCTCACTGAGCCTTTGAGTAGTTCTTCTTCTTTGACCTTGTGCTACACTGTAGGTTTTCCTGCCTAGCTGTATTCCCCGCTTCTAGTAGTTTCTTCAAGTGTTCGTCATGCTCATCAAACCAATCTTGATGTTTCCTCTCAGGGTGGCCCAATACATCACTTGCAGTCTGATACATCGTATCCTTCAGTGTTGCCCATTTCTCTTCTATGTCATTCTGCTGTCCCAGTCTTTCAAGTTTTCATCCATTTCTGGGGTTGAATAATTTTGATTGCAGCTGTGCTCCTTACCCTTACCAAGTAGTTTTAGGTCCTAACTGCTATTTAGGGCTTAAAGGTTACATGCTTGACTTTTCCTGATGAGATGCCCTTTGTGTTTTAATGGTATCTCACTGCATTCATTTCAGTTTGCCACATTTTCTATCAGTGATAACTCAAATGCAGCATGTGACATGCAGAGTTGCAACTAAGGTAAGAATAAAATTTTCTTTTTATATTTGCTTATTCTGACAATAGAGGGTTTTGTTTTCTTTTTGCTGATGCAATCACTTCAGCAGCTACTGCTTTCTCCATTTCAAAGTGTTAACCTGTTATCCTCCTCCTTATTTGTCTTTGAAAAGGAGTCTTGCACTTTTTGAAATAATTTTTTATTCAAAAAAATCAGCTTTTCAGCCAAAAAATTAAGATAAGATAAGATAAGCCTTTATTAGTCCCACAATGGGGAAATTCCAGGATTGCAACAACACAGGGATAGCAACACTCAGAGCAATAATTAAGAAGATAAGAAAATAAGAGCAGTGAATATACATATGTACACGTAAATATATAACTATATATACACAGTGCAGAGCATTGTAGCTAGATGGAATAAACAGCATAACCGTCTATTTAGTTAGCATAACTGTCTATTTAGTTAGTCATATTCATGGTATGAATATGTACCCATACATATTGTCACCCTCCATAGTGACTGATATTGTCCTAATTGTATGCTGGAGGGGACCACTTGTGTAAGTCTATTGCGTCTTTTGCATTCAATACTATTAGGTCGTCACATTTTTTTTGCTATCTCTGCGAGCAGCCCTGCTTAGGTTATACAGTCTGACAGCCACAGGTAGGAAGGACCTGCGAAACCTCTCGGTCGTGCACCTAGGATGATGTAGTCTACTGCTAAATGAGCTCCTCAGTGCGTTCAGTATGTCCTGCATAGGGTGGGACTCAGACTCCAGCAGAGATGACAGCTTAGCCACCATCCTTCTCTCTCCTTTCTCCTCCACTGGGTCAAGGCGTTGCCCCAGGACAGAGCTAGCTTTCTTGATTAGTTTGTTCAGTCTCTTCCTATTGGCTGCTGTAACGCCACTGCCCCAGCAGACCACTCCAAAAGTGATGGCTGATGCCACCACCGTGTCGTAGAATGTCTTCAGCAGCGCCCCTTGTACACCAAAAGACCTGAGCCTCCACAGTAGGAACAGCCTGCGCTGTCCCTTCTTGTAGAGTGCATCGGTATTGTGTGACCAGTCTAGTTTATTGTTCAGATGAACACCCAGGTACTTGTAGGATGTCACCATCTCAATGTCTGTTCCCTGTATGTTTACTGGTGCTGTGAGGGGTTGTCCTTGCCTGCGGCAGTCCACCACCAGCTCCTTAGTTTTCCTCGCGTTGATCTGGAGGCAGTTCCGATGGCACCAGTCCACAAAGTCCTGGATAAGTCCTCTGTACTCAGCTTCATCTCCGTTGGAGATGAGGCCGACAATCGCAGAGTCGTCAGAGAACTTCTGTAGATGGCAGTGTGTTGTGTTGTGTGAGAAGTGGCGGCAGTCACTCAGGAGGTAGAGCAGGTTGTCTAATAACCGGATGGTTGGCGGTTCGAATCCCGCTCTCCCCAGATATCCTGCCGTTGTGTCCCTGGGCAAGACACTTCACCCGCATTGCCTCCAGTGTCCATAAAACACTGGGTATGAATGTGTATACAGTGATCCCTCACTTATCGCGGTTAATGGGTTCCAGAACCGACCGCGAAAAGTGAAAAACCGCGAAGTAGCGTCACCCCCCTTTGTGGAATTCCAGGCTGATCTCGTTAGTTTTTTGATACATAAAATAATGTATAAATAATATAAATAATACGTACGTTCATTCTCTCACTCTCTCTCTCTCGGGAGAGAGAAAGAGCGAGAGAATGAAAAGAATCTCGCGAGAGTGCATCTCTCGCGAGATTCCCGAGCCGAGTCAACACGAGAACAAAATCTAGAGTCGGGAGCGATCTCTTAGGGGGGAGATGCTGGCCAGCGAATTAGAGAGGTGAATTTTGAGTTGTGCGGGCTCTCCGTGTTGATACGTGATGTTCTAATGTATTTTTTCTCAATTTTGAATTTTTGATGAATATTTTTGAAAAATCCGCGATGCACTGAGGGTGCGAAAGGTGAAGCACGAAGTAGCGAGGGATCACTGTAAATGTTCGGTGGTGGCCGGAGAGGCCGTTGGCACGGATTGGCAGCCACGTTTCCATCAGCCTGCCCCAGGGCAGCTGTGGCTACAGTTGTAGCTTGCCACTACCATTGTCTGTCTGGAGTGAATGAATAATGTATCTACTTGTAAAGCGTCTTTGAGAGTCTATGATAAAGCGCTATATAAATCTGATGCATTCTTCTTCTTGTTATTATTATTAAGTCTACAGTATAAAGGGTGAACAGGAAGGGAGCCAAAACCATTCCCTGGGGGGCCCCAGTGCTACCAATGATCGTGTCGGACACACAATCCCAGGTTCTCACAAACTGTGGCCAGTTAGTGAGGTAGTCCAGGATCCATGATGACAGGTGCTGGTCCACCCCTGCACACAGCAGCTTGTCCTTCAGGACAAGTGACTTCTCTTCCGGCTTTCAGAGAGAGCAGACACATTTTCTCCCCTCTCCCCACTCCTTTCCCCTCTTCACTATCCCAGCTTGCTGTGTCCTGTCTAAGTTCGCTCTTCTTCTGGCTGAATCTCGATCCAAATGGAAAATTATGGAATTGATGAGTGGGCTTTAATACTATTGACACCATTTTACAAAAATTCGGGCCAGGGGGAGCCCCAACGGAGAGACTCATGGATTGGAACTCATGTGTCTGCGTGATTCGACTGAAGATGTGGAAGACATCTACCTGTTTTGGCTTCATGATCACAGGATTTTCTGCTGGTTGGCTCTAGAGTTTTCCTGGTGTATCGGAAATTTAACTGGAAGAGCTAATCAAAATGCGGACCCGGCGTAGCTGTTTCTTCGACAATTCGACCAGCTGGGGAAAGCACTGATAGTGGCAAATGACTTTGGAAGGGGAAACATCTGGAGTCGCTCGGTGCTCTCCAAGGAATGATTTTAAAGCCTATGTAATTGTAATTGTGATGCTCAGAATCGCATGAGAGAGGAAATTTCTGCTCTAAGTGAACTGTGCTCATTTGGCCTTGATTCGGCCCCCTTGCACTCATTCCTCCAGGGGGGGAGATAAGGCAGAAGAGAGTTGGCTTTGCTTTCTTTAACCCAAACAATTAACATCAATTGCTGTTGTTCAGCAGACCGGACTCTTCAAGGACAGCGCTATCATGTGTCTAATACAGAACTTTGCCATCTGGCATGCACGAAGAGAGAGAGACTCTGGGACATGCTTATCTGTGTTTTGAAAACATGAACATAACAACTATCCGTTGCCAGGAGGCGCCCCCCTTTGTTGTACATCAGCAAATGATACATTCAACACTGCACTCACACTGATTATTATTTACATGCTGACTACACACACACTGGTCTCTCATCGCTCCTTTGTATTGTGTGATTTGTTAGTCTGCTAATTGTGCTTAGAGGTTTTTTTTTCTATGTAATCACAATTCTGATTATCTATGTAATCTTTATTTTGATTAACTATGTTTTTTCTCTCTGCCTATTGTGTCGTTCCCTCCCCCATTCCCCCTCTTTACCCTCCACTGATGACAGGCGCCCTCATGGCAGCCGCGTCATTGGAGGCGCTTATCGCGCGCCCAATGTCAAGTCAAATTCCTCGTTTGTTTACATTGTAAACATGCTTGGCAATAAAGCTTTCTGATTCTGATTCTGAGGATCATCGGTTGGATGGTGTTGAAAGCACTGGAGAAGTCAAAGAACATGATCCTTACCGCATTCCCGGGCTTCTCCAGGGAGAAGTTAGAATTAGAATGAAGTCTAAATCCAATTTGAATGCTGATTTGGTCAATATACACTGGTCATTGTAAAATTAGTTTCAAGTACATTATAGGTTAATTTAAATATGAAAAATAAGGAATATTTAACCACTAACTTGAAAAAAAAAGCCTAGTTTTTTATTGGTGTGTACCACCACCAAAGGCGAAATACCAAATCTAAAGTTTGTTTGCTCTTGGCAGTGGCGGCTTTGCGTGGTTATAGCTCCTACACTCTCTGCACGTCGAAGGACATAAATTACTTTGACCCCACAGGAGCATATTTTGCATTAAGAATGAGGAAATATTTGCAAGATAAGTTACTTCTAATTTTTTTGAAAATTGACTTTAAGTAAGGGAGGAATAACTCAAATGCCTCAAAAGTAAAAACAACGATGGCATGACAGGTACAGATTGAAGATGGGCTGGTTTACCACTCAAGTGGTGGCTCAGTTGGTAGAGCATCCACCCCACACCCGGGAGGCTGGGGTTCAAATTGTGGCTTGGTCATACCGAAGACCATATAAAAAAGCATAACTTGGTGCTCAGCAGTAATAGAATGGAGGAGGAAAATTTTTGGCAGCGATCCCTCTTATTCTATATATGTGTGTGGTTATCATTGTAGAAAAGAGAACCGTAATTTCATTCAACTGTACATGATTGGCTGTATTGATTTGAATGACAATAAAGATGGCTTATCCTTATTTACTTCAAACAATGTTCTCAACCCCATTTCTTCTACTTCTGTCCAGTCATGTACACAGACCAACAAAACAGTGAAAGGAGTATTTCAACGATGCTGAGGATTGTTCTTTGTCTGAACTCTCAAGAGACTAGAATAATTATTTTTCCATGAGATATACACACTGTGAATTTTGTTTTCCTCTATAATTTTGTACATAATTGAATTCAATACCCGTGAGGTGTTATATTGCCTCAAAAACACACTAAGCTGATGGGAAACACACACACAGGGAGAAGTCTAAAAATTTGTCTCATTGTTGACTTGTTATATCTGTGCCATTAGACGACTTATCTGAATGCAATCTGTGTCTGTCTGGATAATGCCGGATTGACTGACGCTGCCAAAACCCAAAATAATTGCCTTAAAAATAACTCAAATAAATCGCAGAAGATATGTGCATCCACACACAGACACACAGTAACACACAGACATTTACTGTTAAAACACAAACAGACATATACTATATGTACTCTTGCCAGAAATGGACTACAAAGGACTTGGCAGTTTTGTGTTTGCTTGTTGAGCTTTCATTAAATGTGATGGAGGTGTGAAGGGTTTGTTTGATCATTGTCTCATCCACATCCCAATTACTCCAGTTAGCTGCCAATGCTTGTGGATAAGGAAGCTAAGATAACCTTGAAGTCCATCTTCCCTCCCCCACTGTATTCACTTCAAATTAGGACTTCTGTATGCTGGCTTTAATGGACTTTTAAGCTCAACATATATTTAACTTTGGACTGGAGAAAGTAGTGGGGAATAGGCTCTTTACAGAGCTTTAGATGAAAGGGATGCCATGTATCTACTGGTCTTTTCTTGTGTGAAATGTAAATTCACACAAGTCAACAGATATAGAGCAAATGTGAAAGATTGTATGTTGGTGGCAAGGAGATAATAACATGGAGAATAAACAAAAACAGCAAGATCTGACTGTCTGGAGAGTCTTTGAAAGGCATGCTGTGACAATCATTTTTAAAGGGGTCACTGGGAATGCACTTTTTTCACATTTTAATAGCTCATCATACATGTCTTAATGAAATGTTCGTGACATATTTTGGCCAAGTTTTCTTTAATTATTTGATTATTGCAGCAAGTTTGAATCATCTTTTGCAGCCTTTCAGAAAATGGCTGGTTTCTTATGTCACTGTTGCTAATCTTAGTTGGCTAGATTCTAGCACCGAGCTTGGATCTAGCCAACATTACATTACAAATTTAAGATAAGATAAGATAAGATAAGATAAGCCTTTATTAGTCCCACAATGGGGAAATTCCAGGATTGCAACAGCACAGGGATAGCAACACTCAGAGAAACAATCAGAAGACAAGAAAAAAAAACCAAGAGCAGAGAATATACATATGTACATATAAATATATAAACACACAGTGCGGAGCATTGTAGCTAGATGGAATAAATATATAAACACACACAGTGCGGAGCATTGTAGCTAGGTGGAATAAATATATAAATACACACAGTGCGTAGCATTGTAGCTAGATGGAATGAACAGCATAACCGTCTACTTAGTTATCCTACATGGTATGATTATGTACCCATACATATTGTCACCCTCCGTAGCGACCGGTGTTTTCCTAGTTGTATACCGGAGGGGACCATTGTGTAAGTCTATTGCGTCTTTTGCATTCAATACTATTAGGTCATCACGTTTTTTTGCTATCTCTGCGAGCAGCCCTGCTTAGGTTATATAGTCTGACAGCCGTAGGTAGGAAGGACCTGCGAAACCTCTCGGTTGCGCACCTAGGATGATGTAGTCTGCTGCTAAATGAGCTCCTCAGTGCGTTCAGTATGTCCTGCATAGGGTGGGACTCGGACTCCAGCAGAGATGACAGTTTAGCCACCATCCTTCTCTCTCCCATCTCCTCCACTGGGTCAAGGCGTTGCCCCAGGACAGAGCTAGCTTTCTTGATTAGTTTGTTCAGTCTCTTCCTATCGGCTGCTGTAACGCCACTCCCCCAGCAGACCACTCCAAAAGTGATGGCTGATGCCACCACCGTGTCGTAGAATGTCTTCAGCAGCGCCCCTTGTACACCAAAAGACCTGAGTCTCCTCAGTAGGAACAGCCTGCGCTGTCCCTTCTTGTAGAGTGCGTCAGTATTGTGTGACCAGTCTAGTTTATTGTTCAGATGAACACCCAGGTACTTGTAGGATGTCACCATCTCAATGTCTGTTCCCTGTATGTTTACTGGTGCTGTGAGGGGTTGTTCTTGCCTGCGGCAGTCCACCACCAGCTCCTTAGTTTTCCTCGCGTTGATCTGGAAGCAGTTCCGATGGCACCAGTCCACGAAGTCCTGGATAAGTCCTCTGTACTCAGCTTCATCTCCGTTGGAGATGAGGCCAAAGCCAAATTTACATTAAATTTACAAATTTACATTAGTTAGCCTGAGCTAACTAATGCAAATTTCACTGTAAAAAAGAATTAATGAAATAATGCATCACTGGTGGACATTGTGTGGTTTCAGTGGTTGATGGGATATGACCAGTTCCTGGTGTACTGTAAGCAGAGAAACATTGTGAATGAACTAAGACTAGTGGCTAAACTGCTGGCTTTAGTTAGCTGCCTTGGTGGCACTAACAGTTCGATGTAGCATCACAGTAAAACTGTAATAAAACAAGCCAGAATGACATGAGATATGTATGTTATTCAGTGGCGGGACATCTGGACAAGCCTTCTCTGCTAGCCGAAACAATACATTTACACCCTACATTCTTGTATTTGTTCCATGAGGGTGTGTTAAATTATTTCCAATAGTCTATTCTCTTCATTTCCTAGCTTTTCTCTAGGTTGCACTGCTTCCAGTAATGCAATTCATGTTAGTTTTTGTACAATCATATTTCAATCATCATGTGTTGCCAGGGTCAAAGAAATCTCCCTTGGGCCATCAGGGAAGGAGTGTACAGGGATCATACATTCAGTCTTCAATACAATATATTGAAATGAAAACTGTTCCTTTTACAGTATAGAAGGCATTCAGTAATGTCAGCATTTTGATGTCCTTTGATTGGATGGTCATGGTTACATGTTCACTGGTCTGGATCTATTTGAGAGTCTCATTGGTTCTGCTGCTGAGAGCACAAAGACTGTACCTGGCTGGTTGACACAACCAGCCGAGGGTGGTCTTTCACCAGGACTTCAGCTCTAGGACAAGATGGTGGATTGCAGATAAACTCTATGGTAAACTCTAATTGATAAACTTTAAAACAAAGCAGAGAAGTGTTTCTAACAACATTTCATGCAAGAAATTGTACATGCAGTTAATGAATCCGCTGTTATTTTACATAAAAAAGCACTGGTTTAAACATTCACATCAGCAAGCTTGCAGCCATGAGCATGACAAGCATGACCTGCAAGCCAGAGCCGCACAGCCCAGCCAGGGATGCAGCGAGCCTTGTGCTTGAGCAGACGGATAGCAGAGCAGACTGGAGGTGGAGCATAAACACAGCCTAAGGCACGGTCGCACACCCACAAGCCGAAAACTCACCAGGGATCACCACAACTTCAGGAAAAATACCTTTATTAATGCAACTGCTGAAGTGATGGGAGACAAAAAGTGAGATTCATACTCCCCCAACACACACACGCACACACACTTTTATATTTTTGTTATATTGATGCTTATACCAGGGATGGTGTGCGCAGTGCAGCTGTTAGAGAGGGAGGCTGCTATCTTGCCTCATTATGTTACATTTTTATGTAGTATTATTGGTTGTGTAACTGTGGTGATGATATTCAGAGGTGGATCAAATCACTGAAGGTCCTTGGGGCAAATGTGTGGTGTAGTGTGTATGTGACGCTGTACCCGCCCACTGGCGTGACGTCAGGTGGGCACGGCCCACTGTGTATATAGTTTTGTGTGTCTAATAAAGAGTAGTTTGCTGTTCAGTTCAGCACAGCTCCTGTCTCACATTATTCATACATAACATTTGGCGACAAGGTAATTATGGAAGCGTATGGGCTACCTCAACCCCAGTGCCATTTCTGGAGGGCTGCACGGTGGCGCAGTGGTTAGCACTGCGGCAGCACAGTTTACCCTTGGCCGGGGGATTGTGGGGATCGTGGGTTCGATCCCAGCCCCCGACCAACAGTGATCTGTGTGGAGTTTGCATGTTCTCCCCGTGTTGCGTGGGTTTACTCCGGGATTTCTCCGGTTTCCTCCCACATGCCAAAAACATGCATGTTAGGTTAATTGGCTGTTCTAAATTGTCCCTAGATATTTGTTTCCTATAGGCCCTTAGAATAGAGGGTTAGTATTAATGAAAGCGCTTTGAGTGGTCTTTGTGACTAGAAAAGCGCTATATAAGTGCAGGTTAGTTAGTTAGTTAGTAGAGTACACGGGAGAACCGGTGATCCTGTGGCCGAAGTGGAGGGCCATGTTTCAGGGTTACATCGGGGTGCTAGGCCTAGGCGGACTTGACGGGAGAAAACGACGAGCACTCCTGGCCCATCATCTTGGTGCGGCGGGCCGAAGAATTCTTGGTATGTTGGGAGAGACGGGGCGCTATAAGGATGCTATTGAGCAGTTGGCCAAATTTTTCGCCGGGCAAATGAGGACCACAATGCTGTGGGTGGCGGGAGTGTTGCTGTCAAATGAGGCTAAGCTAGTTAGCTGGGAGAAGCTAACAGCACAGTCATTGGCTATCGACGGACTAGCCACGAAGCTAACTGCGCACCAAAAGAGGGCTCCAAGCTACCAACTGGGCATCGAGGTGGGACTGGGGGAATCCCCGGTCACTGAAGAAGACGGGACAGCCGTGAAATGCAGGAAGGTGGAGGACTGGAGCGCTGATGAGCTGGACGGTGCGGTGTGCGATGACAGCAGAGAGGGAGCGCAGCAGGAGTCATCCCTGCAACTGGAGGCTAGGCAGCGAGTGAGCGGGACCATGGAGACTGAGAGCCCCGGGGAAGAGCAGCAACAGTTGGGCGTAGAGACGACACAGCAGAACTCCTGGGATGAGGGTGCTGAGAGCAGCAACGAGGTGCATGGGTCGGAGAGTGACGCCGACCAGAGCAAAGCTGAGAGCCCCGGGAGAAAGCAGCTACGACTGGGCATGGAGACAGCGCAGCAGAGCGCCTGGAACAAGGGTGCTGGGAGCAGCGGCGAGGTGCCTGGGTCGGGAAGCGACGCCGGCGAAAGTGATGCGGTGAGAATTGGGAGAGAGCAGCTATGGCTGGGCACGGAGACAGCACAGCAGAGCGCCTCAGACAAGGGTGCTGAGAGCAGCAGTGTGGTGCCCGGGTTAGCGAGCGGCGCCGACAAGCAGGCTTTGGGTTTCCCAGGAGTTCGGCCACAGGGGGCCGGAGTGTTTAGAGCCATGACAGCAGTGCTGAAAGTGGTCGGGAGAGGGCCAACGAGCACGGAGGGACGATGTGCCGGACAGCAGCGTGGCGGGTCCTGAGGAGTGACACAGTCAGTGGTGAAGAGAGACATTAGTGCAAGAGAGATTGTTTTTGATCCCGGAGGCAGACGGCAACCACGGGCGCACATGTCGTGGGGCTGCCCGGGGCCTCCGAGCCGGTCTTATCTTCAGCGGCCAGGGGCGTGTATGATTTTGGGCTGCCCTGGGCCCCCGGGCCAGTTTTACCACTGACTGCCAGTGGACAGAGGTGTGACTTGAACACTATTAATGTAAATATGTATATTTGCTGCTGGTGTGCATATGAGTGCGTGTGATATGGGATTATTTTATATATTTTAGAGACATGGTCCAAATTTTGTTATTCTTTTTGTTGGGTGTGTTAGGATATTTTATTACAGTTAATTATTTGTCGTTCCTTTAGTGCGTGATTCGGGTCCTAAATTGGGGAGGGTCTCAATTGTGTGTGTGGTCTTACATTTTTGTAAGGGGGAGGGGAATGTGGTGTAGTGTGTGTGTGATGCCGTACCCGCCCACTGGTGTGACGTCAAGCGGGCACAGCCCACTGTGTATCCACCTTATTCCTAGGCCCCATGATGCCTTGCGTGAATTATGGTAGCAACTTCCGGTACTAGTTTAGAATGTATTGTTGTCACTGAAATGGGTCACTTTTCCTTGTTAAAAAATAATGACTTTGGCATCAAAAATGTGGGAACACGGCCTTTTGCACCTCAAAAACAGTAATATAATCATACCACATCCCACGACTATGGAGGGATGAGAAGATGACCTTAAAAAGTGGCCAGTAGCTCCATGGACAGTAGCTCCATTAGTTAGCTCCGCTGCTAACATGCTAATGCTGTAAACAAATAAAAGCTCTGAGATATATCAATGTTTCCACCGCAGTAAAGTCAGCTGCATTTTGTTAAAATACGTTGGACATAATCAAATTTACCTCAGAATAGACATAGAGTCTAGTCAGAGCCACAAAGAACAACAACACTTTGCTTGGTGTTTTAAATTTGGGGTAAAATGTCAGATCTGTGACATTCATACAAGTGAAAACATACCTGGTGCTGCAGTGTCTGTACCACCGATCACACGAACAATCCTTTAGTTTTCAATGCATGATCTCCTTATTGCTGTTGAAGCCACAGATTTAGTTGTGCTTATCTGTGAGGAGCCTCACACCACGAACAGCAGCAAGTACCAGAACTACGCAAAAACATTCAAAAATACAAAAAGTGCTGAAATTAGCTGCCACTTGAGTGCAAAACACGTATGTGGACTATACATTAAAATGAATTTGAAAAACTTTTAACAAAGCTATTTTAAATGGCCCTGCTACTCCACTCTTACTGACTGATTTAACACTAAGTCAGCCGAAACCGGAGGCTCCTCCTATGATCGTTCCTACAGCGGCACCCCCAGGAATAAGGTGGATATAGTTTTGTCTGTGTCTAATAAAGAGTAGTTCTCTGTTCAGTTCAGCACAGCTCCTGTCTCACATTATTCATACATAACAAAATGCATGGTCACTGATATTGCATCCACTGATATTATCGACTGTGGATTAGTGAACTAGATGGAAACAGTGATGTCTATTAGGGAGACTGAAATCTAAAGAACAATAGGAGTGGAAGCTTCATAGTACCACTGTTCGCTCTTAAAGGGCTGATGACACGATTTTGACATTTTTTAGGATGTTGTGTAAACCCAAAAGTCATTGTCGATGATCAATATAATATTTACAACCGCACCTGCATAAACTAGTTATCATCGAAAAACCTGCAGCCACTGACTGGACTGTGGTGCTGCCCACCAAATTAAGGGCGGAACCCCCATGACGTAAGTGGGAGAACGGACACCGGTGTTGATGACTGGAATGACAGCAGCTTTGTAGCTCACAGTTTCTCTGGTTTCTTGTTTTAATTTTACGGCTATGCCTTCGCGTTGTGTCGCAGGCTTAGATAAACAGCAGGCCGTGAAAGACCACATCACACGCTTCAGCTCCAACTGTCATAAGCCTCCTTGTGTGCTTTTATGCAGGAGGAGCGCACGAGGAGGGGAAGGATTAATGGATTTACGCGCAGCTTTGACCTACTTTCTGTGATCTCATGCTGACATCTCACCGGTCCGGCCACGTCCCCTCTTTCATTATCACCAGTTGATTCAAACTCCTGCTGATCATGTTTCCTGGTCCTAGCCCAGGTGCTTCTCATCACACCATCACCAGCAGTGCATGTACTTCGTGGCCATTTACCAGTAACACACTGCTGGTCCATAGTATTGTCATCTGTGCTGTTTGTCTGCCAGTATTTTCAGCACTCTGACAATGTGTTAGTCACTCCATGTTCGCTGTGGTTCTCACTCGTCCTTGAAGCGATGTTGGCTCTGGGGTGCACCTGTGGTTAACATGTCTCCTCTCATTCGTTCTCTGGGCGATGCTGGCCCCTGAATGCCATCAGTAAGTGTGTTTATGTTTTTTGTACGTCTTCACTTTTCAGGGAACTGTCTGTCTTTCTGTATTAAATGTGCTGTGGTGAACCCTGCACATAAATCCTCGTTATTTCATCCTCCCTCTCCGTGCCCTGTGTAAGAGCGCAAGGAGGGTCATGGTGAATGGATTTACATGCAGAATTCACCACAGCACATGTATTGAACATAAGAATGATGACAACAGTTCCCAAAAAGGTGAAGACTTACAAAAATAAACAGACACACTTACAGTTGGTGTTCGGGGCCGACATCGCCCAGCGAACATGGAGAGGAGCTGTGTGAACCATGGTTGCACCCCAGGGTCGACATCGGTTCAAGGGGCGCAACAGAACCACGGCTGTGTGGAGTGGCTAACACATCGTGATAGTGTTGGCAATATTGGCTGGCTGACAACACGGCAGATGATGCACACAAACCATGAAGAGCTGACTCTCAAAGAGAGAGGGTGCGTGTGTTCGGACCGGCTTATCTTGGACAGTGTCCACCTGAAAATGGCTCAAAACGCACATAAAACACATGTACAAAACAAAAACAACAAGAACTCAAAAAATAATCCATAATAAACCTGATGCCTGAGCCACAGAGAATACACTGCTATGATTTTATTGAAAAATCGGGTTTAAATAAATTATATTTATGAACAAATAATTTGTTGCAATATCTGTAACAAAAGAATAACACTCGGTGCTCCCCTGCCGTGTGTTTGTCGCTGCTGCGGTGGGCATGTGTGCCTCTCCACATCACTCTCTGAGTGTGACTCGCTAGGCACGATGCCAGCTTGGCACAGTTCAAACCTATATGGTCTGATGCCCCCAGATTCTTCATTATCAACACATTCTTCGAAACTATAATCATCTGAAGATTGGACAACACAAACCAATTCCAGACTACATGTGCTGGAACCATCGTCAATGTTTTCAACCGCTTCCATCCTGTGTGTACAATGGGTAGCCAAGCGCTGTGTTCTTCTGATGACGTGACAACATGGCCGCGGAGTTTTCCAGCCACTGACGCAGTTGGTGACGTGGTGCTCATGAAAAGGTGGGATATTCGCGTGAAAAAAAGCCTGTTTGACTTAGAACTGCACAAACCAACCTATTTCATCATATTGTGTTATGTGTTGAAAAATTAGAGGAAGTCAAAAACGTGTCATCAGCACTTTAAGCTAACCCTCAACATGACAGTGCTTTTTTCCTTTCAATATACAGTGGAGCAAAAAAGTATTTAGTCAGCCACCAATTGTGCACGTTCTCCCACTTAAAAGATGAGAGAGGTCTACAATTTTCATCATAGGTATACTTCAACTATGAGAGACAAAATGAGAAAAAAAAATCCAGAAAATCACATTGTCTGATTTTTAAAGAATTTATTTGCAAATTATGGTGGAAAATAAGTATTTGGTCACCTACAAACAAGCAAGATTTCTGGCTCTCACAGACCTCCACTCGTTACCTGTATTAATGGCACCTGTTTGAACTCGTTATCAGTATAAAAGACACCTGTCCACAACCTCAAACAGTCAGACTCCAAACTCCACTATGGCCAAGACAAAAGAGCTGTCAAAGGACACCAGAAACAAAATTGTAGACCTGCACCAGGCTGGGAAGACTGAATCTGCAATAGGTAAGCAGCTTGGTGTGAAGAAATCAACTGTGGGAGCAATTATTAGAAAGTGGAAGACATACAAGACCACTGATAATCTCCCTCGATCTGGGGCTCCACGCAAGATCTCACCCTGTGGGGTCAAAATGATCACGAGAATGGTGAGCAAAAATCCCAGAACCACACGGGGGGACCTAGTGAATGACCTGCAGAGAGCTGGGACCAAAGTAACAAAGGCTACCATCAGTAATACACTACACCGCCAGGGACTCAAATCCTGCAGTGTCAAACGTGTCCCCCTGCTTAAGCCAGTACATGTCCAGGCCCATCTGAAGTTTGCTAGAGAGCATTTGGATGATCCAGAAGAGGATTGGGAGAATGTCATATGGTCAGGTGAAACCAAAATAGAACTTTTTGGTAAAAACTCAACTTGTCATGTTTGGAGGAGAAAGAATGCTGAGTTGCATCCAAAGAACACCATACCTACTGTGAAGCATGGGGGTGGAAACATCATGCTTTGGGGCTGTTTTTCTGCAAAAGGACCAGGATGACTGATCCATGTAAAGGAAAGAATGAATGGGGCCATGTATCGTGAGATTTTGAGTGAAAACCTCCTTCCATCAGCAAGGGCATTGAAGATGAAATGTGGCTGGGTCTTTCAGCATGACAATGATCCCAAACACACCACCCGGGCAACGAAGGAGTGGCTTCGTAAGAAGCATTTCAAGGTCCTGGAGTGGCCTAGCCAGTCTCCAGATCTCAACCCCATAGAAAATCTTTGGAGGGAGTTGAAAGTCCGTGTTGCCTAGCGACAGCCCCAAAACATCACTGCTCTAGAGGAGATTTGCATGGAGGAATGGGCCAAAATACCAGCAACAGTGTGTGAAAACCCTGTGAAGACTTACAGAAAATGTTTGACCTCTGTCATTGCCAACAAAGGGTATATAACAAAGTATTGAGATAAACTTTTGTTATTGACCAAATACTTATTTTCCACCATAATTTGCAAATAAATTATTTAAAAATCAGACAATGTGATTTTTTGGATTTTTTTTTTCTCTTTTTGTCTCTCATAGTTGAGGTATACCTATGATGAAAATTGGAGACCTCTCTCATCTTTTAAGTGGAAGAACTTGCACAATTGGTGGCTGATTAAATACTTTTTTACCCCACTGTACGTATGTGTTACCACTGGCTCAGGTATTTATTTCTATTTATGCTTATGATACTTATGTGAACTTTTCTGTTCAGCCAAACAGTCCCAGCAGTTTTACCAAAATTATTAAATGTATTGTGACTTTTTTCAAAGTGATCTCTCAAAATCTCAGTCACCACAACAATGTCAAAATTGAAGTCTTTATATCAGGACCAATGGACACCTTCCATACTTAAGCAATATTATGCGAGACGAAGTACGGTATCAATGAATATAGTAACTGCATGTATATGTCTATGCCTTCATTAGAGTATCACACCCATAGTTTGTATACTCATGATACTATAACAACATTGAGTGTAATATTGCTTTTATACAATAGTTCAGTAAACAAGCACAATTTATTAAATGACAGCAATACTGGACAAAATATTATGATTTGTTTGTTTCACCAGTTATTTTGCACAGCTGAGAAAAAATAGTCCCTTCTAAATGTAGTCAGTAACAGTTGCTAAACATCTCAGTCAGCATGAAGACAGCTATTGTCATTTCACACACATGTAAACAAGTTAAATATTATCATGTCCAAAAGTAATAAGGGTTTATAAAACATACCTGTTGAGTTAGAACTGCAGAAGACTGGAGATCAGTATGTAACCAATGCCGGTAGCTAGCCGATGGCTAGTAGTTAGCATGTGCACTTCGCTCACGTTTCTTCGCATTTTCAGATGACACAAAGAGTCCATCACCACAAAGGTATTGTGGTTTGTTAATTGAGACAATAAATCAAACTCTAGCACTGCCTATTTTTTTTAAACAGATGTGAAATAGCTTAATAATGAGCTTAATGATGAAGGGCAGACAGAAAGTTTTTTTTCAAAAGGGTGGGACTTCTGGGTCACGGATTTATAATTTCTTATCAAACAGCACCTCACTGTGGAAATTAAGGTATCCAAAATTGCTCTGAAAATCTCAGAGGTGATAGTAAATTACTGTTAGTAATTAACGGTTACACAAACACCTTTGAAGCAGAATGATACATATCCAGTGAAGCTGGAGTACAATTATCGTGGAATATAGTAACTCCTGGAATCCCTACTGTCCAGTCAAATTGCCCAGTCAGAACTAACTATTGTATAATGTTATTCAAACAACTCCGAGAGGTACATAACACTCATTGCAAGAGAGCAGTAAATGAAATAAAATGTGGCAGTGACTACATTTTTTGCTGAATAAATTTATAAGTAAGGCACACATTGCTTTCATTAGAGAAAGTTAACAGATAAAAAGATATGATGCAGAACATTATACACTGACTCACACTTGCTCCCCATGAAAATACTCCAAGCAGCATGATGCTGCTCAAAAAATATATATATTTACTTTGAGTTAATTCAGTTGAATTTTATTTTTTTTATGTTTGCTGTTCATAGCATTAAATTGTTTCTTGGGACTGTTGGGTCATGCTGCCAAAAGCATGGACATTAATCAAGAAGAAAAATAAGTTTCAAACATGGAAAAAAAAACAAAAACAGAAAGAAAAAGTCTTGTGTCCCCCGGTGGAGTGGTGTAATAACTACAGTCAATCATTTCACATTATATAAGCGCTCAGGGCATCATGATATTGTACAAGGCTCAGCTGTGGGAAGGTCAGGTGTGCACTGCTATTGACCTCCTCAGTACTCCCCCCCCCCCCCCACACACGCCTCCAACTTGAGGGCATGGGTGTCCAAAGATACACGTGTTGAGATGGGAAGTGACATGAGGTTGCACACTGAGAGGAATTGTACTCTATTGGTCTGTCTGCCTCCCCACTTTCAAGTTAACAATGCTGGATCCATGCATCTGTTCAATGATGCATTGGGTTTAATGCAGAGCCAGATTCTTACTGAACTTTTATCTATTTTTAATGTACATCTGCCATTACACTGCGCACTGTTCACTGTGAATACACACTGCAAACCGTATGAAGTACAGCAGTAAAATGACATTAAAGAAGGCCCATGGAGTGTTTATTTTTCAAAACCTGCGGGGCACTTTTACATATATTTTTTTTTAATTTAGTGGCATTTTAATCTCTGTTTTATTAGGTAAATTAATGAATAGTCACATAAAATATTTAAAACCATTAGGAAGCACATTTTCTTCTAAAAAACTTTTTCAGAATGATTTGTTCTTCATCTGTTTATTCTGTGCTTCTGACATTTAATTTATGCCTTATAAAAAACATTAGCCTTGCATGTGAAGGTGCTCAACATAATCCACTTGCCTGGTTCTTTTTTCTTCTGGTCATTTTTCTGCTGCACTCTTAATCCCCCCCCCCCCCCCGTGTGTGTGTGAAATAAATCCCTAGATCAAATACTACAAGTCATCAGTGACAAAGTCAACACATTAAAAATATATATTTTACTATCTTATTGTTTTGGGCTGTCAAATATTTTCACAGTACCTTGTAAAACTACTCTATAAAAAAGTAAAAACTGGCACTGTGTAGATTTCTTTCCTTCTTGCCTTGAGAGAGAGCAGTCGCATTTTTCTTCCCTCCTCCCCTGCCTTCCTGATCTATTCCCAGCTTTTGCAATGTTGCGTTTTTGTCTGTGTTTAGTCGCTCTTCTTCTGCTGAATCTTAATCTAAACGGAAATTATGGATTTGGAAGCGGCTTAAATGTGCTATTGTCACTATTTTTCAACAAGAATTGGGCCAAGGGGGAGCCCAAGAATTGGAACCTACGAGAGACTCATGGACAGTGGAATCCATGCGTCTATGGAAATATTATTGGCTATGATCTCAGGACTTCTGTTTTTGGATGTGGAGTTCCCTAATGCATCAGAAATTGAAGGAAGGTGAGAGAGCGGATCAAGCGGACCCAGCCAGCTCCTTCATCAAATTCGACCAGTTGGGGAGGGCACGAGTAGCGGCAAACGGTGAACTGAATGACAGTGATTCAGTGAAGGAATACATCTGAAGCCCTGTGCTCTCTATGGAAAAACAGTTTAAGCCTGCATATATAATGGAAGCACAGAATTACACGGGTGAGGACAAAATTCTACTCTCTGAGTGCACTGTGCTGATTTGATTTGATTTGACCTTGTTTGCCCCGTGTTTACATTCCTCCTGACTGAGATTAGCGGAAGAACCAGCTCTTATGTCTACCCATACAATCAACAATCAGTTGTTGTCGTCAGCGGATTGGACTCTCAAGGACAATGCCCATGTGCCTTCTGCAAGCAAGAGAGAGAGAGAGATAGACTCTGAACTCTGGACTTGTTTATAAGTCACATGATTATAACATCTATCCACTGCCAGGAGGCGCCCTCTGCTGCTCACTAACAACTGTTACATTTACACTACACAATGACATGCAAATATACACACACTGCTCTCCCTCCCTCTGTTGTGTGATTGTCCACTAAATGTCTGCTAAATATGCATTGAGGGTTTTTTTGCCTGCAATCAAAATTTCGCTTACCCATTAAGCGTCAATTTGATAAAACATGTTTTTTTCTCTCGCCTATTGTGTCATATCATTTCTTTTCTTTTTTCTTTTCTTCTTTATGACTGGCGCCTAGCGGCTGCCCCGGCCTTGGATGCGCTCTGCAGAGCGTGCCCAAATGCCAAGTCACGTTTCGTTACCTTGTATTCATACATGTGTAATGACAATAAAGTTGAATCTCAATCTCAATCTCAATCTCATTTCCCTGAAGCTTGTGTTGGCCATTTAATCTAATCTCATGAACAGTATGGAGCTGGGCCATAAAGGATGCCTCATTTAACTATGAAATGCAAAATTTGTTTTGTAGTCAAGATTATAAATTAACTAATAAAACATGTAAACTAAAGCCCAATTCATAGTGGCAAAAATGCACTGGTACGTGAGCGAGTGCAGTGGACGCATTCGTGAGCAAACCCTACGTAAAGGGTGAGCGCTGACCGAGCATATGCAGGCCCAAAACAGTGACCATGCACACAAGAACGCGGTGGTCATAGCACCAGGAAACTCCTGCCATCCCAGAGGGGGAAGTATTGAGCAACCCAACAAAAACAGGGAGAAGACAAAGAAGAACTTTGATGCTTTGAGAGACCAAGCAACATGGATGCTAGTTTTGAAGAGTGGTTAATTGAAGAAGTTTGCGGGAATCTCCATCTCTACAACTCACCTCTACGTGATTACAAAGATACAGCCAATGGCGGCAAATTCATGGCGTGAAATAGCGTCTACCATTGGCCGAGACAAATCTGTCTGTAAACAGAAATGGAAGTATCTGTTGGACAGATTTGTTAGGGCCAAATGCAAAACAAAGGGGAGCAATGGTGATGGTATATTAACTGGCGACCGATTAACTGGTGAGGGTAAACAGGTGTGCATGTGTTTCGCTATTACAACATGTTTTTCGCATAACCTCGAAATAAATGTTGTGAATTCTTCTACTGTGAAGTGGCTTGTCTGTCAATTATTCACCCAGAACACCAAAACAGTAAATTATATTCCTACTTGTTTCGTTGCTTTGTGTTTCTCCATAGTTGCTGTTAGATTAACTTGTGACAGCAGCTGCTACAGGTGTAGTTTGGGGCTGGGCAAAATTGTTTCAGTCAATTTCTGGTAAATATACTGTATATCTAAGACATTTTATCCACAAATTACTAAAAGTTAAAAAAAAAAAAACTCAGCCGCCGAGCTCTTCTTTTGTGTTTCATTTGCAGCTGTTAAAACGTTGGGTGATGCTTGGCTGCCGCCGACAATATGGGCATGTGAACTACAGATTATTTTCACTTCGGATGTGCGAAACACGACTGATGAACAGTAGCTGCGGTGGATCAAAAACAACTCTGAATATTGCTGTGTACAAAAACGCAGTCTACAGAACGCAAACGTTTTCCCCTCCGAGGGACTCTGAGCAGCCCTTTAGAAAACTTACTGGTCCAGTGTTCATTATTTACCTCTGCCAAGGAGGTCACATGAGTCCGTCTGGTTGTCTGATTGTTAACATGATTACAAACATTTGGGTTGATCTGCATGAAACTTTTCCTCAATATATACTGCGGGGAAAATAAGTATTGAACACGTCAACATTTTTCTCAATAAACATACCGTATTTTTGGGACTATAAGGCGCACCAGATTATAAGGCACAATATCAATGAACGGTCTATTTGATGGTCTAATTTCATACATAAGGTGCACTGGATTATAAGGCGCATTAAAGCGAGGTAGTCGGATCAGGGAAAAAATTTTTTTTTGCGTGCATGGAAAGAAAATCCTATCAATAGTCATTATAGACACATATAGCGCGATTGTCTGCGAGTGTGAATGACCTGTTCCACGAACAGACGGAATGTTTTTAGTCAGTGGCTGTTCATCGCCATATTGGCCAGAATACTCGGTCGGTACTCACTTGGTACTCGATACGTATTTACAGCCGTATTGGGAGCAGTTTTGATGCCGGAATTTCACATACAAATCCTAATATACGTGTTCTATACACCATCGGCTTTTGGGTATTGACTACCTCGCAGATCTGGGAATTTTTTTTTTTTTTTTTGCGTGCATGGAAAGAAAATCCTATCTATAGTCATTATAGACACATATAGCGCGATTGTCTGCGAGTGTGAATGACCTGTTCCACAAGCAAATGTACATTTTTTGGTCCATGGCTGTTTACATCGCCATATTGGCCAGAATACTCGCTCGGTACTCGCTCAGTACTCGATACGGCTCGCTCTCCGGCAGCAGCCCCGAGAAGTAAACAATGCAAACAAATGCCGGGACACTTGAATTCTTTCGTCCCGAAAATATCATTTTTGAATATTAATTACAGCTAAACAGGAGCAGTTTCGATCCACGATCCATTGGCAGATAGTGGCGTAACTCGCTAGCAATTTAACTTTGAACGACCTGTTGACACCAATATAGCGGTTGGAGTTCTTTGGTTAATCCACCCGGAATGATGGCAAGCTCTGAATTAGTTTGCTTCACTTGGGTTTTGACAGTATCGGTGAGATGGGCGCGCATGGAGTGGCAGATCAATAGGGATGGAGATTTGTGGAAAAAGCCATCCGGCCATTATGTTGAAGCACATATTACTCCGCGAGGCTCCTGATTACCGTAATGCTCCGACAATCCATCAAGCGGTTCGGCTTCGTAGCTTACCAAAGTCGTACTAAAACATTTTTGACAGATTTTTGAGCGCCGTGTACCACATAAAATCGGTTTGGGGTCAGTAAGCACAACCAGAATTAATACATAAGGCGCACCGGATTATAAAGCGCACTGTCGATTTTTGAGAAAATTAAAGGATTTTAAGTGTGCCTTATAGTCCAAAAAATACGGTATTTCTGATGGAGCCAATGACCTGAGATTTTTACCAGATATTAGAAACAACCTAAGTTGTTACTAATTAACATAACTAACATAGCGGTTATGCTGTTTATTCCATCTTACTACAATGCTCCGCACTTTGTATATATATTTATATATTTATGTGTACGTATGTATATTCACTGCTCTTATTTTTATTTTTCTTATCTTCTTAATTATTGCTCTGAGTGTTGCTATCCCTGTGCTGTTACAATCCTGGAATTTCCCCATTGTGGGACTAATAAAGGCTTATCTTATCTTAACCTTCCTCCTGTGTTAGCTTTCTGTTACCATCCCCGGTGTTAACGGGTCGGTTTTGACCCGTGTCTTAAATCAGCTTTAAAATACACTAAAAACAATAACCTATCATCCAATTTTTTTGTCATCTCTCGGTTACCTTGTTAGGCTTCCTTATCCATGAAAATGTTGGGTTTAATATTTTTGGTGTGGGTCTCTGGGCCTTTTTTTTTTTATCAGTATACCTCTCGATTCTCTCGATTTCAATAAAAAAAAAGAAAAATTATAAATAAAAGGTTGTTGTGTTACCTGAATATTACTGAGGGGTATAGAACACATCTCTGAAATGAATTTGCTTGATTTATTTTTTCATTTTAAAATTAATAACTATAGTAACATCTATGGTGTTATGGGTCAGTTTCGACCCATATATATTTTCTTCAAGAAAATGCAAAAAAAATGTTATCTAGAACTTGGCTCACCGTAAATCTTCTTTTCATTTTTACATGCTGCAAATTGGAGATGTGCCCTTTTTTGGCTCTAATTATTGCTTTATAATCTTTATTTTTATAACCGGGTCGAAACCGACCCTAACACCACAAAGGACATAATTTCAACCAGAGCATTTTATAATGTAGTGAAAAAATTTTTTTGTTTAATTTTGTTGAAATCAAGGTTCCTGACAAACTCAAAAAGCCTTGATGCAATAAACAAATTTTAAGTGATTCTTTTATGCATTTAAAAACTAAAACGGGTCGGTGCCGACCCTAACACAAGAGGAAGGGTAAGTAATCCACCTCTCTCTCTCGAAGCGGTCTGCCCAGAGGCAGGTCCTGCACATGTCAGCCATCTCCACTCCTTGTCTAGCACCATCTTTTTCATTACATGGTATTTCTTTCCTTGCCTGATGTCATCCATCATCATCACTCTCTTTCCATACAAACATACAAAGAAATCAAATTAATCCATACAAAGTAATCCACACATACAAAGAAATCAAGGCAGCTGTGTTCACAAAACAAGTTATATTTAATAAAGTGGAATGACACAGGAAATAAGTATTGAACATGCTTGGTGAAATTCATTTAGTATTTAGTAGAAAAGCTTTTGTTGGTCAAAACAGCTCCAGACACTTCCTGTATGGAGAAACGAGGCACAGGCATTGCTCAGGAGTGATTTTATCCCATTCTTCCATGCAAACTGTCTTCAAATCTTGAAGGTTCCATGGGTGTCTTCTGTGAACTCTGATCTTAAGTTTGTTCCATAGATTTTCAATTGGATACAGGTCAGGTGACTGACTGAACCATTCTAGCAGCTTTATTTTTCTTCTTCGGAGCCAGTTGAGATTTTCCTTGACTGTGTGTTTGGGATCATTGTCTTGTTGAAATGTCGACCCTCATTTCATCTTCAGCATCTTGGCAGATGGCAACAGGTTCTTATCAAGGATGTCTCTGTACATTTGTTCATTCATCTTTCCTTTACCATCTTTCCTGTACCATGTGCTGAAAAACACCCCACACCATGATGCTCCCCCCTCCGAACTTCACTGTTGGTATGGTCTTTTTGGGCTGATGTGTAGTGCCATTTCTCCTCCAAACACGCTGTGTGTTGTGGCATCCATAAAGTTCATTTTTGGTCTCATCTGACCAGACTATATTCTTTCAGTATTTTACTGCTTGCCCAAATGTTATGCAGCAAACTTTAAACAAGCTTCAACATGCTTTTTCTTCAGCAATGGAGTCTTGCGAGGTGAGCGGGCATAGAGCCCACATCGGTTAAGTGCATTACTTATTGTTTTCTTTAAAACAGCAGTACCTGCTACGTCCAGGTTTTTCTAGAGCTCGTCACGAGTGGTCTTTGGCTTTGGGATAACTCTTCTGATAATTCTTTTGACTTCTCTGTCAGAAATTTTGCTCCTGGTCATGGTCGGTTTATGATAAAATGATGTTCTTTCCACTTCTGAATAATGGCTCCAACAATGCTTACTGGAACATTCAGCAGTTTAGAAATGCACATGTATGTGATGTGATGGTGTGGCTGCTGGCCTGCACCAGCGGTCTCCCCGGCCGCTGCCGGGCTCTGGTGTGTGTTCATGCTCGCTGCATCTGTGCTGCGGCCGCCCCAGGTAATAAGGGTGAATGAGACAAGATAGCGGCGTGCAAGGACACTGTGACCTCTCTAGGCATCAGTGAATGTGAGAGTTTTGAGTGTTTTAATCATCCCAAATGTACAACTTACAACCGAGAGACCTTATTAAGCATCAAGGTAATGTACGCTGCAAAAATTGCGGCGTTCGGGTGTGACTTGGACATTCTATGCCAGCATGGAATACTATCGGAGGTTTCAATGGCAGCTACCTGGGAGAGGAGGAAGCTTAAGCGGCGCGAACGCAAACAAAGGAGAGGAAAGAGAGCCAGAATTCATGCTAGGCTAAAAGCTAACCCCTCCAGACCAGCAGTACCATCGCTCCTACTTTCCAGTGTCCGCTCCCTTGACAACAAGCTGGATGAGCTGCGTCTGCTGAGAGAAATCCGCAGAAAGTGGAGGGACTGCTGTGTGTTTGCATTCACGGAGACATGGCTCCACAACAGCATCCCTGACCCGGCCATTCAGCTGGAAGAGATGACATCATTCCGGGCTGATAGAGAGGCTTCTAGCTCCGTTAAGAGCCGAGGGTGTGTGTGTGTGTGTGTGCTATGTATCTATATTAATAAGAACTGGTGTGTTAACGCCACGTTAGCAACTAAACACTGCTCTCCGTTAGTGGAGTTCCTTATCGTGAATTGCCGGCCATTCTACCTGCCGAGGGAATTCACCAACGTGTTTGTAGCTGCTGTTTACATAGCTCCTAGCGCTAAAGCTAATGCTAACGAGGCACTCGGAGAGCTGTATGATGCTCTCAGTGAATTTCAAACTTCACATCCGGACAGTTTTGTGGTGGTTGCAGGGGATTTTAATCACACCAGTTTAAAGACTGTGCTCCCCAAGTTCAAACCATGTGTGGACTTTAAGACCAGAGGAGAGAATATGTTGGACTTGGTGTACACAAACTTACCAGATGCATATAAGGCAACATCTTGCCCTCACCTCGGCCATTCTGACCACCTATCCGTTATGCTGGTGCCTGCCTACAAACCCTTACTGAAGCGCAGCAGGCCAGTAGAGAAACAAATCAGGACTTGGCCAGAGGGTGCAGCCTCGGCACTTCAGGACTGTTTTCTGCATACGGACTGGGAGGTTTTCAAAATAGCTCAGCCAGGTCTGCGCTCTCAAAGAGAATTAAGACGGTGAAACACGCCTATGCGGAGAAAATCCAGGGACATTTTTGTGACACAGGGAACACCAAATGGATGTGGCAGGGAGTTCGGGCGTTGACGGATTACAAGTCTAGGCAAGGGGTCGATGATGATGATGTTTTGCTTCCAGAGAGGCTCAACAATTTCTTTGCACGCTTTGAATCATCAAACCCGACAATCAGAGGGAGGGCTGGCCCATCTCCACCATCTGTGGGGCCAGTTATCACCATCAACGCAGCGGACATATGGAGGACCCTAATCAGGGTCAACCCATGTAAAGCTGCAGGTCCGGACAACATCCCGGGATGTGTGCTCCGAGTCTGCACAAGCGAGTTGGCTGATGTCCTGACTGACATTTATAACATCTCCCTGAGTCAGGCCATTGTTCCTAGATACTTTAAGACTCCAATCATAGTACCGGTGGCAAAGAAACCAGTTGTGTCTTATCTGAATGACCATCGTCCTGTTGCACTGACACCAATTGTGATGAAGTGTTTTGAATGGCTTGTCAAACCACACATCACAGCCTGCCTCCCTGCATCACATGACCCACTCCAGTTTGCGTATCGTTCAAATCGCTCCACAGAGGATGCTATAGTCACCACCCTGCACTCTGTCATTACCCACCTGGATCAGAAAGACACCTATGCCAGACTCCTGTACATTGATTTCAGTTCAGCATTTAACACCATTATTCCCCAGAGACTGATGGAGAAATTACTCCTTCTCGGTCTGAACACTGCCACATGTCTCTGGATCCTGGATTTCCTGACCGAGAGACCTCAGTCTGTCCATGTTGGAAACAACATCTCCAACTCCATCACGCTGAGCACTGGATCCCCTCAAGGCTGTGTACTCAACCCACTGTTGTTCACACTTCTAACACATGATTGTGTGTCCAGATACGAGGGGAACCAGATTATTAAGTTTGCGGACGACACCACAGTGGTGGGACTTATTCAGAGGAATGAGGAATCAATCTACAGGGAAGAAGTTAGAGACCTGGAGGGCTGGTGCAGGGAGGACAATCTGGTGCTCAACGTGGACAAATCGAAGGAGATGATTATCGACTTCCGGCGGTCACGGCCTGAATACGTCCCTCTCTGCATCAGCAGCTTTTCAGTGGAGAGAGTGGAGAACTTCAAGTTCCTCTGAGTGCAGATCTCGCAGGACCTGACCTGGAGCAAGAATTCCTTGGGGATCAGGAAGCGGGCCCAGCAGAGACTGCACTTCTTGAGGAAACTCAAACAGGCCTCTCTCCCCGTCTGCATCCTCAGGACCTTATCCCTCTGCATAAACACTTTGAACTGCTGCCATCTGGCAAACGATTCCGGAGCATCAGAGACAGAACCACCAGACTGGTTAACAGCTTCCTTCCACAAGCTGTTAGGATGCTGAACAGTTGATCTGGAATCTTTTATACATATTACTGCACTTTATGGACATTATGTATATTATATGTATATTATAGTTCTAGTTAGTGTTAAGTATTTATTTCACTTAGCTACCTTGACTCACTTAGTCATTTTAATTGGTATTTTATATATAGGCAGTTATTATCACCTTAAACTGCAACTGTAATAAGTTAATATTACTGTAAAAACCAAATGTGTCTCAGATATGTGTGAATGGCTGTTGGGGTGGGGGGTGAGGGGGGTGAGTGTGTTTTAAATTATGTTCTTTTTATATATATAGATGCCTAGAGAAACGCAATTTCATCTTGCTTGCACTACAGTTGTATGTATAGCATCATGACAATAAAGGTTGATTGATTGATTGATTGATTGATTGATTGATTGATTGATTGAAAGAGTGTGGGTGAGTGTGTGTGGGAGAGCACGAGTGGATGTGAGTGGGTTAGCGCGCGAGTGAGACTATGTGTATGGGTGACCGTGAGTGGGTGCAGGTGACTCTGAGGGCGAGTGGGTGTGGGAGCAAGATTGATGGCTTACAGGAATGGGAGAGAGAGGGTGGGTCTGGGAGTTTGAGTGTGGGATTGTGTGGGGAGAGGGTGAGTGAGAATAAGTGAGTGCGTGTAGGTGCAAGTGGGTGCATATGAGACCATGAGGGTGTGAGTGCGTGGGAATGGGTGTGTGTGCTGGTCGGGAGGTGCTGGATTGAGGGGGTAACACCTCCTGGCTATGGGGGCTCTCCTGGATGGGGGGGGATGGCCCCTCATGGGGCCCTTGTGCCTTGCTGCTGCCTTCTTTGGGCATGGTAGTCCCTGGGGTATGCAGCGGTGGAAATGGGGTGGGGGCAGGCCTGCTGTGAGAGTGTCTGGGCCCTTGTGCCGGGAGCATGGGACGGTCTCCGGCCCAGGGGATGGGGGTGCTGGCCTCCCGGCTCCTGGGGCTCGGGGGCTGGCATTGGCCCCATTGGGGGTGCAGTGGTTGGCCGGTCCGGGGGCATGAATCTGCCACTCCGGCTGCTTGGTGGCCCAGCCTCCCTTGGCCGTCCCTCCTGGGGTGGATGCCTGGCTGGCTGTCTTGGGGCTTGTTGGCCTTAGGACATTTGTGCTCTGTGGGGGTTTGTAGCATTGTCATGCTTGCTCGGGGTTTCCTGTGGGGGGTGGGGGTTGCTCTGACCGGCCACCTTCTTCGTATGTTTCCTGGCAAACCACTCACATGCACACACTTATTTTGCGCATGCTCTCTCTCTCTCTCACACACACACACACACACACACACACACACACATGCACACATACTTATGTCTTTCCTTTAACAGGTGCAGATACCAGACTCGTGTTGAGATCTCTTCAGTGGAACAGGAACAGTCTGTTTTCTGTTTGAGTTAGTTGTGTTAGTCTGTTTGTCTTCTTTGTCTGTTCCTCTCCCTTTCCTTTCCCCCTCCCACTCCTCCTTTCCCCATTCCCCTCTGTCGGGTCCTTCATGGGTAAAACAATTTAAATAGAGTATTAAAAGTTATTACAAGAGAAGTTGTAAACAATATACTGTACATATACTGTATATGTACTGTATAAAGCTCCTTTTGGCAAAGTAAAATCTGTTTGGCACAATAAGAGAGGCAAATTTCTGTTCTGCTCACCTAGCTGCTTGACAGGACAAGGGGAAAAAAAAGAAATGCATTTGTAAACAATGCTATTATTATGTTTTACAACAATAAGGTTGCAAAGGTCTAGTTAGTTAAGAGTTCTTTGCTTCTACCCATCATGAGTTCTTTGTGGTGTGACAATCTAATATTCACAGACCTTTTTGAAAGCTTTCAGTTTCCCTGCTCTCCTGTGATTACCTCATCTGACACACCTGCTGATTCTGTTGAGCCAGCGTTTATAAGGAAGCGCTCTTCGATGATTCAACGCTGACTTGTTTGAGTATACTGCCTTGAGCAGAGTGTATCTACTTGTAAGTTCCTCTGTGTTAGATGATTATTTACCTGACACGACTCTCTCATCCTCCTTCTCCAGGTTGCTGCCAACGAAGCGGTGCGTCTCCAGGGGTCTCGGTGCGCTCACCAGCTTGTTGCTTCATCCGCTGCAGTTCCTTCTCTCTCTCTCTCTTCCATGTAAGTGGTGTAATTTGGATTTCCAAATCCTCCTCCATTCCTCTAGCTAACCAGTTCTTGTCTCTCCCTCTGCAGGTTGCTGCTCCTCTGGCGAGTGACTGTTTTTTCCTCAAGTTTGCTCTTTTTGAAAATCAATAAACGGTCAGACGTACGTGTTTCTCTTGGTGTTGCACCTTACATTTAGGCTGATTGTCTGGTCGTTATGACAGAACGAGCCAGCCATGGTCACAACCTAGCAGGTGCCACAGCAACAGAGCACACCATGCTCCACCGCCTTGACGTTTCAGAGAGACAGTTGGCTGAACTCACTCAGCAGCTGCAAACCATTACGTAGCAGCTAAGTATAGTCACTGATCATTTGGCCCGCACGTCTGCTCTGGTTGCTCCGCCCCCATCTGCTCCTCCGACTTGTTCCAACATCTGCCAAACTCTTTCCATTCCCACTCCTGCCCTGTATGTGGGGGAGGTGGGGGAATGTAAAGATTTCCTTTATCATGTTCGGCTATATTTTGAGCAGGTGAAGGGGGAGTTCCTGGACGATGTATTTAAAATTCACCAGCTCGTCCTCCTGCTTCGGGGCCGAGCTCTTAGTTGGGCTCCGTCTGTAATCGATAGCCGGAGGAACGCTGACCAACGTTTGACCAATTTGTGACCGATTTTTCCCACACATTTGACTGTACCAAGAGTGAAGGGAATATCATGAGTTGCCTAATGTCGCTCCGCCAGGGCAGCCGGTCGGTGGCCAACTTATCGGTGGAGTTCCGAGTCGATGCGGTGGAATTGGGGTGGAACGAGGTTGCCCTATGCAGCGCGTTCCTCCACGGTTTAAACCCTCGCCTCCTCGACGACCTGGTGGTTCATGCCATTCCTGCCACCCTGGATGGTTTCATTGATCAAGCGGTCGGGTTAGATAACCGTTACCGCGAGCATGCTAGGGAGCACAGCGCCTCCTCTCGCCCATTCGCCATACGTGCACCCTCAGCGGCTGCTGACCCAGGTAAGTCCGAGCCTGCCGCCGAAGCAATGGAGCTCAGCTCTGCTCGCCTTCCGTGGGCAGAGGTTGAGCGGTGGCGGCGGATCGGGGCATGTGCCTATTGTGGTTCATTGAAGCACAGGCGGGACACGTGTAACCTGCGGCCAAAAGATGCGGCCTGTCAGTAACCGTGGGGGGTCTGGCGGGCGGGACACACTCTCATGTCCCCGGTAATTTTTCTATTTCAGCCCTGGTTCAGTTGCCAGGGGTCGAGAGGAGAGTCTCTGCCCTCATTGATTCTGGGGCAGAGGGTAACTTTATCTCCTTCCAGCTTGTTCAGGTAATGGGGGTACCAACTATAACATTGCCGGTTCCTCACCCTCTTCACACCCTTTCTGGCCAGAAGGTGGCGTCCGTTACTCGTTGTACGGCGCAGATTTCCGTCCTTCTGTTCGATAACCACTGGGAGAGGCTTTCTTTTTACATGTTTCCACGTGCCTCTCATGCGGTGGTTTTAGGGTATCCATGACTCCGGAGGCATAATCCTGTTCTCAATTGGGCACAAAATACCATCACCTCCTGGAGCCCTAATTGTTTGGTGACTTGTATAAGTTCGGCCGAGTGTTTGCGTCCCTCCCCGTCTCCTCCCCTCAGGTTGAGCCGCCGGACCTCAGCCTCGTGCCCGAGGTTTATCATAACCTCGGGGAGGTCTTTAGCAAGTCACGAGCATTAGCGCTTCCCCTGTATTGCTCGTATGACTGTGCGATCAACCTCCTTCTGGGCACGCAGTTGCCATCCAGCACCTGAGAGGGAGGCGATGGAGAGGTACATAAAAGACTCATTGAATGCTGGCCTCATTCAGCCATCCTCGGCTCCTCTCGGGGCAGGATTTTTCTTTTTAGGTAAGATGGACAGGTCTTTCAGGGATGGCAATTTTCCGCCGATCCGCGGATTTCCGACGATTTATTTTCAAATTGATCATTTCTGTGAATCGTCTAAATCTGTTGAGAAAATTTTAGGGGGGGGTAAGGTACCTTATTGTTACCGATTTTAGCGAAAATCAACACGAGTACATAAGCGCTCGGTGCTTCCCCGGAAGTCGTCTCCCGCGATAACCCGGATGTGTTGTGTTCAAGCTACTGCTATATTGCAGTAGCTTGACAGCCCTGCGATTGGACCAATCAAATGGCTCGTTGTACGCTTTTTCAAAGATTCATGGCGGCATGTTCTCAGGGATGTGATTTTCTGCTAATTCGCCGAATTCCGCTTTATTTTATCTTCCAGGAAGATAAAGTACGTTAAGTACGTTAGTGGCTTGTGGTCCACGAACTCAGTGAAGATGCGCCCTTTCAGCCAGAACCGGAAGTGGCGTATGTCCAGGTGGAGAGCCATTAACTCTCTGTCGAACACGCTGTATTTACGCTCACTGTCGTGCAAAGACCTGCTTAAAAAAAAGGTGAGCTGCTGCCAAGAAGCGGCAACGCATTGCTCCACGACGGCCGCTATGCCCATGTCCGAGGCGTCAGTAATGAGCGCTGTTTTAACCTCAGAACGGCTGCTCCCATTCAGGAGCCCAGTCGACTCTGTCCGCCGGTTTCCGTTTGAGTGCAGCGTACAAGGCTGTTTGAGCTGGGCTGCGCGGGGGAGGAAAATGAGCTGCTCAAGACTCAATGGAGATTGAAACTGGTGATCTGAAATGAATGCTGAAATTATAAAAAGTAATGGTATGTTGGAATTTTATTTCTATTATGGAATAGATAAAATTAACTGATTTTGATTTGATCAAGTGTTAAAGCATGTGATGGATAATGCTTGTTGGAATATTTACCTCCGCCAAGGAGGTTATGTTTTCATCGGCGTTGGTTTGTCTGTCTGTTTGTTAGCAAGGAAAAGTTATGGACGGATTTTCATGAAATTTTCAGGAAAGGTGTGTAATGGCACGGGGAACAGATGGTTAGATTTTGGTGAAGATCTGAGAGTGCATACCTCCACCAAGGGCTTTTTTGTATTTGTGCAGCAGGATTACACAAAAACTACTGGATGGATTTGGATAAAATTTTCACCAGAGGTGGTTCTTGGGCTAGAGAGGAACCCATTATATTTTGGTGATGATCTGAGAATTCATACCTCAGCCAAAGCGCTTATCTTCTCACAGTGTGTTAGCAACAATACTCCAAAACTGATGGACAGACTTTGACGCAATTTTCACCACAAGTGGCTATAGGCCTACACACAAACCATTACATTTTGGAGTTGATCCATGTCAAACGGAAGGAGCCTTGGCGGAGGTATGCGCTCTGAGTGCTTTTCTAGTTTAGGAATGCTATCTTCTTGGAACATAAGTCAATATTATACAGTAATAAGTGGCATTCAGCTGTTTGTTTTATGTCATGTAAGCACAGTTCTGGTACTTAAAAATCATAAAAACCCAGGAGCTTCGGGGGGCGAAGTGACAGTAAAGGTGAAAATTGGCTCAAAGTTCAATGAGGTAACAGAAACACTCAGACAGTTTCTGAAGAAACCAGAAAAGGAGATGAAGTTCAAAGTTCAGAGACTGACACAGCTTGCTGCCAAAAGGAAGAAAGTTTCACATTAGAAGTGACTTGGTGACCAGTGTAAATAGTGTAAATAGTGTAAAAAACTCTTATAGAACTGTTAAATATGTTGGACTAAAGACAGTGAGACAACATTGAAGAAAAAGTAAGTTAACTTTTCATTAAATTTAATGATTTATCTAAGTCTAGTATTTTATCTTTTTAAATCATTTTTTTCAGTCTAAATTACTTCTGTTTTACTGAAAACCTCCCAGCTTCAGGGGGGCTGCGCCCCCCGGCCCCCCCATAAGTCAATCGACCAAATTAGATTTCAGCTGAAATCAGAATTTCCTGTTGCCATCCCTGGTCTTTGCGTCCAAGCATCGACTACCGTGAGCTGAATTCTATTACTGTCAAAGATAAATATCCTCTGCCCCTGATGAACTCTGCTTTTGAGCTCCTGCAGTGCTCATGCGTATTCTCTAAACTCGACCTGTGCAACGCATACCATCTTGTCAGAATACGTGAGGGGGATGAGTGGAAAACAGCGTTTAAAATGCACCTCGGGCAATTTGAATAACTGGTAATGCCTTTTGGCTTAACTAATGCCCCTGCTGTTTTCCAACATCTGATCAACGATGTCCTCCGTGACATGATTAATTGATTTGTCTTCGTGTATTTGGATGACATTCTGATTTTTTCTTGCTCACCTGAGGAGCATCAAATTCATGTTAGAGCCGTGTTACAATGGTTCTTTGAAAACCAACTGTATGTCAAGGCAGAGAAGTGTGAATTTTCCAGTAATTCCACTTCTTACCTTGGCTTTGTTATAGTGGAGGGGGAGCTGAGAGCCGACCCAGCCAAGGTGAGGCTGTGCTAGATTGGCCAACACCCCACTCCTGCAAGGAGCTGCAATGCTTCTTGGGGTTTGCAAATTTCTATTGCAGGTTCATCAGGAACTATAGTGGGATAGCGCAGCCTTTAACCCAGCTGACCTCCATTATGGTGCCATTTTTATGGACCGAGGCAGCTGAACGGACCTTTGTGGAATTAAAGGGACAGTTCTCTACTAAACCCATCTTGGCTCAGGTCGACCCCCAGCTCCAATTTATCCTGGAGGTGGATGCTTCAGAGACAGGGGTGGGCGCTATTCTGTCCCAGCACTCAGCCTCAGACTTGAAGCTCTGCCCATGTACGCATTTCTCTCGGCGGCTCAAACCAGCCGAGAGAAATTATTACGTTGGCGATTGAGAGCTGTTGGCCATTAAATTGGCTTTTGAGGAATGGAGACATTGGCTGGAGGGACCTGTCCACCCTGTAGTTGTGTGGACCAACCACAAGAACTTTGAGTATGAAGCTCCGCCCATGTACGCATTTCTCTCGGCGGCTCAAACCAGCCGAGAGAAATTATTACGTTGGCGATTGAGAGCTGTTGGCCATTAAATTGGCTTTTGAGGAATGGAGACATTGGCTGGAGGGACCTGTCCACCCTGTAGTTGTGTGGACCAACCACAAGAACTTTGAGTATCTGCGGCCGGCCTGCCAGCTGAACTCCAGGCAGGCCTGCTGGGCCTTATTTTTTTCAGCGTTTTAATTTCACTGTCACTTATAGGTCTGGCTCCCGTAATACTAAGCCTGACGCTCTCTCCAGACAATTTAGCCAGGACCCGGCTGAGCCCCCTTTCCGCTCCCAGCCCGTTCTTCCACCTTTGTGCATCCTGGGAACCCTTACCTGGAAGATCAAGAAGAGAGTGCGCCAGGCCCAGCCCTCTGAGCCTGAACCAGCAGGTTGTCCCCCTAATTGCCTTTACGTCCCTGCCACCCTCTGCAGCGAAGTTATCCAGTGGGGGCATGCTGGACGCTTCGCCTGTCACCCTGGGGTGGTGCGCTCTGTGGATATTATCAGGCGAGCGTTCTGGTGGCCCACACTGCGGCAGGACGTGCAGGAGAACGTGAAGGCCTGCCAATCTTGTGCCTGGAACAAGCCCCCCCCCATTGGTCTTCTTCACCCCCTCCCCATCCCCAGCCGGCCTTGTTGGTCCCACATTGCTGTGGATTTTGTCACTGGTCTTCCCCCCTCCCATGGCAACACTGTCATTCTTACAATTGTGGACAGATTCTCCAAGGCCGTTCACCTGGTTCCCCTCCCTAAGCTGCCATCTGCCTTCAAAACTGCAGAGTTACTTTCTCATTACATCATTAGACTGCATGGTATCCCTATGGACATTGTGTCTGACCGGGGCCCACAGTTCGTCTCTTGTGTTTGGAAGTCATTCTGTCGCTGCCTTGGCACCACGATCAGCCTCACCTTTGGTCATCACCCACAGAGCAATGGGCAGGCTGAGCGTGCCAACCAGTCCCTGGAGGCCGCCCTTCATTGCGTGGCAGCCGATGCTCTCATCTGACCAGGGTGGAGTTTTCACTTAATTCGACAGTCTCTTCGGCCATGGTGCTTTCTCCGTTTGAAGCCTCCGTGGGCTACAACCCCCCCTTTTATCCATGGCTGAGAAATAGGTGGCGGTGCTGTCCGTGGGGGCCCACTTTCGCCGTTGTCGCCAGGTCTGGAGGTCTACCAGAGCAGCTCTCCTCCGTTCCACCGAGCGCAATCGGCGCTATGTGACCACAAGAGGGTCCTGGCGCCGGAGTACAAGGTTGGACAGCAGGTCTGGGTGTCAGTGGATCAGTTCCGCTGAAGGCTGAAGCGCGCAATCTTGCCCCCCGCTTCGTGGGCCCCTTCCCCGTTACCAACAATGTGGGCTACTCTGCCGTCCGGCTCCAGCTTCCACGGGCGCTCCACGCTCATCCCATGTTCCACGTCTCTAAGGTCAAGCCTCTCTCCTCCAGCCCCCTCTGTCCTCCCCTGAAGCTGCCTCCCCCTCCCTGGATCCTCAATGGCCACGTCACTCATACGGTTCAAAAGATCCTGGATGTTCACCGCCGGGGCTGGGGATTCCAATACCTGGTCCACTGGGAGGGCTACGGTCCGGAGCACCGGTCATGGATCTCCAGGTCATCGTTCCATGACAAGGGCATGGTCCGGGCTTACCATTGAGCCCATCCTGAGAAGCCCGGTGGACCACCAGGAGGCGTTCCTTAAGGGGGGTCCCTGTCATGTTCTGGTGAGCACTCGCCCCCACCATCCTGTTTCCCTGCTCTCCTGTGATTACCTCATCTGACACACCTGCTGATTCTGTTGAGCCAGCGTTTATAAGGAAACACTCTTCGATGATTCAACGCTGGCTCGTTTGGGTATACTGCCTTGAGCAGAGTGTATCTACTTGTAAGCTCCTCTGTGTTAGATGATTATTTACCTGACACGACTCTCTCCTCCTCCTTCTGCAGTTACTGCCAACGAAGCGGTGCGTCTCCAGGGGTCTCGGTGCGCTCACCAGCCTGTTGCTTCATTCACTGCAGTTCCTGCACTCCACCCGGTCAGACACAGCTCATCATTCCCATTCCCAGCAGTTCCGACCTGCTGGTTCATCTCCTTTGCTGGGTTGTGAGCCGGTCTCTCTCTCTCTTCCACCTAAGTGGTGTAATTTGGATTTCCAAATCCTCCTCCATTCCTCTAGCTAACCAGTTCTTGTCTGTCCCTCTGCAAGTTGCTGCTCCTCTGGCGAGTGACTGTTTTTTCCTCAAGTTTGCTCTTTTTGAAAATCAATAAACGGTCAAACGTACTTTGTGTGTTTTTCTCTTGGTGTTGCACCTTGCATTTAGGCTTATTGTCCGATCAATATGACAACCCAGCCCTTGTAAAATCTACTTTACTGAAGCGCAGCTACATGGAAATTGTGGTTAAATAAAACAACAAAGTACTTTTATGTCACATTCCACCACTGGCTTTTAGCAATAAGTGTAGTTCCCAAATGTGTTTTAAACTTGCAATAATTAACCACCACCCTTTTCTCTCTTTTCGTCTAGGCAATAGGAAAACAATCCACCCCAAACCGAACCTTGCATCACTATTTACAGAGATGCAGGCTGAAGATCTGGTGAACCAGGACCAGCGTGCGCGGCACATCCAGTTGCTTCTCAGTGATGCTGCGTGGCCGGCGTGTGTGACCCATTCTACTTTTTTTTTTTTTTTTTTTTTTTTTTTACAGTTTCTAAATAGTCTGGAATTTGCTGCTGATTGTAATAAAGAATTTAGTGACTTATGTGTTTGCATCACGATTTTCTATTTTGTCTGTTAAGACACCGGTGGGAAAAGAGTCAACAGTACAAACCATTTATCAGTGACTTTGAAAATAATGGCTCTTTTTAAAGAAAAAGTGACCTAAAACAATTATTTTATTTACTGAAGACTGTATTGTTGGATGTGCCAGTGCAGAAGACACTGCACACTTTAGTGATAGTACCAGTATATGGAGGAATTCTTGGCCATATTAGTATCTGTATTTTCTAATATTGGGTTAGGGAAGGGGTGTCCAATCATGTGCCATGGAGGGCCAAGATCCTGCAGGCTTTACCACCAAATGTCATGAGACTGCTCTTAATTTATTTCTGAATATGTTCTGTATTTTTCCAGTGTTGTGTTATTTTCCTGTATATTGAGTTATGATGTCTCCTTGGTGGTTTATTGTTCTGTTAGTTATTTATGTCTTTAGTATTATTATTATTTTGTTAGTTTCTGTAGTTTGGGATTGATATTTTGTTTCTTTGTGACATTAGTGCCTTACCTCCTCTTCCAGACACTCCCATCCTGTCATCATCTCACTGTCTGTTCCCTAGTCATCTCAGCTGTGAGTTGTTGTTTAATTAGGTCACCTGCCTGCTAATGTAGCCTGCACCTGCCACCCATTGTTTCATCTTTTTCCCCAGCTATTTAAGGACTGTCAGGTTTTTTTTTTTTTCTCACTGCGGCAGTCTTAAGATTACTCTTCCTCCTCGCCACCAGAGCCCTAACCCTGCGCTGGTGAGTTTGTCTCAAGTTCATTCCAGTCTAAGTTTTCCTCAGTGTCTGTTTTTGGATTCTGTGTTTGTGCACTTTTTGGGACTTTGTGTTTCTGTATAATAAATTCCACAAACTGCAGTTCAGCGCCTGGGTCTGTCTCTCTCTGGCCTGAGGGGCAATTCATGACACCAACCAATGTCTTCAACAGCAGATTCCACTGAATTTCTTCTACTGACTGCTGTTCAGTGAGAACACCTGTTTAAGAGACTGGGTAGAAGAGAGAACCTGCAGGGTCTTGGCCCTCCATGGCACATGACTGGACATCCCTGAGTTAGGGTTTAATGGGATTTAATATTTTAACACAAACTGCTTTATGGTTCATAATTCTGTTGACAGACTTACACCAAACCAAAAGTGATTTCTCAAACTGCTGTATTGTTCTTAGATAGCTTTTCCAGTCTTTTAGTATTTAATTTATGTCACTTGGTGGTAACCTTCACACATAAAGCAAAAGTGGAGACACATCTGCAAAAAGTGCAAAGGTTTTTTGTCAAAATTCCTAGTGCTATACTAAATGAATACATGTATAGTTCATTGTTGATGCAGAGAATATATATTTGTACAGTATCTACATGTAGTCAGCAATACTCGATATGATATATATCCAGTAAATCCATGTATTTCTCCATGTAACCTTGTGACTGTGTTATTTTAATTGCTTTTAATCCTAGATCCAGTTTCTTTTGGCTTAAAATCCATCATAGTTGTTAAATATATCTTATTATACCTAACTCAGTACTGTTTACCTGTTGAAATATATATTTTACGACTAATATAACCCCATAACTACAATATGGCACCTGGCAATCAAGTTTTGGCAGCTGATAACTTTTTGTCACGACACCACTGGCTGGAGCAGGTACATCCCATGATGTCTCAACAGTCTCTCCATGATTTTCACACAGATCAGAGCAATTTGTTGCACAGGAAGCTAAACATTTCTACAGACATTCAGAAGTTCTGTAACCACTGCGCGTTCGTGAAACTGGGGTGACATCTCATCACTGGGAGCCTGTGTTGAATGCCCAGACCCACGGTTTGAAGCGATAATTTTGCCACAAGAGAGCCATCTGAAACACACACAGAGAATACATATTTTAGTACCTAATAGCAGAAACTTGCCGACATTACAATGTAGTACGGAGGACTTAAAGCAAAGTAGCATTAGCAATCATTAGCTTACCTTGATATGTGATGTAGTTTGTATTGTCATGTCTTCCGCTTGATACTGCTCTATGACTTCCTAGATGCTCCAGTACTTTTCCAGAGTGTGTCGTCTCGCCGCCTATAGCCTTCTCTGGCTCTCCTTTTTTGCCTTTACTCTAGCAAAAAAAGCCAGAGGCCGCGGTCGCCTCGTATTGTGCCATTTTGTGTTTTGCCTGGGTCGCTTCTTTTACGTAAGGGGAGGGTTACGCCGCCTCCCTGTAACAAATCCCACCCACATCAAGTGGTACTCCGGTGTAATGGAAACACAAGCTGACCGAACTGAACTGAACTGTGCTGTACCGGGCTAAACAGGTACTAGTGGAAAAGGGGCATAAGGCTGCATTCACACCAGGATAGTCCGGGGGTCTCAGTTGGACCTGGCCAGGAATGGCGAGAATTTTCACACCTTCGTTTGGTTTGGTTTGGTTTGCATTCACACAGCACTTCACTCAAGCGGACCAAACTGCTTGGACAATGTCACGTAGTTACAACAGTTGCTCGTTAGTGGCACTGTAGCTGAAACCACCACTGACCAGGAAGAAAATATATCGGCAATGAAGAGAAATCTGGCTCACTGATTGGCCAGGACCAAAAAGGGAAATCCGGTGTTATGCCAAGAATTGCTTGCTTGCCAAGACTTGCATCCCATCCACCAAAACTATAAAATATAACACTACAGCCAGGCTTGTTACCATTTGTGCATTTTTAGAAGTACTCATTATACATTTTTAGAGGTAAAAATTGTTATTATTGTAAATTATCTTTAAATTATGTTTATTCACCAGATATTTTAGTGTTTCAAAGAGGGTTAGAAATCATAGTCATCCAACTCCACATTTTACGATCTTCAAAGTTGAGATTTTGCATTTATGCATTATCGGTAAAAAGTTTAATCACTTTTTCAAAGTTGTATTGACTTTGACTAACACTAAACACCTGCTTGCGATGATGGGATGGAATTCTCTGCAAGCAGGCAATTCTCACCATAACACTGTTCCCTTCAGCCGGGTTGTCATTGTACAGTAGCACAGTACAACAAAATTGTAGATTGGGCCACTAGTGCTCTTACCATAATTTGCATGAACATTCCGTGTCACCATCATGTCACTCAACATTTTAAAAACATCAATATTCTTGCATGTAGCCACAAGCAGCTGAGAAATCTGGTCCTCAGGCCAAATATCTATCAGAGCCTGCATCTCCTCACTACTCCAAATCAGTCCATGATGTGGCGAACATATTTTGACTGCATATGTATAGCACAGGATTGAGATGCTTAGAATTACATATGTGTTCTATGACCTCACGTCTTTGAAGGAACAATGTGTCTGGACCTCCTGGGGATTACAGCAGGAGGAGGAGGTGCCTTTGGCGAGGACTCTGAGAGGATTTCCTGACCTCCTGGGGTCAGATGGAGGACGAAGGGACTTGGGGGGATGTGATAACAATGTGATTCTGTCTTTGATGTCCCAAGTATAAAAGTGGGGGTTTGGGGGAGTTCGGTCTCTTATTCTGTTGAGATGAAGCTGGAGATGTGAGATCATCAATAAACCTGAACTGAGAAATCATTTAGCCTCTTTATTTCACGCTCTCCACATTGGTGACCCAAGACGTGTAATGGCCGGAGACAGTTCCCCCGAACCAGACTCGTCAGGGACCGCTCGAGCAAGCGCGGTCTCGATCAAGCTACCGGAGTTCTGGCAGGACAACCCAGACTAGTGGTTCCTCCAGGCCGAAGCCCAGTTCGCACTCGGGGGAATAACGGCAGATGACACGAAATTCTACCACGTCATCGCCAAGCTTGACAACCGCACAGCTCGATACGTGCGGAGCCTGGTGCAGCAACTGCCCGCTGGCGACAAATACAGCAAGCTGAAGACTGCCCTCATCCAGTGTTTCATGCCCTCAGCCGAGGAGAGAGCTAGGAGGCTCCTAGCTCTGCACGACTTGGGAGGATGCAGACCAGTCGACCTGATGGAAGACATGCTACAGCTGAGAGGCACAGACAACGATGATTTCCTCTTCAAGCACATCTTCCTGAGGACCCTTCCATCGCAGACGAGGGCGACCCTGACAGGCACTCATTTCGTAACCCAGCGGGACTTCCGCGCGCTGGCCCGAGAAGCGCAGTGGATCCTCGACTCCTGCGAGGAGCAGGCGGCCACCGCAGCAGCGGCAGACCTCGGCGCAGCGACCGGGAGCAGCGGTGGGCCAGAGGCGGTGGAATCGATCCCACCAACAATGGCAGCAGCGAGGTCCCGACGCAGCGGAGGAGATGACCTCTGCTTCTACCATTCTACCATCGACGTTTCGCAGAGAGGGCGCGCAGGTGTGTACCGCCGTGCCAGTTCAAGAGCTCGGGAAACGCCAGGACCGGGAGTCGTTAGCAGAATCGGCCCTCGGCGAGCGAAACAAGCTGCTCTACCTCACGGATGTGCGCTCTGGGCGGCATTTCCTCGTGGACACGGGCGCCCAAGTGAGTTTCATCACCCCAACCTACGCTGACCGGCTGACAGGCCCCCGTGGTGACGGAGCAACAGCGGCGAACGGCTCGAGCATTAAGACCTTTGGCGAAAAGACGCTGCTTCTGTCCTTGCACGGCCGCACTTATGAATGGACTTTTATTAAAGCAGCGGTGAGTTTCAACATGTTAGGTGCTGATTTTCTGTGCTCACATGGGTTGTTAGTTGATCTTGCCAATAGACGCTTGGTTAATGCACTCTCTTTTTACTCCATTCCTTGTGCAGCTTGAGTGTCCCCGCCACCAGCACAGACCAACGTCGCCACAGCAGGCGGTAAGTTTCACACACTCCCCGCATAGTTTCCAGCACTCACAGTTCCCACCTTTTCTGCAACAGTTGCGAAACACGGAGTGGAGAACTTTATCACTACTGCTGGTCCCCCCATCTTTGCAAAAGCTCGGCGCTTGGATGCAGCTAAACTGTCCATAGCGCACGAGGAGTTCGCCAACCTGGAAAGGTTGGGCATTGTCCGCCGTTCAAACAGCCCATGGGCTTCCCCACTGCATATGGTCCCTAAAGCCAACGGCTCGTGGAGACCTTGCGGTGACTTCCGCAGGTTAAACAACGCTACAGCGCATGACCACTACCCCATTCCACATATTCAGGATTTTTCGGTACACCTGGCGGGGGCAAGCATTTTTTCTAAAATAGACTTGGTCCGCGGTTATCATCAAGTCCCAGTCCATGCTGAGGACATTCCCAAAACAGCGGTGATAACCCCGTTTGGACTGTTTGAGTTTTTACGCATGCCTTTTGGCCTCAAAGGCGCCGCGCAAACCTTCCAACGCATGACGGATGCCGTGTTACGCGATCTCCCTTTCGTGTTCGTCTACCTGGACGACATTTTGGTTGCCAGCACATCCGAAGAGGAACACGAAAAACACCTCACAACAGTTTTTCGGAGGTTGGGAGAGCACGGGTTAATAATCAATCCAGCTAAGTGCCAGTTCGGGGTGGCGCAGATTGATTTTTTGGGGCACCGCGTCTCCCCAGAAGGGGCGGTTCCACTACCGGACAAAGTGCGCGCAGTGGCAGATTTTCCCCGGCCACAAACAGTCAAAGCCCTACAGGAGTTTTTAGGAATGGTGAATATTTATAACCGTTTCCTACCCCACGCAGCGCAGCTCATGCAACCACTATATGCCGCGCTTAAAAAGCAAAAACTCTCCAATGCAATTGAATGGTCCCCAGAGCGGGAGCGCGCATTCGCGGAGGTAAAAAAAAGCCCTTGCAGACGCTGCGTTGTTAGCTCACCCAGACCCAACGGCCCACTTAGTGCTCACCACTGATGCGTCAGATTTGGCCATAGGGGCGGTTGTGGAGCAGCACGTTGCCGGGGTTTGGCAGCCGCTGGCCTTCTTCAGCAGATCCTTGTGCGAGGCCGAGCGTAAATACAGCGCGTTTGACAGGGAGCTGTTAGTGCTCCACTTAGCCATTCGCCACTTCCAATTCTGGTTAGAAGGTCGGCGTTTCACCGCGTTTGTCGACCACAAACCGCTCACTTTAGCGATGGCCAAAATTTCGGAACCTTGGTCAGGCTAGCAGCAGAGGTAGCTGGCCGCAATTTCGGAATTTACTACTGATATTCAACACGTAGCGGGTAAACTCAATGTAGTGGCAGACTGCCTCTCCCGCGCGGTAACAGCACCAGTCCGCGCAGAGTTAGATTATATACCGTGGCCACAGAGCAAAATAGCAGGGTGGAAGCGCACGCGGCCCCAGTTCACGTGGGGATAGATTATGCGGCCATGGCAGCGGATCAGGGTAGAGATGTGGACGTGTGCGCGCTCCAGTCTGGACCAACAGGGTTAAGGCTGGAGAGCAGGAACTTGCGCGATGGTATGCCCCCCTGATCTGCGATGTCTCTACCGGGCGACCGCGTCCGGTAGTGCCGGCCGCTTGGCGTCACCGTGTTTTTGACTCGATTCACTCCCTGGCACACCCTGGGGTGCGCGCGTCTGTGAAAATGGTGGCAGAAAAGTTTGTTTGGCCGAGCCTGCGCAAGCACGTGAAAGAGTGGGCAAGAGCCTGTATGACTTGCCAGCAGGCCAAAATTCACAAGCACACAAAAGCCCCCTTAGAGCCGTTTCACATCCTGGCCAAGAGATTTGATCATGTACATGTCGACCTCGTGGGCCCCCTACGGTCGTCGCAGGGGTTCACACATCTTTTGACAATGGTGGACCGAACCACACGTTGGCCGGAAATGGTCCCACTGGCATCCACCATGGCTGCAGAAGTGGCCCGCGCATTTTTAACGGTGTGGATAGCGCACTTCGGGGTTCCGTCGGATATTACGTCTGACAGGGGACCTCAATTTGTGTCTGAACTTTGGTCAGCGATGGCCCACAGCTTAGGCGCGACAATTCACCGCACTACCGCTTACCACCCCCAGGCTAATCGTTTATGCGAGCGTTTTCATAGATCATTGAAGGCAGCCCTCAGAGCGTCGCTTACGGATGCAAATTGGGTAAACACACTACCACGGGTTTTATTGGGGTTGCGTTCTGCGCCTAAAGAGGGCTTAAAGGCCTCCCCAGCGGAGTTGGTTTTCGCGCAGCCTCTCCGGCTGCCAGGCGAGTTTCTGCCAGACCATCCGACGCCAGGGCGTCCCCCGGCTCAGTGGTCATTGATCGGCATGGGAGCGGACATGCTTCCGGGCCCCGTTCATCACACTTTTCCGCGTGTTTTTGTTCCCGAATCTTTAGACGACGACTCTGTAGACGACGCAGTCAACCTGGCCCTCCACTCCATCCTGCAGCACCTGGACTCCCCGGGAACCTACGCCAGGATCCTGTTTGTGGACTTCAGCTCCGCATTCAACACCATCCGCCCCGCTCTGCTCCAGGACAAGCTGTCACTGCTCGGCGTGCCTGACTCCCTCTGCAGGTGGATCACCGACTTCCTGACGGACCGGAGGCACCTTGTGAGGCTGGGAAAGACTGTCTCAGACTCTGCTAGCATCGGCACCGGATCACCCCAGGGCTGTGTACTTTTCCCCCTACTCTTCTCCCTTTATACCAACTCCTGCACCTCCAGCCACCAGTCTGTCAAGTTGATCAAGTTTGCGGACGACACCACCCTCATCGGGCTCATCTCCAACGGCGACGAGTCCGCCTACAGGAGAGAGGTGGCCCAGCTGGCGTCCTGGTGCAACAACAACAACCTGCAGCTGAACGCTCTGAAGACAGTGGAGATGATTGTGGACTTCAGGAAAGTCACAACCCCTCTGCCCCCCCTCACCCTCACAGGCTCTCCCATCACCACTGCTGATTCCTTCCACTTCCTAGGCACCACCATCACCAGGGACCTCAAGTGGGAGCCAACCATCAGCTCCCTCATCAAAAAGGCCCAGCAGAGGATGTTCTTCCTGCGGCAGCTGAGGAAGCTCAAGCTACCCACCAAGATGTTAGTGCAGTTCTACACAGCCATCATCGAGTCCATCCTCACCTCCTCCATAACCGTGTGGTACGCAGGAGCCACTGCCAGGGACAGACTAAGGCTGCAGCGCGTCGTGCGCACTGCTGAGAAGGTGATCGGCTGCAAGCTCCCATCTCTCCAGGATCTGTACATCTCCAGGACCCGGAGGCGTGCTGGCCGGATCATAGCCGATCCCTCACACCCTGGTCATGTACTGTTTGCCCCCCTCCCCTCAGGTAGAAGACTTCGGTCCATCCAGACTAAAACCTCCCATCACATGAACAGCTTCTTCCCCTCTGCCATCAGACTGCTGAACACTAAGTGACTTATTGTCTCTCGTGCACTATGTACAGCAGCTCAACCAGACTCATGTCAATCATTACTGTTTTCTTCCTGCATTACTGACTGCACTATATGGTTCTCCACATTATCTGCTGCTCGCTAATATATTTTAACTGCTGACTAGTATTACTCACTCTTATTCTACACTTTATTGCATGTATAGTTTATTTCTTTTATTTTATCATGTTTAATGTTGCAGCATTGCACCGAGACAAATTCCTAGTTTGTGTACTACATGAACAATGGCAATAAATCTGATTCAGATTCTGATTTAAAAAATGCCAAATTTGTTTTTGTCCGGCACGAGGCTCTGCGCCCAGCCCTGCGCCCACCTTACGATGGCCCACATAGAGTGCTGGAAACAGGTGACAAGCATTTTGTGCTAGATTTGGGGGACAGAAGGGAAACAATCAGTATAGACAGACTAAAGCCTGCTTTTGTGATGAATGACGAGTCTGTACGAGCAGCGAGGGCTCCTCGATGCGGCAGACCCCCCAGGAAGCATGTCCTGGAGCCCCCGCAGGGATCAAATAATGATTCTCATCCTCAGTTGGCAGATTCACTGCAAGATGGCGCCGCAGGGGCTGCGAAGCCGGCTTACAGCAAGTTTGGGAGACGCTTGAAGCCCAGACGGTGTGTGGACTAATGTGTGGTTTTGTCATGTTGTGTGGATTATGCTGCATTGTTTCATTCTTCGACGTTTGGGGGTGGGGGGTGATGTGGCGAACATATTTTGACTGCATATGTATAGCACAGGATTGAGATGCTTAGAATTACATATGTATTCTGTGACCTCACGTCTTTGAAGGAACAATGTGTCTGGACCTCCTGGGGATTACAGCAGGAGGTGGAGGTGCCTTTGGCGAGGACTCTGAGAGGATTTCCTGACCTCCTGGGGTCAGATGGAGGACGAAGGGACTTGGGGGGATGTGATAACAATGTGATTCTGTCTTTGATGTCCCAAGTATAAAAGTGGGGGTTTGGGGGAGTTCGGTCTCTTATTCTGTTGAGATGAAGCTGGAGATGTGAGATCATCAATAAACCTGAACTGAGAAATCATTCAGCCTCTTTATTTCACGCTCTCCACATTGGTGACCCAAGACGTGTAATGGCCGGAGACAGTTCCCCCGAACCAGACTCGTCAGGGACCGCTCGAGCAAGCGCGGTCTCCAGGGACATTTTATTTTTTTTTAAACTTTTCTCCTTGGCTTTTTCCGGTAAAAGTATTTCTTGGATCCACGCGGTTGTCTTTATTGTTATTTTCTACCCAAAATGGAGGCTGAAGGACCGGGAGCTCTTCAGCTGAATTGGGATGTTGGATTTATTTAACCATGGATTCCTGCCACGGGCGTGCTAATGTTACGGGTCCCGGGAAGGTGACCACAATAACAAAAAGAAATAGTTTTAAAGCGTGAAAAGACGTGATCCTTCGCGTCTGCTCTTGGGTCTGTAAAATACAAAAAGAGTCTTTGAAAGACAGAACACAGGACCACTCGTGTCTTTCTCCAGATAGTACTCTTATTTCATTTTCATTTTCATTTACAGGCAGCATCACATTTTGTGCTTTATATGTCATCTTCTTTTACATACTGTAAATAATGTTCTTTTTCCCTCAGTCACACAGTGCATAAACTACACTACATCTGACATCTCAAATTTACATACTTCACAAATCACAATTTACTTATACAGGACCTTCAATTACTAGACTGACTCCCATTAATTAGGACAAAACATAGGACTTAACTATGACCTTAGGCTAGTTTAGACATTGCACTTAGATTAGCTGACCTGGACTTAACAAATTATTTTACAAACTTGACAATAGGCAAATATACACAGGACACACTCTGACTATTAATTAGCATCAGGAGACTTTTACATTCACACGGAGCAAAATATACTTGTATTGAGTAAAACATTTTATGTGAGCTAACCGTCTTTCCCAAAGCTAAATTTGACTGGCGCGAAACCGCTACCGCGATGCGGCTCGCCTTTGATCTCCGGCGCCAACTGCAGCCTGAACTTGTATAAAACTTATCAAAACGCCACACCAACATCACAGTATTACTCGTCGCGACACACAGAAATAACACGGAGCTTAAGGCTCTTATTTATGGCATTTTTAACCAAATACTGACCTGTAAAATACAAAAAGAGTCTTTGAAAGACAGAACACAGGACCACTCGTGTCTTTCTCCAGATAGTACTAAAGGGGGGGCCGGAAGTGCACCCTATTTGTTTACCTGGGGTGGAACGACCGCAGTGCCTAAGGTTCCGCTGCTTACTCTTAAATATTTATACAGGGCTACATATCAAATGTTAATATTATTGATCGTCCACAATCTCAAAATATATTTAGATACTCTTAAAATAAAAATAAAATGACAGTCTCTCTGTATTATTTCCAAATGTGGTGCCCTATTTGGGTGTACCACACGCTCCCCAACAACAAAAGTGGCTCCTGACACTTAACAGTAACAAATCAAAATCTCAACACTATTAAAGTCTCTATTCAAAAGTCTCTGGAACGTCTTTCTTTTCATCTTCAGGTATTATCCAAGATCTGATTAGTTTAATAGCAAGGAATAGCATACTGACATGGCAAGTAGTTAGAGGTGAAAGAAGGAAGATAAAAAGGTTGAGGATAGAAAGGAGGGTAGCACATAAAAGGATATGGTGTTGACTGCTGGACACTGACAGTGTTCACCGACGGACGAGTCTGGAAGGCTGGCTGGCCCAGGGACGGATAGGTGAACACCATGTTGGGTCGTCTCTGTCTGGTGGACTGCCTCAGACGTGGTGGTGACTCAGGACGACGGTCTGGCTCTGGACTGGGCACCAGCTCAGGATGAGCTGCAGGTCCGGGACTAGGAGCAGGAACATCTTGGTGGATATGAAGCACTTCCCCGTCGTCGTCTGGTTGAAGTTGGTCCACGTTTTGTTCGCTTTCCCTTTGTATTTCTTGTCCTTCTTCCGTAATATTGTCTCTTTCTTGTTCAGGTTGAATAGGAACTTGTACTTGTCTTTGCTGTGTTGTTCCCCGTCTTCTTTGTGACTCACATTGGACTTGGTCAACTGGACGTTGACTTTCTTGCAGGTGTCTAGGAACACAAAACCAATAGAGGGGTTCGTCTTCTTCCGAATCACTCGCCTCAGGACTGTTTGACTTTTCCAGTGTGTTTTGTCTTATATCGGTAGGTCTGTTGTTTCTCTTTTGTGACTTGGCAACTGGACTTTGAACGATGTCGACTGGTAAGTCGTTGACTTGGAGAAGCAAGTTTCTGTGCAGGGTACGGATGGGACGACTTCCTGTCTCTGGACTTACTTTGTAGACGGGGTTGTCTCCAACCTGCTCCCTCACGATGTAGACTGTTTGTTCCCAGTAGGGCCTTAGCTTGCCAGGTCCACCTCTTTCACCCAGGTTCCGCACAAGCACTCTGTCTCCTACTTGCAGGACTACACCTCTACATCGTTTGTCATAGTTTGTCTTTCCTTTAGAGCTTGACTGTTGACTGTTTGCACTTGCGATCCTGTACGCCTCTGTCATTTTCCTTCTATTGTATTTGACCTGCTTTCTCAGCTGCTTGCTCTGGTACTTGGGGCGCGGAGTTGAAGCTTCGACAGAGGAGGAGTTTACTGGCTGGGACTTTGACTCTGTACTGATCTCTGGCTGTCCCTTGACAGAGACTGTTTCCCGCTTCCCTGATTCTTGGGGTCGCTTCAGACATCCAATTGCTCTGTGTCCCGACTCACCGCATACAAAGCAATGACTACACTCCTGTAAGCTTTGTTCAGTACATTTCGGACAGAGATAGGTTTTCTTTTGGTTGGCTGGAGGCTGAGAACGCTGAGGGGAGGAGTTTACAGCTTTCTGTTCCATGAAAGTTGCCACCATCTTGGTTAGAGTCTCTACTTGTGCAGCAAGTTGTTTGATTGTCTGTGAGACTTGTTGGTCTTTGGCTGTCGTGTCCTTTGTTGCAATCACAGCGCTTTGCGCTGACTTCAGACGAGGGGTTTGTCCTAACCTTCGCTGGTGCTCATTCTCATCACTGATTATCTTTGTGACCTCACTAAGAATCTCTACATCTGTTACATTGTTGTTTGATATAAGAGGTCTTAGTCGTTGCCGTAGGGCTGCATACTTCACTCCCAGGCCTTGATAGACTGTGTGCAGAAACACTTCCTGGATTGTCCTTGGGTCATACGAGATGTCTGCATTGGCTTGTTTTGACTGAAAGATAAGTTTCTGTTTGAGTCCAATCATGCGATACAGGAATTGCTGAGGGGACTCCTGCTCAGTTTGTTGGGCGCACATTAACTCCTGGAATATCTCTGTTGTTGCCTTTTCTCCAAGGTGGGATTGGAGAAAGCCCTGAAGTTCAGAAAGAGCCAGTTCATCTTTGAGTATGAGCATGTCCCTGAACGTGCCAGGCTTTACAATTCTCAGTACCCCCCTCACGATCTCTGTTTCAGAAAATCCTTCTTTCAATCCTTCATTGATCTGTCTTATGAGACTGTTATAACTGATTTCAGAGCTGTTGTCTCCAATTTGTCCTCCAAAAACCTTGAATTCTCTCCGAAGCAGGTAGGAAAGGTCTTTGAGAGTGACATGTCTTTCTGGACTACCTTGTTCCCTTGGCTGCGGTTGTGAATGGCTCTGACGACTGGGTGCTGCCGGTGGTTGGAGTGTCACAACTTCACACAGTCTTAGTCTTTCACCCAGTGTCTCATATGCTTTCCCCAGTTCCTCTACAGACTCTGCGTTTGCGTTCACACTAACTTGGGTGCCTGGTGGAACAGCAGATGGTGATGGTGGATCTGGCAACATCTTGGATGGATGAGGACTTGACTTGGTTGGTATTGCAGCCTGATCAGCTGAATGCGTGGTGGAGCCACTCGTTTGTATCACTTTAGTGAGCAGGTCATCCAACATCAGCAACTGACTCATTCCCTCATCTTCAAGTTTCAGCAGAGTTGGGGACCGTAGATATGCATTGACATAGTCCATACAGCTCTCATTATCGTCTTCACTGAACTGTGTGTCTTTGTCTCCAGCTGCTAGGCTCTTTGTTAGCTCGAAAAGATCCTTACTTGAGAGGGCAAACAAGCGTCCTCTGATGCTCCATATCAGTTCTTTTCGTGCTGTCGACATGGTACTTTAGCTATCTGTAGTTCGAGTGTTGTATTATTTGTACAGTGACTAGGCTGCGTTTTACCTTCTTGACAGCAGTGCAGTTCCACTTTTGGTTGAAGATCCTTTCTTTCTCTTTGATCTTCCTCCTTGGACACCCACTGACTGACGTGTCTGATGTAGCAGCTTGGCAACCGTTGTCTCGTAGTTCTGGTATCACTGGATCTTCCCTCGATGACTGTAGAGGAGAGATCCCGGACGAGCCCCCACAGTTTGTTACGGGTCCCGGGAAGGTGACCACAATAACAAAAAGAAATAGTTTTAAAGCGTGAAAAGACGTGATCCTTCGCGTCTGCTCTTGGGTCTGTAAAATACAAAAAGAGTCTTTGAAAGACAGAACACAGGACCACTCGTGTCTTTCTCCAGATAGTACTCTTATTTCATTTTCATTTTCATTTACAGGCAGCATCACATTTTGTGCTTTATATGTCATCTTCTTTTACATACTGTAAATAATGTTCTTTTTCCCTCAGTCACACAGTGCATAAACTACACTACATCTGACATCTCAAATTTACATACTTCACAAATCACAATTTACTTATACAGGACCTTCAATTACTAGACTGACTCCCATTAATTAGGACAAAACATAGGACTTAACTATGACCTTAGGCTAGTTTAGACATTGCACTTAGATTAGCTGACCTGGACTTAACAAATTATTTTACAAACTTGACAATAGGCAAATATACACAGGACACACTCTGACTATTAATTAGCATCAGGAGACTTTTACATTCACACGGAGCAAAATATACTTGTATTGAGTAAAACATTTTATGTGAGCTAACCGTCTTTCCCAAAGCTAAATTTGACTGGCGCGAAACCGCTACCGCGATGCGGCTCGCCTTTGATCTCCGGCGCCAACTGCAGCCTGAACTTGTATAAAACTTATCAAAACGCCACACCAACATCACAGTATTACTCGTCGCGACACACAGAAATAACACGGAGCTTAAGGCTCTTATTTATGGCATTTTTAACCAAATACTGACCTGTAAAATACAAAAAGAGTCTTTGAAAGACAGAACACAGGACCACTCGTGTCTTTCTCCAGATAGTACTAAAGGGGGGGCCGGAAGTGCACCCTATTTGTTTACCTGGGGTGGAACGACCGCAGTGCCTAAGGTTCCGCTGCTTACTCTTAAATATTTATACAGGGCTACATATCAAATGTTAATATTATTGATCGTCCACAATCTCAAAATATATTTAGATACTCTTAAAATAAAAATAAAATGACAGTCTCTCTGTATTATTTCCAAATGTGGTGCCCTATTTGGGTGTACCACACTAACAAGGATAGTAAGCTAGCAATGGAAGCACACATCATGTTTTCAAGGCAGGGACAACTTTTTCAGGTGAGTGGCAACTTCGCCTGTCTGCATTTCACTCAGACGGTGAATCCATGTCTTTTCATGTATTTACATTGAGTTATATTGTAATTGTGCTGCGCGAAAAATTTGCCCATTTGCGTTTGATGTGAAGGCACCTTTGCGGTAAGCACCACTTTCTCTTCTCACTACGTGTTGGTATGGTTACACAAATGCCGAGGGGCACGTCCGCCCTTTGGTCCGCTGGATACTCTGTTTGCATTCACACGGCAAGTGAAGCGCACCAGACTTCGTTTGCGAGCGAACCAAGACCCTAGTTTTCAGGGGGACCAGACTTCATTTGTTTGGTGCTGTACCAGAGTTCCAGTGCACGTTCAGACTAAACAAACCAAACTATCCGTGGAATACACTCTTTGGTCCTTTAGTCCGGACCAAACAGTGGCTGTTTGAATGTGCCCTAGCAAGTCCCACACCAGCCACTGGAAAGATGTGGGGAATCAAGGTGCAATTTTTGCAGAGCAAGTGTTGAGTTTTTATCCCCACAGCTGGTTAAGTTTGAAAGCTATTTTTGTTCAAGATAAGACTTTGAACAAGTTCCAATTTGTGGATTTACAGTACTGAATAAATTCCTGCCAGTTGTAGCTCAGCAGTATATGCACACTATATGAAAAAGTTACAAGTCTATTAGGTTTTCAGGATTTTTTACAGTCAAAACCATTAAAGTTTTATATGTCATTAATTTATATATTTAAATAAATACCAAAATCTTTCTTTCTTTCTTTCAGGCATATTTACATTGCTGTGAAAAGATTAGGAGCATCTTGTCTTAGAGTGATGCTGAGAAACTGATCCACACTTTTGTTAGCACTAGACTAGATTATTGTAACTCTTTATTATCAGGTTGTCTTAAAACATCTCTAAAAAGTCTTCAGTTGATCCAAAATTCTGCTGCAAGAGTTTTAACAGGTACTAGAAAGAGAGATCATATCTCTCCGGTCCTGGCCTCCCTTCAGAATTAAGTTTAAAATCCTTCTTCTCACTTACAAAGCTCTAAACAATCAGGCCCCTTTTTATTTAAAAGATCTGATATTACCCTATTATTCTAACAGAGCACTACGCTCCCAAAATGCTGGATTACTTGTAATACCTAGAATCTCCAAAAGTACAATGTGAAGAAATATACTCCTCGATGTCAATTTATATTTTAATGACAAGGATGAAGGAGCCCTGCAGGGATACAAATATACAAATATAAAATGACCGTGGCAACTAAACGTGGAAATATGTAACAGAGACACCAACAGAACTGGATATCACTAACAGAATAAGTACTGAAGCAGAGAAACTTACAGGAACAAAGTCAGTAACTTGATGCAGAGGTTGTGGCATGAGCAATGCGGGAGCATGAGACAAACAGCAAACAAAATGGATGACTATCCCCTATCGTTCAACAACATACTCCTTAGTGGCCTCTAGTGGCCGGAGGTGAACTCTACATCCCCCCCAGTCCGGAAACCAACAAACTGGAAGAGGTAGACGGACTCAATCCTGTACCCAATGGCCCGTCTCAGGTTCATAGCGCTTGGGCGGCCTCCTCGGACGGCACAGCTGATGGGGTCGGGGCGATGCTGACGGTGGCCGTGACGCATGAGATGGAACGGTCGGGGTTGAGACCGTCGGGGCAGGCACCACTTGGGTGTCGGTTGCAGAGGTAGCTTCATCGCAGGGTTCCGGCACAGATGTGTCCAAAGCCGAGTCAAGGTGCTCGTCCGCTGACAGCTGAGTACCTGGGCGGATATGTAGAGACTCTCTCGCCAGGGCATAGGGTGTCGGCAATGGGGCAGTTGGTTGCACATGAGAATGGGAGGTCGCTGGTGTGAAGGCACGAAGGAACCGCCGGTTGCGTAAAGTGAGACGTCCCGATCCGTCAACCTTGACGCGATACTGATCATGACCCAGGGACTCCACCACCACTCCTGACCTGTCCCACTTGTTAGGGCTCGGGCCCAGCTGATTCTGGAGGAACACCGACTCGCCAAGTGCCAGTGGTCGGAGTGGTCTCGAGTGTGTCCGTAGAGACTCAGTCGTATGGGACAGGTGGGTCCAGAGGGCATCCTCCTTTGCCATCCACGCCTGGCGCCAGAGTGGTCGGACATACGGGTTAGAGAACTTCTCCAGTCGGTTGACAAAGGGGAGGGAATCGCGAAAGGGGCGACCAAAAACGATTTGCGCCGGGGAGAGATGGCAGTCGGGGTCGGGCGTGTTGTGCAATTGCAATATAGCACGCAGAAAATGGTTGTGATCGAGGCTGCCTGTCGGGCCAGTATTGGACATTAAAAGACGCTTAGCAGTCTTCACAGCAACCTCCGCTCTCCCATTCGACTGTGGAAAACCAACTGAAGATACACGATGCCTGACATGCCACAAGCGCAGGAAGTTCTCTGTGTGGCCTGCCATAAACTCTGGATCACCATCGCTGGAAAGTTCCTCAGGAACGCCAAAGGTAGCGAAGAAGGAGCGGAGGTGGTGAACTAGGCCTGCCGAGCCTCCTAGGTCTGTGCCAGCTGAGGAGCTAAGAACTTCCACCCAACCTGACAGTCGATCGCCAACAACTAAGTAGTGGCGGCCCCCTTAGTCAAAAAAGTCAGCGAACACCGCCTCGAAAGGTGTGGATGGAGGTGGGGACGGCAGGGGGGGCGTAGCTGCCTGCGAAGGGGCATTCCGATTGCAGTCAGCACATCCATATCTGGTGGCCTGAATGTCTTTGGACATTCCAGGCCAATAGACTATAGCACGGGCACGGTGTTCCATAGCAGAAACGCCTTGGTGAGCCGCATGGAGATGCCGAAGGATTCTGTCCCGGAGGGACGGAGGGACCACCACACGGTCACGATATAGCAGCACACCATCCTGTGCATAGATGGCCTCACACACTGGAGATAGGTCCGCCAGGGCAGGGTCATTTGCATCAACCACACCATCGTGTTCAATGAGGTGTAGTAGTTGGGCAAAGCATGTGTCCGCAGCCGTCTGTTGTGCTAGGAGAGGCCAGGAGATTGCTCCAAGTTCCTGAGCGTCATCACGGATGGAAGCCATCAACACTGACTCCACGGCATCGGGCACGCTCCATGACCCTAATGAGAGTACGTTCGCCGAGCCCGAGGGCGAGGGATGCCTTGAGGTGGCATCAGCAGCATGGTTACTCTTGCCAGGCAGGTGCACTATGTCGAAGCGCCACGGAAGGGTACGTTGCTTGAGTCTTAAGAGACGAGAGTTTGTGATCTCATCCAGCGTACGGTCACTGAAAATCTTCACTAGTGGCTTGTGGTCGGTGACCACGACGAGGTTGTCACAGCCCTGTGTGAAGTACCTTGTCTGCTCAAGGACCCAGGCCACCGCCAGGGCCTCACCCTCGATGGCAGCATAACGTTGTTCCGCTGAGGACAGGAATCGGGAACCAGCTAGGGTAATCCTCCAACCCCCCAAGCAACAGTCCGGTGCACCAGAGGTGCAGTTACAATGTTGTTGTAGAAGGAAGTAACCAATACCTCGCCTGGACCAGTCTGGGCGGAGACAGGTACGTTTCTCCATGTCGTAGATCTCCACGCCCTTGCGGATGGCACCAACAATGGCTTCTTTGGATTTCTGGAAGGCCTCCTCCAGTTCAGACGACCATGAAAACTTACAACGTGGGCTGAGGAACGGTTTGAATGGCGCCATCGTGTCACGTAGCTGAGCATTAGTTGGTCACTTGGTTGACGAGGCCAAACCAGCTCCTAATATCTGTTGTGGACTCCGGGGTGGGGAAGTCTCTGATAGCATCCAAATACTTCGGGAGTGGCTCGATAGTGGTGTCTGAGACCCTGAAACCGGCAAAGTCGACGGCCCTCTCCGCAAACTGGAACTTGTCTGCATTCAAAATGATGCCCGATCGGCCAACACGTGTGAGAAAATCAATGGTCCTCCACCAGTGCTGCACTAGGTCAGTGTCATAGTGGACAGTATCATCCACACAATGTTCTTTGCGCTCAAAGTCCGAGAGGACAGCATCAAAACGCCGGTTGTACCCATCCCCCGATGACAGAAAACCTTGTGGTGCCCTGGTGTACCGCCATCGTCCGAAGGGTGTGATAAAGGTGGTAAGGTGACGGTCAGATTCACGTAGGGGTACACTGTGGTAGCCATTCCAGGCGTCGGTGACAGTCTTCCAGGTGTCCTTCGGGATACGTCGCGCAAGTTGGAATGGGGATTCAGTGGCGAAAGTCTCCCCTTGACAAAACTTGTTAAAAGGTGAGAGGCCCACCGTCCGTCACGGGGAGCCGTCATGTTTACGAGTGACTACCATACGATGGCACCAAGTCACCGGCTCACCGTATGGGACACGCTCAATGACACCAAGGGCCTCATCCCGTAGGAGGTCATCATAGACCCTCTGCTGCCAGTGTATGGGGACGATGGCAGCTGTGTGGCATGCTGTCGGTGTAGCAGCCGGGTCCACATGTATTTCGATGGGTGGCCCTTCCATGCACGGCAATGCTTGATGAGGGCATGTATTGAATGTAGACGAAGCATATCTTTTGAGCAGCCATTCTTTCATCTGACCATTATTCTCTGGGGTGCAAGGGAACGGTAGCTCCGTAGGGCGTGGTGGGGGTACCGTACGCTGGGGACACGAACACTGAGCGTTCTGAGGACTAGCCGGACCCTTACAGCCACTGATCGTGGACCATGTAGCATTAGAGGACGAGGGCTGGTCATACGTGCTAGGGTTGTCAGAACCCAGTGTACCGTTGTGTCCCACCCCACGGCTACCTAACGGAAAGTCCGAAGGCAAGAGGCCGAGGTTGAGTAATGACTCATGGGAGAGGTACATGGCTTGGACAGAACTACTCACATATATCATGGAGCAGCAGGACAACCCCACACCACAGCTGGGGGCTGTTGAGAGCCTTGCAAAAAATGCCCCTTCAATGGCGATAGGGGACCGGTTGGCAGCAGACAGGTTAAGATTGACAGGGCGCAAGACATTGCGTGGGAATCCACAAGCCAGGAACTCCTGCAGGGACCAGAGGTCGGACTGCGCGCCAGTGTCCGCAATGGCAGATATCCTCGCCTCGTTAACTGAATCACGGGTGCTGGTGCTGCTGCCCTGTCTATCCGGCTCATCAACAGCGACAATGATCGACACACGGGGGTGGTCTCTCAGCCTGGCACGTCGCCACTCACCCCTCGAGAAAATGTGGTGCCCGGGTGTAATGGGTGAGGGATTGGGGACACTGTCACGAGTTGTTGGGACAGGGCGTCGGCCAGTACGGGCCCCAGCATGAATCGAAGAAATCTGGGAGATTGGCTCACACTCGACGGCGGCGTGCTGACTGTCTATTGCAGGTGTTTTACGATTCCTACGCCGGCGGGCCTTGTAACAGTCAGTACAAACTTGGTGGGGCTTAATGTTCCATCCGCGGGATCCCTCAGTAAAGACCTTGAAGGAGCATTTGCAGTCCAGGCACAAGGCTTGTCTGGCCTTGTCAACTGGGGATGGGGTGGCACCCAATGGTGGACTTTTCCTCAGGCGCTGGAATGAAGACACAGCCGATAGGGTAGGTGATGGAAGAGTGTTGCGGGCCATTTCCTTGTTTTCAACAAGCGCAATCACATCATTAACTGGCTTGCACAGTACGTCTGGTGTCCCCAGTGTCTCGCGGCGTATGTCCGAGTCATATATACCATTAATTAAAACATCGCAGATGACGTGGTCGGTGTAGTTCACATTTTTGCCACACTCACATACCGCGTTGTAGGCACATGTCTCCGCCTTGCCCCGTACTCTGGCAGAGAACGCGCGGAACGCCTCATCACGTTCCTGGTGTAACTGAACCAGCTCGGTGCATAGGACAGAGGTGGCTACTGGAATGACAGCCAGGGAGCGCATGGCGGCGAAAAGATCTGGCAGGGGTCCGGAAGCTGCATTGGGATTGGCTTTCAACAGGTTGTCCCCGAGTTCTGGCCCGGCGCACTGGAACAGCTGGAAAGGAGCTTGTGCATCCTCTATGCTCGAACCGGTACGGAAGACATCCCAACGACGGGTGAATATATTCCATTCCTCTGCCGATATGCCTACGTCAACTCTAGGGCGATCTAACTTTGGACCATGAAAAGATGGGGGTTGGACGGGCGCCTGGATAGACGGGCTCTGATGATTAAATCCGTGGTTTGTCAGCAAAGCAATGGCGAGGGCTTCAGACACGTTGCCTGTCTTAAAATCACAACCAGGGACAGTGCATTCAACGACGACCATGGCTCCTTCATGAAGAAATACACTCCTCGATGTCAGTTTATATTTTAATGACAAGGATGAAGGAGCCCTGCAGGGATACAAATATACAAATATAAAATGACCGTGGCAACTAAACGTGGAAATATGTAACAGAGACACCAACAGAACTGGATATCACTAACAGAATAAGTACTGAAGCAGAGAAACTTACAGGAACAAAGTCAGTAACTTGATGCAGAGGTTGTGGCATGAGCAATGCGGGAGCATGAGACAAACAGCAAACAAAATGGATGACTATCCCCTATCGTTCAACAACGTACTCCTTAGTGGCCTCTAGTGGCCGGAGGTGAACTCTACACAATGGGGGCAGAGCCTTTAGTTATCAAGCTCCTCTCTTGTGGAACCAGCTGCCAGTCTGGATTCGGGAGTCAGACTCGATCTCTGTTTTTAAGAATAGGGTTAAAACCTTTCTTTTTGATATAGCCTACAATTAGGGAGGGATCATGTGTTTCTGAACCCTCCCTTAGTTATGCTGCTAGTAGGTTTAGATAGCCGGAGGACCTCCAATAATTGCACTGGGCTTCACTCCTTTCTTCACTCTCAATGAAACATTTTTTTTTTTTTTGCTGGTCATTAACATCTGTTTGTTCTCTCCTATAGATTGAGTCCCCACTGTGCTGTTTGCTCTCTACATGTCTGTTCTTTTCATCTTCTCTATTCCCTCACCCCCCAGCCAGTCGCAGCAGATGACTGCCCCTCCCTAAGCCTGGTTCTGCTGGAGGTTTCTTCCTGTTAAAAGGGAGTTTTTCCTCTCCACCGCTGCTAAGCGCTCACAGGGGATCGCCTAATTGCTGGGGTCTTTCTGCAATTGTGGGTGTGTGGATCACTTTTTGAGATATTTTAGCCTACTTCATTTTGTCAGACAGGTTCTACTTAAGTGATTTCTTGATTCAACAGGTCTGGCAGTAATCAGGCCTGGGTGTGGCTAGGGAAATTTAACTCATCTTTCCAGAAATTGTGATTAATCACAGTTAATTCTTGATTTAATGGTAAAACTACCTTTTGTATTCACTTAGGTTATCTTTGTCTAATATTAGCTTATATATTAGTTAGCTTCAATTGCTTTTTGTGGATAGAAGAAAGGTCCTTAGAAAAGTCCTTGATTTTTTTTTCTGCAAACCTCTCCACACTGATGCAGACAATAAGAAAATGGCAAAACAAGCTCATAATGGGAACTTCCGGTTATGGCTGCCACGTAAGACGGACGTGTCTCACTCTGCTCTGCTCCTGGAGAAAAAAAAATCGGCAAATAACTCTCTCATTTGGGACAGAACGTATCCCAGCGTTTGGGCGAGGATATGTCGGCGAAGCCTAAGGCTGGAAAACCAGGTAGAGGAAAAAGCGAGCCGCCGAAACAGTCCAAATTAACGGACTTTCAGGTCTGTGACGCAGCAAATAAAACTCCATATATGGCGGAGGAGGCTGGCAACGGTGCGATGTCTGCGGGGAGCGGCGCAGATGCGCTGATGGCTGCCATGAGTTCAATGAGAACGGACTTTTCCTCTAGATTTGATGGGATTATGGCAACGTTGGAAGGAATGAGAAAGGAATTGGGTGACTGTGTAGAACGAATGGCGCAGATGGAGCTCCGTCTCTCTAGTGCTGAAGATGACGTCACCCGTCTTCAATTAAAGGTGTGCACTTTGGAAAAAAAAAAAATGTCTGGAAGATAATATTTTGGATTTGGAATCTCGGGCGAGACGGAACAACTTGAGGCTGGTGGGTCTTCCAGAGGAATCAGAAGGTCGGGACGCATGTTCCTTTCTGGAAAAGTGGATTCCGGAGGTGCTGGGCAGCGCGGAGTTGCAATCAGCAGTGGTTCTGGAAAATGCACACTGTATTGGCCCACGGAGAGATAAGGGACCGCCGAGGACCTTAATTATGAAGTTTCTCAGCAACAGAGACAGGATGAAGATCTTCAACGCTGCACGAGCTAAAGGAGAGATTAAACACCAGGACCAGCAGGTGCGGTTCTACCCAGATTTGGCCACAGGAATCCAACAATTGAGGAAGCAGTTTGATCCCATACGTAAGGAGCTGCGCAACCTTGGGATTCGTCATGGTGTAATCTATCCTGCGAGACTGTTGACCACGTATGAGGGCAGAACCCACATCTTCAAGACCCCAGAGGAAGCGCAGGAGTTCATCAAGAAGATCAAAGAAGAAGAAGAGACTGGTGGGAGCTAAGCATAAACAAAATATAAGGTAGAATAATTAAGCATTTGCACAGGCATCTGACTGACTTGAAGTAAATAGCAAGTTTACAAAATATAGATTGTATTATATATTAAAAAAACAAAACAAAAAAACAAAACAAACAAAAAAAAACTATGATGTACAAAGTTGCTAAAAATTTTGGAGTTAAGTTGGAATACTACAGAGGAGAGTTAATGTTACGTCATTAAAAGCAGTAGAGTTAGGGTGATTGGGAGGATGAAGAAGGAGTGGCTTAGGCTGTTCCCCGTCGATGTGGAACGGTCGATGGCTATATCGGGAGACGGAATTTTTTCTTTTGATTTTGGGGGGTTTGCCACAAGTGTGGGAAGGGGGAATTTGTTTGTGTGTAGTTTGTAGGATGAATGTTCAACCACTCATGTTTTTTGCTTCTCTGTATGAGCATGTTTACACTGCAAGGTAATCCCAAACTCTCTATTGATCATAAACCAAAGCGTTAATCTTAATTTAACTTCATGGAATTGCAGAGGTCTACAACATTTAAAAAAACTTAAACAAGTTATGAATAAAATAAAAGACATGGGTTCAAAAATTGTGTTTTTACAAGAAACTCATCTAATAGAGGAGGATATAAAAAGAATTAGGAGTAGATGGCAAGGAAGTGTCTTCACCTCATCATTTTCATCCCGGGCCAGGGGAGTTATGACTCTCATACATAAATCAGTCCCTTTTCAAGTGAAAAAATGTAATTGGAGACAAATTTGGAAGATATGTAATCATTCAAGGTTCTTTGCTATTAGAAAATATAAATCTTGTGAACTTATATGGTCCCAATATAGATGATCAAAAGTTCTTTGCTAATTTATTTCTTATCTTATCATCACTTACAGGGCAACATATAATAGCAGGGGATTTTAATTGTACATTGAATCCAGGTATAGATAGATCAACAGGACTGGATTGTACGCACAATGGATGTAGGATGACTATTAATCATTTTATGAAAGAATTGAGATTGTTAGATATATGGAGAGAAATGAAACCACAAGTTAAAGCCTATTCTTGTTATTCCAGTACCTACAAGACATTCTCACATATTGATTATTTTTTAATTTCCACAGAATTAAGGTCCAAGATTCAAAACTGCTTTTATGATAACATCATGATCTCTGATCATGCACCCTGCTGTCTAATATATGTAGATAAAAAATTGACAAAGGAATCAGGTAGATGGCAATTTCAGCATAAATGGCTTCAGGATGAGGAATTTGTCAAGTATATAGAAAAACAGATAGATGAGTTCTTTGACATCAATACTACTCAAACATCAGCATGTGTAAAAGTGGGGAGGCTTTCAAAGCTTTATTAGGGACATATTATTAGTTATACAGGATCAAAATCTAAGAAGACTCGAGAGGAGAGAGAGCCAAATTGGAACATAAAATAAAAAGTCTTCAGGAAAAAGTGTATGCAGGAAGTGATCCAAGGTTGGAGAATGAATTACTGATTTTGAGAGCTGAATACGACAAAAAATCAGCGAATAGAGCTGCCTCGAGTCTTCTAAGATTGAAACAATCTTTTTATGAACAAGGTGAAAAATCAGGAAAATTATTGGCATGGCAGATTAAACAATTAGAAATTAAAACACCAATTACCAGTATTATAAGTAACGGACAGGTAGTTATAGATCCTTTAGAAATTAACAGAGCCTTTAGAGATTACTATGAAAATTATATGATACCAAAAATGAATCTGATTTAACAAAACTAAATGGGTTTTTGAATGAACTATCTATACCGTGTATTCCAAATGAAAACAGGGAGATATTGGAGTCTAAATTAGTCAAGAAGAAGTTGGGCTAGCCATTGATAATATGAAATCAGGAAAAAGTGCAGGACCAGATGGTCTTCCAGTTGACCTTTATAAAAAATTTAAGAATAAATTAATAAAACCTTTTTTGGAAATGGTTTTAGAAGCATTTCAAAATAATAATTTACCATCATACATGAACAATGCCTTAATTATACTGCTGCCAAAACCAGGTAAGCCCTCTAATAAATGTGAAAATATGAGACCAATAAGCCTATTAAATGCCGACCTTAAGATAATCTGTAAAATTTTAGCAAGACGAATACAAGAAATTTTACCAAATATTATTAATCGAGATCAGAATGGCTTTATAAAGGGAAGACAAGGCTTCCATAATGTAAGAAGACTATTTAATATTATTTATTTTAATAAAGAAGCACCGGATACAGCTCTCCTATCACTGGACACCGAAAAGGCCTTTGATAGAGTTGAATGGCCCTTTCTTTTTGAAGTCTTACAAAGGTTTGGACTTGGAAATAATTTCATAAAGTGGGTTCAGATAATATACAATAATGCAACAGCAGAAATCCTAACAAATAACAATATTTCAAAATCAATAAAAATCAATAGAGAATGTCGACAAGGCTGTCCACTTTCACCTTTACTGTTTACTATGGCAATTGAACCTTTAGTGATAGCGATACGTTTACATTCACAAATATATGGAATTAAAGTAGGACCAACAGAACATAAAATCTCCCTGTATGCCGATGACATAATTTTGTTTATGTCGAATCTAAAAAAATCAATTCCAACCTTGTTGAATTTAATAAAGAATTTTGGGGAAATATCAGGATATAAAATAAATAAAACTAAATCTTCAATATTAATGCTAAATGAGACCCAGAGAAATTACTCAGACCCTGAGGTAAATCAATTTAATGTTGTAAATCAGTTTAAATATTTAGGAATCCAAATTGTGCCTAAGCTAGAATCAGTCGCCAGTGTCAACTATGAAGCCTTAATGTCAGATATCAATGAGTTAACTCAGAGATGGATGTCACTACCAATGTCGATGATCGGGAGAATCAATATACTTAAAAGTAATATTTTACCTAAAATACTTTATTTATTTCAATACATTCCCTTATCACCACCTTTAGATTTATTCTCAAGAATTAAAAAAAAGTTAGTGGAATTTATATGGAACAACAGGAGGGCTAGATTACATCTGTCTTTATTATATTTACCATTTGATCGTGGAGGTCTGAAATGTCCAAATTTTATGTTGTATTATTGGTCGGCACAACTGAGGTCTATGACATATTTATTTTTCATCAAATGATCTCCCTCACTGGACTGAAATGGAATCATACAATTTACCTTTACCTCTTCCCATATTCATATACTCAGATTCGGCAAAAAAATTACAAAAACAAGTTAAAAATCCATTTGTAAAGCATATGATCAAAATATGGTGTGAAGCTAAAAACTATTTAAAAGAACCACAGTTATTGTCACAATTTAGTCCAATTTGGGGTAATCAATATTTTAAACCAGGGAGAGCGGACGCTGTATTTAAAGTATGGAATATAAAAGGGATACAAAAGATTCAGGATTTATATTTGCCATGTGCAGATAACATAATGTCTTTTGAAGAGCTGAGGATCAAATTTAATCTCAATAGAACACATTTTTTTAAATATCTTCAACTTAGAAACTTTATTCGATCAAATCAAAATAAAGCTCTCACTCGACCTATTTATTCATCCTTGGAAAAAATGTTGATGAAAGATAGTAAAAGAAAGGGTATTATTTCAGAGTTTTATAACTCATTGACACTATCTTCAAGTGAAAACTCACTGAAAAGATTAAACTACTGGAAAGAAGATCTGCAAACTGAAATTTCAGAGGAACAATGGGAATTGGCTTGTACAGAAGCTCAAACCAAATCAATAAATGTACGTCTTAAATTGATACATTTCAAATGGTTAATGCGGATGTATGTTACACCGGAGGAGTTAAATAGATATAACAAAAATATACCAGATACGTGCACAAAATGCATGGAAAGTAAAGGAACCCTATTTCATTGTGTATGGGAATGTAGAAAAATCAGAATGTTTTGGGAAGAGGTGAGGGTAACAATTGAAAAAATAATCTCAAAACAAATCATATTGAATCCTAAACTGTTTTTGTTGGGTCTGTACCCAGAAAAGCATAACTTTAATAAAAGTGAAAGAACATTCATAGACCTCAGTTTGCTTAATGCCAAAAAATGTATTGCACTACTGTGGAAAAAGACTCATAGACCAGATGTGACTCAGTGGTTAAGACAGATGTTAACAAACCTTCCATTAGAAAGAATAACATATATACTGAAATCAAAGGAAATTGTGTTTGAGAATATATGGAGACCTTTTATTGATTATGTAAAAAATTTAAACATAACTCTTGAAGAAGAAGGTGAATGATGTGTGTGGACCTTGTAAATTCCAAACTGGTGAACATAATATGTATACTTATGTATTGGATTGTCTAGACTAAACAGAGGTGCATTGTTGAAGATTTGATTTTGTTGGTGGTTTTTGGTGTTTTTAGTGCATTTTTTTTTGTAGTACTTAAGTGTTAGTGTTTGATTGTTTGTATCATGTTTGTTAAAAAAAAAAGGTTCAATAAAGATGTTGTGGAAAAAAAAACAAGCGCATAATGGAAAGGCCACTTTTTAAATGATTGCTCAGAACTGAAAGGAGATTGTTTCTTTGTATTTCTGGGCATTACTACTGTAACAGCTGTGTGAAGATTCAAGGTGTTTTTATGTTATTTAAAAGCAATGAAACCATAATTGTTCCTTAGCTTGGCTTTGAATCTATGCTATGTCTTTATAAGTATCATGACGTGAATTTTTAGTTTCATCATTGCTTATCGTTATGATCAGGTGAGCACTCCCCCTCCCTTCCTGTGAAAGTTTCCCCGGTTCTGCAGGTAATCAATACACCTATGTCAGTGGACACACCTCCTGTTTCTTCGTTGCCAGCGCTTAAAAGGACCAGTCTGTGAACGCTCCAGCACTGGCTCGTTGGGTATACTGCCATTAAAGATAAAGTAAGTGAAGCTTAAGTTTTCAAGCAACCCAGTTATTAACCTTTTTCTCTCTTCCTCCTTCTCAGGTTGCTGCCATCTCTGTGGCATGTCCCCGGGGGTTGTTGTGCACTCACCTGCTCCGTCATCATCATCATCTCTCCGGATCGCCTACTCCACCCAGTCAGACATTTCCCCAGCTCTGCTCAACCATACCTGCTTCCCCACATCATCCTTGTCCTACTGAGTTCCTGTGTCGGGCTCTCTGCTCTCACTCATAAAAATATTCCTATTATTCATTAGTCTCTGCCTCTCTCCTCATACTAACCTGCTCTCGTCTTCCTCCTTACAGGCTGGGCTCTTTTCTGGCGAGTGAGGCGCTTTTCCCGCTAATCCTGCATTTACTTATTCAATAAAATTGTGTTTAAACTTTGCTTCTCTGTGTCGTGTGCATTCCCTGGTGTAGCATCTTGCACGTGAGCTGAAATTTCTTGTAATCATGACAACTTATTATTGAGAGCAGAATCAGTAAAATCATGCAATTATGGATTTACTGCCTTAATATAATAAGCCTTTTAGTTTATACCCTCCTCCTCCTTTCCATCTACTCATCTGTGACACATGCCTTTGTATATCCTTCATTAACTTTTAGAGTCAAAGCAAAATTAAAGGGGACTATTTGATATGGCTTTTTCTTGAACTAAATTCCCCATTTCTCCAAACGTTTTTCCTTATTTGTTTCACTACAGAACACCATGAAAAAACTCAATGGAAGAGCATAAGAGCTAGCGCTGGAAATGAGAACAGGTTATTCTACGTTTCTCCCCAAAAATAACACAGAATCTGTAATTTATTTTAGTGTTTGACATTAGCCACTATGGGCGTTGTTGGTTTAGACAAAATTGTGATATTGTTTGGTACAACCAGTAGCATGAGCGAAATGTGATCTCACAGAATTCCTCACTGATCAAGCAAAAAATAAATGGCAAGTTTATCTAATTAGCAAATTGGCATAGTTTGTTATGCAGGACCCAAATTACAGAAACCACAACAGGAGACAGCAGGTAAGGTGCAAAAGTATCTTATTGTACAAAATTGTAAATGTTGATCAGACTTGTAGCCCTGTGGGGAGAGAGGGGAAAACAGGATGAATAACTAGAACAAGATGTACGGGCTCTTTTACTGTCTAAGGCTTACTTGGTGATTATTGCAGACAGCTGTTGCAAAGAGCTGGAGAAGATGACTTGCAGCAGCAGCTGCAATGAAGAGGCAGGGTCAGGAGAGGTGTGCTGCTGAAGGGGGAATTGTGCCCAGGCCTGGGGCTTTACTCCTGAGAGGGTAAGGGGACAATGATTGATGAGTTAATGTACGTTTCTTACTTGGTTACAGGGCTTCCAGGGGTAGAAGGATCCTGGCTGTGCAGCCGGTGAGGTCCTGAGTCCGGAAAAGGAGCTCCTGAGGGAAACGCTGGGAGAGGAGGTGACCGAGCAATCCAAACAAGCAGAGGTATGAGTAGTGATGTTACGCTCGACACTGCCCACTTGACACTGATTTGAGCAATATAAAGTGGAAGTGTTATGAGTAGTGCATCCAGTGCCATTTTAGCAAGCCCACAGTCACGTGACTGTAGCAAGCGAGGTCTCATTATGTCAGTCACATTATGTGACTTGAGGGCTTGTGGGAAGTTTGAGAGGGAATTCGTTTTTTTATTGTTTGTATTGTTTGCTCCTGCCATTTAATTTTGAATAGACTTCGGATTGCCAAATGCTGAAAAAAAAAGTAGTGAGATTTTTTTTCAGGTTTTCCACTCAGATGTAGTTCTGACAGTCAGTCACCACATGGCAGTCTTTGTTAGATGTTTCATAACACTGTGTTGCTCATGAAGCAATTGTCTCAGAGTTGTTCATTGTTTCATAAGGCCTCAGTTTCAGTATCACTAAGTAAGAGCTTGGAAGCTCAGGCTTATGTGGGAACCAGGGATAAGTCCAGACAACAGGGAGGGAAGACAGGTAGACTGGCAGCGAGCGAGGGTGAGCACACACTTGACGGTGGTGTCGAGACAATCGCAGACTGAGGAATGCCAGCTCACGCCTTAAATAGGGTGGAGCTGGACAGCCATGCAGCTGGAAGGAATCACAGGCAATTAAGGTATAGTGATGTATGTGTGTGTGTGTGTGTGCATGCTCACTGCTGACATGACACAAATAAAACAAGATTAAAAATCTTTCGCAAACATGGAACAAACAGAGAGTGCACAGAGAAAATCCAGACAAATTTGGATTTCCTCCATGGCCCTATTGCTGTGAGGCTGTAACCAATGAACCACTGTGCTTGTGCTTTAGTTTGGGAAAAATAAGTATTATTATGTCGTGACCAAATGCAAAACAGAATTTTTATACAGAGCAATTGCATAGAAAATCTATGCAAAGACACAAATACAAAACAAAGATGTCAAAACATTTTTTAGAGCAAGGGTTTTACCCAAAACTGTTTCGTGGAACAACAATTCTTTTAAGTGTTATTTGCACCTTTGATTCAATGAACCCCTTCTGGAAGAATGACTGTTGAAAGACCTTCAACTTCAAATATTCAAATCTTTACCCAAGTTGCAAATATTTCTCACTACAGAGGACATATGTCTTCATGAGATGCTTACCTTCACTCAGAAATACTATCTACTGTTGAAAAATGCAAATGATTGAGGTTGATTAGCAAACAAACAACAAAACAAAACCAAAAAACTTTTTTTGGGTAATGGTGGGGAGCCAGCGGGGGTGGGGGTGGGGGGTACTTAAAATCATCATTGTGGCACCTCCCGAGGGTTCTAGATTAAACCTTTTGAAAATTCAAAATAGTTCCACATCAAACCCCCAGTGAGGGTTTTAGGTGAAACCCTTCATAGATGGTTCTAAGCATAACCTCTTTGGGTTTGTTTGGCCTCTTTGGTTTCTCAGTGGCAAATGGTGACGAATGTGACAATTTTTGGATTTGCCAACTTTTCTGATGAATGTCAGTGAAAATCAAGCTAGTATCTCACAGAGGAGCAAATACTGAGGAATCTTCCAAGAACACTGCACTTTTTGATTTTTGGCAGGGTTCGTAAAAGATTACAAAACGATTCACACAGTTAATAAGGTCACCAGCAGTTTTGTCTTTGAAACCCAGCCAAAAATCAAGTTTTTTTCTGTTAACATGTCTGTAACATGTTTTTTGTGACTTACAAGACATATCAAGAGCAAAAATCAGTCCCAAGTCCCAAGTTTTTTTCTGCTGTGAATGTCCAATGAAGCTCCGCTCCCCTCAAAAGGGTGACTTTGGACAGACCATTTCTTGCTATGTAAGCGTTCATGCTTAGCCTGATTGGTTAATGTTATAACCAATCAGGCTAAGCACTGGGCATGGCTAAACACTTGAGTTCATTCTCCCATGGGAAGAGGGAGGAGCCGACATGGCTCCGCTGTACTTAACGTCCCTTCCTGGGGATGGCGCAAAAAGGAGCCTAGCCACCCATAGTTTTCAATTCAATTCAATTCAGTTCAATTCAATTCAATTCAACTTTGTTTATATAGTGCAGCGGCATGAAATAAAGCAGCGTGGTGAAGGTTTTAAGCAGGTTTATTAAATCACACTGCCGTCACAGAACTCCGCTCCAGCCCAAGTGTGAGCAGACTGGAGCGGGGTCCTCAGGCTCTCGTGAGGGGACACAGAATGTGTGTGTCCAGCAGCAGCAGCAGTTGAAGGAGAGAATGAGTTACAGAGTCGTGCAGCACATATACCCAGTTACAACAATACATGAAAGAGCATTCACAGCAGTAGGTATGGGCATGTCTCTAGGTCACAGTAAGGACAGGACATATGAACACAATGCATGAATGGCACATTAACATCACAATGCATGAATGGCACATTACATCACAGCAGTGCAGCGGAAAAAACCAGGAGTAGCGAGCTGACTGTCCTTAGCCTGTTGTGGGGGTTTTCCCAAACCCGCCACATGCTCCCCCCCAGAGGGCTTGGCAGGGGGCCGAGACCTCGATAGTGCAGCTTGGCAGCGAGCAGGGAAAGCTCTGTGCCGGCGAAGGTGGAGGGGGTTGGGGGGTAGTAAATGCCGGCCGGGGACGGCGAAATCGTCCGGGCCGCGCAAAAATTGCTTGTTGTTCCGCGACGTTGAGGGGCTGTCCCGTTGCACGTGCAGAGATCACAAGAAGAAAAATTTGTCTCTGACTCCTCTCCTGGCCATGAAGAAAAACAGGAGCGGCGAGGCTGTGTAGCGGCTGTAAGAAAAAAATAGAAGCAGAGGGACTTGGCGTGTTGACTTTAGGTGCGGGCGCAGCCCTAAAGCCCTCGGGAAAAGCTGACGGCTGAATTCCCTTATGTGCCGTGGCTGAGACCATTAGAAAATCCTGTGGGCGAGCTGCTTGCGTGCTTCAGGTGTACGAGCAGCCCTGAAGGTTCTGTGTGCAGCGGCGGAGGATGCTGGCGGTCTGTGGAGCCGTATTTGTCCCGTGCGTGGTGCGCCGTCCTCGTAACTCCCCGGTGTGTGTGCCGGGGTTCCGTGCGTGGGTGGGCCGCTGGAGGGGCGAGTCAGGGTCCAGAATCTTGGTGGAGATCAGCGCAATCGGCGCTGATAATCATCCATGTTGAGCTGTGGCTGTAGGTTGGTCATGGTGCGTTGAAGCGGTGAGAGGGGATAGACGATCTTTGTCCCTCGGGCTCGTGCGGATGCGTTGGAGCGGTGAGAGGGAGGAGACGATCTTTGTCACTCGCTCGGCCATGGTGCATTCAGGTCCACGCGCTGCGTTCTCCGCCGGCCCTGGAGGTCGCCGTCGTGGAGAGGGGACGAGGTGCGTGCGCTCTCGTGTGAAGCTGTGAGAGCGGCCGGTCCAGCGTGGATGTGCAGACGTGCAGATCTCACCATGAAGAACGGGTCACCAGTGTAGCTGTCCAGATCAGAAGGTTGCGTGCTCAGATCACGTCGGGGTCACCAGTGCAGCGGCATGAAATAAAGTAGCGTGTGAAGGTTTTAAGCAGGTTTATTAAATCACACCGCCGTCACAGAACTCCGCTCCAGCCCAAGTGTGAGCAGACTGGAGCGGGGTCCTCAGGCTCTCGTGAGGGGACACAGAGTGTGTGTGTCCAGCAGCAGCAGCAGTTGAAGGAGAGAATGAGTTACAGAGTCGTGCAGCATATATACCCAGTTACAACAATACATGAAAGAGCATTCACAGCAGTTGGTATGGGCATGTCTCTAGGTCACAGTAAGGACAGGACACATGAACACAATGCATGAATGGCACATTAACATCACAATGCATGAATGGCACATTACATCACAGCAGTGCAGCGGAAAAAACCAGGAGTAGCGAGCTGACTGTCCTTAGCCTGTTGTGGGGGGTTTCCCAAACCCGCCACAATAGTGCCATTTCACAACAACAGTCATCTCATAGCACTTTCAACTGTAGGGGAAACCCCCACAATTGCAGAATTACCCCAGCAATCAGGCAATCTCTGTGAGCAAGTGCTTGGCGACCTTGGAGAGGAAAAACTCCCTTTTAACAGGAAGAAACCTCCGGCAGAACCAGGCTGAGGGAGGGGCAGTCATCTGCTGCGACTGGCTGGGGGGTGAGGGGATAGAGACACCGCTGGGGTACCGTATTCTGGAACCCTTGTAGTGCATGTGGGGTGTGGTCAGCTTAGAGACTGGAGTCCACTGGGTGCCGTGCCTGCATGTGCAGGGTCCCGAGGCGTGGAATGGGAATGGTCAGAAGGCCAAACCAGAGAGAGACATCTGCTCTCACCAAGACCGCCACCTGTCCGTTTTGCATATTCATTTGACTTGGTTCGGTGAAGGTGGTTTTTTTTGGGGGGGGAAAACACACATCCCCCAGGTGCTCCATTTATTAATGCTGAATGGTACATACAGGTTTTGGAGCAAAATATATTGCCAACCAAGAAATGTCTTTTTTAGGGACGTCCCTGATTATTTCAGCAAGACAATTCCAAGCCACATTCTGCACATGTTACAACAGCGTGGCTTTGTAGTAAAAGAGTTTGGATACTAGACTGGCCTGCCTGCAGTCCAGACCTGTTTCCCATTGAAAATGTGTAATGCATTATGAAGTGCCAAATATGACAACGGAAACCCGGGACTTTTGAGCAACTGAAGTCATACGTCAATGGGAAAGAATTTCATCTTCAAAGCTTCAATAATTAGTGTCCTCAGTTCCTAAATGATTGAGTGTTGTTAAAAGGAAAGGTGAAGCAACAGTGGTAAACATGCCCCTGTCCCAGCTTTTTTGGAATGTGTTACAGGAATCAATTTCAAAATGAGTGAATATTTGCAAAAAAAACATTAAAGTTTATCAGTTTGAACATTAAATATTTTGTCTTTGTACTGTATTCAATTGACTATAGGTTGAAAAGCATTTTAAATCCTGGTATTTTGTTTTTATTTACATTTTACACAACATCCCAACTTCACCAGAATTGGGATTGTATTATTGGCTCAGGGATCATTGGAATATAGTATTTTTATTTTATTTTATTTTATTTTAAATCAGAGTTCCCCATTCATTTCCTTTCTAACACACATGCAGTTTTTTCCTTGACAGCACACTACCATGCTGCTACTGACAGAGGACTTTTTGATGTTGACAACGATGCTAGATCAAAGTCATACAAAAAAGCTCAGTGTGTGTGTGGGGGGAGAAGGGGGAGTGTTGTTGCAGTGGGAGAGACAAGACAGAGAAGGAAACTCCCCCTCCTTCAATGCCTGACTCCCCCTATTGCAGGAGTTACCCAGTCAGTCTGACACACATACATGCACCCACAAAGTCTCCATGGATATGAAGCGATGAGATAATTCCTGATGAGATCTTTGCATCTTCCCATTTTACATTGTGTCCCTTTGTCTCCTGCTGCTGCTCATCTTTTATATTTTGTATTTGTATTTTGTCCATTTCTTGTCCTGCTTTGAATTTAATGAACATGTCACAAAGGATGTATTTTTTTTTACATTTTTACTTTTTTCATTTGAGAGGGGAAGAATAGATACAAGATTATATCACTAGTATGTGCTCTTCAATAAGTAAATAAATAGGTCCATTAATGATAGATAAAATGGCATACTCAGCTTCACTGTCATCCTGTTTCTCTCTTTCTCTCTGTGCATCTTTGCCATTCCAACATTTAAAGATTCACAAGGCAACATTTTGATTGTACACTTGTGTCAGATACATAAAAGGTACAAACAAATAGACAAACAGCATAAGCACAGCATGACAAAGACGGTGACTGCAGTTCTCTTGTAATACCGTTTTTAACCCAGAGGGAGGTTCTAGAGGTTTTCAGTTAATGTGACCTATAATAATATAATTATAATAATGCATCAAATTTATATTCATAGACACTCAAAAATGCTTTACAATGGATACATTATTCATTCACTCCACAGACAATGGGGAAGCTACTACTGTAGCCACAGCTGCCCTGCGGCAGACTGCTCTTCCTTTTTTCGATCACACAGTGTATACTGTACTGTTACGGTAGTCGATGTTTGTGTTTACTGTGACAGTTTTAAATTACAGTTTTAGCATATTTCCAGGGGATCCCTGTGATCCAAAAGATCAGGCACCAGACTACTCCAAAAATTAATTCTCTGATTATTTTTTTTCCTCTAGGCTCTCATTTATTAAGATTCTATGTACAGTTACTATAGGCCATTTAACTGGACATTAGTCGATTGTCATCCAATGTGAAGCGGTCCATTGAATTGTCTTGAAAATATGATTTTTTTTTAGATGGGTATTTTCTTCTTTTTCCTAAACAACACATATTTGAAAATCAACTTTGTTATCATACCTTATAAATTGTTCAAACTTAAACATGACTTATTTATCTTTTATGTCTAAATGCATGATGAAGGTAGGTTTTTGTGGGTTTATTTGAAGGGGGGGGGATCTAGCATACAAACCAGCTGATACATGTTTAAACTGGGTTCTACAGGCATATTAAAGGTAGTGCAGATCCAGCTGTAGACCAAACAGAATGTGAAGTCTTCTCAAAACATAGAAAAGTATCCGTTTAATATCAAATGGGTTAATGATTTGATGTGCTATGCTGAAAACAGTTGTCTGTTAATTAATCATCTAGTAATTATTAATATAATGAATGTAGAAAATGTATTAAGATTTATTTTTGGCCTTTTTAGATAAAAGCAATGGAGACAGGAAATGGGGTGAAAAGCAAAGGAAGGGACAGTCTGGCTGGGACTTGAACATGGGATAATTGGAGAGGAGCACCATGGCTCTATGCACCCTTAACTGCTAGACCACCTGGCATGCAAACATAACATTTTCTTATATAATAAACCAGTTAGTTAAAGCACTGGTATAATTCAATTAATTTTTTTTTCCATTTTGCACTCCTACAACATGCAGAAAAGAATTTAATTCTTTCAACTCTGATGGTCTTTGTTCCACTTTGCTGTTTTGTTGTCCCATTTGATGAAAAACTAAATTTGCAGCCATTTTCATCTTGTTTCTTACCTCCATCTGGCATATTATTCGTCCCAACAAAATACCCAAGACCACAATGAAGACAGCCAACCTAGACACATACACAGGGCAGGACATGCCAGCTCCAAGATGGCTCATTCAGAGTAACTTCCCTCCAAGGCCATACAACTTTCTTAATTAAAGTCATAAATTTTACCTCATGCTTAAAAAAAAATCCACAACAGCGCTATAGGGTTTGCTTGCCTCAGCTCTGACGGCAATGGCAGTGGAGAAAAGACACAAACAGTAAAACCATCAGCGACTCAGCTGTGCTACTGTAGTGAGTCCTTGCGGAACCCTATCCCGAGAGTGCTGTCATTTACATATTGCTTTGAAGAATGAGTACATTCAATTTGGTTTTTGTGTGCATCTTTGGGAAAAGAGACACATTTCTCCTCATTTGCCTGGTCTTAAAAAAGACAAGAAAGGAAAGCCAAGGGACAATTGTAACAATGATTTTATATATATATATATATACAGTATATATATATACAGTATATATATATATATACAGTATATATATAATATGTACACACACAGTGGTTTGAAAAAGTGTTTGCCCCCTTCCTGATTTCTCATTTTTTTGTATTTTTGTCACACTTAAATGTTTCACATCATCAAACAAATTTAAATATTTGGCAAAGATAACACAAGTGAACACAAAATGCAGTTTTTAAATGAAGATGTTTATTATTTAGGGAAAAAAAATCCAAACATACTGTTCATGGCCCTGTGTGGAAAAAGTGATTGCCCCCTAAACCTAATAACTGGTTGGGTCACCCTGAGCAGCAACAACTGCAAACAAGCATTTGCGATTACTCGCAATGAGTCTTTTAAAGCACAGTGGAGGAATTTTTGCCCACTCATCTTTGCAGATTTGTTGTAATTCAGCCACATTGGAGGGTTTTCGAACATGAACCACCTTTTTAAGGTCATGCCACAGCATCTCAGTTGGATTCAGGTCAGGACTTTGACTAGGCCACTCTAAAGTCTTCATTTTGTTTTTCTTAAGCCATTCAGTGGTGGACTTGCTGGTGTGTTTTGGATCATTGTCCTGCTGCAGAACCCAAGTGCGCTTCAGCTTGAGGTCACAAACAGATGGCCGGACATTCTCCTTCAGGATTTGTTGGTAGACAGCAGAATTCATGGTTCCATTTACCACAGCAAGTCTTTCAGGTCCTGAAGTAGCAAAACAACCCCAGACCATCACACTACCACCACCATATTTTACTGCTGGTAAAATGTTCCTTTTCTGAAAAGCTGTGTTACTTTTACGCCGCATGTAATGGGACACACACCTTCCAAAAAGTTCAACTTTTGTTTCCTCAGTCTAGAGTATTTTCCCAAAAGTCTTGGGGATCATCAAGATGTTTTCTGGAAAAACTGAGATGAACCTTTATGTTCTTATTGCTCAGCAGTGGTTTTCGTCTTGGAACTCTGCCATGCAGGCCATTTTTGCCTAGTCTCTTTCTTATGGTGGAGTCATGAACACCTTAACTGAGGCAAGTGAGGCCTGCAGTTCTTTGGATGTTGTTGTGGGGTTTTTTGTGACCTCTTGGATGAGTCGTTGCTGTGCTCTTGGGGTAAATTTCGTTGGCCGGCCACTCCTGGGAAGGTTCACCACTGTTCCATGTTTTTGCCATTTGTGGGTAATGGCTTTCACCATTGTTTGCTGTAGTCCCAAAGCTTTAGAACTGGCTTTATAACGTTTTCCAGACTGATAGATCTCAGTTACTTTGTTTCTCATTTGTTCCTGAATGTCTTTGGATCACAGCGTGATAGCTAGCTTTTGAGGATCTTTTGGTGTACTTCACTTTGTCAGGCAGGTCCTATTTAAGTGATTTCTTGATTGAGAACAGGTGTGGCAGTAATCAGGCCTGAGTGTGGCTAGAGAAATTAAACTCAGCTTTCCAAAGATGTGATAAACCACAGCTAATTTATGTTAAAACGGGATGGGGAGGTGGAAATCCCTTTTTCACACAGGGACATGTAGGTTTGGATTTTTTTTCACCATTAATAATAAACAACTTCATTTAAAAATTGCATTTTGTGGTTACTTGTGCTATCTTTGTCTAATATTTAAATTTGTTTGATGATCTGAAACATTTAAGTGTGACAAACATCCAAAAAAAAAGAGAAATCAGGAAGGGGGCAAACACTTTTTCACACCACTGTACTATGTGTGTGTATCTAATTTAAATTTGCAGTGAAAAGTAAGGGTTAATTTCAAAGCAAAGAAGCATTTTTAATATTTATTTTGTGTATGTAGCAGTCTCAGCTATATCTGCCATCCATCCATTTTCTACCACTTATCCAGTGGTCGAGGTCGTGAAGACAGCAGTCTAAGGAAAGAGTCCCAGACTTTCCTCTTCCCAGCCCCCTCTTCTAGCTCTTTAGGGTGGGTACCAAAGTGTTCCTGTTTCTGCTGGAAGACATAAGCTCCTTTTCCACTAGTACCTACTCTGCTCAACTCACCTATACTCTACTTGGTTTGAAGGGTTTTCCATTAGTATTGAGTACCTGGTACCAGATACTCTTTTAGTACCTGCTCCTTAGATTCTAAGCATGCTGAGTCAAGCTGAAAATGTGTCATGAACAGACAGCAGGCCACTGATTGGCCAGGGCGAACATCATTGGATGAGTTCTGAGACTGCGACTTCTTCACAAGAATCAAATCCACTATTAAAAATCATTGACAGTCAGCGTGAGTGTAATCAATGAGGTAAATGGCTACACAAATCAACACCGTGGTCCAATGACGAGGTGCAGATTTTTCTGTGCTTGGTGGCTGATGAGAGAATCCAGAGGGAGCTAGACGGAGCAACCCAAAATTAATTTACGGCCACCGACCGGCAAATAACGGGAGGCAGACTGGTGCTGACCTGACCATGGCATTGTTGTTGAAAACCGTGATAGAGGATGGTGAGTGATGTGATATCATGTGATAGCATGCATCTTTTACGTTATTTATCCCAGTGGTAGAAAGCTCACTTTGAAGAAACAACACTGTTGTCTCCTTAATGCTGACAGTGAGCTAGTTAGTTATCCATCAATGCTAATTCGATGCTCTGCTTGTATGTCCTGCTTGTGTCAATAACATCTGATGAAATAAGCTAGTGCTAATCCTGGTAAAGGAAGCGGCACAGTGGCGGAGTGGTTAGCACTGCGGCAGCACAGCAATTCACCCTTGGCCGGGGATCCTGGGTTTGATCCCAGCCCCCGACCAACAGTGATCTGTGTGGAGTTTGCATGTTCTCCCCGTGTCTATGTGGGTTTACTCCGGGATTTCTCCAGTTTCCTCCAACATGCCAAAAACATGCAAGTTAGGTTAATTGGCATCAAACTGGGGATTCTAAATTGTCCTTAGGGATGACTGTGAGAGTGAATGGTTGTCTGTCTGTCTGTGTTGGCCCTGCGATGGACTGGCGATCTGTCCAGGGTGTACCCTGCCTCTCGCCCAAGATGCTAGGATAGGCTCCAGCCCCCCCGCAACCCAAAAAAGATTAAGCGGAAGAAGATGAATGAATGAATGAATGAATAATCCTGGTAAAGAAGTTGTTTTTTACATGTCGCACTTTCGTGCTGTGCATGTACTTAAGTTCTGTTCTGTGCTTGAGAGATGTGAAGTGTGTAATAAACCGTCTGCCATGAATCTGCCTCTTATTTGACACACTCCACACTGGAGTGTGAGTGTGAACAAACCCACTTTTTCTTAAATTAAAAGCTCTCAAGTTGAAAGATCTGGTTGACTTTAAAACTGCAGTAATAATGTTTAAAGTGAAGAATCTATCACTGCCCGCAAATATCCAAAAGCTGTTCCAAATAAGGGAGAAACAATATCATTTCAGAGGAACATGTATGTTTCAAAAACCTTCAGTGAGAACTACCACCAAGCAACACTGTGTTTCAGTGCAAGGAGTCAGATTATGGAACGATTTTGGACCTGAATTAAAATCATGTACAACGCTTGGACAATTTAAACAAAAACTAAAGGAAGAAATACTCCAAACATATATACAAGATGACATATAAAATTACATAAGGATTGTCATATCCAGTCTGCGTTCTGTTGTTGCTTAGTTTTTTTTTTTTGTCACATTTTGTCTTATCTTTGTTCTGAATTGTAATCGCTCTTGTTTGTTTTTCTTGTGAATTCTTGGATGGAATATGGGTGGGCAATATAAGCTGCGGCTTCAGCCATCACCCATTTCGGATAACTTATGTTGAACTGTATAATTAGTGGATTAAGTATAATTGACTGGATTGAGTTGCATGCATATTTTCATTCTAGAGTCCGACCACCATCTGCTTTGACACCGGCAACATCTATCATGACATCTATCATGACACAGCAATGTGTTATGACTGGTAAGAAACAAGTTTCACAACCTGTTGTTTTTAGCAGTGGTGGAGGAAGTACTCCAATTCTTTGCTTTTTAAGTTAAAGTACAGATAAAGTGTCATAAAGTCTGCCTTCCAGGCAGATGAGGGTTGTTGGAAGGAACCGAGGCTCAGGGAGGAGCTGATGCAAGATAATGATTTATTTAACAAAAACTCTGAGAGAAACAAAAGCTTAGCACGAGGGATGGAAAATAACTCAAGAAATACAGGTAAACGCTTGGGGAATACAGACACACAGGGAGCATGGCAGGAGAAAACAACAATAGCCATGTTTACATGTGCAAAATTTCTTCAATCTGATTACAGTTCAGATCAGAACTTTATTGTTTACATGGACTCTGAAAAAGGTGATCTGATCATGACGTGTATTTACATGTGTCACATGTTTGAACAGACTAAATCATTTTGACGTGCAGAATTGTCTGACATTCCAGAAATAGTAGAAGAAGAAGCAACTTCCGATACAAACAAACCCCGCTTTGTGTCTTTCTCTTTTTGAAATGGACCTGTATTGTGTTTTTCAGACTGTACTTTTGCTTCTGCTGGTCTCCATAATGAAGCTACAAGCTCAGCAGTACATGCTTCTGCATACGACGATGTAAGAAAAATCCTGAGGATGACCTTCAGTCAAAAAAAACAGGCAGAATCAGAGTTTCAGCAAATTTAATCACACTGGCCAGTGGAGAAATAATACAAAATAGTATCAGAGCCTATTTGCGCATCATTCTGATTAAAACACACATCACTCAGTCTTTTAAGCTTTCTGTTATCCAAGGTGTGCAGTACAAAATGTCCATAGCGATTGATTCAATACATCTGGTCAAAACATGGTGTACAGATTATCTCTCTCTCAGGAACCATGGCACCCACTCAGCAACCGTCACACAGGAAATTCATGAGGTGAACTAAAACAAGTGATAACAGAGGACCGCTGCATCAGGATTTTTTTGCTCAGTCATACAGACTCTGAGATAAACAAAGGCCAATGTAATACAAATATAAACAATGTTAGACAAATATGAAATTCCACAAATATAGAAGACAAAATATGGAATTATTCTTTCATCCCCCCTCCTTGATGCCCTGGAAGGCATCAGAAAAGAACTGTTTATGGCTTCTAAAACCCCATCTGGCAGCTATGCTAAGCTCCAATGCATTTGTATGCAACAGACCCTAACTAGCTAGCGATGGGGAAAGTCCGCCATCGGCCCTGCTGTCCCAGGCACCAGTTAAACGTTTCATTTCTGTGGGAGGAGAATGAAACAATAAAGGCATTGATCAATAAAGAAAAGCAATAATAATAACAAATAGTGAAAACAAAATTATAATAATGAAAAGCAAAATGATAATAAGTGTAGTGATGTGATATAAAAACAAAAGGCGGGTAATATAAAAACAAAACAAAAAAGTAATTAACAAAAGTGATGTTTCAAACTTCATAAATGTATTTACAAGTAGTACATTTCAACTTCACATCGTTATCATGCAACTCCTTTCGGTTTTCTGCATGTCAGTCATACTTTTACTATGTACTTGAGTAATAGAGAGACACCTTGAGCTCACGCTGTTTGTTCATCATCTGACATGGTACAGACCCAGAAAGCAGACAAAACTCAGGAAACACAGTTAACCTTTTATTAATAATAGTGTGAGTGTGTGGATGCGTGTGTGAATGTCTGTAGTGAGTGTAGTGCATTGTTGAATCAGCTTGGGGCGAGCAGAGCACCGTGCAACCTGGCAACCCTAGGAACAGAGCAGGGAGATAGTTAGGGGTTATCTTGACAGGGGAAGTGCCAGATAGAACTGTCCTTACTTTCTGCTGAGTTGGAGAGGTGCATAGGTTGGCACAACGGCCCAGGCCAGGAGGACAATGCCAGTCGCCTATTGGAGATGTAGCAGGCAGGTGAACGAGGCAGGGGAGTCCGCCGCCTGTGCACAGGGGTAAAGGTTGGGTGAGAGGAAAGGTTCAGGCTTACTTGACTGCCGGATGGTAGGAGACCCTTGGCGAGTAGAAGCGCTGGAGGATGATGAGGCTGGAAGCTCAGTGTGGAGATTGGGGAGTTCAGTTCCCTCAAGAAGGAAACAGACGACTCTGCGCTGATCCCTGGGTCTCACAGAATATATAGGCCGAGCCAAATGGCAGACAGGTGTGTGCGCCGGTGTGCCTAATTGGCGGCCATGACAGTGCTCCCCCCAACGACACGCCTCTCAGCGGTTGACCCATCCTACCTGGGTGCGCCCGGTGGAAGTCCCTGAGGAGTTGCTTGTCCAGCACGAAGGAGGGGCGCACCCAGGATCTCCACTCTGGCCCATAGCCCTCCCAATCCACCAGGTACTGTAGACCGCGACCCTGGCTTCGGACGTCCAGAATGGCGTTGACCTTCCAAGCTGGGTCGCCGTCGATCATCATCGGTGGTGGTGGGTCCCTGGTAGGAGGACACAAGGGGCTGGAGCAGACAGGCTTGACCTGGGAGACGTGAAAAGAAGGACAGATGCGGGGGAGGGGGGGCTAGCTGCACACACACTGGGTTAATTATTTGTGTGACGGGAAAGGGTCCGACGAACCTTTGAGACAACTTCCTCCTCTGACCCTTTAAGTCAGTGTGTCTTGTAGACAGCCATACCTGTTGGCCCACCTGGTAGGAGGGAGCTGGAGCCCTGTGACAGTTGGCCACTGCCGTGTTGCACTCGGCTGTGCGTTGTAGAGCCTCCCGGGTAGTCTTCCAGATCCGACGACACCGCTGCAGGTGGGCATGAACTGAAGGAACTGTGATGTCCCCTTCCTCCTTCGGGAGCAGCGGGGGATTGTATCCCAACGAGGCCTGGAAAGGAGACATGCCTATGGCTGATGAGATGGTGGTGTTGTGCTCATACACAATCCAGGGAAGGTGGGAGCTCCAAGATGAGGGGTTCTTGGTGGCGACACACTGCAGGGCGGCCTCCAATTCTTGGTTCACCCGTTCACACTGCCCGTTGGTCTGAGGATGATAGCCCGAAGATAGACTTGCCGTGGCCTCCAAGGCACTAAAAAACGCCCTCCAGACTTGGGACACAAACTGGGGGCCCCAGTCTGAGACGATGTCCAAGGGTATGCCATGAAGACGGACCACATGCTGGACTAGGAGGTCCGACATCTCCTTGGCTGTGGGCAGCCCCTGCAGAGGGACGAAATGAGCAGCCTTGGAGAATCTGTTGACTAGAGTTAGAATTACCGTGTTGTGGTTGGAAGATGGGAGACCGGTGATGAAATCCAGAGCCTCATGGGACCATGGCCTGCCGGGGATGGGGAGGGGATGGAGTAATCCAGCTGGAGGGGCAGAAGATGTCTTCCCTGTGGCACACTGAGGACATGCCCAGATGTACTCTCTGACGTCCCTCTGCAGCGACGGCCACCAAAATGTCCTCTGGATCAGTTCCACCGTTTGTCCCTGCCCAGGGTGACATGAGAACTTGGATGAATGACCCCAACGAATAACCTCCCCCCGGATGGCTGATGGGACAAACAGTCTACCCACTGGCCCCCCACCCGGGTCGGGCTTGTCCTTCAGAGCCTTCAACACCTTGTCCTTAATGCTCCAGGAGATGGCACCCACGACACACGAAGGAGGTAGAATAGGGTGTTTGGGCTTCTCAGTCATCTCCGAGGTAAACTGGCGGGACAAGGCATCCGGCTTTGTGTTCTTCGACCTGGGACGATAGGTGATGGTGAAGTCAAATCTCCCAAAAAACAAGGACCAGCGGGCCTGACAGGAGTTCAGATGCTTGGCTGTCTGAAGGTATTCCAAGTTCTTGTGGTCCGTCCATACGATGAACGGCTGGGAGGCCCCCTCCAACCAATGACGCCACTCCTCCAAGGCGAGTTTGACGGCAAACAGTTCCCTGTCACCGATGTCATAATTGTGTTCAGCTGGAGATAGGCACCGGGAGAAGAACGCACAAGGTCGGATCTTGCCATCCGCTGGAGACCTCTGGGACAGGACTGCTCCCACCCCCGAGTCCGAAGCATCCACTTCCATCAAGCACTGGAGAGAGGGGTCTACCTGCGTCAGGATGGGAGAGGAAGAAACCTGGACTTCAGTTCAGCAAAGGCCACCGCCGCCTCCTTGGTCCACCGGAAAGGAACCTTAGGAGAGGTCAGACTGGTTAGGGGGAGAGCGATCCGGCTGTAATTCTGGATGAAGCGGCGGCAAAAGTTGGCAAAACCCAGAAACTGTTGGAGCTGCTTTCTGGATGATGGGGTAGGCCACTTAACCACCGCTTTGATCTTACCTGGGTCAGGGAGGATCTCATTATGAGAGATAATGAAGCCCAGGAATGAAGTCCGGTTGACATGGAACTCACACTTTTCTGCCTTCACAAAGAGTTTGTTCTCCAATAACCGCTGCAGTACCCGCCTCACGTGCACACAATGCTCCTCCAGGGACTGCAAAAAGATCAGGATGTCATCCAGATAAACAAACATGAACGTGCCCAAGAAGTCCCTCAATACATCATTAATCAGCCTCTGGAAGACGGCAGGGGCGTTGGTGAGCCCGAATGGCATCACAAGATACTCAAAGTGTCCACTCGGAGTCTGGAACGCCTTCTTCCATTCATCACCCTCCCGGATCCACACCAGATGATAAGCATTGCGCAGGTCCAATTTGGAAAACTAGGAGGCGCATTGGAGGGAATCAAAGGCTGAATTAATGAGAGGTAGAGTGTACTTATCTTTGACAGTTATGTTGTTTAACTCCCTGAAGTCTATACAGGGTCTCAGTGAGCCATCCTTCTTGCCGACGAAGAAAAAGCCTGCCCCCACCACTGACAATGATGGCCGGATTATGCCTGAGCTCAGTGACTCCTTGATGTATGTCCATCGCTTCCTGCTCCGGGGCAGACAGGTTGTAAAGCCTACTGGATGGTAAAGGAGCTCCAGCGTGGAGATTAATGGCACAATCATAAGGGCGGTGGGGGGGGGGGAAGGGCTTGCATCTTGCTGAAGGTGGCCCCCAAGTCGTGGTATTTGGGAGGGACCTTATCCAAATCAGGAGGGGCAGGGATCGGGGCACTCAGCAGCACGGAAAGTGAGCATGCAGCGGACTGAAGGCAGGCACTCAAACAAAATGAACTCCAGGCAAGGACACTCCCGGACCAACAGTCTATGGAGGAGTTGTGCAGGCGAAGCCAGGGATAGCCGAGGATAACTGGGGATGAAGAGGTCAGCAGAACATATAACCTCAGCTCCTCCCGATGATTGCCCGATGTAATAATAGACACTGGAGCGGTCCGGTGGGAAACTGTAGCAAAAGGGGCTTTAGAGACGGTGATCAGTCTCAAGGGGATTTCTAACAACTGAACCGGGAGCCCCAACCGGGTTGCCAGTTCCCCAGAGATGAAGCTCTGCTTGGCCCCGGAGTCAATGAGTGCCTGTGTAGAGAATTCCTTGTGTTTGAAACAGAAATGAATGGGAATCAGAAAGCTAGAGAGGGGTTTTAACTGAGGTGCATCCGAGAGTCCCCCTACTGCAACCCACGGACTCCCCCTTCTTGGCCGTATGGGACATACCCTAAGCTTGTGCTCCTCGCTCCCACAGTAAACACATAAGCCTAGTTCCTGCCGTCGCTGTCTCTCAGCAGTAGACAGCTTAGTTCGACCTCTCACCATAGGCTCTGGCTCATCTGGGGAATCTACTGCATGTAAGGCCAATAGGGGGGGGGGGGGGCTGTAGGGAACGGCGAGACTGATTTCCCGAGCGAGCGGAAGTCCTACGCTCAGCCGCCCGCTCCCTCAGTCTGTTGTCAAGGCTGATAGCAAGTGAAATTAGCTCGGTCAAGTTGGAGGGTTTTTCTAAAGGAGCTAACTCATCCCGCAGGCTAGGACAGAGGCTTCTAATGAAGATACTACACAATGAGGCATCCTCCCACCCCACCTCTGTGGCTATGACCCGGAAGTCTACGGCGTAATCAGCAACAGCCCTCGCCCCCTGTTTTAAATTCAAAAACCAGGAGGTAAGCACACTATCACGGTCGGGGTGATCGAACACCTCCTTGAATTCCCTAACAAACTGTGTATAAGAAAGAGAAGCGTAGCCAGCCCTAGCCATAATGGCGTAGGCCCAAGCCAAAGCTCGCCCCTCCAACAAATTCACCACATAGCCTATACTACTATGGTCAGAAGGAAAGTCCCCCGGCACCCGCTGGAACACAATGTCGCACTGCAGCAAAAAAACCCTAGCCTCTCCTAATTTACCACCGAAACGGGTGGGAGTAGGTATGGGAGTAAGGTGGAATGGGGGGCCTGATGTAACCTGGCTACTGACAGGGCTAACAGGTGCAGGGGAGCTAGCGGGAGCTGGAGGAACGGCCTGTGGGTTAGCTAGGCGATCCAACCGGTCAGTAACTCGAGCTAGCTGCGTAAGTACAATTTGCTGCTGGTAGGCTAACTGGTCCACCCGAGCTACTAAGTTGTTAACCTTGCGCGCAAGCGTGCTGTCTGCTGGGTCACTCTGACGGAGTCGTACTGACATGGTACAGACACAGAAAGCAGACACAACTCAGGAAACACAGTTAACCTTTTATTAATAATAGTGTGAGTGTGTGGATGCATGTGTGAATGTCTGTAGTGAATGTAGTGCATTGTTGAATCAGCTTGGGGCAAGCAGAGCACCGTGCAACCTGGCAACCCTAGGAACAGAGCAGAGAGATAGTTAGGGGTTATCTTGACAGGGGAAGTGCCAGATAGAACTGTCCTTACTTTCTGCTAAGTTGGAGAGGTGCATAGGTTGGCACAACGGCCCAGGCCAGGAGGACAATGCCAGTCGCCCATTGGAGATGTAGCAGGCAGGTGAACGAGGCAGGGGAGTCCGCCGCCAGGAGGACACCGCCTGTGCACAGGGGTAAAGGTTGGGTGAGAGGAAAGGTTCAGGCTTACTTGACTGCCGGATGGTAGGAGACCCTTGGCGAGTAGAAGCGCTGGAGGATGATGAGGCTGGAAGCTCAGTGTGTAGATTGGGGAGTTCAGTTCCCTCAGGAAGGAAGCAGACGACTCCGCGCTGATCCCTGGGTCTCACAGAATATATATAGGCCGAGCCAAATGGCAAACAGGTGTGTGTGTAGGTGCACCTAATTGGCGGCCATGACACCATCCCCATTATCCCCGGCAGTTGCATCATGGTACATCACTAAATTAACATGAACAAGTCTCATCATCATAGTACGGATACAGGGAATGACACAGGAAAGGACCAAAAATATCACTACAAAAATCACTAACAGGTTCATGATGAGACTTCTCCTTGAAGATAATAACCAACTTAACCAGGTCTGTTCATCAGTAACACTGGCCTTGGCTGCAGCTGCTTGCAAGGCAGTAAGGTTGCATATGGCCAAGGCAATCACATGACCATCTGCATCATTTTTCAGGGACAAACGTACAACAATATTCACCAACAATTGTGCACATGCCCCCACGGGCAGCAGTTAGTTGATCAAGAACCATTCTATTTTGTGTTAACATAAGTCTAAGAGCCATAAGTTCCTCATTTACATCAGAAAAAGCAGATAAAGAAAAATTCACAAAGGATTGTAATCTGTAATTAGTTGTTTCAATCCACAAGGTGTTCTTAGCCACTCCCATCCAAGGAAACAGTGAATGAAGGACCTTTTTCCCTGTGGTTTCTAACTTGAATTCCTCCGGTACATCTGTGCCCCAGATGGCATCATGAGGTGCAAAGGAGGCATCTCTCTTCATCCTGCCCACCTGGCCTGCGACATTATGATGGTATGGTCAGTCACAACTATGGGGACACACACTCCTCCCCACTTCATGGGCAGGTGTGAGTACACCCAATGACCACATAACCACCATCCCCATCACCATGTGTGTACCATATTTGTAGGAATTGCAAATGGCAGCATTACAGAGCTCTTGCAGAGTGACAGGTCCAGGCTGACAAGGATAATCTTCAGGACAACATTTGCCCACTTTGTTGGTCCAGCAGGTAGCAGTACAGGGGCGAAACGCATTATGCACACTTAGAAAGTGGTAAGCTGCCCAGAGAGACGTTACCACTGCCCTTTAGACAAAAGGAGAAATTCCCCAGTGAGATTAACCTTGCCTTCACTGAGTAAGGGGTGTCATCGTGTTTCTGATCAGTGGAGTGATCAGTAATGTGACAGGTGTGATTCAAAGTGATGCTGGCTGTGCTATTTCTGTACATAGCCTCTTGTAAGAAACAAACAGCTTGTGATAGTTCCATTAGTTTAGTAGTAACAGATATTTGACCAGCTGATAGTGGGAGTAAGGAGCGCACACAACAATTTGAGCGAATAGGTGATTTGGCTGTGTAATTAACATACTTCAACCACATATTACCAGCATATACATGATCCTGATGACCTGAACCTTCCAGCCAGTCATCGTGTGTGTGTGTAATGGATCTTGCTCTGTGGTAAATGGGTAGTGGTATGCTTAAAAATAACCAAAGTAAAAGTGTTACCACATGGATGATAATGATGAAAAACAGATGTACCATTCACATCCTTCAGTTGCCAACCTTCTCTCTCTGGTATTTTGTCTCTCCATGGTAAACAAATAAACAAAAGGTTAAAAACAAACAAAAGTTAGATAGATAGATATGTGGAGATGTGTGGAAAGGATGAGGCTGAGTTATTTCTCAAGTTCCATTTTATTCTCGACACACTCTCCAACATACAAATCAGAAAAGAGGCAGAACCCCCAAACTCTGCCAGTCTTATACCCCTGACATCAAAGCACAAAATCCCATTGTCTTTAAATCCCAAACACAATGCATCCCCCCTGCAGTTCCTATCTCTTTCACCCAAACCTCGGTGGTCAGGAAATCCTTCATGTCCATCTCTTTGCATATCCAAAGGTCAACACTCACATCCTCCTCATCTCCCTAGGAGGTCCAGACCTTTTGTTCCTCTTCAGACGTGAAGCCAAAGTAAGCACACAGGAATATACATGAGAGCATATGAACAGTCATATACATGTGAGCCCGTGAAACTACATATGTGCACCACAGGTAGATACATACTTTATTTTGAACAAAAAAGTAAAAAAACAAAACTAGAAAAGCATTCAGAGAGCGCAGACCTCCTCCAAGCGCCACAGTTCCCCCGGTGATCCGGATCACCACCAAAATGTAATCATCTGTAGGATACCCCATTTCTGACAATCTCTGAAAATTTCATGAAAATCCGTCCATAACTTTTTGAGTTATCTTGCTAACAAACAGACAGACAGACAGACAGACAAACCAACGCTGATGAAAACATAACCTCCTTGGCGGAGGTAAGAAATGAGAAGTGCGATAAAAGTGACAGTATACAGTGCTCGAAAGGGAGAAGGAAGAAGTGAACACTTATTTAATCAAACTTCTCTTTTCCATAAATACAACCCATGTGAAATATATACAAATCACCTCATTTAAGACCCCAAGTAGACAATTAACTATATATTGTACATATCAACATTGACACCCATCCATCCCAACATACATACAGTCCATTCATCAAAACCCAGCCCCAAACAACACAGATATACACAGTACTGTCCCACCTACCATTCCATAGTGTCCCAGAGTGAGCATAGTGAATTGTACATATAAATACTACCCCTCTAACATATATTCTTTCAGCAAATAATGTTTATACCTATTTTTGAAATGATTTCTGTTTGTACATAGTTTCAGTTCCAGCTCTAGACTGTTCCACAAATCCACCCCACAGACAGATATGCACAGATTTTTCTTAGTTATTCGTACCTTAGGTTTTGTAAAGTTTAAGTCTCCTCTCAAATTATAATCATTGTCTCTTTTATTGAATATTTTTTGTATATTAGTTGGGAGTTGATTATTAATTGCCCTGTACATTACTTGTGCTGTCTCAAATTTAACTAAATCCATGAACTTTATGACATGTGACTTTAAAAACAACGAGTTGGTATGGTCTCTATATCCAACATTATTTATTATCCTTATAGCTTTTTTTTGTAATGTGCATATTGGCTGTAGGTTGGTCCTGTAGGTGTTTCCCCAGACCTCTACACAGTAGTTAAGATATGGTAGAAACAGTGAATTGTACAGTAAGAACAATGATTTATAGTCCAAGATGTGTCTTGTTTTCCCCAGTATCCCTATACATTTTGCCAATTTGGCCCTGATGTGACTGATGTGAGGTTTCCAGCAGATTTTATTGTCTAGCGTTACCCTCAGAAACTTATTTTCCTGTACTGTTTCTATTCTGGTATCATCTATCGTTACCATTATTTCATGATTTATTGTATAATTTCCAAGCAACATAATCTGTTTTTTTTTCAGATTTAGAGATAATTTATTTTTATTGAACCACTGCATTAACCTTTTCATTTCAGTTGTGACCACATCTAAAACCTGCTGCAAATTCTCACCAGTGCAAAGGATATTTGTGTCATCCGCAAACAAAATAAATTTCACACAAGATTTCACACAATTTCACCACAAGAGATGTTCATGAAGGGTGATTTGTGCTCACCAATTTGTACAAATTGTTGTCTGTTACTTAAATAAATTTCCACCCAACTCAGTCCGACCCCTCTTATCCCATACCTTTCCGATTTCCTCAGTAAAATTCTGTGCTCGATAGTGTCAAAAGCTTTCTTTAAATCTATAAATACTCCTACAGCAAACTTTTTTTTATCTATACAACTAGTAATTTCTTCTATAAGTTCGATCAGTGCCAAAGATGTAGATTTGTCTGCTCTAAAACCATACTGGCTGTCTGTAAGGAGGTTGTGTTTTTCAATGAAATCATCCAGTCTTTTAGTGAAGATTTTTTCAAGTATTTTGGAGAATTGTGAGAGTAAAGAGACCGGCCTGTAATTTGTGAAATAATGACTGTCTCCTGTTTTGTATAGTGGTATTACTTTTACTATTTTCATTTTGTTTGGAAATGTACCAGTTTGAAATGACAGGTTACAGATGTGGGTGAGTGGTTTAACAATTCCTTCAATTACTTTTTTCACTATTGTCATGTCAATTTCATTTCAGTCAGTTGATTTTTTGTTCTTAAATTTACTCACAGTCTCGATAATTTCTTTTTCAGTAACTGCACACAAAAAGATTGTGTTTGGATTTCTATCATCTATTTCACTTACAGAACCACTATTGTTTGTTTCTGGTGTCACTATTGATTTTGCTAATTCAGGACCAGCGTTTACAAAAAATTTATTGAAACCACTGACCACATCCTCCATATTATTTATCAAATTGTCATTTTCAATAAAATATTCCGGATAATTAGCATTCTTTGATTGGTTACTAATAATCCCATTGAGTACTTGCTATATTCCTCTTAAGTTATTTTTATTATCCTCTAATATTCTGTTGTAGTATTCTTTCTTACAAATCCTCATTATATTAGTAAGCTTGTTTTTATATCTTTTATATTTGATCTCAGCCTCTACTGTTCTGCACTTAATGAATTGTTTATATAATGTATTTGTTATGACCCGAGCGCCGATCTCGTCCACGCTCAGGCTATGCATCATCTCTGCCGGCTTTGACAGCAGTGGATTACATTCTGGCTCCCCGGGCTCTTATTGTGACAGCGCTCGGTGGGGCTTCCTGCTGTCAGAGCCGATCAGCTGTTCGGCATCACCGCTCGTTAGCTGCCGGCTTTATTAGCGGGCGCTGACAACTGGTTGATGCTGGAGTATCGTCAAACATTCGTCAATCATTCCTGGTCCTCGTTCATGTCAGGTTCGTGCGTATTCTTGTCCATGTCATAGTTAAGGTCATAGTGGCTGGGGTTAGCCCTACGATCCCTTGTATTCTGTAGTGTGTGTTTTGCCCTCAGCGGCTCACAGCTTTGTGTCTCGTCTTGTCTCGTTATAATAAAACATCAAATGCAGAATTCACTGGTGACTTTTGGTGTCTTATGGTGGCCCGCGAGGTGGCCCTGCGTATCGGAATCCAGCTCCTGTCGCCCGTCCAGTCCCAGCGCCATGTGTTCCTGGATCCCGCGCCGCACCGTTGGCCAGTAGGCCTCATCGTCATGCTCCTATCAAGTCCCAACAAGAATCCCGTCCGGATCCAGCTCCGGGTCATCGGAGGAACCCAGCCTCCCAGTTGGCCGCATCCCTTACGTCACGACAGGAGGGAACCCCTGCAGTCGCCAACCCCAGGTCATCTGTTCCAGCTGCGCTGTGAGCTCCTCGTGCCCATTTCGCCCTGGCTGTCATGTCCTCCTCTTCGACGTCATCCCCAGTGGCTGGGAGTGCTGTGAGTCGTGCTTCGGCGAGGCCCGTCAGCAATCCTTCCCGAGCGGCTCCTCCTCGTTGCCCCGAGGGGCCCGCCGTTACCTCCCGGAGGGATAGAAGGAGGTCTGCACGCGCTGCAGCAGGCACCATCTTCTCCCCAGGAGGCAGGCAAGTGCAAGTTCATTCACTCCACCATAATTATGATCTGCCTTGTCTGACTTCTGGGGGCGGAGTTCGGGGTTTGCAGCCCCCCGAGCTCCCGCCACCTGCTGTAACTGTGATAACCAAACCTGCTGCCTCTGTGTCTCCCTCTGCTGAGTGGTCCGCGATGCCAGGTCTACGTCGCGGGGTGAGGAGGGGGCCTGCGGTGCTGGAAAGCCTGGATCCGGCCCTGCAGCCACTTCTTGGATGGAGGAGAAGTGCGGACTGCGGCCCGGAACCTGTGCCGACGATGAAGCGTCCCCGAGTCTCCTCGCCGGAGCGGTCCGAGCCAGTGGGTCGAGGGTCCCCTGCTGCCACGCCATACGGGTCATCGGCGTGGGCATCAGAGAGAGAGGAACCTCAGGCTGCGGAATCCATCTTGCCAGCTGCGGAGCCCGACACAGCTGAGTTGGAGCCTGCGCACAAACTTCTTCGCCCTGAGCCTGGATCGATGGAGTCCTGGACGGCAACAGAACCTGAGTGCAGGCAAGTGCTCCCTCTTGTGTCTCTGTCCCCTGTTTTGGAGCATTTTTGCCTGCCTCTGGGGGAGGCAAGTGAGGGGCAGCCGCCTGCTGCGCCCGAGCTCGTCTCGCTGGGTTCTGTTGCTGCCGGTGATACTGATCCCGGTTTCTCTGTGTATTCTGAGCTTCCTTGCAGTATCACCGGCACGGAGCCAGTCGGGGCCGGTGAGTTGGAGGTTCCAGGTTCGGGGGTGGAGGTCATCAGCGGAGCTGCACTGACCCAGTTGGGGTCCGTTGTGGAGGCTGCTGTGGCCCAATCGGGGTCCGACGTAGGTGCGCTTGAGACCCAATCGGGGTCCATCGCAGGAGCTGCTTTGGCCCAATCGGGGTCCAACGTGGGTGCGCCCGAGACCCAATCGGGGTCCATTGCGGGAGCTGCTTTGGCCCAACGGGGTCCGACGTGGGTGCACCCGAGGCCCAATCAGGGTCCACCGCAGGGGCTGTTCTGGCCCAATCGGGGTCCGACATGGGTGCAGCTGGGATCCAATCAGGGTCCAGCGGAGGTGCAGCATCGGTGTGGTCCATGGACAGTGGAGGAGCTGCAGAGCCTTCGCCGCCTGACCCAGTTCGGGCTCATCCTAGCCTTCTGTCCCCTCTTCAGAGTCATCGCCCCTGCGCATCATCGCCGGGGGCCGTGGGGGTCCATTTTCGCTCGCCCCGGCTCTCCCGTGTTTTGTCCTCGCCAGGGAGGCCGCCGCGGGCTGTTTTCCCCCAGCACTGGTGGCTGAGGGATGCGGGTCGGCCGCCTGAGGAACTGTTTCGCCGGTTCGCTGCCTCGGGTCGGCCACCCGACATGTTATGTATTTCACTGGGCAATCTGGTTCGGCCACCGAAGGAGTGGACTTTCCGGGCCTGGGACTGTGGTAAGCCGCCCGGTCATGTTCCGCCCCCCATGACCACCCGTCGGCTGTTGGACGCGGGGAGACTGCCTGAACTGTTCCCGTGGCGTTTGGTCTCTGCCGGTCGGCATGAACTGTCGGGGGTAGAGGTCATTCCTGGTGGTAGTCTAGCCCTGAAATTGTTCTGTTTTTTTTTTTCTGTCCTGTGTTGTATTTGCTTTTTGACCTGAGAATGTGGTATTTTTGTCTTTGTGCCTGTATAATTGTGTTTCATGTATTTTGGGGTGTCGTCTGGTCCTGTAATGGTCATTTTTTTTTCTGTCCTGTGTTGTATTTGCTTTTTGACCTGAGAATGTGGTATTTTTCTTTTCGTGCCTGTATAATTGTGTTGCATGTATTTTGGAGTGTATTCTGGTCCTGTAATGGTCCTGTTTGTTTGTTTTTTTTTCTCTGTCCTGTGTTGTATTTTTGATCTGAGAGTGTGGTATTTTAGTTTTTGTGCCTGGGTAATTGTGTTTCACGTATTTTGGAATGTAGTCTGGTCCTGTAATTGTTCTGTTCTTCTCGCTGTCCTTGACATATTGTTCGGCCCGGGAAACACGCACGCAGGCTCAGGCAGATTTGAAAGCTTTATTCAACAATAATGTTTCGTGTATGAATGCGTGTGTGAGAGATGAGAGTGTGATGTGGGTGGAGGATGCAGGTCAGGACAGAGCAGCACGCCGTGCAGCCAGGCAACCCTATAACGAGAGGAGAGCAGGGATTAGCTGGGCAACCACACAGGAGAGTGACAGAGTTCTGTGCTTACTTGTAGTGACGTGGTGGCTGGCGTTGGCAAGGTCCCAAGCCTGGGAGACAGCGTCCTGCTGTGCGTCCGGGATGATGCGGCAAGGTAAAGGAGCGGCGAGACGAGGGGGAGTAAGTCCGCCCACGAGAGATCCACCTGTGCACAGGGGAAGGCTGACAGGAGAAGGTAAGGCAATAACAGACAGCTTACGTGTCTTGAAGAGTAGTCAGCAGGCCTGGAGGAAAGGATGCTGCTGTGAGTTGAATACGCAGGGAGACAGACGGCTCCAGGCTGCAGCTCAGGGCAGGATGGAATAAATAGCTGTGCACTAACGAGGAGCAGGTGTGCACGCAGCTGAGGTGGAAGCCCGTGAGCTGCGGGTGATGACAGTCCTGTGTTTTGTTTCTTGTAGTTGCCAGTTGTGTTTTTTGGGAGTTTGATTTGTGTTCTGCAGTTGCCTCATTTGTCCTGTCATCATGTTTTGTACTGTAGGGAGTTTTTTCTTTTTCTGTTATTTCATGCCTGTGTGACTGTTCCATGCATTTTTTGAGTCATTTTTTTTTCCCCTGTCTGTGCCCTGGTTCTCGATCTGTGGTTTGATCCTCTCCTGCCCCATCCGCCCACCCTGGAGGTGGTGGAGGTGGGGGGGATTGGATGTCTATGAGGCGTTCAGGAGCCCGCCCTCAGAGGGAGGGTACTGTTATGACCCAAGCGCTGATCTCATCCGCGCTCGGGCTATGCATCATCTCTGCTGGCTTTGACAGCAGTGGATTACATTCTGGCTCCCCGGGCTCTTATTGTGACAGCGCTCAGTGGGGCTCCCTGCTGTCAGAGCCGATCAGCTGTTTGGCATCACCGCTCGTTAGCTGCCGGCTTTATTAGCGGGCGCTGACAACTGGTTGATGCTGGAGTATCGTCAAACATTCGTCAATCATTCCTGGTCCTTGTTCATGTCAGGTTCGTGCTTATTCTTGTCCATGTCATAGTTAAGGTCGTAGTGGCTGGGGTTAGCCCTACGATCCCTTGTATTCTGTAGTGTATGTTCATGTCATAATTTAGGTCGTAGTGGCTGGGGTTAGCCCTACGATCTCTTGTATTCTGTAGTGTGTGTTTTGCCCTCAGCGGCTCACAGCTTTGTGTCTCGTCTTGTCTCGTTATAATAAAACATCAAATGCAGAACTCACTGGTGACTTCTGGCATCTTATGGTGGCACGTGAGGGTCACCGCATGACAGTATACTTCTTTTTACATGCATTTAATAACCCCTTGGTGACCCAAGGATTATTTTTGTTTTGTTGTTTGTCACTGTATTGTTTTATAGGACAGTTTTTATTGTACAATGATTGAAATATTTGTAAAAATTTATCATATGCTTTATATCATTTTCATCACAAACTATCTTCCAGTCTTGCATTAATAATTCCTTTGCCAGTAAATACATAGATTCTTCAGTTCTTATTCTTTTATATTTAATATTTTTGGTATACTTTTTCTTCCTATAATCACATTGATAGACAACAAAAATCGGCAGGTGGTCACTGATATCATTCAGTAAAAGCCCACTCATGATATTATTTTCCATAATGTTTGTGAATATGCTATCTATTAGTGTGGCACTGTGTGATGGGATTCTGCTAGGTCTGGTGATTGTTGGATGTAAGCCCTTACTTTACATTGTGTTGATAAATTCTTCTGTCAAACTATGTTGTTTTGAATTCATAAGATCTATACTGAAATCCCCACAGATGAACATAACTTTATGAGTTAGTTTTGCATACATTTTTTTCCATCCAGTCCTTAAATAAGTCAGTGTTTGATCCAGTGTTTGATCCAGGTGTTCTATATACACAGCTCACGACCATATTCTTCACATTGTCCAGACAGATTTCTATTGTAATACATTGAAATAAATCATCCACAGTTACTGACAAATTTTCAACAACCTTGTATTACAAGCTCTTGTCAACATAAATTGCAACTCCTCCTCCTTTTTTCACTTTTCTATTTATATAATTTAATTCATAGCCATCCATGGTAAAATCCACTCCTTTCTCTTCACTGAGCCACGTCTCTGATATTGTCACAATATTGAATGGCTCTTTAAACTGATGTAAATAATCTTTAATGTTATTAAAGTTGGCATAGAAACTTCTGCTGTTGAAGTGGATCATAGAAATATTAAAATAAGATGTGACCATTGTGTTAAACTGTTCATCTGTGTAGTAACTACAGTTATTATTGATGGAGCTAAATAAATTATTGTCAGGGTCTATGTTATATTCTTCGTCCTGTGGGTTGTGATCCGTATATTCAAAAACTTTCAGTTCCTGTTGTTCCTGTTTGTGGATCTTTTGTTTCATGTTGTTAAATGTCCTGTTGCAGATAAGTATAATCCTTCAGTGTCTTACAGTTATCATTTGTTGCTGTCGACTCCAGTTCATAATGTTCATTGATATTTGTCCAGTTCCATAATATATCAGATGTTAATAACCTTGGCTTCTTCAGGTGATCTATTTAATTTGATGTATATTTTACAGTTTGATGTCCAGGTGTTTTGAATCTTTTTCTGCTTTCTCATGTATCTTGCTTTTCTAGCTATTTCTGCATTTCCTTTTGTGAGGTGCTCGTTCATGTAAATGTTCGTTCCTTTCAGTTTTCTACCTTGTTTTAGCAGCGCAGTCTTGTGTTTTGTATTGACAAACCTCATGATGACAGCTGGTTTGTTGCTGTTTTTCCTGGGCAGAGGGTGGCAGGCCTCAATAGTGTTACAGTCCAGCTGGATTCCTGAGGACTGCAGGAAGGCCGCCACTTGTTGCTGAATGGATTTGGCTTCCAGTGCATCGAGCCTCCCTCCGCTGTCTGCGGCCACCGCTTCAGCATATGATCGGGGTTTAATGTAGAGCCCTGTGATGATCATGTCGTTCACCCGGGTGTACTGCTCCAGGTCCGACACTCTGCTCTCCAGATACGCCAGCCTCTTGTCCTTCTCGGCGTTCTGGATCTGCAGCGCTTTCACCTCCTCAACCAGGCCCAGAATGTTTTTTGCTGCAGCTTAACAGCAGAGATCTCTTCAGCCAAGAAGTCGAGCAATCTTTTAATATCGTCCACCTCCTCAGTCTGCTGAGCTTTCTTAGGACCCATGATCCCGGACGATTTATGTTGACTAAACAGCTAATGAACAGCTGTTTAGCTAGCTGAATGGTGGGCCGCTCTGCTCCACTCTCGTTTCCCAGTCTGTAGATGCCACTATTGGCGTCTTAAATCAGGCAGGGGTCGAAACTAGGATGTCCAGTTCATAATCCAAATTCAGTTCTCAGAAGCCAGAAAAAAGTAGTCAAAAACCAAGCACCAAAACACAGAAATCCACTGAAATCCACCGACTGACAGGCTTCAACAGCAGGTTGACAGGTTGACAGGAACCGGAAGTGTGAGCGAGAGCAAGTTAAACAGTTAAGCAGTCACTTGTTGAGGATCCCCCTTTTTTTTTCCAGAGTTCTTTCATGCCCACTACTTTGATCAACTCGCCAGATGATCAGCAAAATAGTTCACTTGTGGGCACTGCTGATGAGTCAAAGTTTGCAATGGGGATTAAAAATAGAAACAGTCTCACTGAAAGAATGGAGATTAATTGCTTTATTGTTTGGGGTTTGTACGGGGTAAAGTTTGCAATGTGTTAAATGCACCCGAGTCATGTCTTTCAACTTTCACGGCTGTTGGTGTTGCCAGGATGACTTTGTGTGGTCCTTGCCAGGGAGCATCGGCCTAGTTTTTCTTTTTGATGACTTTGATAAGGACCAGATCCCCCGGTTTGGCCAAGATGGGTGCTTCCCCATGGTCCCTCCTGGGAAGAGTAGCATTGATAATATCTCTGTGAGTCAACATTCTTTGCATGTAATCAGCTAAGCACACCTCCTCATCACTTGGATTAAATGGCCTTAATGGTGGGAGTAAGTAGGGTTTGCCGTACATTATTTGAAAAAAGGATAACCCCCCTTTGGTGGGAACGATCCTCATGTAAAACGAAATTCGGGGAAGGCAGTATATCCAATTTTGTCCTGTTTCTGCCATTGTTTTTCTCAGCCTTTCTTTAATGGTTCTATTTGTGCGTTCAACCAATCCTGCAGATTGTGGATGGTAAGCTGAATGGTTTTTTAGGTTAATGTTGAGTGATGTACCTAAGTATGATATAATCTGATTTACAAAATGTGTTCCGTTATCTTAGTAAATCTTTTCAGGTATTCCAAATCTAGGTACAATTTCTGCTAACAGTTTCTTTGCTACTGTAGCGGCATTTGGGTTTGTGCAAGGGAAGGCTTCTGTCCATTTGGAAAACATGTCACAAATAACCAAGCAGTATATTTTGCCTTCACACTTATTAACTCTATAAAATCCATGCAAATGTTTTGAAACGGATAAGTGGATGCTGGAAAGGTACCTCTTTCAGGCCTTAAGTTTCCTTGTGTGTTGTTTTCTGCACAGATTAGGCATTTCTTACAAAATTGAGTAGCAAACTGGCTAAACCCATAAGCAGTGAAAGATTTATTTAGCGTAGAAACCATACCCCCTTTGATACATGGGAGACCCCACGTAGCAAAGTGGAGACTTGGTGGAACAATTTGCGTGGTAAAATTGGTTTGTTTTTGCTGCATTTGTAGAGATTGGAAGTTTTATCAAAAGTCACTCCCTTTTGAATACATCTGTTAATTTCAGCTTGTGGTGCTGTTTTCTGACCCTCAGTGAGGATGTCATGTGATAAATCTTCTATCAGTGCCAAAATGGAATATTGTGATGTGTCTTTTGTATTAAGGCTGAGTGCAGCAGCCTTAGCTGTTTGATCAGCAAAGTTATTACCTTTAGAAACTTGGTCTGTGCCATTCGTGTGTGCTGCACATTTGCATATGGCTAAGTTAGATGGGAGTTTTACACTTTCCAGCAGTTCCAAAATGAGGTCTTTGTGCTGGATTGGTTTCCCTGCTGATATAATCATGCCTCTTTTCTTCCATTATTGTGCAAAGTGATGGATGGTACAGAATGCATACTGACTGTCCGTATACACAGTGAGTGCTTTCCCTTGGCCTAATTTGTATGCTTCAGGTAGTGCAATTAATTCAGCTGCCTGTGCAGAGTAGTGTGATGGGAGTTTTGGGGCTTTTAAAACAGTATCATGGGTGAGAACTGCAAAACCACATAAATCTGAACCAGTACAATCACGTTTGGAGGAGCCTTCAACAAACAGTGTGAGATCACACTTCTCCAAAGGTGTGTCCTGTAAATTGGGACGTGGTAACGTTTCACTCTCAATTTCTGCCAAACAATCATGAGGTTCACCTTCTGTTGAGATTGGCAGAAAATTCACTGGATTTGTTACCGTGCAATGTTCAATGGTTAAATGAGGCTGTGACAATCGCACTGTCATGCATGCAAAGTGTCTGGGTGGTGAGATGACTGATATTTTACTTTGTGACAGAATGACTGATACTGCGTGTGTGACATTCAAGGTCAGGGGATGAAAAAGAACAAGCTCTGTTGAGGCCTGCACTACCATTGATGAGGCTATTAAGGCCTGCACACATGGAGGCAGAGCTCTTGCAACAGGGTCGAGTCTTGTGGAGTAATATGTTACTGGACACATTTTTGTGCCGCTCGGTTGAAGGAGCACTGACGTCATGTGCCCCTTTCTACAATCAGCCATTTGCATAAATGGCTTCTTGTAATTGGGGAGTGCCAGGACATCAGTGCTGACCAAAAGTTTTTTTCATTTTAACAAATGCCTCTTCTGCCTCAGGTGTCCACTCAGTTTTGTCCACCTGAGCCATGGGTTTTTTGTAGATGAGATAAGACAAGGGTTGTTCTTCAAATGAATAATTTGCATTCCAAGAACAACAATAATTTAAAGTACCCAAAAATGACATCATATCCCTTTTTGTGATGGGCTTTGGTGCTGACAAAATGGCTTGTTTGTGAGCTGGATCAACATGTCTGCCCTCTGCTGCCAAAATGTGATCTAAGTATTTAACTTTTTCCACAGCTGTAATTTTTCCTTGTTGACTTTGTGATCTTGTTCTGCTAAAAACTTCAGTAAGGCTATGGTGTCTTTTTTTTTTTACATGTTTCTTCATCAGGTGATGCCAGCAAAATGTCGTCAACATGCAGGAGCAACTGGCTTCCATTAGGAGGAATAGACTGTACCAAGTTTGCTGACATTGCCTGTGAAAAATGGTTGGTGACTCGCAATAACCTTGTGGCAATCTGGTGAATGTGTCCCTTTTATTTTCAAATGTAAATGCAAACCAGAACTGATGATCTGGGTGTATGGGGATGCTGAAAAAAAGCATTACTGATGTCGATCACTGTGAAATATTTCATTTGTGGTTGTAGGTCATTCAACAAAGTGTGTGGGTCTGGGACTGAAACAGTCCTTGGGATAACTGCTTTGTTCACCACCTGAAGGTCTTGAACCATTTGCCATCTGGAGGATGGCCCAGCCTTCCTCACAGGAAACAAAGGTGTATTACATGGTGATTTTGGACATGGGATAATGATGCCTGCTTTTTTCAGGTCCTCTATGACAGGTTTAATGCCCTCTTGGGTCTCTGGATGTAGAGGATACTGTCTTTGGTAAGGCCTGTAATGAGATTTAGCATTTATTGTAACCAGTTCTGCATTTTTCATGAAGCCTACATCTGCCTTTCCTGTTGACCACAGAAAATTTGGAAGTTGTGAGAGTGCATGCTCCTCTCTTTCTGTTAATGGAAAAAAAGTGATCATGTTGGTGAGTTGGGGACATCAATATGGACCTCCTTCTGCACTGTGGTCACCCAGTTCAAAGGCAATGAATAGGTGTCAGGCTTTGGAGAATATTGAACTTTTGGATCAGGGGTTTGTTTCCAAGATTGACCACATTCCTCTGCTGTTGTTACAAAATGTTCTATATCCTCCCAGTGTGTGTGCTTGGGTTTGATTAGTGCAATGTGGGGTGCCTCCCAGTGTTTGAAATGTCTGTTGTCCTAATCACATAACACAACAGATGCTCCCACATAACCTCTTGGCGACCAATAGAGATTCTTTATTACCAATCTGGAGGATGGATTTGCAAGGAATGTTTTTTCATAATTTGGATCTGGGCCACTCAGATGTCTGTCATACATGCTGCAATGATATTGGTCTGTGGCCTGCTGTGTGGTGGGGATGTTTGATTTGAACTATTGCATAGCCTTCACAGCCAGGTCTGCAGTCACAGCGCTTGGCCCGGCCGAAACCAAACGGAGTGAGTAAAAATACCTGGGTGTGGTGAAATCCTGCAACACATTTACTCCTGTCACATGTGGGAAGTGTGATGCTCTCATACCATTCTCTGTTGGGATAATGGCAATGTTGAGAGCTGTGAGCAAATCTCTGCACAAAAGGTTAAGGGGATATGCCTGTGATAATATGAATGAACCTTCTGCAATGTCCCCTGTGACAGGATCTTTTACCTTTACAGTTTTGGAGAGGTTTTCTGTTTTTAGTTTACCGTTTGCTGATTTGACAGTTACTGTTTGATCTGATTTTGTGAAACCTTCAACGTCTGTCCCTGCAATGACTGATCTGCATGCCCCTGTATCACAGAGAAACCTTATGGGGACGCCTTGAACCTCCAATGTCACTTCAGGTAAATACTGCATTGTTAACATCAAGTCAAAATCAGGCAAATGAAAAATGTCAGCTGTAACACTGTCTGTGTCATTGTCACCTGTTGTACTTAGCTTTGGGTCAGCTAGTCACATGTTGTGGTCTCGTGGATGCTGTGGCGGCTGCTGGGCGGTGAGTGGTCCTCCCTCCTCCCCCATATTCAGTGGGCGCCTGGGGAAATCCCTCCGCCAGTGCCCCCGCTGCCCACATTGGAGGCAAACGTTGCTTCCCCATGGTCGTGGGTAGGCAGCTCCGCAACCACGGCCCCTCCGCTGTCCTTGTCCTCCTCCCCCATGTGGTGGACCCTGGTAAAAGACAGAGGTGGGGGAAGTCTCGGCTCCCCCAGGGGGTCAGCAATCATGTAAACAGGGGTTGGTCGTGACTTTGATTTCTTTTCCTCCCTCTCCTCCTCCAGTCACTCTGCATGTTTAGCATATGTTAATACATCACCAAATGCACAAGTGCGATATGTAACCAGATATTTGTGGAAGTACTGTGCCAAATTTGGGTGGATGTTCTGTAAGAAAACACTTTTCAAATGCTGCCAATAGGGTTCTACTCCTGTATCACCGGCAGGTCTAACCAGACCAGACTGGTTATCAAAAAAATCTTGCAGTCTGCTCCTGTAAGCTTCCACACCCTCGCCCTTATTTTGAGTGGTATTTTGTAACCGGGTCCAATCATGCTTCAGCCTCCATTTGTTCCCAATGTGTTCATTTAGCTGTGTGACCCATTGTTTTAACTCGGCACTTGTTGGGGGCAAAATATTACCTGTGGTGTTTTTTGAGTTCCATTCACCAGACACAGCACACCAATCACCCTTTAAAACCTTTCTGTAAGCACGTTCTTTCTCGTGACCATTTAATTTGTAGCTATTAAGGAGGTTTGCCATCCCTTCAAAAAACTGTGTGGGTTTGTCGTTGGGATGTGGAATTTCTTTAAGTGCTTCAGAAAAATCTGCATCTGTCCTTGGCCTGTAAACTAGAATTGTAGGTTGGTGTTGCGGGACCAGTGGGTCCCCTTCAGGCCCAGGTGGCCCTGCATAAGCTGGATTTGAAAGTTCAATCATAGGGTACTGTTCTGTGACATTATACACATCGTAATTCTCAGGTTTTATAGATCTGACTGTGGGAGAATGTGAAATTTTATGGTGAGAAGGTGCGTATATACTTAACTTTTTGGCGCCCCTGTGTGGTTGTTCTCTGGTACCCCAATCTTTGTCCTTCTAAAGTTTTGATTTGACATCATCTTGAGGAGGAGGAGGGGAAGGAGGAGGCTCTTCTGCTGAAGACGCGGTTGCCACCACCTGGGTGAGGTTTAGATACAGAGGAGGAGGAGTTGCACGCCCCCTCGGCATGCCATCATAGTCTTCCCCTCGGAGTGTGGAGGAGATAGGACACAAATTAAACCTTTTTCTTACTATTGCCAGAATGTTGAGAGTCCTGATTTTTGCTTTTTACCGTCACAAGGTCTAAGTCAGCTTGCCTTTTCCTGGCTGTCTGAAGCCATTGCTCCGCTTCAGTCAGTCCATATTTCTCCTCTTTGCATCTAAGGCCATCTGCTGTACTACTTCCATCTGCTGCTAGCTTTATGTCATTAACCAAAGTCTCACAGTCAGCGACTTTTAGCTTACTGGAGAATTTAAATTTCCTTCTCCATTTTGCCAAAAAACCTCGTGTTATTTCTGTCCTTCCTATGCATAAACTTACCATCACCAGACAACACAAATTTCTCATTTTCATCCTCTTGGGCTATACAACAGCCATAGCAGAAACAACCCTTTTTTCTGCCTCACTGGACGACTTCTGCATCTGCGGTGTCTGCCTTCCTACTTCAACAATTGCCCATTTTTTTTCTCTTTCTCCTAACCAAAACAAGCCTTGAAACATTAAGTACACACACAAACAATAGCAAGCTCAAATGGATACACACAAACGTTAGTAAGCAGTCCCAAAGCCACTTATAACAAGCAGATTTGGCAACCCAAGGTTCTCCATCAATCGCCTTCTACCGCTCTGAAAACACATTCATTTTTCTCTCTTTTTCTCACTGTAAAACATTAAAAAACACACAAACAAGCACGTGAATGACCAGACAAACAAACTGCAGTTATTTACTTGGTGTATTTATTTTATTTTATTATAATTTAGACTTATTTTACTGTGTCTATATTATAAGGAATGATTTTTCTTATTTTATTTTATTCTATTTTAGGCCTGTTGTGAATTATGTCTGAAGGTATTTTGATCCTTATTATTCCAGCGCTATTTACCTGTATTTTTACGGTTAACTCTTACTATACCGACGTTCACTTGTGAAGTTAATAAGAGTCTCAGTCGGTATTTATTTTATCAATGCTTACTTAATGTAATGAAGATCTTACATTAATTTTTGCGTGCCTATCAGGTTCACTTACGCGGTGGCAATGCACATTCCCATTCGCGGCATCAAACCGCGACCACCAAGCCTCTATCTCATCTGAACTGAACCTTTTCTCCGGACTTTGCAATATCAAACACTTGGTCTACTCTTTTACGTGTATTCTCAAACCCATCGGGACTTGAACCCAGTGTCCATATCATTAAATACTATTAAATTTACTCACTGTGATCTGCCTGGGGGGTAACCCCATCACTCATCGGCTTTGGCGTCCCCGGACCGCACCTCCACTTCCGTAAAACCGGGGCTTTGGTCCCGATGGGGGGAGGACTTCTCCACAGCCGAGCACAGCTGTCCTTAGACTGGAGGCGCCAGAAGCAAAAATGAGCTATATGGGTCCCTGTTTGGTTGTGTCAAATATGTAAGAAAAATCCTGAGGATGACCTTCAGTCAAAAACCCAGGCAGAATCAGAGTTTCAGCAAATTTATTCACACTGGCCAGTGGAGAAATAATACAAAATAGTCACTCAGTCTTTTAAGCTTTCTGTTATCCAAGGGGTGTAAGAGAAAATGTCCATAGCGATTGGTTCAGTACATCTGGTCAAAACATGGTGTACAGATTATCTCTCTCTCAGGAACCATGGCACCCACTCAGCAACAGTCACACAGGAAATTCACAAGGTGAACTAAAACAGGTGATAACAGAGGACAGTTGCATGAGGATTTTTAAGCCTAGTCACACAGACTTTGAGACAAACAAAGGCCAATGTAATACAAATATAAACAATGTTAGACAAATATGAAATTCCACAAATGTAGACGACAAAATATGGAATAATTCTTTCAGACGAACAGAGGGAGATAGCAGGATGATACAGACCAGTTCTGTTTTACTCCCACCATGTCTTCTGCTAGCTGGTGTAAATGCAGAAATACGTCACATTGACGTGTGGCTGACATACAGACATGCGCAGTTAACATATTTTCTACCCAAACTTCGGAATAAGTGTTTATATGCACACCAATTGGATTAACAATTGGCATAACCCACCCATCTTAATCGGAAGGAAATTTTGATCCAAAGGAGTGTGATTGGGTCAGAATATTCAGATTGGCACGTTTACAGGAAGCATTTTTATTTTGATCAAGCTTTTAATTCTGTTCCTTGTGTCCATTTAAACATGGCTAATGACCTCACAATGAACTGAAACCTAAGACATATATATATATATATATATATATACACTACCGTTCAAAAGTTTGGGGTCACCCAGACAATTATTTTGTGTTTTCCATGAAAAGTCACACTTATTTACCACCATGAGTTGTAAAATGAATAGAAAATATAGTCAAGACATTGACAAGGTTAGAAATAATGATTTGTATTTGAAATAATATTTTTTCCTTAAAACTTTGCTTTCGTCAAAGAATCCTCCATTTGCAGCAATTACAACATTGCAGACCTAACATGATTGCACATGGGTTTTCTAATCATCCATTAACCTTCTGACGCAATGAGCAAACACATTGTACCATTAGAACACTGGAGTGATAGTCGCTGGAAATGGGCCTCTATACACCTATGTAGATATTGCACCAAAAACCAGACATTTGCAGCTAGAACAGTCATTTACCACATTAGCAATGTATAGGGTGTATTTCTGATTAGTTTAAAGTTATCTTCATTGAAAAAAAAGTGCTTTTCTTTCAAAAATAAGGAAATTTCTAAGTGACCCCAAACTTTTGAACGGTAGTGTATATATATACTATATGGGGCGGGACAATCACACGGACACAGGACAGCTGGGAGATAATCAGGGCTGAACAGTTACCGAACAGTTACACATGAGTGAAACTGGAGACAATAGGTAGACAAATATACACACAAGACCACAATGATGATGATACAAGCCAACAGGGGATGACACAATAGACCAGGGGAGACACAGGAGACAATAACTATAATAATAATAATAATAATAATAATAATAATAATAATAATAATAATAATAGTACACAGAGGGCAAGAGGAAGCACGGGAGACAATGCAATTACAAAGCAACACGGGATGAGCACAGGACTACATACAATGATAACATGACGGGGGAGGACAAAGGACACTTAATAATGATAATAATAATACAGATAATAATCAAAGGGAAAAAACAAGGAAAACAAAATGAACATAAAGCGGGGGCATGGTCCCAGACTGTGCCCAGAATATGACATTAAGTGTCAAAACTAAAGAAGCACAATTTCCACTTAAGTAAAAATATTAAAGAACTTACTTTTAAATGTACTTGAAGTATAATAGTGAAAGTACTAGATTCCATTCAGCTGAATGTACTGTATTAACTCATTTTGATTGCTGAGACCACAGCAAAAACAAATGATTTTAAACGTAACCCAGTCCTTGCAAAATCTACTTTACTGAAGTGCAACTACATGAAAATTGTGCTTAAATACAACAACAAAGCACTTTTTTGTTACATTCCATCACTGGCTTTTAGCAACAAGTGTATTTCCCAAATACCCTATGTGTTTTAAACTTGCTTTGATTAACCACCACTCATTTCTGTCTTTCATCAAGGCAAGAGGAAAATGATCTACCCCCAAAACGAGCCTTAAATCACTATTTACAGAGATGCAGGCTGAAGATCCGCTGAACCGGGACCAGCATGAGTGGCACATCCAGTTGCTTCTCAGTGAGGCACGTGAAACAAGAGAGCATGAAACTACCTTGTGAAGGGATTAGATGGCTCAGAATGTTGCCTTCAATCAAACATTCCTTGGTGTGCTGGGCGACCTTGCAAAGGTAATGAGTGGGCCACATGTGACCCATTCCAAGTTGTTGTTTTTTTTTTTTTAAGTTTAGAGTTTGAGTTTTGCACATTCTAAATAATCTGGATTTTGCTGCTGATTGTAATAAACAATAGTGACTTATGTGACTGCATCATGATTTTCTATTTTGTCTGTTAAGACACCGGTAGGAAAAGAGTCAACAGTACAAATCAAACATTTATCAGTGATGTAGCAGACTCAAGCTGGATTGAACACTAAAATTGGAACTTTGCTTCATGTATGAACAAACTGTCTAACCTCTGCTCAGTTTCATCACCCCCAACAGGATCCAGCTGTGATGGAGGACCATATACAGCAACCCTGCCCCCTCTCTTCCTTCCTTTCAACACAGATCCTTGACATGGAGAAGAGAGAAGCAGGAGACAAACTCCCCCACTGAGACATTATTTTATGACCACGGCAGAACAGGAATTTTTCCTAAAGACTTATTAAATGTGCTTACAATGTTGCTGCATTATCTGTTGTCATAAACGTTTCATTTATGCATGCTTTTCTTACTTATGAACCATCATAGATTAGAAAATTGTCATGAATTGCTCTTCAGGGTAGGAAAAAGGCACCGGCCATGAGTTTGCAGGATTTATTAACAGAACACAATAACAAAAACAACACGTTGTGGGAAAAAGAACCACAGGTTAGCAGAAATAGCCAGCTAAGGCGAGAGTAATCGCCAACAAAACCTGGAGACTTAACTCAGAGAACAGGGAAGCAAAAATAGCTTTGCTAAGGCGCTAAGGCTCATGACAGAGACCCCTTTTCAAGGGGTGGTTCCCAGACACCCCAGGGTAACACCAGAAGAAAAATAGCCTCCCCCCCCCCCCCCCCCCAGAAAGGACATAACAATAACCCACCCAGGTGGGTGGTGGGGTAACAGGCTAGGAGGGAATGAAAGGGGAAAAAAAAAAAAACCCTCAGGATCCATACCAGAGAAACACAGAATTAGGCCGCCGGGCCAAGGAGTTAGAGAGTTCAGGGGGCCAACCAAAGTCCCGGGCCTGGTGGACGGTGAGGTGGTCCGAGTCAGGTGGCCGGCCAGAAAACATGGGCCACCCAACCCAACGGCTCAGTCTGTCAGGCGGCCGACCAGAGTTTTTAAGCCACCTGAATAAAAGGGGTGGCCCTAGAGGCAGCTGGGAGACCCAGTGATGGGAAGGAGAGCCAAGGAGGGGGAACCACGACGGCATCTGGCAGGGGAGGAGGGGAAACCACGACGTCGTCTGGCAGAGAATGAGAGGGGACCATGACAGTGTCTGGCAAGGGAAGGGGAGCCACAACGCTCTTGGGTTGGCCGGTAGCACCCTTGGTGGTCCCAGACTGGGATATGGTAGCTCTCATGATGGCTCCAGGCTGGAGCTAAGCAGCACCTGCAGTGGCTCCGGGCTGAAGCAACACTCCACCCTCGGTAGCTCTGGGCTGGAGCAACGCTGCACCTTGAGTGGACTCAAGAGCTGGATCGAGGCAGCACCCTCGGTGGGCCTGAACTGGACCAATGCTGCACCCTTGGTGGCCCCTGGGCTGGAGCATAATGCCCATGACAGACCTGGGACAACACTGGGACGTCACAACACTGGGACGCAGCACCCAAGTTGGCCTCAGGCTGGGACGCAGCACCTACGACAGTCCCCGGCTGGGACACAGCACCCATTGAAACCCGGGCTCAGGAGGAGCTGCACCCATGGAGGTCCCGGGCTGAGATGGAGCATCCATGAAGACCTCATCTGGAGGGGGAGCAGCACCCACGGAGGTCCCAGGCTGGAATGGGGTACCCGCAATGACCTCAGTGAGAGGAGCTGGACCTACTGCAATCTCGGGCAGCGAACCTGGACCCTCGGAGACCTCAGGCATGGCTGACACATCTTTGGCAACCCTGGGGGAGAGCTCAGATAATACAAGCAAAGAGGCTGGGTCAGGGTGACCAGCAGTGATGGAGCCCGGTGAGGCGAGCTCAGGTGCAGCTGACAGCTGCACCCGGTCCTCCTCAATAAGAGCCAGACAAGATTTCTCCAAGATTGATAAGAGAAAAACAAAGGAGAGCACTTGCCTGAGCTCGAGCTCCATCGCTGTCCATGACTCCGTCAATCCAGGCAATGATGTAGCTTCGGGCTTGGCCCTCTGGAGGTCCAGCTCTGATTCTGCTGCAGTGGTCCTCACAGCAGGCGTGATGATTCCTGTAAACCCAGGATCTCTAGGCAAGGCAGGCGACGCCGATGGTTCATCCGGCGTGGTGGCTGAAGGCTGCCTCACCGCTGACGCCAACATGTCCCTAACCCCAAGATGCAGGGCAAGGAACCATCTCACCAATGGCACTGGGTCCTGTATTGCCAAAACCAGGGGACGTTCCTTAGTCAGTTCAGGCTTCGGGGCACTGGAGGCGATCCTCTCCCTTGCTGAATCGGTCCTCTTGGGGACCACAGGTGTCTCCATTGTCCGGAGGTTCCCTCCCAGGACCGGCAGACACTCAGAGAGGTTGGAGAGGGGCATGGGAAAGGAAGGGGAGGATAAAATAATAGCAGCAGATGGTGAATGCTCAGCCAAATTGGGCTGCTGCTGCTGAGCTTCACCACCAAAAATTAGGCAAGACAATTCATTATTTGATGTAGATAAATGAAGAGGGATTTGCCTTACCTCCTGGGGCTTGGTGGTGACTACTGCTGCAGTTCCAGATGCTGTTCCTTCAGGAGCTGCGGAGGTTGTCCAGTGAGGAGTCGGAGACACGGGCGGAGGTTTGGAGGGGTTTTCCCCCAGCCCATGGCGCATGGATGATGAATTTGTTATGAAGAGGAGAAGGTCTGCAAGTTCTGGATGGCTCCAAAAGCTGGGGCATGCTCCCAACACCTGTACTGCTCCAACCCAGCACTCCTGTACCACTTCAGGAGTGTGGGAAACACGAGCCGCCGATAGAATGTTTTGTATAACATTTAGAGACCAACGCTCTTCCTCACTAAACCCAGCTTGACAGTAGTCAGGGAACGCTGCCATGCCAGCAGAAAAAACACAGGCTTTAACGAAAAATACGGGAGGGAACGAAAAAAGACAAAACTCACGGCTGTTGGTGCCCACACTGACAGCATCCTTCTGCCATGAATTGCTCTTCAGGGTAGGAAAAAGGCACCAAATGCTGGCGGTGAGTTTGCAGGATTTATTAACAGAACACAGTAACAAAAACAACAGCTTGTGGGAAAAAGAAACACAGGTTAGCAGAACAAGCCAGCTAAAGCGAGTGTAATTGCTTGCTAAACCTGGAGTCTAACAATAACACACGTAGCACAAAGACAGAGAACTTTTGTGTAGTGTCGAGGAAGTAGGACGCTGCACTCAGCAAAGGAGAGCAGCCTCTTAAATAGGAAAGAAAATAAACAACATAGTGACAACAAGTGTGGGTTCATGTGAGCAGGGAAACAGGAACAATAACTGGTAATGGGAATCAGCTGGTAGTGATGAGAGAGGAGCGGCAGAGCTTGACAGCTGACAGAACCAAGCCCCCATGGAGAGCCAACCCAGAGGCGCCGCCTGACAGCTGTCAAACCCCAGAAAACATTACAGAAAAAGGATAACCCTAAACAATAACAGACTAGATAATAATTACAAATAAAATGAGACAAGGCCGATACAAACTAAAACATAAACAGAGAAATAGAAGGCAGTAAAATAACCCAAAAAGGCACAAAAATACAACAAGTAAATATAAATACAGGGAAAGAGCCACAAAGTTGGGTCTGGCAGAACCTCCAGAGCTCAGCTCGTGACAAAAACTCATATGGAAGTATTTTGATAATGTGTGTCTAGTTTGTGATACTGTAAGTGTCTGAGCATTTCACTTCCAATTGGGACAAGCAAGTTTACCAAAGGGACGGTGAGATAGTCATGCAAAGCCCTGACTGGCCGACCCCTCAGGACCGCCCTGTGGGTATGTACCTTTATCACATGTCTAGACCAGAATTCTCTCTTTTGCTGCTGTTTTCTGAGGAGAGAGATCATCGGCTCTCTCTCTCTCTCTCTCTCTCTCTCTCTCTCTCTCTCTCTCCTTTCCGCTTCCGGTGGGTGCGAGTGAGAACGTGAGTGAGGAGGTGTTGGGTGTGTGAGTGAGGAGTTTTGGATTATACTTTTTCACAACGTTTGGACTTTTCCTTTATCCTTTGTTATTGGCTGCATATTCAGGTAAGTTTATTTCAGTCTTTTGAGTGCGTTTGTGTTTTTGTTTGTTTTTTTGGCGTTTTGCTGGAGGATGGCGTCCTTTGAGACGCCACCTCCGTCTATCCGGCAGGGAGTGAGGATAGTCCCGCCGGATAGCAGCGTTGCTGTGGAGGAGGTTCTTCTTGCTGTGGGTGAGAAGGTGGGACATGATATGATCTGCTTTGCCTCAAGAATGAATAAAGCTGTCGTTGTGTTTTTGACTGGTGAGGAATATGTCCATAGTCTGATTGGGAGCGGTGTTGTAATTGGGGACACGTATGTACAGGTGTCCCCGTTATCTGTTCCATCAACGCGCATCACCGTTTCAGGTGTTCCTCCCTTCATCACTAATGAGCAGTTGGAGACGGAGCTTCGCAGATTTGGGAAGTTTGCGGGCCCGTTTAAAACTGTGAGTTTGGGATGTAAGGATAGTAAATTAAAACATGTCAAATCACTTAGGCGCCAGGTATTCATGTTTTTGGACTCGCCCACTCAAACGTTAGAAGTGTCCTTCCGGGTTAAACATGGGGACGGCTCCTACATGGTGTATGCGAGCTCAGGGCAAATGAAGTGCTTTGAATGTGGAGACGTGGGCCATAAACGGTTCGCTTGTCCGCATAAGCAACGGGCGGGAGGCTCTGATGAAGCCGCAGCTGAAACCAGCGGTGCAGCCTCCGCTCATGTCGCTACTACAAATGACGTTGCGGGGCCTTCCGCCGGTCCTGCTCCGGAGCCTGCTGCTGTGTGTGTGGACAGCCCAGCTGTGGCGCCCGCAGCCCAGCTTACGGTTGGGAGCGTGGCTGGTGATGACGCCCAAACAGTCACTGATGGTGCATCAGAATCTAGCTGTGAGAAAAGGCCTGTAAAATCAGCAGCTGTGGTTCCGGTGGATGCTAACGTTTCTGAACAGCTGATGGAACAACACCAGTCAGCTGCTGTAAGTGGCGTTCAGGAAACTGTAGATCACGATCAATCAGCTGGGACAGCTGTATCAAACAGTAAATTAAGTTGTGATGAGGAAATGGATTCTGATTCTGATACTGTGTCTATTGGAGAAACTTGCAGTAAAAGCAAAAGCTTGTACTCATTGGATGAAATAAATGTTTTCCTGGACGAAACCTACAAACGAGCAGTTAAAGTCACTGATTACTTCAGTGACGCCAATAAATTTATTAGATCTGTTAAAGTGCTGGAAAGGCGGGTTGGCCTTGACCTCCTGGATGAGAGAAAACGTTTTCGCCTTAAAAAACACCTAACGGCCCTGCGTAAATCAGCAGGAGGAAAAAAGGTCACACGCACCCGACAGATGAAATAACGTACATGGGTATGCACAGCACGGTGTTCCTATATATCTACTGCTCTTTGCTGTCTCTCCCTGTCTTCTATCTTCTCTATCTCCCTATGCAAAACATAAAATTAGGAACCTTAAATATCAATGGTGGGAGGGGCAATCATAAGAGGGGATTAGTTGGTGAATTGTTTAGACAAAAGAATCTTAACATTTTGTTTTTGCAAGAAACTCATACCACTTCAGCAGATGAAGTGGACTGGGGCTTGTGGTGGAAGGGCCCTTTTTCACTCAGTCATGGTACAAATTTTAGTGCAGGAGTAGCTATTTTGTTTGGGGAATCTGTGAATGCAACAGTTCTTTCTGTAGTGGAGGTAGTGAAGGGCAGGCTGCTCTTTGTTAGGGCAGAAATAGAGAATTCGGTGTTTTGTCTGATCAACATCTATGCTCCAAATCAGGGTTCTGAAAGAACTGCCTTTTTCAATAAACTGAAAAATGAATTGCAGAATTATCACCAAGATCAACTTATTGTTGCTGGTGATTTCAACTGCACCTTAGATTTTACTGTGGATCGAACTAATGCAGAACCTCATCTTCAGTCATCGCGAGTTTTAAAAAATATCACTGTACAGTTTGACCTTTTGGATACATGGAGAATTAAACATGCAAACACTAGACAATATACCTGGGTCAGAGTCGTAGACAATACGGTCAGTGCTGCCAGATTAGATAGGATATATGTTTCTCAAAGTTTTGGCCCAGGAATTCTTCATAGCAACATAAGTCCTGTCGGTTTTACAGATCATCATCTAGCTTCTGTGATGTTAATCATTTCACCAGGGGAAAGAACTAGATCCTATTGGCATTTCAACAATAAGCTCCTTCAAGACAACGCTTTTTGTCATTATTTTGTGTGTTTCTGGGAACACTGGAGGGCTACAAAGCCTCGTTTTAGTTCCTTAGGACAGTGGTGGGAGGTTGGCAAGGTGCAAATTCGCATTTTTTGTCAGCAGTATACTGCAAACTCGACTGCTGTCATCAGAACCAAAGTTTGTGAACTTGAGGACACTGTTAAGAGGCTGGAGGAGAGTTTGATTAGGGATCGGGATTCTACCTCGGGTCCCTTGCTGCAGGCGAAGAGATCGGCCCTGAGCTCTTTGCTGCGGGAAAGAGTGAAGGGAGCACTTGTTAGGTCCCGGTTTACTCAGCTGAAGGACATGGACGCCCCAACGTCCTTTTTTTTCAATCTGGAGAAGTCTGCCGCAAAAAAGAAATTGATGACTTGTTTAAAACTCCCACATGGTCAAATAACTACAGATCCATCTGAGATGAGGAGCCATGCAGTGGATTTTTATGGGGCCCTGTTTGGTGCAGAACCATGCTGTATAGACTCTCGAAATCAACTCTTTGGGGGCCTTCCCAAGCTCAGCCCAGGGGAAAGGGCTGCTCTGGACTGCGAACTTACCTTGGATGAGTTAACTGTAGCAGTCAATCAAATGGCTCTGGGACGTGCACCTGGACTTGACGGTCTCTCTTCTGACTTTTTTAAGCACTTTTGGGATATTATAGGATCAGATTTTTATAACGTTCTAATTGACTGTTATAGAACTGGATCTTTGCCTGTTTCCTGTCGGCGTGCAGTACTATCCCTGCTGCCTAAGAAAGGGGACTTGGCCTTGCTTAAAAACTGGAGGCCCGTTGCTCTTCTTTGCACAGACTATAAGGTGCTTTCTAAAGCCCTATCAAATAGACTAAAAAATGTTTTGGATGTCATCATAGATAGAGATCAAACGTATTGTATTCCTGATCGAACCATTATGGACAATATTTTTCTCATACGTGATGTTCTTAATCTTAGTAAATGTTATGATTTAAAGTTTGGTATTGTGTCTTTGGACCAGGAAAAAGCTTTTGATAGGGTTGACCACTCCTATTTGTTTTCCACACTTAAGGGGTTTGGTTTTGGCAATATTTTTTTGACATGGGTTAATATGTTATATACTGGAGCTGAGTGTTTGGTAAAGTTGGGGGCAGGGCTGAGTCGGCCAATCCCTGTACATCGGGGAATAAGGCAGGGTTGTCCGATCTCGGGTCAACTGTACAGCTTGGCTATTGAGCCTTTGCTGTGCAGGTTGCGCACTCAGCTGGGTGGTTTGACCCTGCCGGGGCCCTCCAGTAGTTGTCGTCCACTCGTCTTGTCTGCTTATGCAGACGACGTTAACATTTTCATCACATCCCACAGGGATGTACAGTGTTTGGTGGACACTCTGTCTATTTATGAAAAAGCATCTTCTGCACGGGTAAACTGGGGCAAAAGTGAGGGTTTATTGGTGGGGCAGTGGACACATCAAGACATTCCTCATCTACCTGGAGGTCTTCTGTGGGGGAAAGCCGGTCTTAAAGTGTTGGGGGTGTTTTTGGGTTCTGAGGACTTTGAAAGCAAGAACTGGGAGGGATGTAAGGAGAAGGTGTGTGCCCGTTTTTCTAAATGGAATTGGTTGCTACCACAGCTGTCTTATAGGGGAAGAGTTCTGGTCGCCAATAATCTGGTCGCTTCGGCTCTTTGGCATAGACTTATCGCTTTGACACCGCCCAGGAGCCTGGTGGAGGAGGTCCAGAAGATGATCGTGGGTTTCTTTTGGTCTAGTCGACACTGGGTGCGTGCGGCTGCTCTCTACCTGCCTGTTGCCGAGGGAGGACAGGGCCTGGTTGACATACAGTCCAAGATCACCTGTTTTAGGCTTCAGACTGCGCAACGGTTCCTCTATGGATGTGGCCCCTGCTGGATGGACACTGCAAAACTGCTCCTGAGGAGAGTTGGCCGCTTGGGCTACGACAAGCAGCTTTTCCTCGTGAAATCCGGGGAGGTGGACCTTACTGGACTTACTGCCTTTTATGCCTCTGTTTTGCATGCATGGCAAGTCTTCGCTGTAGCTCGTATTCCTGAGGAGACACCAGGTATGTGGCTGTTTGAGGAACCGTTGTTTTTCAATGGATTCATGGAGACTCAGTTGCTGCAGTCTGTCAGTCTGCGAACCTGTTTAAGAGAGGCGGGCTGCACCAAGCTTGGCCATCTGATGAAGATGTCAACCACGTCCATAGAAACGCTGAGGTGGAAAGCCAATATTACATCCGTCAGACTGGTGCATAGGGTGGTGACGTAAGTGTGTGCTGCCCTGCCACGACCACTGAGAGCCTTTGTGGAAAACCGCACTCTTTCTGATCAATGGGATGAGGACACTGTGTTCAGCTTTCCTGCCCTTTCCGTAAGTCCAGCAGTGGGAGAGTGGCAGGAGGAAGAAGACCACCTGCTGTCTTTCGGAACTCCCTGTCTGGGCAAGTTCCAGGCTGTAGGGAAGAAGGCGGCGTATCACATTTGTGTGAAAGTTCTAAATCTGCGCTCTCTGACGGGGGTAAAAGAGTCGAAGTGGGCGGAGTTTTTGGGGCCGGGATTCTCCCCAAAGGGCAGCTGGCGCTCCATGTACAAGCCCCCTATAGAGAAACGGACAGCAGATCTCCAGTGGAGGATTGTGCATGGGGCAATAGCTACAAACAAATACAGAGCACACCTGGATCCTAGTGTTGGGGAGGGTTGTTTGTTTTGTTCACAAGTCGAGACCCTGGAGCACTTGTTTGTTGGATGTTTTCGTTTGTCTGGGCTTTTTGATCTTTTGAAAGTTTGGTTTCATGATTTTGGTGAATGTTTTTCTTTTGGTTTGTTTATTTATGGTCCGAAGTACAAAGTGGCAAAGAAGTCTGTGCATATTTTGATAAACTTCTTGTCTGGTACCGCTAAACTTGCCATTTGGCTGACGAGGAAAAACTGGACTATTAACACTGGCAATGTGGACCCCGTGTCTGTTTTTAAGGCCCTGTTAAAAGTCAGACTCCGGGTGGAGTTTTCTTATTATAAAATGGTGGACAATTTGGAGGAGTTCTCCAATAAATGGACTGTTGGGAGTGTTTTGTGTTCTGTGGGGGAGGGGGATGAGTTATGTTTGAATTTTTGAAATGTGGAACACTTGGGTGGAATGATGGTATGATGGTGATTTTATATTTTTGAATTGTACAATAAAGGGACTTTTTAAACGTCAAACGTCTCTCTCTCTCTCTCTCTCTCTCTCTCTCTCTCTCTCTCTCTCTCTCTCTCTCTCTCCTCAGAGGCCTTAAGGCCTCTAATCAAGCTCTAATCAAGATCTGACTGAAGGTAACACTTGAAGCTTTCCCTTTTTCTAGCATGCCTTAACTACCTAAACTTTGATACTTTTGGGATTTTTCCTTAAAACTTCATCACCTTCTCTAGCAATTCATGACTAGTGGAAGTAATCTTAACCCTTTGACATCCTTGATTGCATGAACAGATAGCGCCCCCACTGCCTATGGCGCAGTGCTGCACCTGTCATGTGATGTCATGTGACATGGCCAAAAACTCTCCAGCTGTACCAAGAATTCCACCTCACAAGGTAGCAGACACATATAACTTACTGCTCTTGCCTTGGAGGACTGGTGGCAGACATAGAACCATCCTAAAACCTCACTTCTGGACACCACAGAAGAAGAGTTTGTAAACGAATGTTGATGTTTGCCATTGTAAGACGGAGGAGGCATTTGCTCCCAAATTTGCCAACTATGATTCTAAAAAGAGATTATTTAACTTATGAAGGTAAATTTCAATATATTGTTATAACAGAGGCTGGGCGAAGCTGGTTGATGTCCACCTGCTATCGCCCCCCAGCACCATGTGACTGCACAGAACAATTGCGCCTGTTCTGTATCGTCAGATAAGATAAATTGCAGTGGAATAAAAGTGAAATTGAGGTGGGATAATCATAAGAGTTTCTGGATGTGAGAGAGAAAGTGCAAATGACCAACAGAAGGCAAAATAACGACCAGGATGGACGAAAATGGATGAAGCGAGAGGCGCCTGGGCAGCGGTAAGTGACGAATTTGTTTGTTTGTTTACATTGTATCTGATTTTCTGGTTCATATACTTTAAAGCTAAGATACTTGCTGGGGGCGTGGGAGCCTGGTGGGGAGCCTGGGACCTATCATGTTGTCAAAATCCCTGGATACTACTAAATATATAGATACAACCAAGGAAGTGACGGGGGGCTGAATATGAGTCTAAGTGTGAGTGAGGGGCTGATGAATGGAAGTGGTGATGTTGGGTCGGTTTTGTGCGGCGCTTTGCATGCCAGCTGGCATCTTGGGGCGCCTGCGGTGGTTTGCTGATTGTTCGTTCAGATGGGCGCCGGGGGGTGGGGGTCTGCTTCTGTGCCCTGCGCCGGTGGCCTCCCTGGTCACTGCCGGGCACTGGTGCATGTTCAGGCTCGCTGCATCTGCTTCGCAGCCGCCTTTTGAAATAAAGGTGAATGAGGAGTGAATTTGAGTGGGTACTGGAGTGAGAGAGAATGGGTCGGTCTGGGTGAGTGAGAGGGGCGTGCATGGGAACATGTGGGTGTGAAGGTATGGGGAGGGGTGTGCCTGCGAGTCGGGAGGTGCTGGATTAAGGGGGGTAGTGCCTCTCGGCAACGTGGGCTCACCTGGGCGAGGGGACTTCTTTGGACGTGGGGGTCCCCGGGGTGTGTGGCGGAGGCACTGGGGCAGGGCCACTGTGGGGGTGCCTGGGGGGGCTCACGCCGGGGGGCGCTGGCTGGTCTCTGTCCTGGGGGGTGGGGTTGCTGGCCTCCTGGTGCCTGGGGCCCGGGGACGGATGTTGGCCCCACTGGGGGGGTGGGAGTCGAGCAGGTCCGGGGGTGTGGGCCCTCCCTTGATCGTCCCTGCGGGGGTGGATGCCTGGCTTTCCTGGAGCTTGCTGACCTCAGGGCTGGGGGTTGGTGGCGCTGCCTTGCCTGCTCGGGGTCCTCGGGGGGAGAGCTGCTGCGACCGGCCCTCCGCTCGTATGTTTCCTGACAAACCACTCACATGCACACACTTATTTTGCACGCGTTCTCATATGCACATAGACATACATGCACAAGTGTCTCTCCTTTAACAGGTGCAGAAACCAGACTCGTGTTGAGACATCTCCGGTGGAAGAAGCAGTTTGTCTTTTGTTTGTTTTAGTTGTCATTTTTTTTTTGTCTGTTCCCCTCCCTTTTCTTTTCCCCCTTCACACACTTCCTTTCCCTCTTCCCCATCCTGTTGGGTCTTCCATGGGTAAAACAATTAAAATAAAGTATTAAAAGTTATTACAGGAGGAGTTTACAACAGTATACAGTGCACAGTTAGGTACTGTATAGGCTCCTCTTGGCAAAGTAAATCTGTTTTGGCACAGTAAGGGTGACAGATCCCTGTTCTGTTTGCCTAGCTGCCTGACAGGACAAGGGAAAAAAAAAAGAAAAAAGATAAGATTCCAAAATGCCCAAAACAATAAATGGTGACAAAAAACAAAACCATCCTTTGTGTAAATATGTCCAAAGTCTGCTTTTGACTGAAAATTATGTAATTCGATATGGCTGCCATGACATTATGCAAATCAGATGCATAAATTTACTCGTATCTCAAACTTTGGATCATATTCTACATCTTTCTAATTGACAGTAAGCCATTATCTCTTACCACTTTCAAGTTATAGCTTTGGAAAGCTCTGACAGCTGAACTGAATATTTTCTTGAAAAAAAAAACCTTGACCACTAGGGACTGATGGCGCAACGGAGCACCATAGGCAGTCAAACAGTTATTTTTTTTTTCTTTTCTAAAGAAAAGAGCCATGATTTTCTTCTTTAATCTTACTTTTTCTGTAAGTCAAGCATGATCACACTTTTTAGAGCTCATTACATTTTTAAGGCTTCCTTCTGGATATCCTACACCGCAAAATGCAGGCCTAGAGGAGATCCATTGTTCCAGCCACCTCCAGCAGACGCAAGATCCGGGCCTGAATCAGGCTCCACCTCACCGAGGATTTCCAGTCCAAGACCCCTAGGCACAGGACAGCAGGGAGAACCATTGCTGCCAAGGCTCATCTCCAGCCCAGGTTGGACCAAAGCTGGGCTACCCAGAATCATTCCTCCCATGCCTGTGATCCCTCCTAAGGCTCGACCATTTTGTCCTGTCCCAAGCCTCTTGGGAACCCAGCAATGCCAAGAGACTAAGGCAGTTAACAGCATTAGCTTCAAGGAAAGCCATAACCTTTTTTTCTGTAATGACCATCCCTTTTTGAACACAAGGTAAAGTTAATCTGTTTTCTTTTTCATAACATTTTTTTTTCCAAATTCCTTTTTCCTTATCTTTGCATTCCACTTAATTTTTTACCACTATTTTCACTTCACCCTTATTCCACATATGTAAGACCTGTAAATATGTAAATATTGCTGTTTCTTCATATATGCAAAATTACCACTGTTCATGCTAATTTGGTTATCTTCCCATTCTACAAGCTATACAGATGTCTATTGTCATTTTGGTTTTTCTGTAATAAATTTACTAATCTCTTCATCGGTGTCCTCTCTGTCCAGATTTTAAGAATCACACAGTGTCAAGAACTGATGCCCAGATTATGAGACTGATCAAATATTGTCAACAGAATTATTAACTAAGGCTTAACTTACCAATTGCTAAATTCTTAAATTTAAGTCTTTGTTGACTTGAGTTTCCACCTCTATAAAACGTGGATGGTGCCCCAACTAGTGTTACAAATGAGGTAATGCAAGAGTTATCAATAATTATTAATTCCAATTATTAATTATTAATAATCATATACCTATCAATGGTGTCCCCACCTCATGATAATGCTACAGTGAAGTTGAAAATAATGGCTCATTTTTAAGAAAAAGTAACCAAAAACAATTACTTTATTTACTGAAGACTGCATTGTTGGATGTACCAGTACAGAAGACGCTGCACACTTTAGTGATAGTACCAGTATATCAAGAAATTCTGTGCCAAATTAGCATCTGTATTTCCTAATAATGGGTAAGGGTTTAATGGGATTTAACATGTTTTAACACAAACTGATTTATGGGTTCATAATTCTGTTGATAGACTTACACCAAACCAAAAGTGATTTCTCAAACCGCTGGATTACTCTTTGACAGCGTTTCCAATCTTTTAGCATTTAATTTATGTCACTTGGTAACCTTCACAAATAAAACAAAAGTGGAGACATATCTGCAAAAGGTACAAAAGTTTATTGTCAAAATTCCTAGTGCAATACAGAATAAGTACATGTCCAGAATAGTACATTGTTGATGCATAGAATATATATTTTGGTTCCAAGGTTCCAACCTTTGGTTCCAAGGTTGTCATAGCCAGAAGCGGCACTGGGGTTAAGCTCCCAGTGCTTATAAAATGCTCCTTATGGCGTGCGTCTCAAAAAGCCTCTGACAACTAAGTCCAACTCCTAGCCTGCCCGTGTGGTTTAGTTTCTAAGCCTGGCGGAACTGCTTTTACTAACAGGAGAAGGGGCGAGGGTGGATTTCTGGCGCCTTAAAACCAGATGCTTCGGGTAGATGGTGGCCTGTTAACCTGGGAAGGTAGGCCATCTAGGGGAAGGTAAACCCTGATTTCAAACCTCCGCTGCCTTGCGGCATACCCGGTCACGGGAAAGGCTTCGGGAGTCAACCCTGAGGAAAAGTCGGAGTCCCTAAGGCAGTTCTCTGTTGTGCTCAACATCGTTCTGGCAACTCCTGCGACGGTGTTGGTGCCAAACTGTAGCAGCCCTGCTGTTCCTTTGGATTCATCAGTGACGTGGAGAGGGGGGACATGCTGTATGGGCAACATCTTGTCTTCCATATCTTCCTGCCCAGGCTTGAATCCTACCAACGCCCAACACTGGAAGGTAGAACACCGTCACTGGAGAGGATATTCCAGGTTCGCCTTCGGCGTAGACAAAACACGGGGAATGACAGTTACCGGTTATAAGCCACCGCTCAATTGGCGTAGAGCGTGGCGCTAGGGATTGTTCCCGACGGTGGGAGGGATCATCTGATCTCACTGGACAGCTACCGCCCGCCTCAAGCTGGGCAGCCCCCAGCCAATAAGGTGTTGTCCCGCCACAGCCTGCTTTCCTCATTGGGTGCATGGGGATGAGGTGAAGTCCGAACGGCAGGCTGAGAACCTTCGCACCAGGCAAGACAACAAAACAAAAGAGACCAACTCTAAAACTGGGAACTTGAAACGTCTGCACTATGATGACAGGACTCGCTGCTAACCTCAAGGACATCAGCGACATCAGGAAGACTGCCGTCATCAATAATGAGCTGAAGAGACTGGAAGTGGATATCGCCACTCTCCAGGAAACACGGCTGGCTGACGCAGGCACACTGAGAGAGAAGGACTACACGTTCTACTAGCAGGGAAAGGGCAGTGACGAACACAGGGAACACGGAGTGGGCTTTGCAGTGAAGAACACCTTGCTGAAGATGGTGGAACCAGGCAGCAATGGCTCTGCATGACTCCTCACCCTCCGCCTTAACACCACTCAAGGCCCAGTCACCCTCGTCAGTGTGTATACTCCAACACTGACAGCCACACCAGAGGCAAAAGACGAGTTCTACGAGAATCTCGCAACAACTGTCAGGATCATCCCCAACTCTGAACAACTCATTCTCCTTGGAGACTTCAATGCCAGAGTGGGTGCTGACCACGACTCCTGGCCCTCCTGTCTTGGACCATTTGGCGTGGGCAGAATGAACGACAATGGACAGCGGCTGCTCGAGTTCTGCACATATCATGATTTGTGCATCACAAACTCGTTCTTCAAGACCAAGCCCCAACACAAGGTTTCCTGGCAACATCCACGCTCAAAGCACTGGCACCAGCTGGACTTGATCCTGACCAGGCGCACATCACTGAAGAACGTGCTAATCACCCACTCGTTCCAGAGTGCAGATTGCGACACAGACCATTCATTGGTGTGTTGCAAGGTCAAGCTGCAGCTGAAGAAATTCCATCATGCCAGACAGCCTGGAAAGGCACGGATTGACACCAGCAAAATGGCCCAACCAGAACTTGTTGAGCAGTTTGCCTTCACCTTTGTGAAGGAACTTGGTGAACCACAAGAAGGAGAGTCTGCAAAGCAGAAGTGGGAAGAGCTGCGAAACACCATCCACCGTACAGCCTTGGCTACCTTTGGGAGGAAGACCTCAAAGTCACAGGACTGGTTTGATGCCAAGTCGACCGTGATGACCCCCCTCATTGAAGCCAAGCGCTCAGCACTTGCTGAGTACAAGAGGTACCCAAACGAGAAGAATCTCCAGATTCTCAGGGCTGCAAGAAGCAAAGTTCAGCAGACTGCTCGGCGCTGCGCCGACGAGTACTGGACTCAGCTCAGCCAAGACATTCAAACCACTACCATAACACGGAACATCCGTGGTATGTACGACGGCATCAAGAAAGCACTTGGTCCAGCTCAGAGCAAGACGGCCCCCCTCAAATCCTCCACTGGGGAGATGATCACAGAAAAGAACAAGCAGATGGAGAGATGGGTGGAGCACTACTCCGACCTCCACTCCAGACAGAACACCGTGACACCGTCAGCCCTTGATGCCATCGATTGCCTGCCATCCATGGATGAACTTGACGCCAAGCCAACCATCGATGAACTCAGCAAGGCCATTGATAGCTTGGCCACTGGCAAGGCACCCGGCAACAACAGCATACCCCCCGACCTGATCAAGCACTGCAAGACCGCCCTACTGCTGCCATTGCATGACGTCCTCTGCCAGTGCTGGAAGGAAGGTGCCGTACCACAGGACATGAGGGACGCCAAGATCATCACCCTCTACAAAAACAAAGGGGAGAGAAGCGACTGCAACAACTACAGGGGCATCTTCCTCCTCAGCATTGTTGGCAAAGTCTACGCATGAGTTGTCCTCGTTCGTCTACAGAAGCTTGCCGAACGTGTTTACCCCGAGTCTTAGTGTGGCTTTCACGCTGGGCGATCAACGGTGGACATGATATTCTCCATCCGCCAACTCCAGGAGAAGTGCAGAGAACAGAACATGCCCCTGTACGTCGCCTTCATCGACCTCACCAAAGCGTTTGATCTGGTCAGTAGAGAGGGCCTTTTCAAGATCCTGCCAAAGATAGGATGCCCACCAAAGTTGCAAAGCCTCATCAAATCGTTTCACACCAACATGCAGGGGATAGTGCAGTACGACAGCAACATCTCAGAGCCATTCAATATACACAGTGGAGTGAAACAGGGCTGTGTACTTGTGCCAACCCTCTTTGGGATTTTCTTTGCTATGCTCCTGAGGCATGCCTTCAGCACAGCAACAGAGGGAATCTATCTGCATACAAGATTTGACTGCAGGCTTTTCACCCTCGCCCGCCTGAAAGCCAGAACCAAAGTACGTGAGGCTCTAATCAGAGATATGCTGTTCGCAGATGACGCTGCAGTCGCGACCCACACACAGCAGGAGCTTCAGACCCTGATGGACTGCTTCTCCCAGGCATGCATGGACTTCGGGCTTACCATCAGCCTGAAGAAGACTAACATCTTGGCGCAAGGCACAGAAGCACCACCAACCATCACCATCGACGACTACGAGCTGGAGGTCGTTAATCAGTTCTCATACCTGGGGTCAACGATCAGCAGCAACCTCTCCCTTGATGCAGAGATCAACAAGAGGATTGGAAAATCAACCTCCACACTCGCTCGCCTCACCACACGAGTGTGGGAGAATCCCAAACTCTCTGTCAAGACGAAGATGGCAGTGTACAACGCCTGCGTCATCAGCACACTGCTCTATGGGAGTGAGACGTGGACAGCATACGCCCGGCAGGAAAAGAGACTGAATTCCTTCCACTTGCGTTGCATTCACCTCATCCTGGACATATCCTGGCAGGACAAAGTGTCCAACACAGAAGTCCTGTCCCGCGCCGGCCTTCCCTCCATGTTCACTCTACTCAGGCAGCACAGGCTCCGCTGGCTAGGCCATGTTCACCGTATGGAGGATGGCAGAATCCCCAAAGACGTCCTCTACGGAGAACTGGTGACTGGCAGGAGAGACGCTGGCCGCCCACAGCTGCGCTTCAGAGACGTCTGCAAGAGAGATATGAAGGCCCTGGAGATCAACACAGAGCGCTGGGAGGACCTCGCAACGGACCACTCCAAATGGAGAGGCCATAGATATAAAAGGCTAGATTGGCAGCGCTGGCCAGTCCGTGGTCGCGGGAGCGTGACGCGCGTTCGCCATCTTGGTACAGGATATCTGTAGCACATCCCTGTGGTCCAGTGCAGACACCTGCTTGGGTCATTCTCCTTTGTTAAACGTTTGACAGGCTTCAGTGAACATGTTTACAACACAGTACAACACAGCGCATAGTGGTTTACTTTCAGCATAATCTGCATAAATATTAGGTGTTTAAGAGCTTCATAATTATTAAATTATGGCATTTTGAAGTGTCTCAATCAAGAACTGTCAAATGAGCTGAAAAAAAAGTTACCATACCCCCTGATTAATAATTAAGGCTAGCTCTTTCATTGTGGCCATTTATGCATAAATATATGGCCGAAATTGATTAATTCATACTTTATCCTGGGCTGTATTTGTTATATTTGCCACCCCAGGCAACCAGCTTATTGCCCCCCCACCCCCAATTGTCAAAAATGTTTATCAAAGAAATATTTCAGCCTGTGCTATACAAATTGGCCTAGATATGTAAACTTTGAAATAAATGAAGAGAATAAAAAATTACAAATCAATTATTCAAGTTTCTTCATTTAACTAGACAGACATTATACACTCCCCCCCCATCTACCTGGATCTGTATAGCAGTTGTTTAAAATCAATTTGAAATTCTTATTGATTTTAGGCCCACATAACAAATTTATACAATACACCGATGTTCATTACAAATTTATTAAATTTATTGCATAGAATAATGCACTCAACATGAAAGCAGCAAGCTCATATTAATCAATTGCAAAGTGAGGTGAAGTGTTAATTGAATCAAAACCCAGTTTAAAGCAGTAGATGTAGGCTTTATAAATTTAACCCAGAGCCAGGTCAAGAATTCAGGCAATATAGAACATGTATATAGGCTTATATATTAATGCGGTAGACATGTACATTTATTTGCATACATACATGAAGGGCTAGGCCTATAGGCCCTATTGATTTAAAAGTACTAGTGCTGAACACAAATTTCTACCTAAATGTTTTAGTGTATGTGTCATTGTGTTATGGATGAAGAGCATAGGCCTTTGTTCATTAATTGGTGTTACGACCCGCTGCTCATCAGCGGCTTCAGCAGCGGGCTATTTAGCCCACTCTGCCCTCTGCTGCAGTCTGGAGCCGTCTGTTCTCATCAGCGTTTCCAAAGCTCGTGATTCTACCTCAGATCACCAGCAAAGATTCAACGACACGTAAGAACTCCTTACCTTGTCTTCCAAGTTCTAACCCCTGTGCACAGGTGGACCCTCCTGGCGGCGGATTTCCCCGGTCATTGCCATAGCATCTCCATCTTCTGCGCAGACCCAGCAGGACGCTGTCTCCCGGGCTCATCGCCTGCCAACACCAGCCACGTAAGCAACACCGTCACTTATATCCCCTGTCTCGGTGTGGTGCCCGTTACCCTTGTCCTTTGTTCTTGTCTCCATAGGGTTGTCCGGCTGTACGGCGCGCTGCTCTGCTGCCTGCGCATCGGCGTTCACCCCAGTACATTCCCATACCGCATACATCCATCCACACACACCTGCTTGTTGAATAAAGCTGTTAAATCTATCCTGAGCCTGCGTGCGTGTTTCCTGGGCCTGTGTGCTACATTATGTCAGTACGGCTCCAGCAAAGCGGCCCAGCAGACAGCGGGCTCGCACGCCGTCTTTCCACCCTTGAGGCTCGGGTAGATTTAATAGCTCATCAACAGCAGGTGATACTCAACCAGTTGGTTAACATCACTCACCGGTTAGACCGCCTGGACCCCCAGCAGGCGTTCCCCATGGCTCGCCAGGGCAGGCCAGCTCCTGCCGTTCCGATGCCCGGTCAGTCTACCTCGGGAACGCCAACCCGCCTCACACCAATCCCAACCCCCGCCCGCTTCAGCGGAAAGCTCGGAGGGGCGCGGGGGTTTATAATGCAGTGTGAGTCGGTGTTTTTGTGCATTCCCGGGGACTTTCCCTCAGACCACAGCCGAATTGGCTATATTGGAAATCTCTTGGAGGGGCGAGCGTTAACCTGGGCTTACGCCGTAATGGCGAAGCCCAGCTACGTGAGCCTCTCCTACAGCCAGTTGTGCAGAGCTTTTTAGAGGTCTTTGATCATTCCCGGCGCGATAGCGTCCTAACTGACCGGCTTCTCGCCCTCCAGCAGGGAAGCCGGTCAGCAGCGGACTATGCTATCGACTTCCGGGTTGCAGCGGAGGAGGTGGGCTGGGGCGAAGCCGCTCTCTGTGGCATCTTCCTCCGCAGCCTCAGCTCGGGTCTGAGGGATGAACTGGCTGGTCGGGATCTTCCGGAGACATTGGCGGAGTTAATCTCCACCGCCATTAGTTTGGATAATAGGCTGCGTGAACGGTCCACCGAGCGGAAGTTTAGCAGCCGCTCGCGTGGAGGCTCCGTCCGCACGCCTCAAGACCGCCCCCTGGCAACACCTCCACCGGAAGCCTCCGAGGAGTCAGAGGCGATGGTGGTGGCCCGGTCAAAGCTCCCTCTAGCGGAGAAACAGCGCCGCCGGAAGTTGGGTCTCTGCATGTATTGCGGAGGAGGCCAACATTCCGTGGAGCATTGCCCGAAGAAGCCAAACGGGGAGGTCCACGAGTCACTGTAGGGGGCCTCGCGGACTCTAACCGGTCAAATCCCCTCACAAGCCTATCCTTGCCCATCCGATTTTGTCACAATGCCACGGGGCATCTCACACACGCACTGGTGGACTCAGGAGCAGAGCAGAGCTTCATTTCAAAGAGCCTGGCAACCCGATTGGGCATCCCCTGCCAACCTCTGCCCGCTCCTCTGAGCCTTATCACCCTCTCCCGTGCTCCCCTTGGCCAAGTGACTCATCGCACGCAGTCCGTCCCAGTCATTATCTCGGGCAATCACCGAGAGGAACTCTCTTTCTACGTTTTGTCCTCCTCTGTGACGCCTGTTATCCTTGGGTACCCCTGGCTGTGCCTGCACAACCCGGTCCTGGATTGGCAGACCGGGAAGATCGCCGCCTGGAGTGCATTCTGTATGGGCACCTGTTTACAATCCGCAGCCTGCGCCCCGTCTGCTCCTCCCCCGATCAAGGACGCCGCGCCTCCGGACCTCACCTTGGTGCCCTCAGAATTCCACGATCTGGGCTTGGTCTTCAGCAAATCCAGGGCGATGTCTCTCCCTCCTCATCGGCCCTATGATTGTGCCATCAACCTCTGCCCAGGGGCTCCCCTGCCGTCAGGTCGCCTGTATAGCCTGTCAGCACCGGAGCGGGAGGCAATGGACAGTTATATAAAGGAGTCTCTCAGCGCAGGTATCATCCGCCCCTCCTCGTCCCCGCTCGGAGCCGGTTTCTTCTTCGTATCAAAGAAGGACGGGTCCCTCCGCCCTTGTATCGACTTCCGAGCGTTGAATGACATCACTGAGAAGGACCGGTACACTCTGCCGCTGATGGACACTGCCTTCCACTCCCTGCAGGGGGCGACCTGGTTTACCAAATTGGACCTCCGCAGCGCCTACCATCTCGTCCGGATCAGGGAGGGGGATGAGTGGAAAACTGCATTCAGAACGCCAAGTGGACATTTTGAATACCTCGTAATGCCCTTTGGTCTGACCAACGCCCCAGCTGTCTTTCAGCGCCTAATAAATGATGTCCTGCGTGATTTCCTGGGTCTCTTTGTGTTCGTGTACCTAGATGATATCCTCATCTCTCCAGGTCACGTGAAGAACACCAGGTGCATGTGAGACGGGTCTTACAGCGGCTGCTGGAGAACAGGTTATATGTGAAGGCAGAAAAATGTGAGTTTTACGCCAAGACCACCTCCTTTCTAGGATTTGTGATCTCACATAATCAGGTTCTGCCCGACCCCGCTAAGGTCAAAGCGGTGGTGGACTGGCCGACACCGACCTCCAGGAAGCAGGTCCAACAATTCCTTGGGTTCGCTAATTTCTACCGCCGTTTTGTGCCCAACTTTGGTGCCATCGCTGCCCCACTGCCCCGTCTCACGTCACCCAAGAACGCCTTTCGCTGGACTGAAGAGGTCGCCGCGGCGTTTCAGGCACTGAAGACAGAGTTCTCCTCCTCCCGGGTCCTGACCCAGGGCGACCCCGCGCTGCAGTGCTTGGTTGAGGTCGACGCATCTGACACGGGGGTGGGGGCGGTGCTGTCCCAGCGTTCACCCACTGACGGGACCAAACAACCCTGTGCCTTCTTCTCACGACATCTGTCTCCGGCCGAGCGGAATTATGACGTCGGGGACAGGGAGCTTCTTGCCATCAAGCTCGCCCTGCAGGAGTGGCACCACTGGCTGGAGGGGGCAGCGCTACCATTCGTGGTGATGACGGACCACAAGAACTTGGAGTATCTTCGATCTGCTAGACGCCTGAATGCCCGCCAGGCGCGCTGGTCTCTATTCTTTGCCCGGTTCCGCTTCACCATTACCTATCGCCCCGGCTCTAAGAACATCCTACCTGATGCCCTCTCCAGGCAGTTTGCCCCTGAGACATCGGAGGAGTCGGGCCACCCCATCCTGCCCAGTTCGTGTGTGGTAGGTGCCATCTCCTGGTCCATCAGGGACAAGATCCGGAGGGTGCAGGAGGCTGAACTGGATCCTGGCGGCGGACCGGAGGGAAGGTTGTTTGTTCCATCTTCTGTCCGGGGGGAGGTCATTCATTGGGTCCACACCTCCAAGCTCGCCTGTCACCCGGGGGTATCTCGGCTAGTGGATCTCCTCCAACGCTCCTTCTGGTGGCCGGGTCTGCAGAAGGATGCCTCCAACTACATCCGGGCTTGCCCTGTGTGCGCCTCTGCCAAGTCGGGTAATTCTCCTCCCACCGGTCTACTCCAGCCTCTGCCGACCCCTGGCAGACCCTGGTCCCATATTGCCCTCGACTTTGTCACTGGTCTCCCCACTTCCAACTCCTATAATGCCGTGCTGACCATTGTGGACCGTTTCTCCAAGGCCGCCCACTTCGTGCCACTGCGGGGTCTTCCTACGGCGCAGGAGACGGGGGATCTCCTGGTGCGGCACGTGGTCTGGTTACACAGGATACCAGGATATGTCATCTCGGATCGGGGTCCCCAGTTTGTCTCAGAGGTCTGGAGGTGCTTTTGCAACGCCCTGGGGCCACAGTTAGCCTCTCATCTGGCCATCACCCACAATCCAACGGGCAGTGTGAGAGGGCCAACCAGGAGTTGGAGGCTGCCCTGCGCTGCGTCACGTCATCGGACCCATCCTCCTGGAGTTCACATCTGGCCTGGGTTGAATACGCCCACAACACCGCCCGGTCTTCTGCTACAGGTATGTCTCCCTTTAAGGCGTCCCTGGGCTATGATCCACCCTTGTTTCCAGACCAGGAGGCAGAGCTCGCTGTTCCTTCCGTCCAGGCGCACCTGAGACGTTGTCGGGCTCTGTGGTCCAGGACACGGGACGCGCTTTTATGCACGGCTGCGCGTAATAGCATCACTGCCAACCGCCGCAGGAGACCGGCCTCTGCCTACCAGGTGGGTCAGCGAGTCTGGTTGGCCACTCAGGATTTCCACCTTAAGGGGGAGAAGAAGAAGTTGGCACCACGCTTCGTTGGTCCTCACACCATTTCCAGGATTATCAACCCGGTGGCTGTGCGTCTGGCCCTCCCCCCCTCCCTTCACATTTGTCCTACTTTCCACGTTTCCAGGATCAAGCCCTATGTGTCTGACCCCCTCTGCCCCCCGCCCGCAGTGCCGCCCGCGCCTATGATGATCGACGGCCACCCGGACTGGAGAGTCGCCTCCTTCCTGGACTCCCGGCGCCGAGGGCGCAGGTTGCAGTATCTGGTGGACTGGGAGGGGTTTGGTCCGGAGTTTAGATCCTGGGTGCCCTCCTCTTGAGTGTTAGACAAGAGCCTCATCAGGGAGTTCCATCGGGCACATCCAGACAAATGAGCGCCAGGAGGCGCTGCTAGAGGGGGGAGTACTGTCACGACCCGCCGCTCATCAGCGGCTTCAGCTGCGCGCACACCTGCGTCTCGTCAGCAGCGGGCTATTTAGCCCACTCTGCCCTCTGCTGCAGTCTGGAGCCGTCTGTTCTCATCAGCGTTTCCAAAGCTCGTGATTCTACCTCAGATCACCAGCAAAAATTCAACGACACGTAAGAACTCCTTACCTTGTCTTCCAAGTTCTAACCCCTGTGCACAGGTGGACCCTCCTGGTGGCGGATTCCCCCCGTCATCGCCATAGCATCTCCATCTTCTGCGCAGACCCAGCAGGACGCTGTCTCCCGGGCTCATCGCCTGCCGACGCCAGCCACCTGTCCCTGCAAGTAAGCAACACCGTCACTTATATCCCCTGTCTCGGTGTGGTGCCCGTTACCCTTGTCCTTTGTTCTTGTCTCCATAGGGTTGTCCGGCTGTACGGCGCGCTGCTCTGCTGCCTGCGCATCGGCGTTCACCCCAGCACATTCCCATACCGCATACATACATCCACACACACCTGCTTGTTGAATAAAGCTGTTAAATCTATCCTGAGCCTGCGTGCGTGTTTCCTGGGCCTGTGTGCTACATTATGTCAATTGGAAGTTCAGATTGTATGAAACTGTACATGTAAATGATTTAAAAATAATTGTATTTAAGATTATTAACCTGAGTTTGGTGTCACTTCTTGAGTTTTTTTCATTGCAATTACCTTTTCACACCTACATTACACTGTATGCCCTTAATTGCTATTTATATAAATGTTAGGACAAGCCCCAGTAATTGAGCTGGAATGCAGATGGGTCTACATGTAGGAGTGCATGAATATTTTATAGCACTTGAAGCTACATTTACCCACACGTTCCTCTATCTGAATTTCTTCCTCCCATGTTTTCTAGAGATTTCTACCCTCAGCAACAATGAAGTTGTTTAATGAGGGTATTATTTTAAAATACTTTCTTGTCACCCCCAACTGGTGCCACCCTAGGCACTTGCCTAGTTTGCCTATATTAGAAACACGGCCCTGCTTAAGGCATTTATATATAAATCTATATTTATTTGGTTTCAGGCCCGCTTCTTTTTTCAAAAGGGTACTATAGCGGTCAGTTCAAATATATAATAAATCTGACTTGAAGTCGAAGCACACAGGTAGCACTAAAAAAAAGACATTACAAGTGGATAGCAAGAATAACAATGTCAAATTTTATTCATCACCATCATCATCATCATCATTATCATCATCATCATCACACATGACATCACTGACCTTTAAACAATACTAATTTGTTTACTTCATGCCTTATGGACATGCCCATCTGTCTGGTATTGTATGTCTTTGCAATGTGGTGCTGTCTCAGGTCATAATAGGGATTTGTCAGAATGCCTATAAGGTCATACAGGTGATTATCAACACCATATTGTGTCTCCATGACATGGTGTCCCAGGTCAAAACTGTATCATCACGAAGTCTTCTGGTTTGGCCAGTCATGTCAAAATCCTCTGATTTAAAATGTTGACTGCACACAACATCCCAGGCCTTTGGCTCCCAGCCCTCTAACCTTTTCATCAGACTGCACCATTTCCGTCTCCTTTCTTCATTCCCTTTACCACTGGGGAAGCTGAAAAATTGATATAATATATACCTTGTAGCTGAACACAGACCTGTTGCTCACTCTTCTGAGAATGCCACAGATCAACTTTAAAGACCACTGTTATATAATTCTTCCTCTTGTAGTGGAAACTAAGGTGATATGCATAATAACAATAGTAAGTTAACATACATAATAACAATGTTACATGATCTGCAAATGGTAAAAGGTAGCAACTTACACATGGAAAGTGTGTCCATTTCCCTTCCTCTGCACATTCCTACAAGTTGCATGTGCACACTGTCTCGGCATCTCGGAAGCCTTGGCAAAAGGGAACTTCCCATGAACTGCAGACCTACACCTAACAGCAATAAGCACATATTTTAAAAAATATTATATTATGTAGCACAATAAGCACATGCCTACAAAGTAAAAAATATCACAAAGACTTAATGCTTTTATAAACCAACATTAATAAATTACAAAGTACAATTACTTTTAAATGCTTTGCAGGAATATCCACCCTGTCCCCTCCTATCCATCATAGCAAATATTTATAGTAATGTCAGGCAAAATGTAATATAAGACAGAAATAGTAATGTCTATGAGATATGACTGCATTAATCATCACCAGATCTTCTTGTACCCCCTCCCTGTAATAGACAAATGCGAAATAGGTACTGTAAAATTCTATCTGTAAAGTTTCAATTTTCAAATAACATATCTGTAAATTACTATCTGCAAACCTTCATGATGTTGGTCTGATACAGGAGGTAGATATTTGTACACATATATGTGTAATTATTGTGTAAAGATGGTTTGATAAACCTAAATCTTTCATTAGGCCAAGTGTATACAGGAAAAAGAAAAACTATCTTCACGCTATTTGAGTAACTACCAAACTAGTTACAAGAACCCAAAGTTCATTGTTGATAATATTGGCTACCAATACTGACCCAGTAACAAAGAACACAATGTAACACTGTATACTAATATTACATGAGAAATATTGCCATAAGTATCGATACTGAATTACAATATATATTACACTCATGGCAGTCATGCATGTACAGAAATCAGTGACCTCCCAAATGAAAATCAGAGTTTTTACCTTTATTTTTGACAACACGCCATTAAATTATTTAAAAACAAGTACTCGACACTTACCTGATCGTTTAGACACCAGTTACACACTGTGTAAACAAACAAGAACCTTGGAAATGAAGACTTAATCAGAGTGCTGTGCGTTAAGCTGAGCTGTGGATTTGTTGTGATTCGTGTACCAATATGGCAGCCAGAAATCACGCGCTCCAGTGACCTACTGCCAATCTAGCCTTTTATATCTATGGGAGAGGCACCCTGACCAGACAGCTCAAGGCGGGTGAAGAGAAACTGACTGCTGCAGCAGATGAAAAAAGGACCCGCAGGAAGAACCGCCACAGACCCAGCAGCACGGAGACCATCCACAAGTGCGACATGTGTGACAGGGACTGCCATTCGCGCATCGGCCTGTTCAGCCACAGGCGGTGCTGTTCCAGCAGAGTAGACATCTAGGATTCTCTTCCATGGTCATCATAGACCGACGGAGGCCGATAACAGTATCTACATGTATATATCCAGTAAATCCATGTATTTCTCCATATAACCTTGTGACTGCATTATTTTAATTGCTTTTAATCTTAAATCAAGTTTGTTTTGGGTTAAAAATGCATCATAATTGTTAAACATATCTTATTATACCTAACTCAGTACTATTTACCTGTTGAAATATATATTTTACGACTAATATAACCCCATAACTACAATATGGCACCTGGCGATCAATTTTTTGGCAGCTGATCACTTTTTGGCATGACACCACCAGGCTGGAGTGCTGCTGGAGCAGGTACATCCCATGAAGTCTCAAGAGCCTCTCCATGATTTTTACATAGATCAGAGCAATTTGTTGCACAGGAAGCTAAACTTTTCTTCAGACATTCTGAAGTTCTACAGCTACTGCATGTTTGTGAAGCTGGGGTGACATTCCACCACTGGGAGACTCGGTTGAACACCCAGACCAATGGTTTGAAACAATAATTTTGCCACAAGAGAGCCATCTGAAACACACACACACAGCATACATATTTTAATACCTCCATCCATCCATCGATTTTCTTCCGCTTTTCCAGAGGTCGGGGTCGTGGGGGCAGCAGCTCAAGCAAAGAAGCCCAAACGTCCCTCTCCCCGGCCACCTGCTCCAGCTCTTCAAAGAGGATACCAAGACGTTCCCAGTCTCTCCAGCGAGTCCTGGGCCTGCCCCGGGGTCTCCTCCCTGTTGGGCGTGCCCAAAACACCTCAGGTGGGAGGTGTCTAGGAGGCATCCTGATCAGATGCCCAAACCACCTCAACTGGCTCCTTTCGATGTGGAGGAGCAGTGGTTCTACTCTGAGCCTCTCCCAGATGACTGATCGCTATGGGTGAGTCAAGCAATCCTACGGTAAAAGCCCATTTCAGCCACTTATATCCGCAGTCTCATTCTTTCGGTTATTACCCAAAGCTCATGACCATAGGTGAGGGTAGGAACATAGTAGTTAATTCCCTTCCACAGCATGTGGAACACCATTTGGTGTATGGGGCGGCGCCTATCTCCGTTTCTTAGGAACATAGATTGACCGGTAAATCGACAGCTTTGCAATAGAGCTCAGCTCCCTCTTCACCACAATAGACCGGTACAACGTCTGCATCACTGCAGAGGCTGCTCCGATCCATCTGTTGCCTTAATACCTAATAGCGATAACTTCCGCCATTACAATGTAGTATGGGGGACTTGTTAATGACTGTAGCAAACTAGCATTAGCAATCAATAGCTAATGCTATGAAGAAAAACAGCCCCAACGCATGATGCTGCCACCATCATGGTTCACTGTAGGTATGGTGTTCTTTTGGTGATGAACAATGTTGTGTTTGCACCTAATATACCTTTTGGAATTATGGCCAAAATGCTCAGCATTGTTTTCATTGGACGATAGCACATTTTCCCACATGCCACCCTAGATGGAAGATTGTTGTCACATGTACTAAACAGCCAGTACTCGCCAGAAATTCCTGCAGCTCCTTCAATGTTGCCGTCGACCTCTTGGCAGCCTCCAGTTTTCTTCTCATCTTTTCATCAATTTCGGTGGGACATGCAGTTCTTGGTAATGTCACTGTTGTTCCAGCTTTTCTCCACTTGATGATGACTGTCTTCACTGTTTTCCATGGTATATTTAATGCCTTGGAAATTCTTTTGTACCTTTCTCCTCACTGATACCTTTGAACAATGAGATCCCTCTGATGCTTTGGAAGCTCTCTACGGACCATCGCTGGTGCTGTAAGATGTGACTAAAAGATGTCAGGAAAAGCCTACTAAAACAGCTGAACTTTATTTGGGGTTAATCAAAGCACTTTAAATAGTGACAGGTGTGTGCTGACTCCCATTTAACATGAGTTTAAATGTGGTTGGTAAATTCTGAACACAGCCACAGTCCCAGTTATAACAGGGTGTGTATATTTATGCAAACAGGTTGTTGTAATTTCTTTTTATTTTTTATTTTTCCCCTTAAAAGATTTCAGTTTGTTTTTCAATTGGGTTGTACAGGTTATAGGTCACATTAATGATGGAAAAAGTTTTCATTTTTTTTTTACATCACAAAAATGGACACTCTAAAGGACTGTTTTGAAGCCACTGCCTGGAAGCAGCTCTGCGATCCACATGGTGAGGACATCGATGGCCTCATTCACACCTTCACGGGCTACCTCAGCTTCTGTGTGGACAAATCCGTTCCCACCAAGACCATACGGCGTCACTCAAACAACAAACCCTGGATCAACCCTGAGATAAAAACACTTCTGAGAGAGAAGAAGAGGATCTTCAGGTCGGGGAACAGGGAGATGCTGAAGTCCGTACAGAGGGAGCTGAGGAGAAAGATCAGAGAAGGCAAGGACAGCTTCAGGAAGAAGATGGAGGACAAGCTGCAACAGAGCGACATCAGCGGGGTCTGGAGAAACCTCAAAACCATCTCGGGGCTCCAGAATACCTCCCCCCAGGCCACGGGGGGCAGGGAGTGGGCGAACAACCTGAATCTGTTTTTCAATAGATTTGACCAACCGCCCTCCCCCCTGTCTGCACAACAACCACTGCTGCCTCTAAGAAATCAAGTCCTGCTACCCACTCCCCACTCCACCGACACCCCCCCCCACTCCCAACACACAGCCCCCCATCCTGACCCTGACCAAGACCCAGGTGAGGACGGAGCTGAGGAAGATCAAGGCGAGGAAGGCGTCGGGACCGGACGGCATCAGCGCAAAGCTCCTCAAGTCCTGTGCAGACCAGCTGTGTGGGATTGTGACGTATATCTTCAACATGAGCCTGAAACTGGGGAGGGTACCACAGCTGTGGAAAACATCTTGTGTGGTACCTGTACCAAAAACTTCCCACCCCAAAGACCTGAACAGCTTCAGACCGGTGGCCTTGACGTCCCACTTGATGAAGACCCTGGAGAGACTGCTCCTTGCTCATCTCCGCCCCCTGGTGGAACCAGCGATGGATCCACTCCAGTTCGCCTACCAGCATGGCATTGGGGTGGAGGATGCGGTGATCTTCCTCCTTCACCATTCTCTGTCCCACCTGGAGAAGCCCGGGAATATGGTGAGGATCATGTTCTTTGACTTCTCCAGTGCTTTCAACACCATCCAACCGATGATCCTGAAGGACAAGCTGCTGCGCGCAGGGGTGGACCAGCACCTGTCATCATGGATCCTGGACTACCTCACGAACCGGCCTCAGTTTGTGAGAACCCGGGACTGTGTTTCCGACACGATCATCAGTAGCACGGGGGCCCCCCAGGGAACGGTGCTGGCTCCCTTCTTGTTCACTCTTTATACTGCGGACTTCTCACACAACACAACACATTGCCATCTACAGAAGTTCTCTGATGACTCTGCGATCGTTGGTCTCATCTCCAGCGGAGATGAAGCTGAGTACAGAGGGCTTATCCAGGACTTTGTGGACTGGTGCCATCGGAACTGCCTCCAGATCAACGCGAGGAAAACTAAGGAGCTGGTGGTGGACTGCCGCAGGCATGGGCAGCCCCTCACAGCACCAGTAAATATACAGGGAACAGACATCGAGATGGTGACATCCTACAAGTACCTGGGTATTCATCTGAACAATAAACTAGACTGGTCACACAATACTGACGCACTCTACAAGAAGGGACAGCGCAGGCTGTTCCTGCTGAGGAGACTCAGGTCTTTTGGTGTACAAGGGGCGCTGCTGAAGTCATTCTATGACACGGTGGTGGCATCAGCCATCACTTTTGGAGTGGTCTGCTGGGGCAGTGGCATTACTGCAGCCGATAGGAAGAGACTGAACAAACTGATTAAGAAAGCTAGCTCTGTCCTGGGGCAACGCCTTGATCCGATGGAGGAGATAGGAGAGAGAAGGACGGTGGCTAAACTGTCATCTCTGCTGGAGTCCGAGTTCCACCCTATGCAGGACATACTGGATGCACTGAGGAGCTCATTTAGCAGCAGACTACATCATCCCAGGTGCACAACCGAGAGGTTTCGTAGGTCCTTCCTACCAACGGCTGTCAGACTGTACAACCTAAGCAGGGCTGCTCGCAGAGATAGCAAAAAGACGTAACAAACTAATAGTTTTTTTTGAATGCAAAAGATGCAATAGACTTACACAATGGTCCTCTCCGGCATACAACTAGGAACATACCGGTCGCTATGGAGGGTGAGAATATGTATGGGCACATAATCATACCATGTAGGATAACTAAATAGACGGTTATGCTGTTTCATCCCACCTAGCAACAATGCTCTGCACTGTGTGTGTTTATATATTTACATATTTATTCCATCTAGCTACAATGCTCTGCACTGGGTGTGTTTATATTTATATATCTATATATTTATTCCATCTAGCTACAATGCTCCGCACTGTGTTTTTATATATCTACATATTATTCCATCTAGCTACATTGCTCCGCACTGTGTGTGTTTATATACTTGCATATTTATTCCACCTAGCTGCAATGCTCCATACTGTGGGTGTTTATATATTTACATATTTATTCCATCTAGCTACAATGCTCTGCACTGTGTGTTCATATATTCATATATTTATTCCATCCAGCTACAATGCTCTGCACTGTGTGTCTGTGTGTGTGTGTGTGTGTGTATATATATATATTTTATAGTAATATGTACATATGTATATTAGCTGCTCTTGCTTGCTTGTTTTTTCTTGCCTTCTGATTGTTGCTCTGAGTGTTGCTATCCCTGTGCTGTTGCAATCCTGGAATTTCCCCTTTGTGGGACTAATAAAGGCTTATCTTATCTTATCTTATCTTATCTTAAAACCTGGCATTTGAACAGTAGTGTGTAGACTTTTTATATCCACTGTATCTAGCAAGTATCTCTCAACCTCATGCACAAGCTTAACCTTTTAACTGGCCACATTTCATGGACAGGTTGCCCGCCCCCAGTGGAACAGCGCAGCAACTGCATCTGTCAACTCACTCTGAACTCCCCGGCTGGACTGAGGATTTATACTGATTTGTACTCATCTGCCAGTTCAGAAGGTAGCAGGCACGCGTTGGAGGACTCATGGATGACACGTAATACACCCAAGAAGAAGAAATCCATATTTCCTTTTCCTGTTTTCCTTCTTTAAGCCCAGAAAGCAAATATGGCCGCCATGCACCGTCACGGACCGTCACGGACCGTCACATAAACCGCTTCATACATGGAAAATAGCTGCGGGATACAAGTGAAATTTATGTGGGATAATCATAAGACTTTGTAGATGTGGTAGCGTAAATGACCGACAGAACGCAAAATAACGACCACGATGGACGAAAACGTAGTGACCACGCCGGCCAGCCAGCCCCCCATTGCCAACAGTAAGTGACAAATTTGTTTATTTTACATTGTACCGATATTGTGGTTCATATACTTTGAAGATAAAATAACAAAATGCCCCGTAGATAAAACGGTGTCAAAAAAACAAACCATTCTTTGTGTAAATATGTTCAAAGTCCACTTTTGACTGAGTTATGTAATTTATTTAGCTGCCGTGACATTATGCAAATTAGATGCATAAATTTATTCCTATCTGAAACTTTGGATCATATTCTACATCTTTCTAATTGACAGTAAGCCATTACAGTATCTCTTGCAACTTTCAAGTTATAGCCTTGGAAATCTGAACTATTTTATTGACAAAAAATCTTTACCACTCTTGACCACTAGCGGTTATGTCGCCATATGGCGACTGGGACAATTAGATTAAGTTCCTTCCCCACCACAGAGGTAACATGCTGCATCCTAAAAGCAAGTGTTAGGAAAGTGGGGATTGGACTGCCAAGGTCTCTGCCATTGACTTCCATCCAATCCACATAGCATGGGACCCACGATTCCTCCTGCAGGTGGTGAGCCCACTGGAGGATGGAACCATGTGGCTCATTTGGGGTGAGCCCAGCTGGGTCCCGTGGGTAGAAACCCGGCCACTGGAGGCTTGCCATCAAGCCTTTCCCTCAGGTATGGCTCCAGGACAGAGCACTGGTAACTGAATACTGGGCAGGGTACACTGAATCTAAAATTTTGATTCTATTATGAGAGTCTGCAGGACTGCTCTTAAAGGGGACCTGTGGTGGTCGTGAAAAAAAAGATATTATATTGAGCCCCTGTCTCACGTTCTAGTTCAAGTTTAAGTTCAAGTTCAAAGCAATGCGATATAAATCCATTGCTGATGTGCTGGTTCAGTTGTGTCAGCAAAACATGCGCACAGCCATACTGGCGGTTACATGGCCTGCCAGGACGCTTCCTGTGATGTAGTGGCGTGGATACCGCGATCTGGATCAATATTGGCTGAGCCTGGAGTGCCCGGATGAGCAGTGACTTTCAGGATATTCAAATTCAAATTTAAACGTTTATTTCAAACTCAGGGTTCATATTAAATGCAGAACTAAAACAAGTAGAAAATAAATAAATAAATGCTTAAATTCAGCGGGTCGGCTCGTCTGATCTGAGGTCGTAACGGCCGCCAGACGGCCGGGGATTCGGAGCTGGGCTCTTCCCTCGCCGCTAAAAGTATATACAGATCAGCAGACACTCGGCGCTATTGTAACAACAAAAACATACAATGCGATATGGATATCACAACATGGCGGAATGTAAAGCCTTTGGATGTCTCAATAATAAGCGAAAAAACAAAGATAAACACTTCTTTTGTGTACCCAAACCCAGCTCACCTTGTCGGAAGATCGTAGCGGAAAAGTGGTTGCGCAATCTCAGAACAGGGCACAGATGTTTCCTTTCGGACGAAATTCCGTTGTATGTGAGGACCACTTCGTCACTTTCACCCTCAGAAGACCTTTCTGGCTCAAACCTGTAGCCATGTTGGCCGAATTCTTCCTCAGAGTCCGACAATTCAGCCATAATAGAACAAAAACACTGACAAAAGCACCCTAGTCGCTAGTACAGGCTGAGTATTGACTTTTCAGTGGCAACGACGTGACGTCACATCCGCATATGTCATGGCTGCGCGCATAGTTTTCATTGACTGGCCATGCCGGCGGTCGTATTTGCATATTTCTCTGGTGGTAGATGGCTGGCAATAATTATTTAACCAAATAACGAATATTTTGCCTAATGTTTTCAAGTTGAATGCGTTTAGACGACCACCACTGGTCCCCTTTAATCTGCCCCTTCATCCAGGACCAGTTTGTCTTGGGACACCCTACCAGGGCCCTAATTTCTCCCAACTAAAAAGCTGCTGGGATCATTAGATCACGCTAACCTCTCCACCATGATAAGGTGGGGATTCGGGCATTGGGACAGATTTCTTTTCTGGATAATCCACCATATCTGGTCTGCATTTTCACTCTACATTTGCGTCAGATTTAGGCACATTTATCATGAATGTACATTAAAAATATTTAAGTCAGAAAATTAAAAAAAAAAAACATGACAGAAAATACTCTGAGTATGGCAGTACCCTGCTTTGTTCGGCATCAGTTTCATCTTTCATGATCTTTTTTCTTTATTTTCTCCATGGTGTACAAGTATAAATGTCTTTCCAGCACAGTTTCAAATTTTACCATAATTATTGTAATTACACTACTTTTATTCCCTGCTGTTTGTTTTCTTACACAGATTTTTTTGCCAGCAAAACCTCTATGTCTGACTGTGATAACCATCATAACATGATTACATACACATGAGCCTAAATTACACACAGCTATAAACTGCAGAATGCTACAGCCCAAAACATATCATTGTACAACATAATGATTTCCCAGTTTTGATACAGACTTTGTTTGTTTTGTTGTCATGTCTACTTTTCTCACATTTTTGTTGTTTGGTGGGCTGGGTGGAGCACCTATTTTTTTCCACCATTAATACAGCTTACACTAAATCTTGTCGAGTCAAGTGAGTGTACACGAGCATAGTTGGATGCCACAGCCAGCACAGACTTATAATATACAGTATTACGTTCACATCCAGTAATGGCATTGTGTTTTGGGCTTCACTCTTCCAACTAGTAGCAAGGACACAACAGCAAATATTGTAGGGAAAAAAATAAAGCCAGTGACTTAATTTGAAGATTGCTGGCTAAATACCAATAAGTAAATGTCATAGAGCTGGGTGAGTGCTGCGTCATCTTGTCTTGTGTTACTCTTCGTATAACTTTCTCATCAGGAGCCTGGGAGGTGAATTGGAGGCAGCTGGGAGAACACCTTCATGTGCAGATGATCACAGGCCCATGCTTACTTCAACTTCACTTGGAGAGCTGATCGCCATGGAAACATCATGTGATGAAGCCTTACCTGCCTGTCAACCTGCTGTCTATCCTCCCTGGCTCTGGACACACTGGCCACCAGGATCATCCAGGTAGACGAACACAAGTGGCAAATCGCGCAACACCGCATCCATCATGCGTTGGAATGTCTGTGCCACGCCTTTTAATCGAAGGGCATGCGTAAAAACTCAAACAAGCCAAACGGAGTTATTACCGCTGTTTTGGGTATGTCCTCCACGTGCACTGGGACCTGGTGGTAACCACGGACCAGGTCTATTTTAGAAAAAATGCGTGCCCCGGCGAGGTGAACGGAAAAATCCTGAATATGGGAAACCAGGTAGCGGTCGTGCGCTGTGGCGTTATTCAACTTGTGGAAATCTCCGCATGGTCGCCACGATCCCTCGGCCTTAGGGACCATGTGTATCGGGGATGCCCATGGGCTGTTTGAGCGCCTGATGATGCCCAACCTTTCCAAGTTGGCAAACTCCTCACACGCTATGGCCAGTTTAGCTGCGTCCAGGCGCTGAGGTCGTGTGAAAATGGGCAGCCCAGTGGTGGTGATAAAGTGTTCCACCCTGTGTTTAGTGCTGGCCGCTGAAAACGTCGGGACCGTGAGTGCTGGGAACTGAGTGAACAGTGTGTGGAACTTACTGCCTGGAGCTGACATTGGCTTGTGTTATTGGCCCTGCCCCTTGAGCTGTACAGGGGAGAGAATCAAAAGACATTGCATTAACCAGGGGCCTGTTAGCAACATCGACTAGAAACCCGTATGCACACAGAAAATCAGCTCCCAGGATTGGGAAACTCAGTGCCGCTATGACAAAAGTTCATTTGTACATACAGCCATGTGGGGATAAAGTCAGTGTTCTCTCACCAAAAGTCTTAATGTCCGAGCCGTTTACGGCTACCAGCTGGGGGCCGCTAACTCCCGCTAGCCGGTCAGCATAGGATGGCAGGATGAGCCTTTTTTGGGAGCCGGTGTCTACGAGGAACCGTCTCCCGGAGCGCGAGTCCGTCACGTAGAGCAGCTTGTTTTCTTCACCGGCAGTCACAGCTGCTACTGACTGCCGGCCTTGGCGTTTCCCGAACGCTTGAATTGGCACGGTGGCACACATCTGCGTGCGCTCTCTCCAAAGTGGCGGTGGTAGAAGCAGAGCGTGTCTCTCTGGTGCTTCCTGGCCCCCGCTGCCGCTACCGTTGCTGGCAACTCACCTCCGCTGGTCGTCTTGCTGGGTTCCGATGCCGCCGCGTTCACTGTGAGGGCTCTGGTGGTGAGGATGATCCGATCTGCCTCCTGGGCTAGCGCACGGTAGTCCCGCACGGCCAGCAACGGTGAATTGGCAAGAACCGCTCTTGCCTCTGTTGGGAGGTTCCGGAGGAAAAGGTGGGCAAACAGAAAATGCCCGTCGTCCGTGCCCATCAACGCCAACATCTTCTCCATCAGTTCGACCGCCGACCCATCTCCTTACTCAGAGCGCCTCAGGAGCCCCTCTGCTCTCTCACAGTCGGAGAGCGTGTAGCGCCGGGTCAGTGTGGCCTTGAGAGCCCCGTATTTGTCATGGGCTGGAGGCTGTTGGAGCAGGCTCGCTACTTGCTGAGAGGTGCAAGTGTCCAGCGCTGCGACCACATAGTAATATCTGGTGTCGTCTGCCGTTATTCCGCGGAGGGCGAACTGAGCCTCGGTGTGGTGGAACCAAGACCGCGGGTCATGCAGCCAAAAGTCCGGTAGTTTGACCGAACCCCCGGCAACGTGTGTTGCCGGGGGTTCCCGTCTGGGCTGTTTCTGGTAAGCTTGCCGTGTTGCTGGGGCTTCCCGTCCGGGCCGACCCCGGGGTTCTTGCCTCGTGTTCCATAATTTGTCAAGGGGTCACCAGTGTGGAGAGTGCAAATAACGGAGGCAGATTTATGCAGCAGACAACTTTATTCACTCTCACATCAGTCATACACAGAAAAAGCATATCTCAATACACCAGGGTCTCTCCTTTTATATCAACTGCCCATCTCACATCTGCATGGCATCTCGCATCACAATACATTCAACCCTTCTCCCCCCACTACTTCTTCCTGCTACCTCACCATAATCTCTCTCATCTCAATACCTATTGTCCTTCTCTGTTTACCCTCTGCATCCAGTCTGAGATCATTAACCCAGCCTCTACACCAGTAAAGGTCACTGTAACTGAGTTAAAATGGTGCCTTTGGTTTGATTTTCCCACAGATTTAGAATTTGTTTTCTTTTTCACCAACTCATGGTAAATGTTGGTAGAAGATTATAAAAATAAATTTCATTGAGGATTGCACGGGGGCAGTGCGGTGGTGGAGTGGTTAGCACTGCGGCAGCACAGCAACTCACCCTTGGCCGGGGGATCTGTGTGGAGTTTGTATGTTCTCCCCGTGTCTGCGTGGGTTTACTCCAGGATTTCTCCGGTTTCCTCCCACATGCCAAAAACATGCAAGTTAGGTTAATTGGCATCAAACTGGGGATTCTAAATTGTCCTTAGGTATGACTGTGAGAGTGAATGGTTGTCTGTCTCTCTGTGTTGGCCCTGCGACGGACTGGCAATCTGTCCAGGGTGTACCCTGCCTCTTGCCCAAAGATGCTGGGATAGGCTCCAGCAACCCCCCCCCCCCCCCCGCGACCCAAAAAGGATTAAGCGGAAGAAGATGAATGAATGAATGAATGAATGAATGAATGAGGATTGCACATTTTTTTAACAATAAAATGCTTATGTTCTGAAACTTGACTAATTACATTAAAATTAAAAAGTCACCATATCAGTGAACCAGAAATTATTGCCATTGCTTCATGGCAAGAAGGTCATAGGTTGAAACCGACCCCAAGCCAGGGGCGACCTTTCTGTGTGGAGTTTGCATGTTCTCCCTGTGTCTGTGTGAGTTTTTACCAGGTACTACAGTTTCCTTCCACAGTCCAAAGACATAGATGTTTGGTTAACTGGCATTAACTGTGGACAAGTTGTCCTGAGGTATGGATGTGAGAGTGAATTATTGACTTTCTGTCTGTGTTAGCTGTGCAATGTTTTGGTGATATGTCCACGGTGTACCCTGCCTCTCACCCAAAGATAGTGGGATAGGCTCTAGCGCCCCCCCCCCCCCCACACACACACACATCCTGAAAAGCATTAAGTGGTTAAGAAGATGAATGAAGTCAACACATATTTATGTTCATTTTCTTCTTGGCAAGATGGCCACTGAACGCACACGCAGACTGGCACGCTCAGAATGTGCTTCTCTTAAATCTCTTTTTAAACCTCCTCAACCTGTTTCTTTTAGACCTACTTTATTCACAAAACAGACTCAACTACCACCAGAACACTGGATAGTTGGCGCTGTTTTAACTGTCTACTTTTACTATCAATGTGATGGCGCCTCACAATTGAGAACCACAATGCTATGGTCACTCATTAACATCTGCTGTACTCCACATTTCTGAGCAATGACCATGCCTGGGTGCTTCCTGCAAAACGGGCACAAGTAAGCCCTGGAAGTACAGCTTCGGGGTCTATCTACCTAGCTACTATGATATTATTAGTGGGAGATGTGGAGGCGAACCCAGGTCCACAGCCTTTGGAAAATAGAAACCTGGTTGGGCCGGTGCAGCTAGCCCAACAACCGCTGCTAAACTGGTCAACCTGGCCACCACAGCTAGCTGAACAACCACAGCTAAACTGGAAAACCTGGAAACCGCAGCCAGAATGACAATTTCAGCTAAGTTGGCCAACCTGGCCCCTGCAGCTAGCACAGCAGCTAAAGTGGCTAACTCAGCAGCCACAGCTAAACTGTTTACAATGAAATCCACAGCACATGGTCCCTTCAAACACCAGCACAGCAACAGCGACTGTTTTAGCAGACCCACGCTGATGGCATGGTGTCCAGCTATCGGAGGTCGGCACCGACCCAGGCACTAAGAATGTTGGTGCTCCAGTGGCTTACCTGGCAGGGTGGGCCTACCAGGCAGAGTTGGGATGACGAATCGTGGCCCAATGGCGAGGCGACAGCACCAGCACGGTCCCCCTGAGCGTCAGTACAGCGGCGACTCTTCCAGTGAGGGATGTCCATCCAGTGGAGCCATATCAATGACTTGAAGCCCGATGGCTGGATGTCGGTTGTGGCCGTTTTCTCCAAGATGCCAATGCAGCAGTAGCTCTTTCAGTGAGGGATGTTTGACGGGCCGAGCCATGTCGATGATTCGTGGCCCAGTTGCTTGCTGTTGACATCGTCCTGGTCTCTCTGGACACCGATGCAGCAGCAGCCCATCCAGAGGAGGCTGACATCAGTCAGATCTCCAAAGACACCGGTGATATAAACTCAGGAAGGGTTTCCCCAGACACCAGAGCGGTGGCGGCCCATCCGAAGGGGAATTACATCAGTGTAATTGCTCAGGATGCCTGTGACATCAATGCAGGAAAAATTATTGCAACAAGACTCAAACTGCATAAGCCTGGTAAGACTGTTACAAAATGGGATGGGTATGGGATAAAAACTGTGACTGAAAAGCAACAATCTACTAAAATGTTTCAACCTGTAAATCATGCCAAGGTATTGTGGGATCCGACTATGAAACCTAAAGGCTTTTTTGGAGGTCATCTCAAGATTAGGAGCATTGTCTCGAAAATAGAACAACTATTGACAAATTCAAATCTTGACTACCTATGCCTCTCAGAAACCTGGTTAACCTCTACAACACCTCCAGCTGTTTTCAGTGTACCAGGGTATAATACCTATAGACAAGACAGAAAAAACGACAGAGAAGGAGGGGTCATGGTTTATGTAAAGGATGCTTATCAGTGTATACAACTTGACATTGCTAAAAAAATATGCTGGGATGTATCAGAATTAAAGTTGTACTATCACCTGAAATGTCTTTCGCTTTGATTGTGATCTATCACCCTTCATCCTCTAAGGATACATTCTTCAATTATCTATCAAATGTACTGAAATAGTTTGGCAGCAAAGAATTATTTTTCATGGGTGATTTCAACTTAAATTGGCTTTGTAAAACACACAGACAAATTAAAGGGGATTACCAATAAGTTTCATATGGATCGGATGATCAGTAACCCATCCATCCATCCATCCATCCATCTTCTACCGCTTAATCCTTTCGGGTCGCGGGGGGGCTGGAGCCTATCCCAGCATCTTTGGGCGAGAGGCAGGGTACACCCTGGACAGATCGCCAGTCCATCACAGTGATCAGTAACCCAACTAGAATAACTCGTTCATCTCAAACTTTCCTTGATTTGATTTTTACAAACAAACCTAACCGCATAATGAAACAAAAAATGCAGTTTAATTACTGGCATATCTGACCATAATCTCGCTTTAGTAGTACGCAAATTGTCAAAATCACAATACAAAAAGCCTTTGTTAGGGTCTGGGGGGATGACCGTATGGTCATTTCCACTTTTTGAGTTTATTTCTGTTTGTGTTTTTTTTGCTATTTTTATTTTGAGTTAAGTCCTGTGGTTATTATTATTATGGTTATTATAGTTATTATGATTTCTGTTATATTCTGAGGTCAGTCATTGTTTGCATTATGTTTACCATGGTCGTGTTTCTCCCCTGATCCTCTGTTCATGTTCGTGTCTCCCTTTGTGTGTGACTATGTGTGTGTGTGGCCCCGCCCTGTCTTGTCATCTGTTTTCCTCATATGTCAGCTGTCAGTCATTATTGGTTTTCAATGTACCTGATTGCACCCATTTTCTCCTGTTGTCCTGATTGCTCCCCTGTCTATACAGTCATGTTAAAAAAAATTTGGACACTCCTTTAAATATTCAGTTCTTTATAAAGAAATGTTCACATATCTATGTTTAACCCCTTGCACTCTGGTCAATTTCCCTAAAAATGCCAAAAAATAACGTACCCAAAGTAAATCAAAAGCTGTTCTTCAACCCTTTGCGGCATCTTCATGGGGTTGGTCTCATTTAAAAGAAAACACTTTGAATTTTTTGGCAAAACAGTCATAATCTCTCTAAGTGCTCCTGCCACTGAGTAACAGTCATCTAAACATACTGAACTTGAAGAAAATAAATTTCGCCTGGGTGTTTTTTTGGATACAAATGCTTGCAAATAACACACAGCTGTCAGATCCGGCTGGAAAATGCAACAGAAATGTAGAACCAAGTGTTATCAAGCTGAGATCCAAATCTGGTAACAATACCACAAAAAATGAATATATTACACAGCTTTTTTTCTCAGGTTGTTCCCAGGCGTTTTTGAACTGTGCCAAACTTTGCCAAATGGCACAGTTTGGCACAGTTTGGAAAAACGTCTATAACTTTTGAATGCTTCAACATAGAAGCTTCATCTTGGGCTCTAATGAAAGGTGACACTCAGGGCTATCTTGTTAGATAGCCCAAACTGTGCCAAACTGTGCCAAATGGCACAGTTTAGCACAGTTTGGACAAACGTCTAGAACTTTTGAATGCTTCAACATAGAAGCTTCATCTTGGGCTCTAATGAAAGGTGACACTCAGGGCTATCTTGTTAGCTATCCAGAAACACTGTCAGTAGTAATGACGCAGAGAAAATGAAGTTTCAATTCTAAACACGCTTTACTGAACAAAAATGTCAATATACAAAACATACTATTTACAAACAACAAATTCAATTCAATTCAACTTTATTTATATAACGCCATTTCACAACAACAGTCATCTCATAGGACTATCAACTGTAGGGGGAACCCTCACAGTTGCAGAAAGACCCCAGCAATCAGGCGATCCCCTGTGAGCAAGCACTTGGCGATGGAATATTTTACAAGTTGACAGCAATACCCTCTCAATCAAATATAATTTTCTAATCCTACTCATCATCATACTGATTCCTAGAAAATGTGTCAAGATTTTGCTGAGGCGGTCATGCATATCCGTGCCTCTCTTCTGCTCATTGGCCTCTTCTGCTGCTGGGCTGCTGAGGTGAAGGGCCCAGCTGATCAGGAGAAACTTTGTCCTGGTCATTACACTCTTGAGGAAAGGAAGGCTGTACAGGTGTCCCCCTCACCAGTAATCACTGAAGGATTTGCACTTGACTATACCCATGTAAATAATCAGGCCAAAAAATGAGAGCAGGTCGGAGCGTGTGAGGTCAATCCAGGGGCTGGTGGGTGTGTTGTAGTGTGCAGAGCCATGTAGGTTGGTGTTCTCAACAATGTGGTCTAGCACAGATGGAGTGAAAAATAACTCAAACAACTGAATGGGGGTGTATGAAGCTGTTGTAATTAGCTGAGGTCCAGGTGGATTTTTGGGACGAAAAATGGGCTGTGGTGGAATGATGTCAGGGGTGTCGGAATCATGCCACCTCTCCTCAGCTAATGAAGGGCTGGCCGATGTCCCAGGCTGAGGGCTGCCATCACCACTCTCGCCTCTTCTTCCTCTCCTGCTACCTCCTCTTCCTCTCCCTCTTCCTCTCCTTCCTCTTCCTCTCCCCAGTGGTGTCCCTCTTTTTGGGGTAGGGGTTTCCTCTTCTGACGAGCTCGCCTGCAGCTCCCTTCTTCTGCGCTTGCTGGCAGAGTGCTTGTCTGGCACCCACTCCTCACCAGAGTCTTCATCTGAAGTTTGTCTATTATGTGAAAATAAAGTCATTTACAAAGTTCAATTTTTATTTTTCACTATTCTCCTATTTTCTCAGAGTTCACATACACAGCACAGTTCCTGTTATGTTTTTTTTTTACAAGAAAAAATAGCCTAAAGTACAATAAAAATTATACTAAAACATTATTACATTTCTAGAGAGTAACAAACAACCCACTGGGAGGAGACCCCGGGGCAGACCCAGGACTCAGTGGAGAGACTATGTCTCCCAGCTGGTCTGGGAACGCCTTGGTATCCTCTCTGGAGAGCTGGAGCAGGTGGCTGGGGAGAGGGAAGTCTGGGTTTCTCTGCTTGAACTGCTGCCTCTGCGACTTGGACCTCCGGAAAAGTGGTAGAAGATGGATGGATGGATGGATGGATAACAAACAACCCCCCCCAACACACACACAAAAACAGGCCACGTAAAAAATGTGTGGCCTTTTTTACAAGAAAAAATAGGCTACAGTGCAATAAAAATTATGCTAAAATATCTATCTGCAATGCAGAGGATAACACCCCCCCCCCCCCCCCCCCGCCCCGCTACAGAGGAACTCTGCACACCAAAAAACTTGTGGCCATGACGCACCGTTGGAATTACCGATCGGTCAAAAGTGATTTTTATTACTATTTTCATCGATAAAGAATAATTTAGCTTATAACACTTACCTGTCCACAACAGCGGTAAGTTCCTCATTGTCAGACGAACATGAAGCTGGTCCGGTTGTAACGGACTCGTGCTTCTGGTCACCCGACCCGGTCAAAACATCTCCGCTTCCACGCTTGCGGTTTTGGCGAACCATTTTTCCAAACAAATAATCCAAAAAAGACTGGCTGATGCTACCGTTCCGCACAGGTCTCAATGTCAGTCACCCAGCGGCTTAGGCAAAAGAGATTTTATGCAGGGAGACGCACGTCAACTGTCAAACTTCTCTGCTTCAATTGGCTCGTATTCGCAGCCATTGGTAGGCAGGTCCTTCTTGCTAGGTTTTCAGTCATTGGTTCTTCAAGGTTTCAGAAACCCAATTCAAGGCTCTTATTAGAGGTCAATCAAATCTAAACCAATCATACACTCCTTTGGCTTTCTGTTCACGGCTGTGTGAAAAGAAAGCTGAACAATGCAGCTTTTTTTTTTTCTGTGCGCACTCAGACGCACAGGGGGCACTGTGCGTCTGAGTGTGCACTGAGACGCACAGTGCGTTCTAGGACGCACGAGGGCGCCCTGGGAAGCACGAGGGCGCACTGGGACGCAGAAACGTGCCCGCCCGCGGTACACCGGAATGCAAAAGGTTAACCTTGCTTTTGTTTTTATTTGCATTTTTTTTTTAACATTTATTTTAGCCATTTTAAGTGGAAATGAATGTGTGGGTATCCTAAAAAAGATGGGGGGGGTGTCCTAATTTATTCCTCACTATTTGTTCAGAATTACATTTTACAGAAAATTTGAAAAAAAGCCTTTAATTCATTTTTAATTGTTTAGTTGTATTACAAGAATCTCCCAGTATTTTTATCATTGATATTAAATATCCATATGTCCAAATATATTAATAAAAACACACAGGCTTATATATATAGTTTAGGCACAGTTTAGGCACATAGGCTTAATTCCTATGTGCCTAAACTGTATGTTTGAGTACAAATGGCAAATAAAGTTCTTGATTCTTGATTTGATTTTTGAGGGTGTCCTAATTTTTTTCACATGACTGCATGTAGTGTGTTCAGTCTGTGTAGGTTGTGGTGCCATTTGAGTTTCTGCCTGTTCTCAGTGTGTGTTCTGCCCTGTTAGGCCGTGGGACGAGACCAGAAATTGTGGCTGGAAATGAAGTTTCGTTTGACGGGTGAGCGAACCAAAAAAGAACACTTGTTTTAGGGTAATTTGAGGGTGCTCTTTCCAAAAATAAAGTTTTCTGGATTGTAAATTTGCACGTTAATTAGCTATTAATCAAAACATAATTAGCTACTAATGAGCAGGAAAAAACGCTAGCTGTCCACCAAACTATTCTTAAGTATCTTACATACTGAAAGTTTATATTATTTTTCTAGGAAACTGACTATTTTGTGTCACAGATGCAAAAAAGACCCCAAAAATGTTTGATTTTAGTCACCTGACTGACCCAGATATTATATTTTGATCAAATTATGGAAAATGACGAGTCCGACACGAGTCTGCAGATATTGAGAAAGACCAATACATAACAGTACAGAAATATTTTAGAGCTGTACTAGATTAAAAGAAACATTCCTACCCTGTCATTAAAATCCAAACTGGAATATTTCTGAATAAGAATTAAATGCAAATTGGTTTGCTAAGAAATTCTTTCCTGTTCACTGAACTCTCTACCTTTCAAGTCATCCCGTCTCACCGACCTCAATACCAACAATACTTAACAGATTTAAAAAGCCTTTAGGGACAAAATTTTAATTATAGATTCTTACCTGCGTTCACTTTTAAAGTATGCTTTCCTCGTCACTGTCATCAGGATCTGAATCTGCCTCCACAGTCACATCAGCATTGTCTTCATCTATGTTTTTGCAGCCGATACACTGACAGAGCTCTGTGCAGCTCAATCCATGCTCCTGGCAAGAACATTTTCCTTTTGCGCACCCTGTTTTCTTGCAAGCACACTTAATATGTTTCAAAATAGAATCAGGGGCACATGGTAGTGTATTCCAGACTGGCAGCAAACAGTTGTCTGCAATGTGCCATCCAAAGCCAACTGGACTGGGGCATTCCACGCGCTGCTTCAGACACCGGCGATGAATTGCTGCTTGGTAGTTGACCCTTTTTGTGTGGTTCAAGAGAGTATCTCTGTTGGGGGGCAAGGCAGCATCAATTTTGAACTTGTATCTAAAAATACAATTCCTGGCTTCATCAACCGAATCTATGTCACTCTTGCCATACAGTTCACAGACAAATTTTTCCACATCGTCCATGTACGCTTCAGGAAGGTCCCATTCAGCACCGAGGGCCTGGAATAAGGTCTGATAGGCGCTGTTTTTCATCATGATATTGAATGCTTTGACCTTTCCCTGCCCCTTGAAGGCACTGGTGCTATCACATCCGGTGAAGCAGTGAAGACCAATGAGGGCTTTGCAGATGGATTCCCCTAGGTGTCTACTAAGTGGGTTGACGGCAACCAGCTAGAATTCACTCCATGGGCCTAGATGTAGGAACAGGTTTTGGCCGGCTATGTCCTCCGAAAAGGCCACAGCTACCACAAATACATCTGTGTCTTGACTACGAATGACGACATTTTTGAAACCACCCTGGTTAGTAGCATGTTGCGCATGGAGCAGCATTCGTGTGTCAGCCTCCTCGTGGTCACAGCAGAGATCCTCAACAGCTGATGTTGTGACACACCCATTTTGAACATAAAGCTGGTGGCACTCTGGTCCATGACCCACTACAACATGAATGTCCTTAATCTGATCGGGCTGTGCATTTTTCCATTGATGGAAGAAGAACTCAATCAGATTTTCCTTGTTTTCTCCACAGAGTAGAAACTTTCTGAACTGTCGCGGGGTTTTCTGATCAGCACCTGTAATTTTCATTCTTTCTGTGCCATGAGATGCACGCCTATCCCTCTCGCCCCCTTTGATGCTGTGTACTGGATATCGGTCTGGAACGAAGTCTATTCGTTTGGCACCATGTCGAAATGCAACTGAAACCAACCTTTCAAGAACTTGCTTGGCCAGCTTCCCAAAAGTGGATGGAACATCAGTCATTTCTCGAATTAGAGCCATGCCATCCATAATGCATGCTGTTGACTCTTGAATCTGATGACTTTCAGGAGAATCAGTTGGTGCTAGGCTCATCAGATGCTTCCGTAGCTTTGACTTGTCAGTTTTTGCCAGCGTTCCCTCAAGCGTCGCGATAGATGGAGGGAACGGGTGCAGGCTGTACTTCAGAGTCTCTTTCATGTCAACATTCCTTATTCTGCCTGTAACAATAATTCTCCCTAGCAGGTCTGTACTGGCCTTAATGGCTACACTTTGGGACTTCTCCTTAGTTGGCACACTACCTGATACATCAGAAAACGTCTTTAACTTCATGCGTTTGATCGGAGAATATATGTCTTTATTTTCTTCAACGAGTCTCTCCTCAACGTAATTCTGGAAGGCCAACTGCCCACTTCCTCAGCTTTCTTTAAGTCATTCTCAACCTCTGCTGGAGCTATTCTGCCTGTAGCAATATTCATCAGTCTGTCCTCATCCACTGCAAAAGGATTGCACATGGCATTGACTGTTGTCATCATGTTTTGTACAGCCTGCTCATCAGAAGATATTCTGGATTTGTCGAGATCCTTCCGTGCTCTGGTCTGATCAGTTTTGCCAGCCATTTCTTCGCATCTTGCACAAAGTTCAGCTCTAGCTGGGTAAGAAAGGATCCACCTGTGCACAGCTCCCTTTTTCAATGTGATCCCGGTCAATCCACCTTTTGTTTTGGAGTCCCGGTTCATGGTCTGCTCAATGGTCTGATCAACTGGAACTTGACTGAAACCGTAGAGGTTGCTGCCTTTGAACCACAAAACCTCCACTTTTCATGTCTGCATGGATTTCTGGATGCGTTGTTGCAAGATTCATCATTTCATGTAGATAAACTGGGGCATACCTGGCATAATTGGTGCGATCGTAGGCGAAGAAGCCAGGAATTAATCTTGCCAGTGAAGACAGGTGAAGATCCCAGTTGCCTTGTCTGGAGGCCCTGACAAACATCAAGAAATATCCAAACATTTTGATGTATGACCACCAGAATGAAAAGGTTTGGCTCTCATTACATTTGTCACTCACAAACTTGTTGAAAGCACTACTAAGTGCACTGAACTCCTCTGATTCAGCTACATCCCGAAAAACAGCGGTTGGAAAAGCTGATGAAAGTTCTTTGCTGATTTCCTGAACTTGACAGCATCTTTCTTCTGGAAGACTTTTAAGAAATTCCATCCAGCATAGCCTCATAAGGGCTTCATACAGGGTTTTGTGTGCACGGACACTCCGATTGTAATGGTTACCTGTGAGGACTGCATTTACTGAACCTTGAGCCACAATCTCTGATTCCACAAAGATGTCTTCAAGACCAGAACCACTGAAGCGTTTGCCCATCACTGCAAGGTAAGCTTTAGCTGTGTGAAACTGGCCAAGTCTGATTACTAGCTTTCTCTGCAAGTCTTCACTTTGCCGTCTGATCTGTTGGGCTTTATGGTATATTGCCTGATCAAAGACCAACACGATACATTCCAACTGTAGCTTCTCAGCAATAAGTAGACTTCTTTGTATAACAGTGTTCACAGTGGACATGTCTGTTGGGCTAGCATCAATAACTGGTAAGTATGCTACAGTGCTCATGGGAGGAATGTCCCTTTGTAGTAGAGTATTAAAACCAGTCCAACCAGGGAGAGGATCCTCCGTGTCCGCCATCTTGGTCACAACATAGGCCAAGTCAACATGCTCAGCTTTGTTTTCTTCCAGTTTATCTATGTGGATGCCCTGATTTTCAAGTGAATGTGGTGGTCCATCCTTCTTCCCACCATAATAATGGGCCAGATTCTTCTCCGGCGTCGCAAGGGTTCTTTTGCGTGATTTCTTTGTAAGTGGATGAAAATCATTGGGATTTTTGTCCACCTGCATGTTTCGCTGAATGGCAATACCGTTTGTATTGTGGGTTGTGCCAGCACCTGTTTGAGTGTCTTCACCGACATCGTTGTTGTCCCATGCCAATGTGGTGGGAATGTTCTTACTCAAACCTGGGGGTAGAGCATCATTTAAAGCAGCTTGACGTTCAGCTAGAGCTGTGTCATACTCCAGAAGTTTGGAATGTGACACCGTATGGCCAAGGCTGTTCAAAATTCCTACAAGCTTAGATGATCCAGTCAAGTGGCGGACAGTCATGCCAAGAACCAAATGTTTGGGTGTGCACTTTTTCCCACAAGATGCTAGATACACTATATCTTGGGCAACAGAAAGAATCTTGCGTTCTGCTTCAGCGTTGACACTGAGGTAATCCTCAAAGTTAATAATGTCTGTTTCACCAATACACCATGCAAGAAAGTTAAAAAGTTCATGGGGTACAAATGCCTTCACTGCATTTTCATCCAAATATTTGCCTGTAGGTGGCCATGGTCCTTGTTGATCTTGGAGTTTACTGATCTTGTTTCGAAAGAAGAGCAATGTTGTGTACAAGTGACGTTGTTCTTCTAGATAAACGTGCATTTTCAGCATTGCCACCACTATCCTTACTTTCAGACTCTGTCTCTTCAGTTTCAGTCTCAGTTGTGCTTCCAAAATCCTGAGCTATCACCTTGGAAACATTGTTTACTTCACTAAGAACTAGTTCACATAAATTCCTAGTTTTGTTTTTGACAAAGATTAAGCCAGGATATCTGCTCACGAGTCGCCTTTTCAGTTGACAATTCCTAAATATGTCTTCAAAGCTTCCACCAGCTTCTTTTTTCAGGTATTCTACAAAGATATGAGTCAGCTTGTTCATCCTAATAACTTCCCCACTTTCAATGATTCGTTGGTCAATGATGTCAGTGCAAAATTTTGCAAATTGATTGTCAAACTTATTTGTATCACTGACACTTGCTCTTTCTTTGCTGCAAGATGTTGTTCTTGTATATTCCCTGTAGCAAGATTTATGATACTTTGCTTCCTTTGCAACTATGTCTACTTGCCTTATTTTCAAAAGCAGTTCCTCATCGTTCTTTTCTTTTGCTGCTTCCTTCAGTGCATCAGCTGCTTGATATGTCAGGCATTGGGTTAGCGGTGCTAATTTCCGTACTTTCCTGTGAGAGTCCTTCTCATATTTGTTCCTTTTACAGATGCAGCACTCAGCCAGGAACAGATCCAGTCGCTTCCTGTTCTCCTCAAAATCCACTGATTTTGTACGCCTTACTTTTTTTGATGGATTGTCAAGGGCTGATCGAAGGAAATGTTCAGATTGACGCTTCCTGGAAGTACTTGGTTCTGGATCACTTTTCCGCCTTTCGATCCTCTTTCTCGCATCTCTGATTCTGGTGACATCAGTAAACTTAGCATAACATCGTTTGTGACTGCCAAAGTTGGATAGTAACATTGGTAAACATACGGTACATTCTGTGCAGGAATCCTCGCCTGAGAACAGAGTAACATGGTTGGGGCATTTTCCCTCTATTCCACACAATTCCAGTGCAATTTCCCCTTCTCTGCTATCTATATCCTTCCACTGCTCAATACTTTGACATATCTTCTTATATTTAGCCACAGTTAGCTTTATAACCTCAGTATTATCGTTGGCGACAACGTGTACACAACATTCCATGGAGGCTGCCATCTTGGAAAATATCAGACTGTAAAAACATCTCTGATTGGCTGGGAATGAGACAAGCAATTTGAATGGCTAGCTAACTGCACATAGGCCATCTAGTGAGAAAGTGCTAAACTAGGCAGGAGTCAGTTTTGGGTCGCTGTAAAGATAAGCTTTTAAATTAGTTCTATAATTTAATGTGCAACTTATTTTTCCAGAAAAATGTGTTTTAATATTACAGTATATGTCATCTTTAAGATGCAACTAACAGAACTTGGTTCGGTGAGTCGTCAAACGAAAGTTCATCTTTTCATCAGACCTCGTCCCACGGCCTATGTTTCCTCGTGAGTTCAGCCTGTTTGGTTTTTGTTCTGTTTTCAGCCCATGCGATGCTGTTTATTTGTTCCAGTTTTTTGTCAATAAATAATTGTTTTGCACCGATTGCCTGCCCATGCCTGAGTCCTCTCCTGAACACATACTTCTTTTTTCCCCTTGTCCTGTCAGGCAGCTAGGTGAGCAGAACAAAAATCTGCTACCCTTTTTGTGCCAAAACAGATTTACGTTGCCCAAAGGAGTCTTATACAGTGCCTATCTATGTACTGAATATTGTTGTAAACTCCTCCTGTAATAACTTTTAATACTTTATTTAAATTATTTTACCCATGGAGGACCCGACAGGATGGGGAATAGGGAAAGAAAGTGTGTGGTGGAAAGAAAAGGGAGGGGAACAGTCAAAAAGACAAACCAACAACTAAAACAAACAGAAGACAAACTGCTTCTTCCACCAAAGATGTCTCAACAAGAGTCTGGTATCAGCACTTGTTAAAGGAGAGACATTTGTGCATGTGCATCCGCATGGGCATATATGAGAGCACTCTCAAAATAAGTGCATGAGTGAACAGAGGTCTGTTACTCTTATTGTGCCAAAATAGATTTACTTTGCCAAAAGGAGCTTTATACAGTACCTAACTATGTACTGTATATTGTTGTAAGTGCCTCCTGTAATAACTTTTAATACTTTATTTATTTTTTTTACTCATGAAGGACCCGACAGGATGGGGAATGGGGAAAGGAAGTGTGGGGAAGGGGGAAGAAAAGGGAGAGGAACAGACAAAAAAGACAAACAAATCAACAATTAAAACAAACAGAAGACAGACTGCTTCTTCCACCGAAGACGTCTCAACATGAGTCTGGTACCCGCACCTGTTAAAGGGGAGACATTTGCGAGTGTGAGTCCTTGTACGTGTATATAATAGCGCGTGCAAAATAAGTGTGTGCATTTTAGTGGTTTGCCAGGAACTATACAAAGAGGGCGGCCAGTCACAGCAACCCCCCCCCCCCCCCGGAAACCCCTGAGCAGGCAAGGCAGCGCCACCAACCTCCACAGAGCACAGATGTCCGAAGTCAACAAGCCCCAAGAAAGCTAGGCATCCACTCCTGGAAGAACGGTCGAGGGAGGCCAGGCTGCCAGGCAGCTGGCACGGTGGGCCCACGCCCCCTGGCCTGCCAACCCCCACCCGCCAGCAGGGCCAACGCCAGCCCCCAGGGATCCCGATGCCCAAAGAAATCCCCCCCCCATCCAGGGAAGCCCACGTAGCCGAGAGGCACTACCCCATCAACCCAGCACCTCCCAACTAGCAGACACACCCATTCTCACACCTTCACACCCTCATGCTCTCAAACACACCCACATGCACTCACTCACTCTTACTCCCCCACTCCCCTACACAGTCCCACACTCGCACTTCTGGATCCACCAGTTCTCTCTCACTCCTGTATCTGCTCAATCTTGCCCCCTCTCACTGTCAAGGTCACCCTCGCTCACTCACGTTCACCCATGCATGCACTCTCACTCACGCTCCGACCTGCTCACTTCCATTCATGCTCTCCCCCACACACTCACCCACCCTCATTCACCCTTATTACCTAGGTTGACCACAATGCAGATGCAGTGAGCCTGAACGCGCACCAGCACCCGGCAGTGGTTGGGGAGACCGCTGGCGCAGGCCAGCAGCCACACCCCACCGACCCACCCCAGGGCGGCCACAACCACAGAAGCAGACCTCCACCCCCAGCGCCCACCCGAACAACTGATTAGCAGACCACTGCAAGTGCTCCGAGATGCAACTCGACACGCAAAGCACAACACAAACTGACCCACCATCACCATCTGCACTCATCACTCCCTCACTCTCACTTATTCTGTTGTTCAATCCCTCTCTCACTCCCTTGCTTGTATCTATTCTTTCGGCAGCACCCAGGGATTTTGACAGCCTTCCCGCTGGGCCCCCAGGCCCTGGGCAGAAGGAGGGCAACAGTGGTGGGGAAAGACCCCCACTCCCTCCCCCTTGCACAAATCATGATAGGTATGTCGGTTGTATGATGTGATTGTGTGCAGGTATGTGAACTACCATAGTGCAGTTAAAATTGGGGGCATGGTAGTTGGAGCACCATTAGCCAGTGATCTAGGCAGCGGGGCCCCCATCTCCCCCAAGCCTTCAGTGTCTAAAATGCAATTAAAATTGAGGTGAGGGCAGCCCCACTGCACAGCTGAGGTATCCCCTTCACCGACACAGCACGCCCCAAAGCCCTAAGTGTATTCAAAAAGATGTATATTCCACACAGAATCTGGGGGGGGGGGGCTGTTAAGATTGGGAGGGAGGTGGTCCAAAAGGGAGCCCCCCCCCCAAGAAGCCAGCTCGCAAAGTGGTTCAGGAGGCCACCCACTGACTCCAAATCCCAACCCAGGGCGAGGGCCACTAGGCCGAGCAACCCAGGACCCACCAGCGTCATGCCCCGGCACTCCCAACACCACAGATATGATGGAGCAGCCACATCCATTCCCACTCATCTTGCACACACAAACATGCACAACAACAATAGTCACAATAGTGAACAATAGGCCGGACCCAAACGGTGCCCCACATGCCAAGCGACACCTCCAAATGCCCACCGCAAGCCCACCAACCATCCTCCCCAGACACACACCAACAGCAGCAGGCCACCCTGCAGCCACAGCCACCCCGGAGCAGCCTGACGGCAACACGGTCACCAACAGCCCCCCTGACCACCCACACACCAAAGACACAAGGGGCAATGCGACAAAGCGCCCCACCCCATGACACAACGGTAATGCAGCTGGGACAAGCTTGCCCCAAATTGCCAACCCCCTGGCCAGTAGATGGTCTGCTCCGCCCGCCACCCACCAAGGTTCCCCCACCCACACACACATCCTCCACCCCCGCACATCACCCACAGGTATCCGCACCCATACACACACACACCCACCCACTCTCATGTGCACACACACTCATCATCACACATGCCCATCTACACCCACACACAGCCCCACATGCCCACACACACAACACACACACACGCATGCACCCACATCTGCACCCGCACAAAAAAACGCACCCATCCACTCACACCCACACTCACGCGCACCTGCATGTGCACACACACTCACACATGTACACGCACACACATACACAAGCACATCCACACCCCAAGGGCCCCAGTGGACGGGGAGAGCAACCCCCATGGACACGGGCACTTGTCCCAGAGTGACGCCAAGGCCCAATGAAGGGCACAACCCCACAGCGCAAGGATGCCCCAGGGCCGGCCCGCACCACCGGCACACACCCAACCCCGACCCAGAGGGGGACGCCCCCCAGCACCAGGGGCCCAGGACCAGACCCAGCACCACACAGGAGGCAAGGCCAGCTGGCCCGGGACCACGGCCCACCCCCCCAACCCACCTTGCAGCCCTCCCCACCCCAGGGCCAGACACACAGTCACCCCGGAACAAGCCCCCCGAACACCAGCCCCAGTGGGTCACATAGACCCCTCGTGGTCAGGGCACAGCCAGGCGCCAGAGGTGCCAAGGAGAGCAAACCACTGCCCGTCACCCCTCAGGTTACAGAATTAATAAGCGGGGACCAGAGAGGATTGAATTCAGCCTAGAGACATTCTCTCCAGGCTAATATAATCTAATAGTAGGTTATTATAATGAGTCATGCATAAATTTTTTCTTGACTTCCAGTTCATGAGGATAGTTTTCTTTGCGATGCATAAGGCGGTGAGAACTATGTGTGAAAGCCTTGCTTCTATATGCATTTCACTTAAATCACCTAATATGCAAAGTGTGGGTGAGGATGGGATACAATACCCAAGCCATGCTGACAAGTCCTCACGTCTTCTGCCAGAACTTTTGGACCGGTGCACAGGACCACATAGCATGCATATACAGTGGGGCAAAAAAGTATTTAGTCAGCCACCAATTGTGCAAGTTCTCCCACTTAAAAGATAAGAGAGGTCTCCAATTTTCATCATAGGTATACCTCAACTATGAGAGACAAAATGAGAAAAAAAAATTCCAAAAAATCACATTGAAGGATTTTTAATGAATTAATTGGTAAATTCCTCTGTAAAATAAGTATTTGGTCAGTCCCAAAAGTTCATCTCAATACTTTGTTATATACCCTTTGTTGGCAATGACAGAGGTCAAACGTTTTCTGTAAGTCTTCACAAGGTTTTCACACACTGTTGCTGGTATTTTGGCCCATTCCTTCATGCAGCTCTCCTCTAGAGCAGTGATGTTTTGGGGCTGTCGCTGGGCAACACGGACTTTCAACTCCCTCCAAAGATTTTCTATGCGGTTGAGATCTGGAGACTGGCTAAGCCACTCCAGGACCTTGAAATGCTTCTTATGAAGCCACTCCTTCGTTGCCCGGGCGGTATGTTTGGGATCATTGTCATGCTGAAAGACCCAGCCACGTTTCATCTTCAATGCCCTTGCTGATGGAAGGAGGTTTTCACTCAAAATCTCACGATACATGGCCCCATTCATTCTTTCCTTTACACGGATCAGTCGTCCTGGTCCCTTTGCAGAAAAACAGCCCCAAAGTATGATGTTTCCACCCCCATGCTTCACAGTAGGTATGGTGTTCTTTCTCCTCCAAACACGACAAGTTGAGTTTTCATCAAAAAGTTCTATTTTGGTTTCATCTGACCATATGACATTCTCCCAATTCTCTTCTGGATCATCCAAATGCTCTCTAGCAAACTTCAGACGGGCCTGGACATGTACTGGCTTAAGCAGGGGGACACGTCTGGCACTGCAGGATTTGAGTCCCTGGCGGCGTAGTGTGTTACTGATGTAGCCTTTGTTACTTTGGTCCCAGCTCTCTGCAGGTCATTCACTAGGTCCCCCCCGTGTGGTTCTGGGATTTTTGCTCACCGTTCTCGTGATCATTTTGACCCCACGGGGTGAGATCTTGCGTGGAGCCCCAGATGGAGGGAGATTATCAGTGGTCTTGTATGTCTTCCATTTTCTAATAATTGCTCCCACAGTTGATTTCTTCACACCAAGCTGCTTACCTATTGCAGATTCAGTCTTCCCAGCCTGGTGCAGGTCTACAGTTTTGTTTCTGGTGTCGTTTGACAGCTCTTTGGTCTTGGCCATAGTGGAGTTTGGAGTCTGACTGTTTGAGGTTGTGGACAGGTGTCTTATACTGATAACGAGTTCAAACAGGTGCCATTAATACAGGTAACGAGTGGAGGACAGAGGAGCCTCTCAAAGAAGAAGTTACAGGTCTGTGAGAGCCAGAAATCTTGCTTGTTTGTAGGTGACCAAATACTTATTTTACCGAGGAGTTTACCAGTTAATTCATTAAAAATCCTTCAGTGTGATTTTCTGGATTTTTTTTTCTCATTTTGTCTCTCATAGTTGAGGTATACCTATGATGAAAATTGGAGACCTCTCTCATCTTTTAAGTGGGAGAACTTGCACAATTGGTGGATGACTAAATATGTTTTTGCCCCACTGTAGCTATCTGGGACATTGCTGGTGCAGTAGGAGCAGATATTTGTGTGACTCAGGCCCATTTTGAACATCCTTTGTCCTGTGTAATGAGTTCTGTGTAGAACTTTCTATTGTATGAGTTATAAATTAGAGTTTTTAGTCATCTTAAAAGTGTTTAAACATATTTGTGTCCAGAAGCTTTCATCCTTATTGATTGATAAGTCTGTCTCCCATTTTAATTTTGGAAGAGATACTGACTCATCCAGTTTTGATAATAGTCCGTGTATTTTCGATATCAATTTATGGGAACGAAGATTTAGAAACTCAGCCACCTTGACTGGTACCTCTAAGTCTGTCTGATTAAGATTGAATATTGCTTTTATTATGGATTTAAGCTGTTGGTATTCAAGAAACCTTTTATCACTGATGTTGTACTGTGACACTGGTTCCTGAAATTGGATAAAATTTCCACCTCTGATGAGAAGCTATAAGTTTTTTATTCCTTTCTTATGCCATAGTGGAAAGTTTAATGTCCTCTTTTGTTGCAGGATATCAAGATTATTCCAGATGGGCATGAGTTTACAAGGGAAAAGTGAAGACCCCATTATGTTTAAAAATTTCCACAAGGCTGTCATAGAGGAGCTGATATTAATGCTTTTAAAACAGTCATGGCGTTTAATACAAGGACTCATAAGAGGTAAAAGATATTTAGCGACCCACAGAGAGCCTGTTCAGCATCTAACCATGGGTTTCCTAGTGGAGTTGATTTTGTCCATTTAGAAACAAACTGCAGTCTATTGGCTAAGAAGTAATTAAAAAAATATGGTAAATCTAAATCTCCCACTCTTTTTCTTTTTGAAAAGTTTTTAAACTGATCCATGATGGTTTACCCTTCCTTAAAATTTACTTATATTTGAGTCTAGAGACTTCAAGTAAACCAGGCCATAGATGGTTGGGTAGGAATCATTGAGAATAAGAAGTTGATTTTAGGAAGGACCATCATTTTGTCATGAATTCACTGCCCTTCTGGGGCAGCAGAGACGAGAACCCACACGCAGGATAGTGTTGTGCGTAATTTATTGAACATGAAAAGTAATAACAAAAGCTCCAATGAGTGAACAGAGCATAGACAGAAAATAAACACTAACACTCAGTGGTTCATTGGAGAATAGAGTAATGGGAAAGAGACCCAAGGCACTCGCAGACGTAACTGCAAAGCGAGGGGGGATAATAGAGAAAAAAACTCAGGCGTTCCCAGACGAGATTGGAACGGTGGGAAACAGTATTTACAGAGAACTCGACAGAGCGGTCCATGCTCTGCAGTGGGAAGACAATCCAATGGACCAGCGAGTTGCCAGTGAACAAACAGAGTTTAAATAATACAAGACATAATCAACTAAGGGAACACAGGTGTGAGAGAGAGAGAGAGAGTGTGTGTGTGTGTGTGTGTGTGTGTGTGTGTGTGTGTGTGTGTGTGTGTGTGTGTGTGTGTGTGTGTGAATGGACTGAGTGAACACAGGTGTGATTGAGTGTGACCGAGTGTGCATGCATGTATGTGTATGTGAGAGTGAGTGTGTGGGCTGAGCTGAGCGGAGACAGACAATAATGAGATGCAGCTGTCAAGCACCTGACAGGAGAGGGAGGCGTGGCTGTCAGCTGACGGAAGGCAGGGAAACCCCAGAAGGCTCCCTGACAGTGGCTTGTCACAAAATACCTAACAAACAGAAACATATACTGGCAGATAACAAGGCACCAAAATAATGACAGGAAAATAAATACAACCACCAAGCCATGATGCTGGGTTTGGAAAAAGTCCAAACCCAGTTCATGACACATTTTAACGGTTGCGACTCTTCCCATTAGTGATATAGGTAGTACCCTCCAGAGCATAAGGTCATCTTGTACTGTTTTTAAATGGGGAATGTGATTTAGTCGCAGTGACTCTGAGAGCCTTGGGGAAATATCTATTCCTAAATATTTAATATTACCTGATTGTAATGGGATAATGGATATATTTGAAAAATTACAATTTATAGATAAGACTGTTGATTTACCCCAGTTAATTGAGTAGTCTGATAATGATGAAAATTTATCAGTGAGCACCACTGTCTGGAGAAGAGGTCTTTGTGAGTTTTTGAGGAAAATCAATACATCTTGTCTTCTTTTTCTCCAGTCTGGATACCTCTGATATCAACATTTTGTCGTATGGCTGCTGATAATGGTTCAATAAAGATGGTAAAAAGTGAGGGAGAGAGTGGACAACCCTGCCTAGTACCTCTCTGGAGATTAAAGCTTCGAGACGTTTGATCATTTGTTTGGACAGATGCAGTTGGACAGATATATAGTGTTTTAATCCAGTTTATGAAAGATGAGCCTAACCCAAACTTGTTTAACACCATAAAAAGAAATTTCCAGTTAACACAGTCAAAGGCTTTCTCTGCATCCAGAGATAAAATTGTAGCTTCTAAGTTATTAATCTTACAGTAGTCTATTAAATTAAATAACCTGTGTGTATTATTGGCCTACCCTTGATGAAACCTGTTTGATCTGGGTGTATAATAAACGGAATTATCCTTTCCAGTCTTTTGGCGAGAGCTTTGCAAATTATTTTAAGACTGACATTCATAAGTGAGATGGGACAGTAGATGGATGGAAGCATAAGTTCTTTTCCGTGTTTAAGGAGCAGGATTTTCTGTTCTAATTCCAGTGACAGTGCTTTATCTTTTTTTACTCTATAGGAACAGGAAGAGATTATTTTTACCTCACATGACCACTTTTGCTGCTTCCCAGAGAACACACGGGATATTCCTTGCACATCATTCTGTTCCAAATATGATTCCCACTCTTTATTAAAGTAATTAATAAAGTCTTTGTCTTTTAGTTTTGATGTATTAAATTTCCAACTCCTAGTTTTCCTTATAGCTTTTTTATTTTCTAGTGTAAGAGATACTGGATGGTGATCGCTAATACTGTAGCTTGATTTGAACAAATTTTAGTGTTTGTGATATCCCTCATGATAGAGTTACTGGCCAAGAAGAAATCTAAATGTGAATGTGAACTATGAACGGATGAAAAAAGGTGTATTCCTGAAGAGTTGGGTGAAGAGAATGCCATTCATCGCAAAGACCAAAATCATTCATGTGTTGTTTGAGTGTCAGTAGCCTGCCATTTTCGAACATCCCCAATGTTCTGAGCCTGTCGATTGCAGGGTTTAATACCAGGTTGGTCTCCTCCTATTATGAGTGTAGTGTCCAAGTGCTCAGAGAGAGAAGTGAGAAAAGTGTGAAAATAGGATGGGTTGTCAATATTTGGGCCATAAACACTTGCAATACATAGATCCAAATTTTGAGCTGAGATTTTTAATATTATAAATCTACCTTCTGGATCTGCTATGGTATTATTCACTACAAAGCATATTTTTCTGTTTACCAATATAGCTACCCCCTTTTGTTTGGAATTATAGCAGGCTGAGTACATGTGGGGAAATTCCGGGGAGGTGAGCGCATCTACAGATGACTTAGAAACATGTGTTTCCTGTAATAAGTCAAAGTCTGCCTGTAGATTCCTCAGTCGATTAAAAATTTTTAGCCTCTTGTGTCAGGAACCGATCCGGCTTGGTTCCCCCTGGCTCGGCCCTGGCCTCTCTGTGGGTATGTGCCACACTGTACGTGTGTTAATATGTATTTCTGTGTATTCTGCCGTACCCATAGCCACTGATGTCTATCCGGCAGCAGTGAGGCAGCCTCTTGGGTTTACGCTGGAGTGAGCGCTGTCTAGCTGTCTGCCAGTCGGACCACGCCCCCTCTCTATTGCTGCCAGCTGTTCCCACTCCCGCATGCCATCTTCCCGCTCCTTGCCCAGTTGTACCCAATTTGTGAAACCAGCAATGCATGCTCTCAAGGAGCTTGTCTCCAGTCATGCATTGCTGGGTCATTGTACTTCATTGACAGTTATCATATGGAGTCACGTCAACTAAGGACTGTGTTTCACCTTGTGCTTTTTTCGGACTTAGTATCATGTGGGTTTAAAAGTATAGTTAAAATGGAGTGTATTTTAAGAGTTTAAAAGTTAAAAGCTGCTAAAGTTGTAAGGTTAAAAATCATTATTGAACAGTGTTTTAAGATGCATTTAGTATTTGGGGTGCTTTAGATGTGAGTATTTTCTGCTTGTTTCAAGATTGGGTAAATTTTTGATTTTTAGTAATTTAAAAACTGAGTATTTGATTTTGGGTTACGTTGATTTATTATGGGTTCTTGGGTTACATTTTCCTTGACCCTCTATTTGTGTTGTATTTAAAGGTTTTTCACCTGTGCTTGGCCTGTGCTTGGCTGTGCTTGGCCTTGATGACTTTTCAAAAATAAAAGGAAAGAAAAGGAAAAGCTGAGTCTTGGTCACTGAGTGATTTCCAGTTCTATCTTCCGAAGCAAGCATCCCGTTCAAGTGGGGGAAACTGCTGGTCAAACCTCACAAGAGTGAGGGCCACTTGACAGTGGCAGAGCTCGAGCTCAGGCAAGTTTTCTCTCTTGTTTTTCTTATGGCAGTTCTAGAGAGATCTTGTCTGGCTCTAGGTGAGGAGAGTCAGGCGCAGCGCACAGCTGTGTCTGAACTCCCCTCGTCGGGCTCCGCTGCTGCTGGTGACCCTAACAACCCTGTTTCTTCTCCCGCTCCTGAGCCGTTTTCTAGGGTCGCCGGAGAGGAACAACCATCTCCAGGGGTCTTTGTGGATAACATCGCGGGTCCAGCTCCCCTGAGGTCTGAGGTTGTTGTGTGGTCTCCTCCGCAGGCTTTGCCACTGTGGGTGCAGTGGACTGGCTTTGGACCCTCGTGGGGGCTGTACCCCAGGATTAGCCCAACGCGGATGCTGCGCTGCTGCCCAGACCCATCATGGACACCACGCTCAAGGTCGGGGTTCACCGTGGGTGTAGCTTTGGCCCAATCAGGGTCCACCACGGGTGCTGCTGAGCCTCAGCTGGAGGCCACCGCGGGTGCAGCAAGGCTTTCGCTCGAGTCCATCATGGGTGCAGCAGAGTTGGCCCAGTCAGGGCCTATCGCGGGTGCAGTGGAGCCGGCCCAGTCGGGGCCCATCGCGGGGGTGATGGACCTGCCTGAGGATGCCATGGCCTCCTTCTCCTCCCTGTCCAATGCCGGGGAGGTTCCTGCTCTACAGTCCGGTCACCAACCAGTGAGCCTCCCGGTGGGCAGGCCACCTCCTGCTTCACCCCTTTGGTCCTGGTGGCTTAACAACGCTGGCTGGCCAGAAGGATTGACTCCCCGGATCTGGTGGCCTATGTTTTCCGGCAGGCTGCCGGATTCTGTCCACCGGACCTTCTGCTGGGCCTGGGACTCTGGGCGGCCTCCTGAGCCCCAGTGCCTGTGGACTTGGGGGGGTTAGTTGAGGTCCCTGTGTGGGGTGTTTGTTCCCACCTTTCCTGTTCCCCCTACCCCCCACCCGGGTTTGTGTTATTTGTTCCTGTCTGGGGAAGGGGGGTCTGGGATGTTACCTTGGGTGTCTGGGAATCCACTCCTTAAAGGGGGGGGGGGGGCTCTGTCAGGAACCGAGCCGGCTTGGCTCCCCCTGGCTCGTCTCTGGCCTCTCTGTGGGTACGTGCCACGTTGTATGTGTGTTAATATGTATTTCTGTGTACTCTGCTGTACCCGTAGCCACTGCTATCTGGCCGGCAGTGGTGAGGCAGCCTCTTGGGCTCATGCTGAAGTGAGCGCTGTCTAGCTGTCTGCCGGTCGAACCACGCCCCCTCTCTATTGCTGCCAGCTGTTTCCACTCGTGCGTGCCATCTTCCGCTCCTCGCCCAGGTGTACCCAATTTGTGAAACCAGCAGTGCATGTTCTTAAGAAGCCTGTATCCATTCATGCATTGGTGGGTCATTGTACTTCACTGACGGTTATCATATGGAGTCACTTCAACTAAGGACTGTGTTTCACCTTGTGCTTTTTTCAGACTTACTCGGACAGCTCCAGTCTTGTAAGTATTATCTGTGTGTGTTCTTTCCCCGGTAATCTCACCCAGACTGTTGAGCATCCTGGAGGACTCCCTAGCCAGTGTGATTTGTAGACACTATAACTGTTACCAGTGTGTTGAACTAAATAAACTTGTGTGTTGTGTAACCCAGTGCATAAATCCTTTTCCCCTTCTTCCGTGCGCTGTGGAAAAGCGCACGAGGAGTTCATGACACTTGTCCCTGGTACCAATTCCACATGACAAACTTTAATGTGGACATGTTTTCACTAACTAGTTTTTCTGCTAAAGGCTAACTAAATGTGCCTTTGTGATTATATGTCCGTAATGTTTGTATGTGTGTGTGTGTTTATGTGTGTTGTGCATAAATTGTATACCTACGTATGTGTGCTTGGGTATGCGCGCAAAATGTCTCTATTCCATTTGCAAGCAAATGGGGTGCATGTACTTAAGGTGCATGTACTTAAGGTTATTTCCTATAAACCAGAAGTATGAGAGAGAACAGACATAAAGGTTTGTAAATGGTGAAGAGATACAGATAACAGAGAACCACAACCTAACAACTTGAACAAAATTAGCTACAACAGACAAACAAGCAAACAACTTCAGCAAAAAAGAAAAAAAAAATAGACACGTTAACAAAGTAAACCGAGATCAAAAAAGGGACCTCTGCACAATCTCACTCTTTTCCCACGTGAAGCTAAGAAAACAAAGGAGGATCTAGACTAGCCAGGAGGTTATGGTTTCATCCATAAATAGCTTGCCATCTATAAACAATCTATCCACAGAGATAATAGCTCATTTACCTTCTTGGATTTTTTGTTTCCTAATGGGAAAAAGCTTCCTTCTCCTTTCCATGATTTCCTGTGGAAATTGATCATTTAGACCATAATTGGTGTTTTAAGCTGCCTGTCCTGCCTCTGTACCAAAATTTTTGCTTGAAATGTTCAAATTTGGCAACAGTAGGTCTGGGAAGTTTATTTATGGGATTTTTTTTGCCAAATGCAGTGGACTCGGTGAAAGGTAATTGAGTTTGTATGTTAGGGGCACAGTTTCAGCTGCGTGGACATGAATTCACGGACCAGCTTTTCTAGATTTTCATTATTTTTTCAGCAATTCCGGGAAAAAAAAAACAAAAAAAAAACAAGGCCAGTAGGAGAGCTCTCCGGTGGAGATGAAGCCTGTGTCGATGATAGAGCGTCCCCTGATCTTGGCATTATGGGGCCCAGTGCCTTCCATGAGACATCTCTTGGCATCTTCACACACATCTCCTCTGCCATCCCCACCCAATGACCCCACTGTGTGCCAGATCGGGGTTATGGCATCTGTGCCCTCCTGTATGGTTGAGGAAGAAGAGATGGCGGAGCACAGGCACGTTTTGTTTTCCCATACTGAGATTATGCTGGATTATAAGCCTTGGTTACTCCCTGATTTTTTTTTTTTTTATATCTCAGTGGAGGGAGGATCGGCTGGCCACCAAAGGCTCTGCTAGGAAGCGGGCATCTGTTAAGCGCCATATAGCGTGGTGGTTCAAGCAGTCCCCTCTGATCTCCCCAGCTCCTTCTCAGCTGTTTTCCAAGTGCTTGCCGATACTGGGCAGGAACAGACAGATTATGGAGGAGCCTGCTGTTTCTGAAGTTCCTGTACCAGCTCCAGTTTCCTCCTTAGTGCATACCCCTGTGTGTGCTTCACCAATTTGACCCATCAAAAAGCCAACAGCTCAGCCTGTGTGGAAACCTGCAGCTCAGCCTGTGAAAGAATCTGCTGTTAAACTTGTGTTGAGAATAAGCCTGCCATGTCTGCAGTTTCACTTGGCATCATGCCTGTAAAGCCAGCTCCCCCTGCTGCTAGTGAAGCCCGCGTCACAGCCCCAGCTGTCCCTGAGGTGCGCGTCACGGCTCTAGCTGTTCCTGAGGAGCACACTTCTGTTCCTGTTCAGTCGGAGATGCATGCTTTGGTTCTTGCAGCTCATCCTGAGTTGGTCACCCCAGCAGCGGTGGATCAGGAGTTCAGGCAAGTACTTTTTTCCTCTCAAACATTAATTGACTTGCCTAGCTCCTGGTAATTATGGTGACACTTCACTCACGTTCTCCCTGTCTCCTTCGTCCGAGGTGACTGTTGCGAGGTCAGACGCCCTCACATCCCAGGAGCTGTCACTGGAGATCTGCACACAACAACCTTCAGCACCTGAGGTCAGCACGCACCTACCATTCGTCCCTGAGGCCAATGCTCAACAATTATCTTTTCCATAGTTCAGCACGCTTCTGTCAGTGGTTTCTGTGTACTCTGCATCTCAGTCATGTGCTACGGAGTTAAAGGTGCCTATATCACCGGCTTTGGATCTGACAAGTCACCTGCCAGCTGTTTGTGAATTAAAGACTCTCATATCAGTGTCTTCTGAACCAGAAATTTCTGCATTTGTGTGCCCTGAACCAGAAATTTCTGTATCTGTGTGTCTTGAACCAGAAATTTCTGCATCTGTGTATCTTGGACCAGAAATTTCTGCATCTGTGTGTCTTAGACCAGAGATTTCTGCATCTGTGTGTCTTGAGCCAGAAGTTTCTGCACCTGTGTGTCCTGGGCCAGAAATGTCTGTATGTGTGTGTCCTGAACCAGAAATTTCTGCATATATGTGTCCTGAACCAGACATTTCTGCATGTGTGTGTCCTGAACTAGAAATTTCTGCATTCGTGTGTCCTGAACCAGACATTTCTGTATTTGTGTGTCCAGACCCAGAACATTCTGCAGTTGTATGTCCTGAGTTGGAAATTTCTGCATCTGTGTGTCCTGAGCCAGAAATTTCTGCATTTGTGTCTCTTGAGCCCAAAATTTTTGTATTTGTGTCTTCTGGACTAGAAATTTCTGCATTTGTGTCTCCTGAACGAGAAATTTCTACATATGTGCTCCCTGTGCCGGAAGTTTCTGTATTTGTGTCTTCTGAGTTAGGACTTTTTCCATCTGTGTCCCCTGAGCCGGAAATTTCTGCATCTGTGTCCCCTGGGCCGGAAATTTCTGCTTGTGGGTCCCCTGGGCCAGAAATCTCTGCCTCTGTGGCTCTTGAGCTAAAAACACCTTTGTTATGTGTCTGCATTGACGTTTCCTGTATCAGCCCCTGAGCTTAGAGTTTCTGTACTATTTTCAATGCATAAGGTTTCTATGTTGCTGCCTGAGTCTGAAGCTCTTATTTGGCTTAAAAGTCACGTTTTTGTTCCCAGGGAAAAGGGCTCCTTTGTGGTCTCCAAAGCAAAGGAAAGGGCCCCAATGTTACCTTCTCAGTTTGAAATCCCCAAGTGGTTTTCTTTGGAGATGGGGGCTCCGATGTTATTTTCTAAGGTTATGGGTGTTATATTTTCACTTTCTGAACTTAAAAGTCTTTTGTTGACATCTCCTGAGGTGAACAGGTCCATGTCATCTGCCCTGAGTTTGAGATTTCCATGTTGCCATTTGAGGTTAAACTCCTGAGTTATCCCCTGAGTATAAAGATTCTATGTTATCATCTCAAGAATGTAAAGATTCTTTTTTGCCAGTTCCTGAGGGTAAAACTCCCGTATTATCTCCAGAGTTATATGGTTCTTTGTTATCTACTCTAGAGGTTGAAATTTTTGAGAGTAAAGCTTGCATGTTACTTTCCCGGAAGTATGATGCTCCTGAGTTAGCTTTGGAGCAGAGAGCTCCTGTTTTAGCTTTAGGGCTGTGAGCTCCTGTGCTGTTTTCTAAGCCTAAAGCTCCCGTGTTTCCTTCTGAGATTAGGGTGTCTATGACATATTCTGAGTTTGGGGTTTCTGTGCTGTCACCTTCCGAGGTTGAGATTTCTATGTTTTCATCTTCTGAGTTTAAAGGATCTATGGTATCATCTTCTGAGTTTAAAGTGGCTATGTTATCATCTTATGATTTTAAAGGGGCTTTGTTACTATATTCTGAGTTTGAAATTTTTGTGTTGCCTACTCTAGGGCAAAAAGCCCCTATGTTGTTTTCTTTTGAACAAAGAGTTTCTGGGTTATTATCAGAGCAAAAGGCTCGGTTGTTTTCTCCTGTCTGGTAGCCCATGGACTTTGGGAGGCCTCCTGATGCATCATGTTCACCCCTCAGGGGGCTTATGGATTCATGTAGGCCCCCTGACCCACCTTGCTGTCTGGTCTGGTGGCCCAGGCACTCTGGAAGACCATCCAATCCGTTTTTGTTTTTGTTTTGGGGCTGTGGACTTTGGTTATGCCCCACAAACTATATTGTTTTGTTTTGGACTCTGTGGGGGGAAAGGATTTGTTTTGCCCCACCTGGCCTGTTCCAGAACCTGTCCACAATAGTGAGAACGACCATGTGTCCAGCGGAGGGACAAAGCCCAGTAACGAAGTCCAATGTCACATGGGACCACGGCCTGCAGGGGAAGGGTAGGGGGTACAAAAGCCCGGAAGGTGGGGAAGAAGAAGACTTGCCGGTGGCACACTGGGGGCAGGCCTTGATGAACTCATTCACGTCCTTCCTCATAGATAGCCACCAGCAGGTCTTCTGCAAATGAGACATAGTGCGTGACATACCAGGGTGGCACATAACCCTGGAAGAGTGCAGCCAATTGATGACTTCGCCATGGACCAAGGAAGGAACATAGATCCAGCCCACAGGGCCCCCACCCAGATCAGGCTCAGTGCCCTGCACCCTCTTGACCCTCTCCTTGATCTCCCAGGAGAGCATGCCTACCACACATGAGAGGGAAACTGGGATGCAGCTCTGGTGATGTCATATCAGTGGAGAATTGCCTCAAGAAGGCGTCAGGCTTGACGTTCTTGGACCCCGGGTGGTAGGTGATGGTAAAATTAAACCTGCCGAAGAACAGAGACCAGCGGGCTTGTCTGGAGTTTAGCCGTTTAGCAGTCCTGAGATACTCCAGGTTCTCATGGTCGGTCCAGACCATAAACCGCTGAGAAGCTCCCTCCAACCAGTGGCGCCATTTCTCCAAGGCCAATTTGACCGCCAGCAACTCCCGGTCACCAACATGGCAGTAGCTCCCGGGGACGGCAGTAGCTCAGGAGGTAGAGCAGGTCTTCCACTAACCGGATGGTTGGCGGTTCGAATCCCGCTCTCCCCAGATATCCTGCCGTTGTGTCCCTGGGCAAGCCACTTTACCCCCAATTGCTCCTGGTGGGTCTGGACAGCACCATGTCCGGCAGCTATGCCGCCATCAGTGTGTGAATGGGTGGATAGCAGGCTCTGTAAAGTGCTTTGGTCATCTGAAGATGAGAATAAAAGTGCTATATAAGTGAATGCCATTTACCATTTTTTACCATTTAACATCATAGTTCCTCTCAGCTGGGGACAGGCGTCGGGAGAAGTAAACGCAGGGGTGGACCTTATTATTGGTGGTCTAGTGCTGAGAAAGGACCGCCCCTACCCCGGAGTTCGATGCAGTCACCTCCACCAGGAACTGCAGCCATGGATCCACCTGAGCAAGGATAGCGGAAGAAGAGAAGCAGGACTTCAGCTCAGAAAATGCCGCATCAGCCTCCTTGGACCAAAGAAAGAGGACCTTGGTGGAAGTGAGGCGGGTGAGGGGCAGGGCAACCACACTGTAATCGTGAATGAAGCGTCGATAGAAATTGGCAAACCCCAAAAACTGGTGTAATTGTTTGCGAGTGGAGGGAACAGGCCACTCCAAGACCGCCTTCACCTTACCCGGGTCAACTCGGATCTCCTTATGGGCGACGACAAACCCCAGGAAGGTGGTTGAGGGTGTATGGAACTCACACTTCTCCGCTTTGACGTAAAGCTGGTTCTCCAACAGCCGCTGAAGGACCGTCCTAACGTGTACCTGATGCTCATCTAAGGAATGACAGAAGATCAATATGTCATCCAGGTACACAAAAACAAAAGAATTCAGGAAGTCCCTCAGAACATCATTGATAAGCCGTTGGAAAACAGCTGGCGCGTTCGTCAACCCAAATGGCATCACCAAGTACTCGAAGTGACCACTAGGTGTACGGAACCCCATCTTCCACTCGTCATCCTCCTTAATCCGGATAAGATGGTAGGCATTGTGCAGGTCCAACTTGGTGATGACAGTGGCACCTTGAAGCTGGTCGAAGGCGGAGTTGAGGAGTGGCAAGGCGTACTTGTCCTTCACTGTAATGTTATTCAGTTCCCTAAAGTCAATGCAGGGCCAGAGAGAACCATCCTTTTTGCTCACAAAAAACAAACAAACAAACAAAAAAACACCCCCATCGCAGATGATGAAGGCCTGATAATACCTGAACTTAATGACTCCTTGATATACTTATCCATCACCTCTCGTTCCGGGGCAGACAGACTATCTATTCTACTAGATGGAAACGTAGCCCCTGGAAGGAGGTTAATGGCGCAGTCGTAAGGGTGGTGGTGGTGGGGTAGGGAAAATGCCTTAGGCTTGCTGAAGACCGGGGCAAGGTCATGATATTCAGGAGGAACTAGAGTGAGGTTGGGCAAATGGGTAGGCGAGGAGCTGATAGGAACAGAGGGAGAACAGGCTGCAGACTGCATACAGGCGGCTAAATAAAAAACCCTCCCTGCCTGCCAATCAATTACTGGGTTGTGGCGTCTTAACCAGGGATAACTTAAAATAACAGGTGAGGCAGAGATGGGTAAAACAAAAAAACTCAAGTGCTCTTGATGGCTGCCGGAAACCAATATGGAGATGGGAGCAGTCTTTTTAGTGACCCTAGTGAGTGGCTCCCTAGAAACGACTACCAAATTTAATGGGACTTCCAGGTCCTGACACGGAAGCTTTGCCAGACTATCCGAAATAAAGCTTTGTTCACCGCCTCAATTAATGAGCGCAGTGGTGCAGAATTCAGTGTGAAAGTGATCAAAACGAATGGGCAACAAAAGGCGCATAAGGGATTTAGACCTGCCCATGTCTGTTAGCCCCCCTACTGCGGCGAACGGACCTCGCCTTTTGGCTGATCGGGACAGTGGGCAACCTCATGTTCAGAACTGGCGCAATACATGCACAACCCGAGATCACAGCGGTGTTGTTGTTCAGCATGAGGGAATCTAGACCGGCCCAACAGCATGGATTGCCTGCTATCAGAGGGTTCAGAAGAAGGGGAGGGCTGGGAAGGGGGGCTGAGTCAGAGAGCGCGATTGATAGCCCGAGCGATTGGCAAGGTGGTGCTCATTGGATCATTCTCTTAGGCAATTATCTAGGTTGATGGCCAGGGAAATTAGCTCATGTAAAGAGGAAGGTTTGTCTAACTGTGCCAGCTCATCACAAAGGCTAGGGCTGAGGCTGCACTTGAAAATGCTGCAAAGAGAAGCATCCTCCCACCCTACCTCTGCTGCGACAACCCAGAAATCCACCGAGTAGTTGGCCACAGACCTGGCCCCCTGCCGGAGATTGAGAAGGCGGATGGTGAGAATGTTATCCCGGTCAGAGTGGTTGAACACCTGGGTGAATTCAGATACAATTCGGTCATAAGTGTAGTTTTGGTAATTGGAGCGATCCATACTATCATAAGCCCAAGGTAATGCCCGCCTCTCCAGCAGATTCACCACGTAGCTGATCTGGCTATGATTAGTGGGAAAATCCTTCTGCACTCGCTGAAACACTAGGCAGCACTGAAGGAGGAACCCCCGGGCCTCGCCCAGCCTAGCGCTGAAGCAGGTCGGTGTGGAAACTGGCGTTAAGCGATGAGGATGCGTCATCGGGGAAGAAGGAGGTGGTGGGGCAGCTGACGCCCCGGAGCCGGCCTGGGGGGACAAGGCAGCAGTAAGTTGGTGGAGTCACGCATTTATTTGAGTAAGTTGATTCAGTATGACCTGCTGCTGACATGTAAGCTGGTCTAACCGAGCCTCCATGATGTCTAATCTGCGTGCGTTAGCACTGTCTGCTGGATCTGGCTGACGGAGACATACTGACATGATTTTGTAGATAAACCCAGAAGCAGACTGCAGACTTGGTTATAGTTGCAAAGATTTTATTGAGTGCAAGTGTGTGTGTTGAGCAGGAAGAGTCTGGCAACCCTGCAAGGGAGAGAGAGAGAGAGAGAGAGAGAGAGAGAGAGAGAGAGAGAGAGAGAGAGAGATAAATAATTTGCAGAATACAGCAGGGCAATGAGGAGTTAATAATAATCTTACAGAGTGCTGAGTAGCTGGGATAGAAATAACAGCGGCCCACATCTTCTCCAGGTTGCTTTGGTCCCGCGAAGGTGAAAGAGGTGCTGGTGCATATAGATACAGTGCTCTGTGCAGTGAGGAAATCCTCGGCCGAGGGGAGAAGGGCACAGTTCAGTCTGATTATGTATATGCACTTACAGGATGATGGCGAGAGTGAGGGGACTCCGGCTCCGGGGGGGGGGGGGGGGATCCAGGTTCGCCACGAGGAAGGGTGCCAATCCGCCAGGAAGAAGGTCCACCTGTGCGCAGGTAAGTCCAAAACAAACAGAGGAGAATGCAGGAGTGAAGTTCAAACAGAGTGGTAGCTTTCTGAATGCCGAGTCTGAGACGGGGGGTAGTAGCTGGAGAGAGGAGAGGCAGCACACAATGTAGAGGAGCTCTCGAGACCGCATGCATGCATAGACATCTCCATGCAGGAGTAGAAGACCCCTGTCCATTTAAAAGCTGCTAATTAGGAAGTGCAGGTGTGGGTGAAACCACAGTTGTAGAAAATAAGCAATGAGAGAAGAGGGAAAACAGCACACAGCTTGGATCACCACAATCCCAATCAAAGGCATGCACCATGAGAGTACCACAAGGTTCAGTTTTAGGCCCACTGCTGTGTAGCATCATCTCACTTTGGCTCAGCAATAATTATTCTTCTGCTTAAAGACATTTTGTTTCACCCAGGAGTAAGACAGTCAAGAACTGATTTTCTCCCCCAGGCCACAGCTGAAATCCCATTCCTTTGCTAAAACCAGTCTAAAAGAATTCAACCTATTTCCTCCTGTGCCCCTTTATTGCCCGCATAAACATGGAACAGACATGGAGCCCCTCATTGCCACACCGATCCACAGCTCAGTAAAATTTCCTTAAACTTTGGGACATGCTGGATTTAACCAGTGAACTTTAAAGTACATTATTACAAACTCAATTCTAAACTTTCTCTTCTTTTCAGGACTATGAAAAGCAAATGGACTCTGATGTTTTTAATGTGGAAAATCAATAATATGTGTGAAATGCATTAATCTGTGATTTTATATATATGCATGTTAAAAATGTTTAAATGAATGTTTATTCCTGCATGTTGATTTGGAAGCACTGCTTACAAGTTACATTAATCACTAAGGTTAGCTTAGTTCATACATAAGGGTATAAAAGCATATTCCAGTATATTGGAATTGTGTGTCCATGTGGACTGGTATCAAATTTCACCCAGCATTCACTGAGCTCCAGCTTCTCCATCCCATTGGTCCCTCGCAGACAAAGCCTGTCATTGGACTAAAGTTCGTCAAGCCCGCCCACGAAGGACGCTCATTGGCTGAGATTCCGGTCAACCCGGAAGCCCGCGAAAGCTTAACAGAACTTATAAAAAGAGGAAGACCCCCCTGCTACCTTCTCTTTTAACATCGCTCTCTCTTTGGACGCTCTTTTTGGCTCTTTTGCTCTGCTTTTTTGTCTCACTTCTTTGTCCATTGTCCACACACAGCAAGAAAGACCTTCGGTAGAACAATGGACTGCCTGAACAAAGACTTCTACCACGTGTTGCTTTTCCGAGCACAGAGCAGATAACTCGTAATTTGTTTATGTAACTTTGTATTTTAATGTTTTTTTTTCTTTTTTCCTCTTAAATGCCTAGGAATTCCTATTTCTTTGAGCTCAAGTCTTAATTGGAGTTAAACTCCAATTTTTATCTATCTCTTTTTCTTTGTTAAACTTTCTGTAAAACCACCGTTTGTTTTAATTTTAATGTAAACTTTAATCTTGACTTTATTTTCATAATATTTTTTCTGACCAATCACACACCAGAAGCTATTATTTTATCTAAAGTCCGAAAATCTTTTTCTAATTTGAGATCTGATTAGATCTAATTATTCTCAAAGACCTCTGGAGCCGCTTGTCTACGAAGGAGAAAACGCGCAGCTCTTCACCACACGCTGAAGAAACATCGGCACCATCTGGCTTCGATCCAAGTTACAACTGTGGGTCATACAGCCAAAATCCAGCCACTTCGACCGCTTGACTTTAAAGGTCGAACTGTGGACCCTGAAATATCTGCGGACAGATATTTTCCCTAACATCCACGAAATCTTGGGCTGAAGATGACGCCGAACGAGGAATCACATGAGCTGCAAACTTTAATTCATCTGCTGAATTAAACGTCTGAGGTTCGGTAATAATTTGTATATCTAATCAGATGCAAATTAAGAAGCCATTAACATAACTCTTCTTTTCATTAAAATTCCGTTTTTATTTTCTTAAGATTAATCCAGGACTTTTCATATAATTAGTAAACTTTCTCCATAAATTTGCATTGTTTCCATAATCTGTTAACTCAAACTGATAGGAATTCATTTCTCAGTTAACCCTGGTTCCAAAAATATTGACTTTGTTAATCTATCATTTACAAGATTGATTTTATGATTAATGAAATTACTGCAATATCTGTTAATCATTTCATTTAATAAATATGTGAAAATGAGAGAAGTTGTTGAGAATTTATTTCATTCTGAGTCTGTTTCAAGCCCAGGTATCGAATTTTTGGAAGCCCAGGAAAATTTTTGAGACTGATTATTAATTAATTTATTGAGTGATTAACCTCTTGCACGCCGTTGTACCGCGGGTGGGCAAGTCTCTGCGTCCTAGGGCACACGAGGGCGCACGCTCTCGGACGCATGACGCATGATAGAGATACTGATGATGGTGATGTAGTTGGTGTTGGCATCCAAGCGCCACTGAAAAAAAAAGCTGCAGACACAGCCGCGAACAGATTAGTTCATCTCGTTGACCTCTCATTCGACTAATAAGAGCCTTGAATTGGGTTTCTGAAACCTTGAAGAACCAATGAATGAAAACCTAGGAAGGAGGACCCGCCTACTGTGAATGCAGGAGCCAACTGAAGCACAGAAGTTCGGGCTGGGTGAAGAGAGATTTACTGTTGCAGCAAATGAAAAAAAGGACGCTGGACGAACCTGCTACAGATCCAACAGCATGGAGAACACCCACAAGTGGGACCTGCACTCATTCCAGCAGAATAGACGTTTAGGATTCTCTTCCGTCATCATAGACCGACGGAGGCCGACGACAAAGGTTGTAAATCATTCACCAAAACCGCAATATTGGAATTATGTTTTGACTGGGATCCATGAGCGGACCAGCATCGCGTTCGTCTGACAATGAGGAAGAGAAGTTCGCCAGGACTCTGCTGCTTTGAAGAGGTAAGGTGTTATAAGCTAAATTATTATTTCTCCCTGAAAACTGTAATCCAAAAATGACTTTTGACCGATCGGTAAATTACAACTGTGCGGCACATGAAGTACGAAGTGCGTGCGCCACGATAAATGGTTCATTTGCCGTGTTCGGACTGTGAAGCCCCCCCCCCCACCGCTGCAGAAGAGGTCCGCGGGGGGAAGCTGCGCTGACTGCGCAGCGGTCGCCACATAGCCGTATGAGTCTATTCCGTCATGTTGCGATGGCCGTCCTCTGTAGCGAGGGGGGGGACAACCCCCCCCCCACACACACACAGTAGCGAGGGGGGGGGAAGCCGCTGTGACAGCGTTGCTGTGGAAACATGCAACGAGTGTAATCCGTCATGTAGCGAGGGCCGAACTCCGTCCTTTGTAGCGGGGGGGGACAACCCCCCCACACACACACACACAGACACAGCCCTGAATGTGACCTTTCATTAGAGCCCAAAATGAAGATTCTATATTGAATTATTCAAAAGTTACAGACGTTTTTCCAAACTGTGCCATTTGGCACAATTTGGCACAGTTCCAAAACGCCTGGGAACAACCTGAGAACAAAGCTGTGTAAAATATTCATTTTTTGTGGTATTGTTACAAAATTTGGACCTCAGCTGGATAATACTTGGTTCTACATTTCTGTTGCATTTTCCAGCCGGATCGGACAGCTGTGTGTTATTTGCAAGCATTTGTATCCAAAAAAACACCGTGGCCAAATTTATTTTCTTCAAGTTCAGTATGTTTAGATGACTGTAACTCAGTGGCCAGAGCACGTAGAGAGATTATGTTTTTTTTGCCAAAAAATTCAAAGTGTTTTCTTTTAAATGAGACCAACCCCATGAAGATGCTGCAAAGAGTTGAAGAACAGCTTTCGATTTACTTTGGGCACATTATTTTTTGGCGTTTTTAGGAAAATTGCCCGGAGTGCAAGGGGATAAACAGGTATAAAGTGAAATTAAAGATTAAATTGCTTCTTAGAGATAGAAGCTGGTTTCCCACGAGTGTTATTAACTTTTCTGGTGTATATGAAACGAAATTTGATCTCAGATTCCAATACATCAATATAAATTAAATAATTTATACCTGATCATATTTATTAATTTCATATTTTTCTACAGCTGTTTATTTTGTATATTAATGATTTTAAATCAGTATGTGAAGATGACATAAAAATTCAGATGTATGCAGATGACACAGTCATCTACACACTGGATGCCAAACAAGTGGCTGACAAGTCACTGATAGCAATGGAGAAAGTATCAAAATGGCTTAATCAACCATGCCTCACTTTGAACGTACGCAAAACAGCTACCATGTATTTTACCAACAAACAAAACCATATGCACTATCAGAATATAACTGTAAATGGGGAAAATATAGAAAATGTAACAGAGTTTAAGTATTTGGGCATCACATTAGATCACATGTTCAGCTTTTAAAAGCACATAAAACAGATGAGTCACACTCTGAAATATAACCTTGCAAACTTTAGATGCATCAGAAACTCCTTTACTCTAAAAGGATCAAAAGCCTTTCTGAATGCCATAATTTTGACATGTTTCTCCTATTGCATCTCATGCTGGTCACAAGCCAATCGTATGACTCTGAAACCCTTGGAGTCCCTGTATAAACAATCCATCAAAATTCTGGATAAGAAGACACAACAGTATCACCATTGTGGTATGCTTGCCAAACACAAGATGTCAAGCTTTGAAAATATGACCGTGTATGCAAATATATGGTAAGTTTCTAAAAATATTCATGGTTCTGCACCCCCACCTCTTAAGACTTTTGTGTACTTAACTTCTGAACAAAATACCAGAATAACAAGGACTTCCTCTAGGTGGCATTGTTGCATCCCCCTATGTAAAACTGCTTTTGGACAATCAACCTTCTCATACAAAGCTGGAATGGAATGGAACAAGCTCCCCACTGCATTGAAGATCAGACCAAGTTACAGAGACTTTTCCACAGAGACTAAAAAAATGGATTTTAAGTAATCAAGCCTGCCAGCATTGACTCTCACTTAAATGGGATTTGAAATTGTACTCTTAAATTGTTTTCATGTGTGCTGTTCTCTTATCTTTTTACCTTTGAAACTTACTCCCTGCTTTTTTCAGGGACACCAGATTTCTGAAATACAACTTATGTTGCTTTCTTTATGTGCTGTTTTTCTTTTAATATCTTCCTGCCTTCCTCAGGGACTACAGATGGTAATTAGTGAGAATGCTATAATCTGGTACTGTGGTGTTCCGAGCACGGATCAGCTCTGCGCTCATGTCACTCAGTATTTTCCCTTTTTTCCTCTGTACTTCTAGTTCTGTATTATTTATACCGTGGGGGCTTTTACTGTGACAGAGCCGCAGCCGGACTTCCGGCTGTCAAGTCGAGCCAGCCCTGTCGCAGCTGATCTTGACTCTGTGATTATGTTTTCTCTTCACCTGTTTGACCCTTAGCTTTTGTGTGTTAGTATTTAAGGGAGCACCTGAGGGTCACTCCTCGCTGTGACCTCGTTGTCGTTGTTTCAGGCTGGGATCCCTATCCCCGGTTCCAGTCTTCAGTGTAGGTTTCGCCCTCGCTTCATTCATTCGTAAGTGCTACTCTACAGCGTTAGGTTTTGCCCCCACTCTTTGTATAAGTGCTTGTGACTTTTATACCTCTCCTTATTTCACCCTCTGGGGTCGCATGTATAGTTATTTGTATTTTGCCCGACGTGGCTTGTTATTTTGTTACCCTTCTTCAATAAATATACACAAACTCTCTGTCGGCACCTGGTGCCTCATTAATGCCCTGAAAGGGGCGAACATGACAGGTACAGAGAATCTTTACCCTGTGTTTAATGTTTTTTCTGTGCATGGTCCCTGACAATTAAACCAATAAACTAAAAAAAAAAAAAACACCTTTGACGTGCTGAAAGTCCTTTAAAATTCACAATTTTACAAACATTCACTTGTTTATTTGTAAACACCCTGGGACCTACGCTTCCTTTTGCTCTGCGCTTCCTGCCTTGCGTTAGTTTCTCTCAGTGTATTGTATGTTTTTACGCTTTGCGTCATGTCATCTAATTACCAGTAGACAGCGTGCTGGCATTGCACTGGAGGCAGTGGGTTGCTTTGAAAGAGATGTAGCACCGTGCAATCTCATGCACATTGGTATTTTGGTGCATTTTATGACAATGTACTTTTGATAAGGTAAAAGGTCTGTCATCAGAAGCACGTTGTTATTGCTATTTCAGTAGCATCTTTTGAAATTGCACAGGTCCGACTGACAGGAGCACATGAGGAACTCAGCATGCACTGGGATTTTCTGTTATTTTAATGGAGAGATTTGTAACAATTATAATCTAATCACCGGTCATTTTAATTATAATATGATGATACACCTTAGTTTTTTATTCTATCCACATTGCCATTTTAATTGCAAACTCACCATTGAAGTCTATGCAATAGGCTTTTATATATACACACACACACACACACACACACACACACACACACACACACACACACACACACACACACACACACACACACACATATATTTATAGAGAGAGAGAGAGAGAGAGAGAGAGAGGAATGAATAAATGAACAGGGAGTGTGTTTACGTTCTGGTGTAGATGCAGTACATGGGGGAGGCATGGTGGGATGCTGTCAGTCTGAAGCTTTTAAATGACAAACCTCTCTTCTGTGACAATGTATTCTGTCCACAAACTGATCTATTGTGTGTCATCATATCACATCGTCATATCTGGTGTTAATGCAATGAATCCTAGTTAATGAAAAAACACACACTCAGCCGTTGTTTTCTGTTAAATGAGGACAGTTAAATAAAAACTAGTTGAAGACACAGCAGAATTTTTCACTGCACAGAGAAAAAAATAATGCATGGGTTTATGATTCAGCAGACTGTCTTCTTTTAAATTTAACTACTGGACTGCAGCGGGACCAGTCTGTCCTATACCAGGAAAAGAGCTGTCACTGCAGCCCTGGAGAAGAGCCAACTGGTGGACTCAAAACCGACATTCATTATTATGGTGGATTCGATCCCTGGACCGGCAGGATTAGATCTGGATGGGACAGATAACATAGCAGTGTTTTCCCCACCCTCCTTAATTCAATTCAATTCAACTTTATTTATATAGCGCCATTTCACAACAACAGTCATCTCATAGCACTTTCAAATGTAGGGGAAACCCCCACAATTGCACAAAGACCTCAGCAATCAGACGATCCCCTGTGAGCAAGCGCTTGGCGATGGTGGAAAGGAAAAACTCCCTTTTAACAGGAAGAAACCTCCAGCAGAACCAGGCTCAGGGAGGGGCAGTCATCTGCTGCGACTGGCTGGGGGGTGAGGGGATGGAGAGGATGAGAAGAACAGACATGTAGGAGAGCAAACATTAAAGGAGTGAAGCCCAGTACATTATTAGAGGTCCCCTGGCTATCTAAATCTATTAGCAGCATAACTAATGGAGGGTTCAGAGACACATGATTCCTCCCTAATTGTAGGCTATATCGAAAAAGGTTTTTACCCTATTCTTAAAAACAGAGATCCAGTCTGACTCCCAAATCCAGATTGGTAACTGGTTCCACAGGAAAGGAGCTTGATAACTGAAGGCTCCGCCTCCCATTGTACTTTTGGAGATTCTAGGTATTACAAGTAATCCAGCATTTTGGGAGCGAAATGCTCTGTTAGGACGATAGGGTAGTATCAGATCTTTTAAATAAAAAGGGGCCTGATTGTTAAGAGCTCTGTAAGTGAGAAGAAGGATTTTAAACTTAATTCTGAGCTCTATGGGAAGCCAATGAAGGGAGGCCAAAACCGGAAAGATATGATCTCTCTTTCTAGTACCTGTTAAAACTCTTGCTGCAGCATTTTGGATCAACTGAAGACTTTTTAAAGATATTTTAGGACAACCTGATAATAAAGAGTTACAATAATCTAATCTAGAGCTAAGAAAAGCGTGGATCAGTTTCTTAGCATCACTCTGAGACAAGATGCTTCTAATCTGGGCAATATTACGCAAATGATAGAAGGCAGTCTTAGAAACAAATTTAATATGTGAATTAAAAAACAGATCTTGATCAAAAATAACTCCAAGGTTCCTCACAGAACTATTAAGAGAAAGAGTAACCACATCCAAACTAAAAAGTTTGATTTGGGAAGGTGTTTCTAAGGTTTTTTGGACCAACAAGAATGACTTCAGTCTTATCTGAATTTAATAGCAGAAAATTACAAGTCATCCAAGCCTTGATTTCCTTAAGACAGGCTTCTAACTTGGCTAATTGATTACTATCATCTGGCTTCATTGACATGTACAGCTAGGCCCAGAAATATTTGGACAGAGACACAATCTTCATGATTTGGGCTCTGCATGCCACCACATTGGATTTGAAATGAAGCAACTACAACGGAATTGAAGTGCAGACTTTAAGGTTTAATTCAAGGGGTTGAACAAAAATATATGATTAAACATGTAGGAATTGTAGCTATTTTTATACAAATGTTCCTCATTTCAGGGGCTCAAAAGTAATTGGACAAATAAACATAACCTTAAGTAATATGTTACTTTTCAATATTTTGTTGAGAATCCTTTGCAGACAATGACTGCCTGAAGTCTGGAACCCATGGACATCACCAAACGCTGGGTTTCCTCCTTTGTGATGCTTTGCCAGGCCTTTGCTGCAGCTGTCTTCAGTTGTTGCTTGTTTGTGGATCTTTCTGCCTTAAGTTTTGTCTTGAGCAAGTGAAATGCATGCTTGATTGGGTTGAGATCTGGTGATTGACTCGGCCATTGCAGAATATTCCACTTCTTTGCTTTAAAATCTCCTGGGTTGCTTTTGCAGTATGTTTTGGATCATTGGTGAAGCGCCGTCCAATCAGCTTTGCTGCATTTGGCTGAATCTGAGAAAGTATATCCCTATACACTTCAGAATTCATCCGGCTGCTTCTGTCTTTTGTCACATCATCAATAAATGTGACCCAGTGCCATTGGAAGCCATGCATGCCCATGCCATCACACTGCCTCCACCATGTTTTACAGAAGATGTAGTGCTTTGATTCATGAGCTGTTCCAATTCTTCTCCAAACTTTCTTCTTCCCATCATTCTGGTACAGGTTGATCTTAGTCTCATCTGTCCAAAGAATGCTGTTCCAGAACTGGGCTTGCTTCTTTAGGTGTTTTTTGGCAAAGTCAATTCTGGCCTTTCTATTTTTGAGGCTGATTAATGGTTTGCACTAGTGATGGGTCCGGCAACACCGATGCGTCGGCGCATGCGTCGGGCTCATACAGCGAAACCCAGTTTCGGTGCGTGTCGGTGCGTCTCGCATTAAGAAAGTCATCGGTCACGTGACGCTAGCGCGTCAAAACACTGACAGGCCAGCGTTTATAAGGAAGCGCATCTGTCAACGGGATGCATTTGCCCAAAGATTCTCGTATGTGTTGCGGACGGTCCTTGTGCAAATTTATCACAAATTATGGAGCACGAGCAGCCTCAAGGAAAAAGAGAGGTTTCCACCGTGTGGGACCATTTTGATCTGATATCGGAAAATAAGGTATTTAAAAATAGTATTTTTAAAATACTATTTTCTTTGTTTTAATTTCCTTGTTGTTTCATCCTGTTCCTCTCAGAGTTTCCACTTGATTTATCTGAATTCAAATTCATTTGAAAGTGACTCTTAGTTTACTCTTCATATTTTCTGCAGGCTAAATGTCACATTTGTTCAACAGAGCTGTCGTATTTAAACAAAAGCACCTCCTCAATGCTGAGACATTATAGGGCCAGGCATGAAAATGAAGTCCCGGATACACCCAGGATACTCAGGTATACAGCCATTCTATAACTTGCTCAGTTTCTTTATTGATAATTAATTCCTATTAATTTATTCTTTACTTCATTTTTAACCATCAAGCTTCCAGGAAGCAGATGCTGGATGAGGCTCTGCTCAATTTCATCGTGAAGGACTGCCAGCCCCTCAGCATTGTGGAGAGTGAAGGGTTCAGGGAACTGGTTCACGCCCTTCAGCCCTCATGTTTTGCCAACCAGAAAGGTTTGTGGAAATTATCTAAAGTAGTAGCTGATATATCCAATTTATTTAATCTTTAATTTAAATATATGGATTTGCTTTTGGTTTGACTTGGTGTAATTTTCAGACCATCAAACAAATGGTGGCCAAAAAGTACGAGGACGAACAGGAACGAGTGAAAAAGGAAGTACAGCAAGCTGTGGCAGTGAGTATAACAGCTGACATGTGGACATCTGTGAACATGGAGGCTTACTTGGCTTTTACCTGTCACTACATTAATGAGAATTTGCAGTTGTGTACGTCTGTGTTGGGTGTGCAATACTTTCCACAAAGTCACACTGCTGACAATTTGGCCCAAGTCAAAAGGGGCATAATGGAGGACTGGGCCATAACCAATAAAGTAAAGTGTTTTGTGACCGACGCAGCACCAAACATGATTGCATCCACTAGACCGCTCCAAATTCGGCACTCAATTTGCATTGCACATAGTCTCAAGTTAGACGGGACCGTCTTCACAACAGCTGTCTGCACCCACTTCAGCCATGTTATTCAGCATTATTTGTTTGTTGTTCTTTGGAAATCCTGTACTAAAATGCTATTTTGTTGTTTTTTAGATAACCTTTGGCAACATCTCAACATCGAAGTGGGCAGGCAGACCAAAAGTGCCACAGCTGATGCCATCCAGGAGGTGCAGAGATACCTGGCAGAGGGCAATATTGCCAGGTCCCAGGATCCTCTGAGATACTGGGACAAACAAAAGACCATCTATCCAAACCTCTTTCAGCTTGCCTTACAATTTCTCTGCACTCCAGCCTCATCTGTGTCGTGTGAGCGGGTGTTTTCTACAGCTGGAGAAGTTGTATCAAAAAAGCATAACAGACTCAATTTCAAAACGTTGGAAAAGCTTTTTTGTTTTTAATAAAAATTTGTAAAAAAAAAAAATCCCAGTCCACAAGCATCCTCATTCACAACATGTTCACTTAGATTTTCACGTTATGATACATGTTCACATTATTTATTGACTGTATCTAAAAATATCAATGATATTTGAAATTAAAATGAAGATATGAAATAATACAATATAAAATACAATGACTTAAATTATATACTGCTCAAAAAAAATAAAGGAAACCCTAAACATCCTGGGTCTGCCCCGGGGTCAAGTTTTTCTCCCAGCTGGTCTGGGAACGCCTTGGTATCCCCTCTGAAGAGCTGGAGCAGGTAGCTGGGGAGAGGGAAGTCTGGGCTTCTCTGCTTGAATTGCTGCCTCCGCGACCTGGACCTCCAGAAAAGTGGTAGAAGCTGGATGGATGGACTAAACATCCTAGATTTGAATGAAATATTCTTATTAAATACTTTGTTCTTTACATAGTTGAATGTGCTGACAACAAAATCACACAACAGCAGGTGAAATTGATTGTCAGTGTCGCTTCCTAAGTGGACAGTTTTTTTTTTTTTTTTAGCAGTATATTATTGTATATACTAGGTCATCAAATCAGTGTCAGTTGAGTCTGTCAACTAGGTTGACTGTAGGGATTTTTAAGGTCCAGCAGGTGTCAGTATTCAGCAACACAGTTTCAACACAGTATCAATACAGTTTTGCAATGTGTCGAAACGCATCATGACGCCTCATGGACCCATCACTAGTTTGCACCTTGTGGTGAATCCTTTGTATTTACTCTCATGAAGTCTTCTCTTTATGGTAGACTTAGATACTGATACACCAACTTTCTGGAGAGTGTTCTTCACTTGAGTGGATGTTGTGAAGGGGTTGTGAAAGGATTCTGTGATCATCCACCACTGTTGTCTTCCGTGGACGTCCAGGCCTTTTTGAGCTCCCAAGCTCACCAGTGCACTCTTTTTTTCTCAGAATGTACCAAACTGTTTATTTGGCCACTCCTAACATTTCTGCTATCTCTCTGATGGATTTCTTCTTTTTTTTTTCAGCCTCAGGATGGTCTGTTTCACCTCCATTGAGAGCTCCTTTGACCGCATGTTGTGTGTTCACAGCAACAGCTTCCAAATGCAAACACCACACCTGGAATCAACTCCAGACCTTTTAACTACTTAATTGATGACAGGTTAACGAGGGAAGAGCCCATGCAGCCTTGTTATTTTTTTTTTTTTTGCAGCCTTCTGAGTCAATTGTCCAATTACTTTTGGTCCCTTGAAAAAGAGGTGGCTACGTATTAAAGAGCTGTAATTCCTAAACCCTTGCTCCAATTTGGATGTGAATACTCTCAAATTACAGCTGAGAGCCTGCACTTTAAGCCCATATTAATTATATAATTGTATCCTGAATATGTTTTCGTAAACAGCTAAAATAACAAAACTTGTGTCACTGTCCAAATATTTTTGGGCCTAACTGTATAATTGTGTGTCATCTGCATAACAATGAGAATGTATACAGTGCTTTCTAATAATGTTGCCTAATGGAAGCATACTGTATATAAACTAAAAAGAGTAGGGCCTAGCACAGATCCCTGTGGAACTCCATGACTAAACTTTGAGTTGGAAGAAAACTCACTACTGACATGAACAAACTGGAGCCTATCAGACAAATAAGATCTAAACCACTGCAGCGGAGCTCCATTAAGTCCAACATAGTGTTCTAATCTATCAAGTAGAATATTATGGTCGATAGTATCAAAAGCTGCACTAAGGTCTAAAAGGACAAGTACAGAAACAAGTCTATTATCAGATGCCATAAGGAGGTCATCAGCGACCTTCACTAAGGCTGTTTCAGTACTATAATGGTTTCTAAACCCAGGTTGAAATGCTTCAAATAAACCATTTCCCTGCAAGTGGTCAAATAGTTGTGTAGCAACAACTCTAAGATTTTCAAAATGAAAGGCAGATTAGAGATTGGTCGATAGTTGGCTAAAACTCCTGGATCCAGCATTGGCTTTTTGAGTAAGGGTTTAATTACAGCAGTTTTAAAAGCCTCCAGTACATGGCCTAATGTTAAAGAAGAATTGATTATTTGAAGAATAGGGCTAAAATTAATGGGAAGACTTTTTTAAATAACCTGATAGGAATAGGGTCTAAAAGACAAGTTGAAGGCTTGGATGAGGAATTTATTTTATCTAACTCTAAAAGTTCAATTGAAGTAAACTTATCCAAACAGATATCAATTGAAGGAGTTGTAGTAGTTACTGTATTTAAGTTAACAGTGGGAAGAATCTGACTGATTTTATCTCTAATAGATGAAATTTTATGATTAAAAAAGTTAAAGTCCTGACTAGTAAGCGCTAAGGGAATGCAAAGATTGACAGAGTCCTGACTCTTTGTCAGCCTGGCTACAGTGCTGAAAAGAAACCTGGTATTTTTCTTGTTCTCTTCTATTAATGCTGAGTAATAACTTGTTCTAGCTTTTCTAAGAGATTTTTTTATAAATTAAAAGATGACTTCTCCAAGCTGAACACATTTCATCTAAATTAGTGGAACGCCATTTTCTTTCTAATTGATGAGTCTTTTGTTTTAAGCTACAAGTTTCTGTGTTGAACCAAGGAGTTAGAAATCTCTGAATGGGCTTTTTCTTTTTTAAAGGGACCACCATGTCTAGAGTCTGATGCAGAGAAGCTGTAACACTGTCTACCATGCTATCAATTACAGAAGGAGCAAGCTCTCCATAGCTTATTTCTGTTGTGTTGACACATGGCATAGAGGAGACAATCTGCATAAATTTGGTAACAACATCATCTGAAAGACATCTACTGTAGTAATATTTTTCTTTAGGAATTAAATAGTCAGAAATAGTAAAATCAAAGGTTAACAGACAATGGTCTGACAGTACAGGGTTATGAGGAGACACCACCAGATTTTCTATTTCTATGCCATATGTCAGAACAAGGTCCAATGTGTGGTGGAGAGAACGGGTAGAATTTTCTGCTCACTGAGAAAACCTCATTGAGTTTAATATTGAAATAAATGCCATATTAAGACAGTAACTATCAACATCTACATGTATATTAATTGATTTCAGCATTAAATCAGCTAAGAATTTGGCAAATTCAGATAAAAACTCTGAGTAGGCTGAGAACGATAAACTATGGCAAATAAAATTGGGTTTAACTTAAAAATGCTAACATGCCCCACACTGAGGACCAGGCCCTCAAAGGAATTAAAACATGTTTTTTGCTTTACATTAACTAGTAATTTAGAATGGTAAATTGTCGCTACTCCTCCTTCACAACCAGAACTTCTGGAATTTTGACAGTTTAAATAACGAGAGGGAGTTGATTCATTTAAACCAACATAATCCTCTTGCCCTAACCAAGTCTCTGTAAGGGATATTAAATCAATCTGATGATCAATTAACAGATCATGGACTAGCAGAGACTTGGGAGTTAGAGATCTAATATTTAACAAACCACATTTAATTTTTAAATTATGAGGAGGAAGGGATGACAAATCATTAAATTTAGAGACTTGATGTTTAATTTGAGTTTTACCAACTTTTTGTTGAATCACTTTGGGATGCTTATACCTTATATTTTTATTAACTTTGGAAGGAGCAGACAATGATTCTCTGATGTGGAAGACAGGGGCTAAGTTGAGGGGTGGTGGACGAAGAGGAGCTGCAGCGTCATCGGGGGGGGGGGGGTCTTTGTTGGTAGCTTGTGAAATGGTGGATAATTTTGCCGTTGTTGCAGCAGTGGCAGCGGGTACCAATGCGGGGGTGGTGTGGGGGGATACACTCTCTTCTTTTTGAAGCTGGTGTATAGTTTGGCACACCTAAGGTAGTTTTGATCCGGGGCTTGTGGGTTTGGGCTGCTGCTGAAGGAGTAGGGACGGCCATGGGAGGAAGATCGACGTCCAGGTGGGGGAAATCTTCCAGGGAAAGGATGTTGAATCTGTTTTCCAGCAAAAGGGGAAGGGAGGAGGTGCGACCATGTCTGGTCAATCCCCAACGTTTGCAATTTGGCCCAACCATGGTCCAGGGTGTGCGTTGAGGCTGTGACGAACCACCCAGGGCTTTGGGTTTAGCTCCAAGCTGAAGTCAGTGTTTGATGCTGGAGTCCTGGACAGCTGAGGTGACCGGAGCAGGGGTGAAAGTGGATAACGATGTATACTAATTTCACCCAGGTAAGTAGCCATCTCTGCTAGTTGCGAGTCCGTCGCTGGGGCTGATGTCCGTCCAAAAATAATAGTGTCCAGGTGGTTTTCAGCCTCCCGAATCTAATAAAGGTTAGAGAGTCTCAATTCCAACTCAGAAACCTTCTTAGAGAGGGAAACACAGCTGACACAAGTTGGGGATGGAGCCATGGCTTTCCAGGCCAGAAGCTAGCTAGCTAAAATAAGATAAGATAAGATAAGATAAGCCTTTATTAGTCCCACAATAGGGAAATTCCAGGATTGCAACAGCACAGGGATAGCAACACTCAGAGCAACAATCAGAAGGCAAGAAAAAACAACATCTAGTAAACATATGTCCATATTACTATAAATGTATATATATAGACACACAGTGCAGAGCATTATGGTTGGTGAATGTGCAGCAGAAAGTCTAAGTTCTCTCTCCGCGGATGCGGCGGGCCAGCTGGAAGTCTTTGGGCATGATGGTGACCCTCTTAGCGAAGAAGAGACCCACCAGGTGGGCCTCGCTGGTCTCCTGCAGAGCCATGACGGCGAAGCTCAGGAAATGCAGGACGGTCTTGAAGTCCTGAGCGATCTCCCTCACCAGGCGCTGGACGGGCAGCTTACGGATGAGCAGCTCCGTGGATTTCTGGTGGCGACGGATCTCTCTCAGAGCCACGGGCCTGTGACGGCGAGGTCTCTTCACTCTGCCGATAGCCGGAGCACCTCTCCGAGCAGCCCTGGTGGCTAGCTGTCTCCTGGGGGGCTTCTTCCTCCAGTAGATTTAATGGACGGTCTGCTTGGTTCTTGCCATCGCTCTTTATTATTCTGTCTTATATTTCTTGCACGCCGCCTAAACTCTAGCCCGGCACCCGCGTCGTTTTCGCTACAGCTCCCGGTATGTCGAGTTTCCCATTAGCACCGGGCGGCGGCCAAGTGCTAGCTAGCACTAGCTCCTCCCCGCTGTAACGTCTCCCGCTGCAAACCGTGGCTCCGTCCGCCGACCTGGGAGACCCCCGGGGCGATCCGTGCGTCCGTGATATACAGTATATACAGAGTGAAAGGTGTAGAAAGAAGAAGGAAGATAAAAAAAAAAAAGGCTGTTGCAACGGGCAGCCTACTCGTGTGGCGCCGCCGGACTGGTGGAATAGGTTAGCCTAATCCGGTGAACAGCCCTGCCCGGGGTCTGATTCACCTGTGTGCCTGATCAGGCTGTCGTATTTACTAAGCTAACACTAAGTAAAAAGTTAATATCAGTAAAAGAGGTAAAGAGATAAAAATTTAAAACGAAGTTAATACAACAAACAAAAACAGATACGATAACCCCACTGTGGCACCCTTGAACAAGGCCCTTAATCCCAACTGCTTCAGTGGAGCTGCTCAGTGGCCACATTTCAGTCTGTGGTTATGCTGGGCAGCTTCCTGGTATGACTGTGTAACTGTATGAGTGTGAACAGGGCGTTCTTAAAAAAGAGAGGTTGCCTCTCAATGGAACTACCCTGTATAAATAAAGGTTAAATAAATAAATAAAAAATAATTATCTTATTATGGCATTGGCATTCACTTATACAGTCCTTTTTTCTCATCTCTGAATGACCAAAGGGCTTTATAGATCCTGCTATTTACCATTCACGCACACATTCACACACTTAAGGCAGAGGACCTGCCATGCAAGGCGCTGGCCCAACCCACCAGGAGGAATTTTACTGCTTTTTTTTTTTTTTTTACAATTTTTTAACCTCATTCACTGTCCTTCTTTTAACAGAATGATTCAAAACAAAAGTATATTGACAATTGTTTTGAGTTAAAACACAACAATTTTGTATTTAACAGAGAGGATTAACAGACCTTGGATGAGATGAATGGCTCACTCTTTCTCAGTTTAGAAGTGTGAGCAGGGCTGTGGAGGAGATTAAAAAACTCCTTAACCCTTTAAGGTCCACACCAAGAAAAAAGCAATGGAAAAAAATTTTCTTTGCAATTTTTACTCACTTAGGATAGCAATAACAACAATCAACTGTTTTTCCAAAATCAGACCCCACAGTTTTTTAGATATAAGCCTCTACCAAATGGTTGAGAGGTCTGTTCATAGTAAAAGTATTATATACCTTTAAATGCATACCAAAAAACATTGAGAACAAGTCAAATAAATTGCTAATTTTCGTCAACAAATGAGTAGAATTTGCTCATGGGTTAGGGTTAGGATTAGGGACTGCTCAAACACGCAGTGCCGCAGAGGATTTTTTTAGCATAGCGCAACTAAACCAAGTGGCAGAGATGGCTCATTTAGGTTGAGTTAAGCTCAATGCATTATTCAATGAGATATTGTGACTCAAAGTGAGGTCGACCAAACGGTTGAGCAGAACCTTAAAGGGTTAAAAGCTCCTTGCTCCTAAATGCATTTTCACTTTGTGAATGAGCCTGCATTGTCCTCAGCGTAAAACGGATTGTCCTCCCATTTAAACGTTGTCATATTAATATTAAGCATTTGATCTTACACCCCTGTTTATTAAAGGAAATGGGAGCAAAGACAGTGATTGGTGTATTTTACCTTATGCCTCAACACAGCTCTGTATAATTAAGAACATTAGGACAGCCTCTTTTCAGTTTGCGCTCAGCGCAAAATTTGTTTTTGCGCTGCTGTAATAGTGAAATGAACTTGTAAACGCACCCCATGCCTCAGACAATTGACTGGGGACTGCACTGGTTTGATAAGGCTCCCTGAAACACAGCCAGGAAAAAACTCCTGGCTCCTTCCCCCAGAGGCTCTTCTAAACCTCCATCCATCTCCTGATGGATGGAGGTTTATATCCTCCCATCATCATCTAGGGATTACCTTATTTTGGTGGGTTTCTCTGTACTATTCATTATCTTATTTATGATTTTTATATTCAGCACCTTGAGACATTTGTTGTGAGTAGGCAATTTTTAAATATCACTGAATTGTCATGTGTTTCTAGCCGTTATTCTTTGCATTTATGTTTGACTAATACTACTATATTATTTTTGCTGTTGAATCACTGAAAAACAGACTTGAATTGTTTATTTATGTATTTTCAAAAAAGGACAACCCCCCCACAAGTATATCAGTGCACAACCTGCCAGTGATATATGTAAATTGAATATTAATAACACAGCTCAGTTTATTATCAATTTTGTATAAAATGATTATTCATTATTATTATTTTGTTAAGCCTGGGTACTCCCATTCTTTGATTTTAATTAGTCATGCTCACAAGGGAATATAACCATCTGTCTCACACACATTCTTTTAAAAGTGTCCATCCCTGTCCTTTTGTCTTTCAGGCATGTTGACATTTCTGTCAATTAACTAGAGTCATAAAACTATATGTGTATGAGAAATTTTCACCTTGAGATCGAAACTCTTGATGTGATTTCTTTTACACATCATTTCACTGACCTTCACTTGAAGACAGCTTTGTTAAGTCTGAACTTCTTGGCCCATTGAATCCATTAAATCACTTAACTCACAGATTCAGTTTGATTATTGATTATTTTATGAATTACAAAAATGTCTACACAGCCCTCATGTTGACTCTGGTAAAAATAATAATAAAAAACTATAGTCACAAATTAATAACATGTTGGTGCACATTATGCACAACTTAAAGATAAAAACTATGAGTTCACTATCTGACAATATTCAGGAATCAGAGAATTAAGCTGCATCATGAATTAGTAAGGCACGACCAAAAGTTACTGAATAGATTGTTTCGCTAATAAAGATAAATATTTTCAGCCCTAATAAATGTAGAACACATTGTCTGGTGATTTCTGTTAATTTTAATACTATAGTTTTCTCATGTTTAGTTTGGTTAAGTTAATGCCCCTCCACAGCATGTGGGACACCATGTGGTGTATAGGGGCAGCACCTATCTCCGTTTCTTTGACCCTAAGCCACATAGCTACTGTAAGTGAAAGCTACAGTGGGAGGTCAGTCCTCTGGTAGCTCTATGCGTTAATGTTCCTTTTCTCAATCTGTTATGCTGAGCACCAAGCTAGAAGGTGGAAAGTATGATTTTTACGGTCTTTGGTATGACCCGGCTGGGGTGTGAACCCACAACCTCCCGTCTGTGGGGCAGATGCCATACCACTAGACTACCATTTTAACTAACTTAACTTTGAGGATGTTCATTCAAATGTTTTATTGTAGAGGAAAAAAATTCAAATCAAATCACAGCTATGACACAAACTTTTATCTAACAACTGAACATTGTGGCTTATTTATTATTACTTCCAACAAGGAGGTAATGTAGTCAGGGTGGTTTGTCTGTCTGTTTGTCTGTCCATCCGTCCGTTTGTTAGCAGGATTACGCAAAAACTGCTGCACAGAGTTTAATGAAAATTTCACCAGAGGTCACCCTTGGGCCAAGGATGAACCCATTAAATTCTGGTGATTATCGGAGAGTGCATATCTCCACCAAGGACCTTGTTTGAATTTGTGCAGCAGGATTACACAAAAACTACTGCATGGATTTGGATGAAATTTTCACCAGAAGTAGTCCTTGGGCTAGAGAGGAACCCATAACATTTTGGTGATGATCTGAGAATGCATACCTCCGTCAAGGCTCTTATCTTCTCACAGTGTGTTTGCAAGAATACTCCAAAACTACTGGATAGATTTAGATGAAATTTTTTACCCAAGGTGGTCCTTGGCCCACAGAAGAACCAAAAACATTTTGGTGATGATCTGAGAATACAAACCTCCACCAAGGCTCTATCTTCTCACAATGTGTTTGCAATAATCCTCCCAAAACTATTGGATAGACTTTGCTGCAATTTTCACCAAAACAGGCTTGTGGCCTACACACACAAACCCATTACATTTTGGAGGTGATCCATGATGGATGGAAGGAGCCTTGGTAGAGGTATGCACTCTCTGAGTGCTTTTCTAGTTTTAGTTTATTGTTTGGGTTGTCTGTCCTCATGCTTTAGTATCTATTTTTGGTATGATTTTCTCCAGCCCATACACCACAGTTTTATTTTGAGTGTACTCCAATGTTGAGTTTTATTTAGTTAAGTTCCTGATCTTTGTATCCACAGTTTTCTGTTTATTATTTAATAAAATCCCCGCTCCAAGTGAATTTGCCTGCATTTTGATCCTCCCTCTTTTCCTTGCTTACCAGCTCCTTGGTAAGCCAGGACACTTCTTTAGCTCGCTCTAACCTGTTTTTCTTCTGTTTGGTGTAGTGGTATAAATTAGAGTTTTCTGTAAGTAAATTCTTTCTTTTAACCAGTTTCTTAAAGTTTGGTGACAGACATAGAGTCCCGTTTCACCTTTTTGCCTTTCATTGTGTTTTCTATTTTCAAGGCACATTATATTGGATTTTCTGTCATGATGGGTGTCGTGTCCGAATAACGAGGAGGCGAGGTGACGCTTTATAAAGTTTATTAACAAGAACTATGTACACACGGGGAGACCCTACCACGAGTACAGGAGCTACAGCGAAGAGACAATATGTCTCCCGCTCCAGGCCTATATACCACAGGTGACGCCACCCCCCAAAGGCGGGGCATCACCCCTCCCTAGCCTAGGGCACCGCCATACTAATATTATATATATATTATGATCATACATTGTCCCCCACCCTTTGAAAAAGCACAAGCACACTAATCAACCCAACCAAATAAATTTCACCAGAGTCACGCACTAATACAAGAGGGTATAGGCCTACTCATTCACACACCATACTGGCCCAGCGGAGCTCTCCTCTATGTAAATACACAGCCCTAGAAAAGAAAAAGGGCGACACACCAATCTAAATTAATCCCATTAAATCTGCATGCATACAACAATCACAGACATACATAATGGCGGTACCCAACCCCATAAACTCACAGGATACACATAACTACACAGAGAACTCCCCACAAAATAGTTTTCACAACATTGGGCAACTAGCACATACACATTCCACACCCAGGTGTTACTGCACCTCACACTCTCCAAACAGTCACACAACAACGGTGGTCTCGTGCATGAAAATCCTATAATCACCCCATTACAGTGGCACACATTCCTTTTCACTTTCAAGGCCATAAAGCCCACACCACAAACAGGGGACAATAAAATCACAGCATCATAAGACACTCAGGTGATGCAAATAAAATATCGCAAAATCACGGTAAGTGGTTACTTTTCACAAAGAGGTGGCAACACAAACAGGTTAAATCCTAATAAAACAATCCTATATACACTTTAAAAAAAACACTTTGAAACGAACAAAATATTCACATTTCACACCATTAAGTTGTACCACACATACAGTAGGAGAAACGTCCACAAGAACCAACTTATACATGTTTCACATTACCCACACGGTTCTTTACATCCCCATTTCATTACAACTTCAACATGTGAAAACAGCCAGAACATATACTGAACATAGCAACCATAACCGTCGTCGTCGTCGTCGGCCTCCGTCGGTCTATGATGACTATGGAAGAGAATCCTAAGCGTCTACTCTGCTGGAACAGCACTGCCTGTGGCTGAACAGGCCGATGCGCGAATGGCAGTCCCTGTCACACAGGTCGCACTTGTGGGTGGTCTCCGTGCTGCTGGGTCTGTGGCGGTTCTTCCTGCGGGTCCTTTTTTCATCTGCTGCAACAGTCTGTCTCTCTTCACCCGCCTTGAGCTGTCTGGTCAGGGTGCCTCTCCATTTGGAGCGGTCCGTTGCAAGGTCCTCCCAGCGCTCTGTGTTGATCTCCAGGGCCTTCATGTCTCTCTTGCAGACGTCTCTAAAGCGCAGCTGTGGGCGGCCAATGTCTCTCCTGCCAGTTGCCAGTTCTCCGTAGAGGACGTCTTTTGGGATTCTGCCATCCTCCATACGGTGAACGTGGCCTAGCCAGCGGAGCCTGCGCTGCCTGAGTAGAGTGAACATGGAGGGAAGGCCGGCGCGGGACAGAACTTCTGTGTTGGGCACTTTGTCCTGCCAGGATATGTCCAGGATGTGGCGAATGCAGCGCAAGTGGAAGGAGTTCAGTCTCTTTTCCTGCCGGGCGTATGTTGTCCACGTCTCACTCCCATAGAGCAGTGTGCTGATGACGCAGGCGTTGTACACTGCCATCTTCGTCTTGACAGAGAGTTTGGGATTCTCCCACACTCGTGTGGTGAGGCGAGCAAGTGTGGAGGTTGATTTTCCAATCCTCTTGTCGATCTTTGCATCAAGGGAGAGGTTGCTGCTGATCGTTGACCCCAGGTACGTGAACTGATTCACGACCTCCAGCTCGTAGTCGTCGATGGTGATGGTTGGTGGTGCTTCTGTGCCTTGCGCCAAGACGTTAGTCTTCTTCAGGCTGATGGTAAGCCCGAAGTCCTTGCATGCCTGGGAGAAGCGGTCCATCAGGGTCTGAAGGAACAGCTCAGACGCTGTTGGATCGTCACTTCCTTGTGGTAACGTATCGTCACTTCCTGTTTTGCTGTCTCCCTGTGTGGTTTGCCTGTGTGGTTGCTCTCCAGACACTAGCTATGGCTACTAGCTCTCTTTCCTCTCCTCCGCTGGTGTGCTCTCTCTGTCAGATGTTTAGCTACACCTCTGCCTCTTTTAGTGATAACGGTAAATGTAATAAATGTTGTCTTTTTGAGGCGCTCGAGGCGCTCGAGGCGAGGTTGTCTGATTTGGAATCCTGGCTCCGCTGCATTGAAACACCGTCTGCGCCAGTTAATCTTGACGGACGCCCATTAGCTACAGTGGAGCTAGCTAGCTTAGGCCCCCCTGTCAGCGGTCCCTCGGCTCTCCTCAGCAGCGAGGAGACTGGGTGGGTGACGGTGAGAAGGAAGCCTAGTCGCAAAGCCCCGGTTCACCACCAACCTGTTCACATTTCTAATCGTTTTTCCCCGCTCAGCGACACACCCGCTGAGGAAAAAACTCTGATCATTGCCGACTCTGTAGTCAGAAACGTGAACCTAGAGACTCCAGCGGCCATAGTCAAATGCATTCCTGGGGCCAGAGCAGGCGACATCGAGTCAAATTTGAAAATGCTGGCTAAAAGTAACTGTAAATATTCCACAATTGTTATTCACGCCGGCATTAATGACATCCGTCTCCGGCAGTCGGAAGTCACGAAACTTGATGTAGAATCGGTGTGTGACTTTGCAAAAACGATGTCTGCCACTGTAGTATTCTCTGGGCCCCTCCCCAATCTGACCAGTGATGACATGTTTAGCCGCTCGTCATCCTTGAACCGCTGGCTGTCTGTGTGGTGTCCTAAAAATGACGTGGGCTACATTGACAATTGGAGCTCTTTTTGGGGAAAACCTGGCCTTATGAGACGAGACAGCATTCATCCCACTTTGGATGGTGCTTCTCATTTATCTAACAATCTGGCATCTTTTTTATCCAAATTTCCAAAACCCTGACTACTCAGAGTTGGGACCAGGAAGCAGAGTCGCAGTCTTACACGCCGCTCTGCAGCTCCTCTTCATCCGCCACCCCTCAGCTTAGCCCTTGTCATCCCCATCAGAGAATCGTTGTCTGCTCCCTCCAAAGTGAATAAAAATATTATGTATAAGCATCCCAAAGTGATAAAGCAAAATACTGGTAAAACTCAAATTAAACATAAAGCCTCTAAATTTAATGATTTGGCCTCTGTTCCTCCTCATAATTTAAAAATTAAATGTGGTTTATTAAATATTAGGTCTCTAACTCCCAAGTCTCTGTTAGTCCATGATCTGTTAATTGATCATCAGATTGATTTAATTTCCCTTACAGAGACTTGGTTAGGGCAAGAGGATTATGTTGGTTTAAATGAATCAACTCCCTCTGGTTATTTATACTGTCAAAATCCCAGAAGTTCTGGTCGTGGAGGAGGAGTAGCAACAATTTACCATTCCAAATTACTAGTTAATGTAAAGCAAAAAACATGTTATAATTCCTTTGAGGGCCTGGTCCTCAGTATTGGGCACTTTAGCAATTTTAGGTTAAACCCAATTTTATTTGCCATAGTTTATCGTCCCCCATCAACCTACTCAGAATTTTTATCCAAATTTGCTGATTTCTTAGCTGATTTAGTGCTGAAATCTGATAGAATAATTATAGTAGGGGACTTTAATATACATGTGGATGTAGATAGTGACTGCCTTAATGTGGCTTTTAATTCAATATTAGACTCGATTGGGTTTTCTCAGAAAGTAGGAAATTCTACTCATTACCTCCACCATACATTGGACCTTGTTCTGACATATGGCATAGAAATAGAAAATCTTGTAGTGTCTCCTCATAACCCTGTACTGTCAGACCATTGTCTGTTAACCTTTGATTTTACTATTTCTGACTATTTGGCTCCTAAAGAAAAATATTATTACAGTAGATGCCTCTCAGATGATGCTGTTTCCAAATTTATGCAAATTGTTTCTTCTATGCCATGTGTCAACACAACGGAAATAAGCTATAGACAGCTTGCTCCTTCTGTAATTGATAACATGGTGGATAGTGTTTCAGCTTCTCTGCATCAGGCTCTAGACTTGGTGGCCCCCTTAAAAAAGAAAAAGTCTAATCAGAGATTTCTAACTCCTTGGTTCAACACAGAAACTCGTACCTTAAAACAGAAGACTCGTCAATTAGAAAGAAAATGGCGCTCTACTAATTTAGATGAAATCTATTTAGCTTGGAGAAATCATCTTTTAATTTATAAAAAATCTCTTAGAAAAGCTAGAACAAATTATTACTCTGCATTAATAGAAGAGAACAAGAATAATCCCTGGTTTCTTTTCAGTACTGTAGCCAGGTTGACAAAGAGTCAGGACTCTGTCAATCCTAGCATTCCCTTAGAGCTTACTAGTCAGGACTTTATTAACTTTTTCAATAATAAAATTTCATCCATCAGAGATAAAATCAATCAGATTCTTCCCACAGTTAACTTAAATACTGTAACTACTACAACTCCTTCTTTTGATGTCTATCTTGATGAGTTTACTCCAATCGACCTTTGTGAGTTAGACAAAATAGTTTCCTCATCCAAACCTTCAACTTTTCTTTTAGACCCTATTCCTACCAGGTTATTTAAAGAAGTCTTCCCACTTATTGGTAGCTTTATTCTTCATATAATCAATTCTTCATTAACTTTAGGCCATGTACCGCAGGCTTTTAAAATGGCTGTAATTAAACCCTTACTCAAAAAGCCAACGCTAGATCCAGGAGCTTTAGCTAACTATAGACCAATCTCTAATCTCCCTTTCATTTCAAAAATCTTAGAAAGAGTTGTTGCTACGCAATTATTTGACCACCTGCAGGGAAATGGTTTACTTGAAGAGTTTCAATCCGGGTTTAGAATCCATCATAGTACTGACACAGCCTTAGCGAAGGTCACTAACGACCTCCTCATTGCATCTGATAATGGACTAGTTTCTGTACTTGTCCTTTTAGACCTTAGTGCAGCTTTTGATACTATCGATCATAATATTCTACTTGATAGATTAGAACACTATGTTGGACTTAATGGAACTTCGTTGCAGTGGTTTAGATCTTATTTATCTGATAAGTTCCAGTTTGTTCATGTAAATAATGAGTTTTCTTTCAACTCAAAGCTTAGTCATGGAGTTCCACAGGGATCTGTGCTAGGCCCTACTCTTTTTAGTTTATATATGCTTCCGTTAGGCAACATTATTAGAAAGCACTGTATACATTTTCATTGTTATGCAGATGACACACAATTATACCTGTCAATGAAGCCAGATGATAGTAATCAATTAGCCAAGTTAGAAGCCTGTCTTAAGGAAATCAAAGCTTGGATGACTTGTAATTTCCTGCTATTAAATTCAGATAAGACTGAAGTCATTCTTGTTGGTCCAAAAAACCTTAGAAATTCCTTTCCAAATCAAACTTTCAGTTTGGATGCAGTTACTCTTTCTCTTAATAGCTCTGTGAGGAACCTTGGAGTTATTTTTGATCAGGATTTGTCCTTCAATTCACATATTAAATTTGTTTCTAAGACTGCCTTCTATCATTTGCGTAATATTGCCAAGATAAGGAGCATCTTGTCTCAGAGTGATGCTGAGAAGCTGATCCACGCTTTTGTTAGCTCGAGATTAGATTATTGTAATTCTTTATTATCAGGTTGTCCTAAAACATCTTTAAAAAGTCTTCAGCTGATCCAAAATGCTGCAGCAAGAGTTTTAACAGGTACTAGAAAGAGAGATCATATCTCTCCGGTTCCAGCCTCCCTTCATTGGCTTCCCATAGAGTTTAGAATTAAGTTTAAAATCCTTCTTCTTACTTACAATGCTCTGAACAATCAGGCTCCTTTTTATTTAAAAGATCTGATACTACCGTATTATCCTAACAGAGCACTACACTCCGCTTACCAAAAACATGTAGGTTTAGGGCGCTCACGCACGCAGCGACCAGCAGCCGGTGGCTTGTCACCAGACTGCAAACCAAGTCTACCTACGGGTACAAATAAGTAACAAAAAAAAAAAAAAACAAAAAAAAAAATGCAGGATTACTTGTAATACCTAGAATCTCCAAAAGTACAATGGGAGGCAGAGCCTTCAGTTATCAAGCTCCTCTCCTGTGGAATCAGCTGCCAATCTGGATTCGGGAGTCAGACTCGATCTCTGTTTTTAAGAATAGGGCTAAAACCTACCTTTTTGATATAGCCTACTATTAGGGAGGGATCATGTGTTTCTGAACCCTCCCTTAGTTATGCTGCTAATAGGTTTAGTCAGCCAGGGGACCTCCAGTAATGCACTGGACCTCACTCCTTTCCTCACTCTCTATGAAATATTTTTTTTTTGCTGGTCATTAACATTTGTTTGTTCTGTCCCATAGATTGAGTCCCCATCGTGCTGTTTGCTCTCTACATGTCTGTTCTTTTCTTCTTCTCTATCCCCTCACCCCCCAGCCAGTCGCAGCAGATGACTGCCCCTCCCTGAGCCTGGTTCTGCTGGAGGTTTCTTCCTGTTAAAAGGGAGTTTTTCCTCTCCACTGTCGCCAAGTGCTTCCTCACAGGGGATCGCCTGATTGCTGGGGTCTTTCTGCAACTGTGGGGGTTCCCCCCTACAGTTGATAGTGCTATGAGATGACTGTTGTTGTGAAATGGCGCTATATAAATAAAGTTGAATTGAATTGAATTGAACTGAATTGAAGCTCCTGCTGTGTGTGGGTTGCGACTGCAGCGTCGTCTGCGAACAGCATGTCTCTGATTAGAGCCTCGTGTACTTTGGTTCTGGCTTTCAGGCGGGCGAGATTGAAAAGCCTGCCGTCAGATCTTGTGTGCAGGTAGATTCCCTCTGTTGCTGTGCTGAAGGCATGCCTCAGGAGCATAGCAAAGAAAATCCCAAAGAGGGTTGGCGCAAGTACACAGCCCTGTTTCACTCCGCTACGTATGTTGAATGGCTCTGAGACGTTGCCATCGTGCTGCACTATCCCCTGCATGTTGGTGTGAAACGATTCGATGAGGCTTTGCAACTTTGGTGGGCATCCTATCTTTGGCAGGATCTTGAAAAGGCCCTCTCTGCTGACCAGATCGAACACTTTGGTGAGGTCGATGAAGGTGACGTACAGGGGCATGTTCTGTTCTCTGCATTTCTCCTGGAGTTGGCGGATGGAGAATATCATGTCTACCGTCGACCGCGCAGCGCGGAAGCCACATTGAGACTTGGGGTAGACACGTTCGGCAAGCTTCTGTAGACGAACGAGAACAACTCGTGCGTAGACTTTGCCAACAACGCTGAGCAGGGAGATGCCCCTGTAGTTGTTGCAGTCGCTTCTCTCCCCTTTGTTTTTGTAGAGGGTGATGATCTTGGCGTCCCTCATGTCCTGTGGTACGGCACCTTCCTTCCAACACTGGCAGAGGACGTCATGCAATGGCAGCAGTAGTGCGGTCTTGCAGTGCTTGATCAGGTCGGGGGGTATGCCGTCATTGCCGGGTGCCTTGCCAGCGGCCAAGCTATCAATGGCCTTGCTGAGTTCGTCGATGGTTGGCTCGGCGTCAAGTTCGTCCATGGATGGCAGGCAGTCGATGGCATCAAGGGCTGACAGTGTCACGGTGTTCTCTCTGGAGTAGAGGTCGGAGTAGTGTTCCACCCATCTCTCCATCTGCTTGTTCTTTTCTGTGATCATCACCCCAGTGGAGGATTTGAGGGGGGCCGTCTTGCTCTGAGCCGGACCAAGTGCTTTCTTGATGCCATCGTACATACCACGGATGTTCCCTGTTATGGCAGCGGTTTGAATGTCTTGGCTGAGCTGAGTCCAGTACTCGTTGGCACAGCGCCGAGCAGTCTGCTGAACTTTGCTTCTCGCAGCCCTGAGAATCTGGAGATTCTTCTCGTTTGGGTACTTCTTGTACTCAGCAAGTGCTGAGCGCTTGGCTTCAATGACGGGGGTCATCTTGGTCAACTTGGCATCAAACCAGTCCTGTGACTTCGATGTCTTCCTCCCAAAGGTAGCCAAGGCTGTGCGGTGGATGGTGTTTCGCAGCTCTTCCCACTTCTGCTTTGCAGAGTCTCCTTCTCGTGGTATACCAAGTTCCTTCTCAAAGGTGGAGGCAAACTGCTCAACAAGTTCTGGTTGAGCCATCTTGCTGGTGTCAATCCATGCCTTTCCAGGCTGTCTAGCACGATGGAATTTCTTCAGCTGCAGCTTGACCTTGCAACACACCAATGAATGGTCTGTGTCGCAATCTGCACTCTGGAACGAACAGGTGATTAGCACGTTCTTCAGTGAGGTGCGCCTGGTCAGGATCAAGTCCAGCTGGTGCCAGTGCTTTGAGTGTGGATGTTGCCAGGAAACCTTGTGTCGGGGCTTGGTCTTGAAGAACGAGTTTGTGATGCACAGATCGTGATATGTGCAGAACTCGAGCAGCCGCTGTCCGTTGTCGTTCATTCTGCCCACGCCAAAAGGTCCAAGACAGGAGGGCCAGGAGTCGTGGTCAGCACCCACTCTGGCATTGAAGTCTCCAAGGAGAATGAGTTGTTCAGAGTTGGGGATGGTCCTGACAGTTGTTACGAGATTCTCGTAGAACTCGTCTTTTGCCTCTGGTGTGGCTGTCAGTGTTGGAGCATACACACTGACGAGGGTGACTGGGCCTTGAGTGGTGTTCAGGCAGAGGGTGAGGAGTCGTGCAGAGCCAGTGCTGCCCGGTTCCACCATCTTCAGCAAGGTGTTCTTCACTGCGAAGCCCACTCCGTGTTCCCTGTGTTCGTCACTGCCCTTTCCCTGCCAGTAGAACGTGTAGTCCTTCTCTTTCAGTGTGCCTGCGTCAGCCAACCGTGTTTCCTGGAGAGTGGCGATATCCACTCCCAGTCTCTTCAGCTCATTATTGATGATGGCAGTCTTCCTGGTGTCGTTGATGTCCTTGAGGTTAGCAGCGAGTCCTGTCATCATAGTGCGGACGTTCTAAGTTCCCAGTTTTAGAGTTGGTCTCTTTTGTTTTATTGTCTTGCCTGGTGCGAAGGTTGTCAGCCTGCTGTTTGGACTTCTCCTCATCCCCATGCACCCAATGAGGAAAGCAAGCTGTGGCGGGACATCACCTTATTGGCTGGGGGCTGCCCAGCTTGAGGCGGGCGGTAGCTGTCCAGTGAGATCCGATGATCCCTCCCACCGTCGGGAACAACCCCTGGCGCCGCGCTCTACGCCCATTGAGTGGTGGCTTATAACCGGTAACTGTCATTCCCCGTGTTTTGTCTATGCTAAAGGCGAAGCTGGAGTGTCCTCTCCAGTGATCTGGTGTTCTACCTTCCAGCGTTGGCGTTGGTAGGATTCAAGCCTGGGCAGGAAGATATGGAGGACAAGATGTTGCCCATGCAGCATGTCCCCCCTCTCCACGTCACTGATGAATCCAAAGGAACAGGAGAGCTGCTACAGTTTGGCACCAGCGCCGTTGCAGGAGCTACCAGAACGATGTTGAGCACAACATAGGGGTGCCTTAGGGGCTCCGACTCCGGATTTTTCCTCAGGGTTGACTCCCGAAGCCTTTCCCGTGACCGGGTATGCTGCAAGGCAGCGGAGGTTTGAAATCAGGGTTTACCTTCCCCTAGATGGGCTACCTTCCCAGGTTGACGAGCCACCATCTACCCGAAGCATCTGGTTTTAAGGCGCCAGAGATCCGCCCTCGCCCCTTCTCCTATTAGTAAAAGTAGTTCCGCCGGGCTTAGAGACTAAACCACACGGGCAGGCTAGGAGTTGGACTTAGTTGTCAGAGGCTTTTCGAGACGCACGCCATATGGAGCATTTTATGAGCACTGGGAGCTTAACCCCAGTGCCGCTCCTGGCTATGACAACCTTGGAACCATAACCATAACACACCTTTTTAACCCTTTGAGTGTGTATGGTGCAGAACTGCGACATACCCCCTAGTGGTCAAGAGTGGTAAATATTTTTTGTCAATAAAATAGTTCAGATTTCCAAGGCTATAACTTGAAAGTGGTAAGAGATAATGACTTACTGTCAATTAGAAAGATGTAAACTATGATCCAAAGTTTCAGATAGGAATAAATTTATGCATCTAATTTGCATAATGTCACGGCGCCTCTTTAAATTCCATAACTCAGTCAAAACTGGACTTTGGACGTATTTACACAAAAAATGGTTCAGTTTTTTGACACCGTTTTTTGTACAGAGGTACCTCATCATCTTATCTTCAAAGTATATGAACAAGAAATCAGTACATTTAAAAAAAACCCAGAAATTTCTCACTTACTTTTGACAAAGTCAGAGTGAGAAGGCAGGCGCCGTGCCGTGCTCTGCCACTAGGGGCACACAAATTCTCATACTCAAAAGGGTTAATAAATGCACATAATCAGACACACCGTAAGCCCTCATACACACTTAACCCAGGTCTCCCGAAGGCCCCCCCGGAGTGTTCATCCCGCGGCCCACTTCCAGAGCATCTCCGCTTCTTCATGACAGGAGACGGGCTGAATAGACGCCCTTTTCTGCTCCGACGTTGCAGCTCGTTGGGATGCCGTCTCGACCCATCAGTCAAACTCAGGTAGCCGTCGCTGCCGGACTGGACCACCCGCAGATTATCCTGTCCAGCTGTCAGTTTCCTGGAACTGCACACCCAACCAAGCCGAGGCTCGACCCTAGGGCGAACGTCATCACCCTCACCCAGGGGAGCGCTCACTGGCTTTCTCTGTCATCTGCGTCACGATCTGGCACCTTTATGACTCCTCAGCGGTTCGCGAAGTTGACTCGAGTCATGTCCTTTGCTTTTGATACTGGCACGGCCAGGGTTCGTGCCATCTGGTGGTACCCCGGATACCAGATGTTGTTGCATCTGAGCGGCACCAGCCACTGTTGGCTCAGCAGTCGGAACTTGTCGGTCGCTGGAGCCCTGTAGCTCACGCTCTTTGGACCTTTCTGCCACCGCAGGGATCAAACCATGCTGTTCGGGTCCACCAACCGTGGGACCACAAACTCTGGAACGGGACCCCCGTCTATTCGATGTACTAAGGTGCTGGCGGTGTCCCTCTTCACCCGGAATGGGCCACCCAAAGTCCCACACTTCATCGCCACTTCCCACGTAGAATGGCCTGTCCCATAAGCCACCACTCGACCACTCCTCCACTTCACCGCAAGTGATGGTGAAACCAAGCCTGTAAAATAAATCACAGCCCATTAGGTTGTTACCGTCCCGCGACACCATGAACTCGTACATTGAGGCCCCCTTGTACCTCACCGACAGCCACACCAAGCCCACAACATCCAGCGGGTTGCTACCATAACTGTAACAGGTAATGTTAGTGTTACTCACTCTATAGTGGGGAAAACACTGACTTACAGTTTCCAAGTTGAGGATGGAGACCGCTGACCCAGTGTCTACCAAGAGCACACAAATGGGACGACCTTCCGTGTTGGGCGAGACCATGTGGACCACCGTAGGTACTTTCTTCTTAATGGTTCCCTTAGCTGGCCTCTGTTCCTCCTTGTCAAAATTGCGGCAGACCCTGGTGAAGTGATGGAGCAGACCGCACCGTCCACAATGCTTGCCCCTCGCTGTATACTCCCTGGCTCAAAAGCGGTGCCTGCTGGATCCGCAACCATAGCATCATAGCGTCCCCGGGGTGGAACATATCTTGACGATGGCCGTGTACTCGTCATAGCTTCCATTGTCTGAATCCAAGGCCAGGGCCTTCCCATGTGCCTCGCTCTTTGGCGGAGTGTCGTCGCCACCGAGGTGTTTCGTCAGCCGCTCCACTGCCTCGTGCTGTTGCGCTAGTTCCATGGCTGCTAGCAAAGTTAGCTCACCAGTGTGAGCGAACCCTCGCCAAGGAGTAGGCCACGTGCTCGGCCAACTGGTCCCAGACCATCTCCTCCTCCAGGGTCCCAAACCTGCACTCACCCGCCAGCTGTCGAAGATCTGCCACGAACTGCTGGACTGAGTCTCTGGGTTGCTGGTGCTGTTGTCGGAACTAGATGCGCTGAATTATGATGTTTTCTGGGGCGCAAAAGTAGCCGGCCATGAGCCTCACAACGTTGTCGAAGCTGTCACCTCCTCCCAGCGTGCTGAGGATTTTCTGGCCCTCCATACCCAGGTTATGGACCAGAATAGCCCTCGTTTGTAATTTGTCCAGGTCGCCGAGGTCTAATGCCAGTAGATAGTTCTGGAAGGCCGCAAACCACCAGGCCCAAGGGAAAAATGGCTCACCCGGAGCCTCCAAAAAAGGACGAAGTGTGGTCGCAGCCCTCTCCATCTCCGTTTATCCTCATCGCCAAATGTTGTGTCCGAATAATGAGAAGGCGAGGTGACATTTTATAATGTTTATTAACAAGAACTATGTACACACGGGGAGACCCTACCGGGAGTACAGGAGCTACAGCGAAGAGACAATATGTCTCCTGCTCCAGGCTTATATACCACAGGTGGCACCACCCCCCAAAGGCGGGGCATCACCCCTCCCTAGCCTAGGGCACCGCCGTACTAAGATTATATATATATTACGATCGTACAGTGGGTTGACCTCCCTCTTTGTCTGCCTGTATGCTTCCCCTTTGCAATCAGCCTATTTTTTTTACTCTTGCTCTAAGTTCTATAAACAACTGACTGGGAACAACCAACATCTTAAATAAATATGGATGTCACCTGACTGCAAAACAAATCTACCTACGGGTACAAATAAAGTAGCCTGAACCTGAAACTGAACCTGATCTTTTGGCTCAGTGCATGTTCTACCTTTCAAAGACAGTTTTGAAAAATCTTTTCCATTGTTCCAAATGACAGCTGTCTTACTGATGTCATGTTTCCTGTCAGTCCTCCAGGTTGCAGGCCTGCAAGGACTGTCTTCTAACTGCAGAAAATTTAGCGCGGTGGCGGGGTGGTTAGCACTGCGGCAGCACAGCAACTCACTCTTGGCGGGGGGATCCTGGGATCGATCCCAGCCCCCGACCAACAGTGATCTGTGTAGAGTTTGCATGTTCTCCCCGTGTCTGCGTGGGTTTACTCTGGGATTTCTCCGGTTTCCACCCACATGCCAAAAACATGCATGTTAGGTTAATTGGCATCAAAACTGGGGATTCTAAATTGTCCTTAGGTATGACTGTGAGAGTGAATGGTTGTCTGTCTCTCTGTGTTGGCCCTGCGATGGACTGGCGATCTGTCCAGGGTGTACCCTGCCTCTCGCCCAAAGATGCTGGGATAGGCTCCAGCCCCCCCCCCCCCACGACCCGAAAAGGATTAAGCAGAAGAAGATGAATGAATGAATGAATGAATAATTTTGTAAATATATAATTGTTATATATATGTATACACACACACAGTGGTGTGAGAAAGTGTTTGCCCCTACCTGATTTTTCATTTTTTTGTATGTTTGCCACACTTAAACGTTTCAGATCATCCAACACATTTAAATATAAGTCAAAGATAACACAAGTAAACACAAAATGCAGTTTTTAAAAGAAGATGTTTATTATTAAGGGTAAAAAAAAAAAAAAAAAAACCTACATGACCCTGTGTGAAAAAGTGATTGCCCCTAAACCTATACTGGTTGGGCCACCCTTAGTAGCAACAACTCCAATCAAGTGTTTGCAATAACTGGCAATGAGTCTTTTACAGTGCTGTGGAGGAATTTTGGCCCACTCATTTTTGCAGAATTTTTGTAATTCAGCCACATTGGAGGGTTTTCGAGCATGAACCGCCTTTTTAAGGTCATGCCATAGTATCTCAATCGGATTCAAGTAAGGACTTTGACTGGGCCATTCCAAAGCCTTCATTTTGGTTTTCTTAAGCCATTCAGAGGTGGACTTGCTGGTGTGTTTTGGATCATTGTTCTGCTGCAGAACCCAAGTGCGCTTCATCTTGAGGTCATGAACAGATGGCCAAATATTCTCCTTCAGGATTTTTTGGTAGACAGCAGAATTCATGGTTCCATTTACCACAGCAAGTCTTCCAGGTCCTGAAGAAGCAACAAAGCCCCAGACCATCACACTACCACCACCATATTTGTAATGGGACACACACCGTCCAAAAAGTTCAACTTTTGTCTTGTCATTCCACAGAGTAAGTTCCCAAAAGTCTTGGGGATCATCAAGATTTTTTTCTGGCAAAACTGAGATGAGCCTTTATGTTCTTTTTACTCAGTAGTGGTTTTCGTCTTGGAACTCTGCCATGCAGACCATTTTTACCCAGTCTCTTTCTTATGGTGGAGTCATGAACACTGACCTTAACTGAGGCAGATGAGGCCTGCAGTTCTTTGGATGTTGTTGTGGGGTCTTTTGTGACCTCTTGGATGAGTCGTCGCTGCACTCTTGGGGTAATTTTGGTCGGCCGGCCACTCCTGGGAAGGTTCACTACTGTTCCATGTTTTCGCCATTGTGGATAATGGCTTTCACTGTTTTTCGCTGGAGTCCCAAAGCTTTAGAAATGGCTTTATAACCTTTTCCAGACTGATAGATCTCAGTTACTTTGTTTCTCATTTGTTCCTGAATTTTTTTGGATCACAGCATGATGTCTAACTTTTGAGGATCTTTTGGTCTACTTCACTTTGTCAGGCAGGTCCTATTTAAGTGATTTCTTGATTGAGAACATGTGGCAGTAATCAGGCCTGGGTATGGCTATAGAAATGGAACTTTCCAAAGATGTGATAAACCACAGTTAATTTATGTTTTAACGGGGGGGAGGGGGATCACTTTTTCCACACAAGGCCATGTAGGTTTTTTTTTAACCCTGAATAATAAACACCTTCAATTAAAAACTGCTTTTTCTGTTTACTTGTCTTATCTTTGTCAAATATTTAAATTTGTTTGATGATCTGAAACATTTAAGTGTGACAAAGACACAAAAAAAAAGAGAAATCAGCAAGGGGGAAAACACTTTTTCACACCACTGTATATTCATTTCACTTATGAAAAAGTTGAATAATAAAATGAAAACATGTCAGAGAAAATTATTCACAACAGTATGTAACTGAGCAAAGTGTCATTTTTTCCTTTGCTTAATAGAACTCACATTATCAAGTGATCAATTTATCCACATGGACAAAAATGTTTCAGTTTTCCACAAAATAATTAATACTTGGCAGTCTAATAAGTCACAGAAGTATAATTTGTCACCTATTTTTGTGTTTTTTATTGTATCTACATTCTATCAGTTCTTTATTTGGCTAGCCACTTGCTCTTATTGTGAAAGGTTGCAAGACCGGATCAGAGCTCTTATTTTGAAATTTCATTCACTAAGTGAGCTTGATTTTTGCACCTGCAGAGTTCAGACTGGAAATGTTTATCTTCTGGCAACCCCCTCCCGTTTCCTGTGCTTAAGGTGGGCTTACTTTTATTCTGTAATCTTAATTTTTATCACTGCTCGCTGCTCATATGTAGTAGCGTATGAGTGCTCAGCACTCAGGGAGTGCTCAGCACTGCTCAACAGTGGCAGCTGGAGAACAGCATGAAATCACTGCTTATATTAACACTGCAAATACTTGAATATGCATGATACAAACATTTTATGCCTCATGGGCAGCCAAATGTACTGATACACAGAACATATTCACTATATCATCCAGCCCTAGGAGTGGCCATCCCATAATGTTTGCTGAGGGTTGTTTTACTGTTTGGTTATGGTGCTTTTACATCACAACTTGGCTTCGGTTCAGCGGGAAATGGACCCACCGACAGCCCGGGGAATGATTTCTGGAACGTGGTGACTGTGGACAGCAATCCCACATATTGCGGACGGTTTCAGAGGTTGGGATGCGCCTCCAAGATTACCAACACTCGGCTTAGACACTCTCACGTCTTCTTGGGACCGCGGGCGGTGAGAGCATCATCCACAAAACTCTGGACAAAGTCCGCCGCCCATTCCTCTTCCAGGGTTGGTGACCCCGCTGCCAGTCTTGCTTTCTTGGATGAGTGGGGCCGGCGAGCCGGGGACATGATGCTCCAGAACAGGTTAGTAAAAAACACCAAAAAGGTGAAAAAAATGCACACTGCAGAAGCTGGGCTTTCTAACTGATGGCAGCCAACTGTTATGAATGCCCCTCCAAGGCAAAAACAAACCCAGACGCTTGACTGCAGTGAGACATTTATTAACAGAAAAAACAAAACAGTCCAAAAATAACTGTATAGATGAATACAAAAAGGCAACAGAAATAACTTAAACAGATGAGCATCTCCAGGGCTGGAAAATCCGTGGAGAAATGGAGGGGGAGACTGTCCAGAGAGCAGGATAACAGTCCAAACACAATTGTGGCTGCCGCACTGATGGAGAGAACAGCAGTCTATAAATAGTGGGGAGAGTAATGAGCAGCAGGTGCGAATGGCAGGTGACCTAATTATCAACTACATGCAGCTGAGCTGGCAGGGAGACAGCCTGGGTAGAAGGTGGGGGGTGACTGGCAAGAGGAAAGGACTCTGAGAATAAACAAACCCAAAATATAAACACAGAACAGCCAACATAATGATAAAAGACAGAAAAATACTCAAAAATACATAAAGTGTCCGAGCACTGGCTCAGACACATGACAACACCTTTGACTTTTAGCTTTAAACTCATGATTCTGTCTGACTCCCTCTTTACCTCTTGAAAACTCTTTACATTCTCTTCCTTCAAGATAACTCCTACTCGATTTCTCTTCCTATCTACACCGTGGTAGAACAGTTTAAATCTACCTCCAATGCGCCTAGCCTTGCTTCCTTTTGACCCTTTTGAGCCTAGCCTTTCTTTTGAACATAATTACCCTATGTTATAAAATATTTACTTGGCAGTAATCTACAGTGCCATATAGTAGTTACCCTGTAATAATGCGCCCCTGGACTCTCTTTAACAATTTGCCCCATCATCACCATTTAATTTTGACACAACCAGGAAGAAACCCTGTACTATTTAGCATGAAAATAGATATGTGGCCAGGTGGCCCAGTAAGTCTAGTCTCACGATTAAACATTGTGTGTAATGGTTCCTGTGTGTACTCTGCCTCCCTCTCTCCCTCTGATTAGGGTCACTCCCTACAGCCTTGTGCTCCACCTACTGCCAGTCAGAAAAGCCCTTTAAATAGGACTCTTTCCCTTCACACTGTCTGGTGATGTTAATCTGAACACAGCCTGTATCCTGTCTGAGCTCAGCATTATTGTATTATTCTGCTTTGCTGTGCTTTTGATCTTTTGCTTGCTCTCAACCCTGAGACTGCCTGCTGTATTGGAATTATCTGAAAACCTTGGTCTAGCCTGCTGTACTCTGACCCCTGCCTGCCTCTGGATTCAGGAAATTGGTGTTCTCGGACTGTGCATACCATCACTTTCCAAAGTAAGCTGACTTACCACCGTTTGTCACCCCTGCTCTTCATTCTCTCTCCCCAGCACTCAGGCCTGGCCAGCCTGTCACCAACAACCCCCTAGAAACTCCCCTGCAGCACATTGGGCACCTCTCTCCCTGGCAACCTGCTCATCGAGCATGGAGGTCCTTCACCTGCTCCCGGCTGCTCTCCCCCATAGAAGTGTAAGCACAAAAAACTAACATTAAAACCTCATCATACTGTTCATCAGTTATACTTACCTGTCCCTCTGCTCTTTCCTCATAGGGTTGCTAGATATTTGAGTTTTTCATCATTGCACATTATCTTGCACAATTATTGTAATAAAGATTATTGTTCACTTCAGTTATTGTTTCCTCCCATATCTGCTTTTGGGTCATATGCCACACACCTTAATATTGTGCAAGAAAGCACTATGGTCTGACAACTGTGAAGAAGACAACAATTTTTCAAAAAATTACTCACCAGGTGGTGGCAGAGTGGTTAGCACTGCGGCAGCACAGCAACTCACCCTTAGCCGGGGGATCCTGAGTTCAATCCCAGCTCCCAACCAACATTGATCTGTGTGGAGTTTGTATGTTCTTCCTGTGGCTGCATATCAACCAAATGTGCTTTTTCCGCTCTGGGCGGCTATTTTCCATTCATTCTCTATGTAGTCCAGCGTTTACAGCATTGAGGGCTCTTGGCAGTGGCTGTTTTTTGTCATGGCGCTCAGGGTGCTCAGAGTTGAAAAAAGTTAATCTTTTCAGAGACTGCAGCTGAGCTCGTTAATGCCAGACCTTAAGCAGCCAATCAGAACTGCTGTGTGGGTGGGACATAGGACACCGGTACTAGTCTGTACTCAGACTCCTGCTTTCCGTGTCATTATATTTTAGTGTACATCCAGAGCTGCTAGAAAAAGTTTCATGTCCATTGTTATTTAGAGACTACTATTAAAAAATCAGTAGAAAGTCTGACAATAGGAAAAGCGCAAGTGCTGAGCTGAGAGTGACAAGCTGTTGCTGGGATACAGGGCACAGACTTTTTTTTTTTCCCCAGACTGCTGCGCACAAACTCTGAAAAAAAAAAGGCTCAGGGTGGTCTGGAGACAAAAAACACGTTTGATGGACACGCAGCCTTACTCCGGGATTTCTCCGGTTTCCCCCACATGCCAAAAACATGCAAGTTAGGTTAATTGGCATCAAACTGGGGATTGTAAATAGTCCTTAGGTATGGCCATGAGAGTGAATGGTTGTCTGTCTCTCTGTGTTGGCCCTGCGATGAACTGGCGATCTGTCCAGGGTGTACCCATCCTCTCGCCCAAAGATGCTGGGATTGACTCCAGCCCCCTGCGACCCAAAAAGGATTAAGTGGAAGAAGATGGATGGATACTCACCAGGCTCATAATAGTGAGCATTAGTCATGTCCCCTCTACGTCCGCATGTGGGACTTTCTAAAAAAAAATCTCCAGTGGAGGGAATGGCAAGAGAGAAATTATCTTTTGATCCCAATTGTATTTTGCCACATGTTGTGTATGTGAAACAGAGCGATGCACTATGCTGCAGTAGCACGTATGCATGTGTGATGCCACAGTGCTGCAGGGTACATTATACAGCTGCCCAGGGCCAGCCGTCCTCTTGGCACCCTACCTGCATCCACCCACCCACTGTTCTGTACCATCTTGCTTGGCTAACATTCAATAAAGCTTTATTGAATGTTAGCCAAGCAAGATGGTACAGAACAGTGGAACAGACTGTCATGGTCTGAGCGTCGATCTCGTCCACGTTTGGGTCATGCAGTATTTTCCTCCCATTCTGTATTTAGTCCTGGTGGGCTCTCAAAGCTCTTATTCTGACAGCGTCTCTGCAGGGCTTCCGGCTGTCAGAGCCAAGCAGTAACAGCTGATTTTGATTCAGCTGATGACACCCTCATCAGCTGATTAATTATCTTTCCCTATTTAAGGGAGCAGCTCCTGTCACTCGGGGCCGCGACCTCGCCTTATCCAGACTGGGTTCCCTACGACCGAAGCCAGTTCCTTTCGGCATTAGGTTCCGCCCTCGCTTTTGGTATATAAGTGTTGTATCCTTGTCTCCCATCAGTCTTCCTAGTTCTCAGTTTATTGTCAGTGTCTAGTGAAGCCTTTATTTGTGTTTTGCCCCACGAGGCTCATTATTTTGTAGTGTATGTCTTCCTTTAATATAAATGTGCAAACTCTACAGCTGCCTATAGAGTCTCATTAGTGGTCCGTGAGGACCCCACCATGACAGTAGGTCGCAGCCAAGTGAGACGCTGGTGACCATGAGTTTGCTTAGTTGGGCTTGTAGTTTTCCCCCTTTTCTCGATTTGGTGTGCTGGGAGATGGCGCCGCCCAAAGCCTATGCGATGAGCTTGAGCTATGAGCTGGTTATGGCCCTCATTGACATTGATGGTATCCTCTCCACCGCTCTGCGTTACGACACTCCCAACGATGCACGCTGGTACCTGGACCTTGCTGAGGCGACTATTAACTGCCATCCTCGCTACGCGGACCACCCTGAAATCACGGCGAGGATGGCAGACATCTCTGCTCACCGGGAGAAGCTCCGTGGGCTGGAGGGAAACTCCGGCAGGAAGCAGAAGAGGAGGCATCCTCGCTCCTTGCCTCGGAATCCCATTCCTGTCCCCCATCCAGTCCAGGAGTTCACACCACCCAGGGGTCATCCCCAGCGGAGAAAGACGTCAGACGGGATCCCCTCGGCCGCACGAACTCTGTCTCCCAGCCAGCTGTAGCCTCTGCGTCTCATCAGAGGGGTAAGACAGCCACTGCCGCCTCCGGGTTGTATGTGCCTCATCCCCGGCCCGCCTCGGCTGTTCTTTCCTCCTCCTTGATGCTCTTTCCAGCGGCTGAGAACCCCATGAGTCCTGCTGCGGCTGTACCCGTCATCGATCTGGTGCGAGTGGCTCCTCCTCGTCCTCCCGGGGGGCCCTCCATCACCATCGAAAGGGGAAGGGAGAAAACAAAGCCAACCGCAGCAGCTTCCATCGGCCCTCAGTGGATCAGGCAAGTGTCTTTTCATTCTTTTCCTTCACTGGGTGAATTGCCTTGTTTGATCCCTGAGGGTGGAGTTCGGGGTTCACAGTCCCCTGAGCTCCCTCCACCTGCTGCAGTGATTAATTATGAACCTGCTACCTTTGTGTCTCCTTCCCCTGAGCGTTCCTCGGCGCCAGGTCTACACCGTCGGACGAGGAAGGAGCCTGCATCCCTGGAATGCCTGGTTCTGGCCCTGCAGCCACGTCATGGGCAGAGGAGGAGGGCGGACTGCAAATTGGAGCCTGCGCCAACGAGCAAGCGTCCCCGGGTCTCCACGGAGGGACAGTCCGACCCGGCAGGTCACGGATCCCCTGCCACCACGCCGTGCGGGCCCTCGGCATGGACGTCAGCATCAGGGAATCCCCGGACTGTGGACACCATCATGCCGGCTGCGGAGCCCGCTGTAGCTGAGTGGGAACCAGAGGAGGATCTTCTACTTGCTGAACCCGGATCGCCAAAGTCCTGGACGGCGGCAGAACTCGAGATCAGGCAAGTGCTCTATTTTGTCTTTCTCCTGTCTATTCTGGAGCATTTTTGCCTGTCTCTTGGGGAGACGAGCTGGGTGCAGCCGTCAGCTGCATCCGAGCTTGTCTCGCTGGGCTCTGTCGCTGCTGGTGATCCTGATCCCAGTTCTCTTTCTTCTCCTCGGCCTTCTCCCAGGGTCACCGGTGTTGAGTCAATTTCCGATCACTGTTCTGGAGGTTCCGGGTTCGGGTTTGGAGGCTGTCCCTGGTGCTGTGCTGACCCAGTCGAGGTCCGTCGTGGGTGTGGTTCTGGCCCAGTCGGGGTCCGTCGTGGGTGCTACATTGACCCAATTGGGGTCTGTCATGGGTGTGGTTCCGGCCCAGTCGGGGTCCGTCGTGGGTGCAGCACGGACCCATTTGGGATCCAATGAAAGTGCAGCGCTAGTCCGTGTGGAGTTCGGAGAAGGAGCTGCAGATCCTCCGCCGATCGATGCCGGACTGGTCCCTCATTGTTTCCTCGATCCCTTTTCTCCTCCACCTGGTGCCGTTGGGATTTCCCTTACTCTACCTGGCTCTCCCTCATTATCCCTTTCGGTAGGGAGGCCGCCTCCGAGCTCTTCCCTCCGGTCCTGGTGGCCTTTTGACACGGGTTGGCAGCCTGGGAGACTCATTCGCCGGTTCGGCGTTCTGGGTCGGCCACCCGACAAACTGAACTCTCTGTTCGGTGACCTGGTCCGGCCGCCAGAGGTACTGTTTCTCCAGGCCTGGGACTGAGTTAGGCCATGTGAAATCATTCTTGTTCCCCTGCCTGCGATCTGGACGCTAGACGCGGGTGGACCGCCTGAACTATTGTTTTTTCTTTATTCCATTGTGCTCTGCCTGCCGTCATCCCTGTGCTTTTTTTTTTTTTCTCCTCTTCCCTCTCCCTTGAAATATTTGGGATGCGCTCGTGTTTTGTATATGAACTACACTGAACTGTGTATTTTTCCGCCTTGTAGCGTGTTTCTTTGTCTTTCCTCCTCCTTTGTATTTGAGGGATTGGGACTGTTTCTGAACTGTTTGTATTTCGCCACTCTTCAGCGTGTTTTTTTTCTTTCATTTTCCCCCGCTGTACTCTGTATATGCGCTTTTGTCGCCCCTGCCAGTTTATTTGGATTTGTGGAACTGTCTGTATCTTGCCGCTATTTAGCATGGTTTTTTGTTTTCCCTTCCTCTGGTTGAGAGATGCCTGTGTATTATGGTCGTTTAGGTTTGTATCTGTTATTTGCATTCATTGCTCTGTCTTCTACCTGTGCATTATGGAGTATATTTGTGGGTTTTGTTTCCTTGCTCTGTTGTGCACCATGTTCCTATTTGCTCTGTATTGGCCCCTGTCATTTTTTTTTTCCTGGTCCCATTCCTTTGTGTTTTTTTTCTTTTCCTTTTGACTCTTGCCCGCCGAGCCTTTTTCCCCCTCCATCCACCCTGGGTGGGATTTCGTAGCCTCCTGGGTGGGGGGTGCTTGGATGTTACGTTTACGCCCAGAGTGCGTCCTTCGGGGGGGAGTACTGTCATGGTCTGAGTGCCGATCTCGTCCACGCTCGGGTCATGCAGTATTTTCCTCCCATTCTGTATTTAGTCCTGGTGGGCTCTCAGAGCTCTTATTCTGACACCGTCTCTGCGGGGCTTCCGGCTGTCAGAGCCAAGCAGTAACAGCTGGTTTTGATTCAGCTGATGACACCCTCATTAGCTGATTAATTATCTTGCCCTATTTAAGGGAGCAGCTCCTGTCACTCAGGGCTGCAACCTCACCTTATCCAGACTGGGTTCCCTACGACCGAAGCCAGTTCCTTTCGGCGTTAGGTTCCGCCCTCGCTTTTGGTATGTAAGTGTTGTATCCTTGTCTCCCATCAGTCTTCCTAGTTCTCAGTTTATCGTCAGTGTCTAGTGAAGCCTTTTTTTGTGTTTTGCTCCACGAGGCTCATTATTTTGTAGTGTATGTCTTCCTTTAATAAATGTGCAAACTTTACAGCTGCCTATAGCGTCTCATTAGTGGTCCGTGAGGACCGCACCATGACACAGAAATTAATTTTCCGCCAGGTGCAAGGTGCGAAGAGGCTGGTCTAATTATTCAGAGGTGTGTTTTGGATAATCCAGTTCAATGCACTCCTGCCCATCCCTTTAATGCAAAGAGGTGCATTATCTAAAATGAACTCTGATCAGGACAGCTTGTTTAAGACGGATTTTGCACTGGCCAAAGACCGTGCATCTGAGCAAAAATAAACACAATTGTAATGCTGCTTAGTAATAAGGAAAACAACAATCACAGTTGATGCCCAGTTAGTTATTTTAGAGAGAACAAACGGTGAGGAATGCTGGGCTGAAAAATCAGCTAATTGGTTTAATGTAGTATGCATGGATGCAATACATATGCATGAATGGGTTTGAAACTTCAGGAAAAGATGAAAATGCTTTTGCAAATTTTCATAAACTTTCATTTACAAGGGTCTCCCCCCAGGGGTCTGCCAAGGTTTGGGGCTCTCTATCCCAGTCCCTCCAGTGTGGGAGGGAAGGTGGAGATCTGGTGTGGCTTCCCGTCCACCACCGACTCCCACCACGAAGTGAGCCCGCTCTCAGTGGCTCCTCCCAGAGGCTGATGAGTGGCAATTGGGGCTCTTGCTGGGGGAGAACCACAACTGTAGTGGCGGCACGTGCAGCCTCGGCCCGGCTGGAAACCTGGAGACAGATCTGGACACATCTCCTCTTTTTCCAGGAAGTTCCAGTAAAAAGTAAAATGCTGTACATGTTCATTCATTTATTCCCCTAAAAATAAACACATTAATGCCTAATCTATAGACTCCGATGGTAAGTCCACAATTAAAATGAGAGTGTGGATGGAATTAAAAAGCTATTTAATGTGTCATCGTATTATAATTAAAATGATGGTTAATTATATTATGACTTACATCTCTCTCCATTAAAATAACAAAAAATCCCAGCGAGTGCTGTTTCCTCACGAATTCCGGAGCTGGGCAATTTCAAAACATGCCTCTGAAATAACATTAAACAATGCACTTTTGACAGACAGACCTCCTTTTTCCTGATCAAAAGCAGATATTCATGAAATGTGCCATAGTAGTGATGCGCATGAGATTGCACACCTCTTTGAAATGAGCCTCCACCTCTCAGCACAAAGCTGGCACACTGTCTGCTGGTAATTAGATGGTGTGACACAAAGCGTTGAAAACAGACTGCACTGACAGAAACTAACAAAACACTGGTGTACGGTGGGCAGTCTGGAGCAAAAGTCCGTTGATGACTGTCAAAATAGGGTCCTACATGTGTAACTTGTGGCAAAATTTGACCAGGATGGAAAGATAATTTTTCTCTTGCAATTCAGTTCATTGAAGATTTTTTCCAAAGAAAGGTCCCATTTACAGAAGTAGAGGGGGCATGACATAGGGTCTCTATAATCTGTCCTCTCTCGTGTACATATTCATAGCTTGTGTGCAGTGGGAAAAGTATAGAGTGCATTGACCATGCACTGAGTCTAAAATTAGAAAGGCCACGCATGCACAACGTGGGCAGGAGGGGATGCAACAACCTGCCCCATGTAACTTTTTCCCCGACTTACTCTATTTATGATACTTTCCTAAACTATTTTTTTAAACACTACAATACACACCCTGGCAAGTTAGAAAATTTACAGATCTATGAGAAAAAGCTTTAACATTGTAGTGTTATCAGCTGGTTTTGAATTAAAACTCACCCTTTTTCCTTGAAGAGAAAGTCTTGGAATTCAGACCTTTGTCATAAATCCCACTTTCCAAACACACAAGAAAGTCAGGGCTTTGAAGCCACCTTCCATGGCCGAATTGACCTCCCTGCAAGGAAGTTTGGAGTTACCTTCCCTACATTAATCTACCCAGAGGACTCATGTTTCAACAGTTTTATGTTTTAATAACAATCTGAGATTCTCCAGACCACTTACTGCCTTTTCTTCCAAAACTGTGAAAGTCCAACAGTGTCCTCAAATGGACGAGTGGAGTATTATGATCAATCTCAGCTCAATCAGGATCTCACAGAAAATTAACTTTTATCTTGAACATTCTTATTTTTTAGGAGACACCTCTCAGAACACTGGAAGTTATGGCTGGACCCTGCGATGGACAGTTATGGTTTGAAATGTTTTTACTGGTATGATTTGATATGTGTTTGTTTATGTTCACAAAGAATTGATTTTGCATATTCATTATAAAAAAAATTATTACATATACAATGTAGACACATTGTTTTGTTCCTTTATAAAAACTAGAATATTTTAGTCACTAAAGTGTTAAAAGAATTTATGCTATAATAGGCAGCATACTATATACAGTATGTTTCAAGATAATTTCTACTCTTCATATCAAATACTATGCATCCTTCTATTTCCCTGTGTGAGCTCACCTTCCAAAAACTGTGAACTGACCAATCAGGTTTCAGTCCTTCCTTTCTACCCTTTTTAGTCAACTTTATGACCCCGGCTCAAACAAAGGAACTCAGTGCAATTGATCAAAAGTTTACGCTAATGGGCAGATCCAGTCCTAATCTTTGAATGTAATTGGTCAGGCTCATTCAAAAATACTGGGCCATTCCGCCAAGTTGGGAGACTTTCCCTTTTTTTAAGACAGTCTTGAAAAAGTCTGGGGAGAGTCAACCATGTTCTCTCCTACAAAAGTCCACAAACTGAATATTTATGAAACCCCTCTGTTAGTGTTAACACTTTGTAGAAGATCTAGCATGCTCCCAGCTAGCTGTGCATAGAGATCAGGGTCGGTGTCATATTTATTTATTTGTTTATTTTGTAGTGACCTTTGAAAGTTAAAACCTGCCAACATCTGTCTATTCCCAATGTTTACAAATTTGAATCATTTGATATTTTTAAAACAAAATTAATTTTTTTCTTCTTAAATGTGAATTTATTCAAGTGTTTTACTCTCACTCACCTAGCTCCTTGAAAACATCAGCAAAGAGATGGATGTGATGGATCATATAAAGAAATCAAAGACAGAATAATGCAAATGAATAAATTGTCTTAAAAAATATGGAGTATAGGGTAAACTGGGGCACATAGTTACATGGGGCAGGTTGTTACACACCCTCCTGCCCACTTTGCGTGTGTGTCCTTTCTAATTGTAGAGTCATGGTGTAACAACTTGCCCTGTGTAACTAAGGCTAGTTCACACTGCATGTCTTAATGCTCAATTCTGATTTTTTGCTGAGATCCGATTTTTTTGTGTGGGCATTAACATTATAATTTAAATACAAACCCCATCAGACTCCAGTGTGAATGGTCTACAGCTATCAAGTGACCCGCATGCGGAGAAGAAAATGTAACGTCAGACAAAGCATTGTGTTTATGGAAGTAAATATGAGGCCCGAACGATTGAGGGGCAAAGCACTTCTTGACCTTGATGAAGCGCAGCAAAATAAAATGTTAAAATCATTCAGAAATGATTATGCACCAAATAAATGAGACCAGCTTCATTCCTCTACACACCAGATGACCGCTGTGATCAGCTCTGCTTTAATAGAACTGATCTATTAAACAGCTCTCTTGAAAATGAGACACCGTGTCTCATTGGAATTACCTGTATAAATAAGGTTAATAATAAATAAACAGCACAGCTTGTACCAGCGGCGTAACACCGGTCCCACACAGGAAGGAGAACCTGCCACATTCTGCCGTCTCCTGGACTGTCTGTCCTCGTATCCCCATATCTGGCCATTCCACTCCACAGCCATGTTGGTGTTAACTTTACATTTTAGATATTACAACATCCAGGACTCACAATGTGCTGTTTACAGGGGAAAAAGGAATTTGCAGCATTCAGTAAATGTGCTGTTACTATGCGCCTGTAATGTCTGATGGTTTCAGCCCCGATCTCCCCCCCCCCCACACACATTTTGAAGTTGTTGTCCAGTCAGATCTGACAAAATTACGATACAGTGATAAAGGGAAGAAGAGTCATTGAAAAGAGAGCACAAATCAGCTGTGTCTGCCATGCTTGCTGCATCCTCCACTGCAGAATTGTTCCATCTGTCTCACTTCACTGAGGAAAAAGTCGGATGAAATGCAACATGACCGTTCAGACTGAGGTCGCTTTGGAAAATGTCAGATATGTATCCGAATTAGGACCACATATGAAAGTGGCCTGGGTCTGGCGTGAAAAAAAAAAAATGGATGTGTACTGTTCAGACCGTCATTTAAAAATCACATGTCAGTCATGTGTGCAAAAAAATTGGAACTGAGCATTAAGACCTGCAGTGTGAACGTAGTCTATGTACCCCAGTTTACCCTATAGAAAATATTAAACCAACACTTTAAGCTCATAAATAGTGTAATATGTAAAGATGAAGAAAATGACAAGTAGGTTAAAAAAAAGAGTACAGGATATTCACGGGAGACTAAACAAAAAAGCAATCAAAGACAAAGCAATGTATACAGAGAGGCTAATGGAGGGACAAAACACACATTCCTGTGTATATTTTCCGTAATCCTTGGGCCATTTTATTCAATCATGCGTTCTGCACCCTGCACTCTTATGTATATACTGTAGTTTCATCCGTGAAGCCACTACCATATCTGTGGGCTATTTTTATTTTTATTTCAAACGTATGTTTAATTGTGTATTCTGTAAATGTGTTTTATCAAATCCTTCTCTCTTTCTTTATTGCGCAGTAGCCTGGTGAAGCACCCACAATTTCATTGTACTGTACAACTATACAATGACAATAAAGCCTATTCTATTCTATTCTATTCTATTCTATTCTATTGTGGAACCAAAAATGAGACTACAGAGACCAGAGGGAAAAGACAGGAAGTTTTACTAACTAACTAACTAATTAACCTGCACTTATATAGCGCTTTTCTAGTCACAAAGACCACTCAAAGCACAGCAGGAGAAACTTAAAGAAAATGAATTAATACAATAAAACAGGAAGAAGCAAAAAATAGCACAGGAGTCAAAAGGAAACACAGGAGGCTGGACAGGAAAAGTGGATTCATCACAGCTGAACAAGAAGTTCATGTACAACAGAACCATCAAACCATTTTTTCTCAAGCTTTCTTAAAAGAACCTACAAGGTCAGGCAATCATTTCAGTGTAAGAACTGTATTATCATGACATCTTCAGTTCAAATATTCTCACTTTTTACAATTTTCAAAAGGTTTTTGAATTGGTGGATTAAAATTAGAAATTAATAACAAATAACTGTTTTGAGTATTAGAAAGTAATAAAAATCTATATTAGAGTTCAGACAAAAATGACTTGCAATGCATCTGCTGTGGTAGTGTCTAAAAATGAATTGCACTGAAGTAGTTTTCTGAAACAAAAAACTTCTGTTGTCTCTTGTCACAGTTTACTTCCCTCACTGCGTCTCCTGAAAACAGCCACAGCTCAGTAACATTTCTGTCTCAGCTCAGGCTGAAAACAGAGACAGAGAGATCCTATTCAGGTTGTGTAAATGTTCAGCGCTGCATTATCCTGCAGCCCACCACAGAGCTGCTTTTCAAAAGAAAAATGAAGTGCTGCACTGTCAATTCAGATACTTGCAATGGGAAGAAAACAAAAAACAAAAATCCTTCTGGCGTGACAGTAAATTCACGATGAACAGAAGTCAAGTTAAAAATTAACTGAAGAAGGCATGTAGACAAATATGAATTAGGGAGCAAAATAAAAACCTCTAAAGTGAATACTTTTATTTTGGCTTGAGCTCAGTCAAGTCTTTTATTCACTCTGCTAAGTTGGGCAAAAACTCCCAACACGGCCCCATAATTTCACTTGGATAGATTTACCCCTAATGGATAAACATTTATTTGCATATTTGACACTAACAGCTGATCTGTTATTCCTTAATGGCCTCATATTTCTCTAATTGGATGAGTGTGCAACGCTAATTAATTAGCAATTACCTTCTAATGGATGCATATTCATGAGCCCACAGTCTATTAGCTTCAAATAAATACATATTAAGAGGCCCTGATTGCTGAGTAGCTTATCACCAGACATGCTCATCATCTGATAATTGCAGCATGTTCCTTTCTTCATTTTTTGCTGTTAGGAATATCGTAGTCCCTTTTGGGGATGATGTGATAAATGGGAAAAAAAAAATCTGTTAACGCTAAGCCCAAAACACTCCTTTATACTTAGGTTATTGCAGTTTTGTAAAACTCAGAATTCAGTACAAAACTCGAGTGAAGGAAATATATATATATATATATATATATATATATATATATATATATATATATATACGTATATATATATATATAATCACAAATTTATCTAAAGAAACCATTTCTGTGGTGCATTTCAGTAGATTATTTATAGGTACTAATAACGGAACCGGAGTGGTGGGTTCATGACCCAGCTGAGTCACACATATAAAAATTTGACTTTCCACCTTCTAGCTTGGTGCTCATTGTAATAGACTGGGGGAATTAAAGTTGGCTTCCCAAGCCCGGGTAAATGGGGAAGGTTGTGTCAGGAAGGACATCTGGCGTAAAAATCTCTGACAAATCCAATAATAAACAAGTGGACTATGCAACTATGCAGGACTAATGCAAGGACAAGATTTAGGTACTAGTAATTAGAGGATTGAAAATGACAGAATGCTTGTCTCTGCAAAACCCGACAAAATCCGTAATGAGATTTAAGTTGTTAAGGTGTTGTTGAGACACTTTTGCGATGGCAGTGGTTAAAATGAAGAGGAAACCAACACAAAAGTTCTATAGAGTTATTGTGTGCCTAAACAGCCTGAGTAACAAGAAAACCCAATTTTTAAAGATTTTTTTCAAATAAATATTAAAAAAAAACACCAGCATTCAAAGGTTATTTAAGAAATATTGGCATTTTTTCTTTTTCTTTTTGCTGCTCATTACAATTTCAAGTCACTTATGGGAACTTGTCTCTGTGCTTTTGGTGTGGATGGTGTTTTGGTCATTTTTTTCTTCTTCAAAATGAATTCATTTCTCTTACTGGTATTTACAGGACCTTGAGTCACAGAAATACTTGTTGCTTAAAATATTGGTTCAACTTTTACATGACGATAAATGAATATTATCCTGGATATGATCACTTCTGATTCCAACAACTCTGATGCTACAGGCTTCACAACAGGAACTGGCCAGTCAGTTGCTGTGACTTCTGTGTAGTTGCAACAATCTTTTTCTTCAGTCTGTATAGTGAGACTTTATCTTGTTTATATGTGGATCTCCACTGTATGCAAATAGTTATTCATTCATTCATTCATTCATTCTGTAATGGAAAACTCCAGGCATTCTGATGTGGTGTTCCTTCTGCACCTGCACGTTGGTTTTAGAGATTTTTCCCAAGTACTTTGAGCTTTGAAGTTATTATTTTATTTTTTTTTTTTTAGCTTGTGAAGCCAGGCAAGTCTTTACAGGACTGAGATGAAAATTCAAGATGGCTGCACCCATTCACTATGCATTAAAGCAGCACTATGTGACTTTCCCATTACTGATAGGAACACTGAAAAGACTACAACTGGCACATTTTATGGCCTGAGTATTAATAGCCAGTCATAGTGCTGTTGCAGGTGATGCCGGCTGATTCAGGCTATGGTGGAAGCATTCTACCTGGTCAACAGTTGATGTAACATTAAAATAATTTTAGAAACATTATTTTATGGTAAAAATTTTACATAATGTTGCCTTAACAGTAGTGAAAAATATATGTCTATTAGCACTACTGTTCTACAGTATATGTCTCTTCTAGTCAGTGGACAGCACATTATTATATCTCTGAGCATGCTGCTACAATGCTTCACTGAGTTGTTTTCAGTCACTTCTCTAATAATGGCTCAAAAGAGAGTCTTTTTTTCTGATTTGTTGCACTGTTAACTTGGACTTGACGTCTGTTTTTTAACTTTCAGACATAGAAGGAATCCAATATTATACACACACAGTGTAGCTGGATCGATCTTACCAGGTCTGTAATGTTAGGCCATTGCATTCTACTGAATAACTTTTATGACCTTTAATGCACAGATACAACTAAAGAAAAATATTTTTTTACCTCACATTTCAGGAATGATCACAAGTCATCTTACACCTGGAGTCTACAGCTGTTGAACAATGACGATATTCTTTCATGTCTTGCTGAAGGACATTGTGACAGCTTGCAAGAATAATGTTGCTTTTTCACTTGACTTAAGCATATTTTTCTAATTAGAACACCAGTTTTCCAGTAGAAATCTGCTTCTCGCCGAGATATGACGACTCAAGGCATAAAACCAGTTTATATAACAGCATGACCCTGGCAGCGTTGCACTTCAACAAAATAGATTTCCTCTGTGCTTTTACTTTTATGTACATATCCCCAGAGAGAATTTAAAGTATTTCGGCACAGAACTCATCATCGTCAACCCTGCATCCCATAAAAGTACGGCACTGCAAGGACGCGGTGTACCTGTGAACAGTCTGACACCGTTTTGATCAAAAGAGCCAACTTTTGAAAGTGCATAATCAAATAAAAGGAATTATTCATACACAATGACACCCAGGCTCCAGCATCTCCCCACCTTCAATGCTGCTTCTGAATTTCCAAATGAAGTGTTGACATCTCCTGCGCAGCCTCTGCATGCATGCATATTTGCACATGTGTATTTTCTCATTCTTTTATTCCCCAAATCACCATATTGCTGTTTCTCTCTGTAAACACGACATTTATCCTCATATTTAGCAACCAGAGATCTATGTGGTTTATGAGGTTGTGATGGTAACGGCCACATGCACTCAGGCTTGCTTCCATGCAGCTGAGACCCACTCAGTGCTACAGCCTCAGGGGGAATGGTGGTATGGAAGGTCATACTTGTGGGATGAAAACTGGGGGTTCATTGAAATGCACTTAATGTTGCAAACATTAAGTGCATTTTGTTTTAACTTAGAGTTCTATTATGAACAGCTGTGATGGAGAAGTCTAGTCAAAGCAAATTTAAATATCACAGTAAAAGTGTCAGTAAAGTAAATTCATGTATGAGGCAGATGAAAATGTGTAGCACTGAGCTGAAGGATGTGTGTGTTCAAAGAAACATGAAAAAGGAATATGCTGCAGAAACGTGGTATACGAGAGAATTTATGTGCAGAGCTACTAAGGAAACAGCTTCTAAAACCTGCCAAAAAGCATGGAATCAAAACTACTTTTCTGATATGCTCAGGGAACAGTTTTTCCCCCCACCAGTTTTATCACCACACACACCGCACCGTAAACTACAGTTTGCACATCAATAGAAAAAGAGAAAAAAAATCTTCCAGTATGAAGTGCCTCATATTGTGAAGAAATATCTCTATGCCTAAAGTCATTTTTATGAGGATATTCAAATTGTTGGTACAGACTCTAAACCATAACCACAAATTTCTTTCACTCGAATATGAAGACTGCCAAACTAATCTTTCCGCAATTTACCAAAAGCTGCATTTGTGTGTCAGAGCAATTTATGATCTGTGACAAATATGAGCTTTTAAAATTAAAAAACATAACTTAAGGTGTTTAACACTCAAACTAATATAGTCCAATTAAACTCCGCTGCAGGAAATCTTTCCATTATGAAGTTTATAATGAGTTTTTCTTTTATTGTTGGTACTTTTGTTTACTAATTGTCATAGTATGTTACTTTTACAGCAGAGGCATTTCACAACTTGAAGATTAAAGAAAAAGTACTATAATGACTATGATTCTTGACCCCAAATCTGGACCAGGTCCAGTGGACTTCCAGATTAACCCTTGATGTAATTCTTGTTATCCTAGCATTAATATAATTGTCATTTATCTTCAAATGTTTGATTCTTTCTGGGTTGCGGGGGAGGGGGGGAGGACTGGAGCCTTTCCCAGAATCGCATTCATTCATTCCCCAGTTGATGCCAATTAACCTAACATGCCTGTCTTTGAACTTGGAGAGGAAACTGAAGTACCCGGCAAAAAGCCATGCACATACAGGGAAAGCGTGCAAACTCCACACAGAAGGGTCATCGCTGGACACGGGTGGGATTGAATTTGACTCAAATGTACTGTAGGTGACATCCGCAGTTTTCTAGGGGGCCATATTTCCCGTTGACTTCTGCTGCTTCAAGGTCATCTACAAGTCCAGCCTGGATGTCCAGAATAGGTCCAAATGTGTGTGCCATGTGGGTGATCTCAGATAATATGATAAGATAAAAATAGAAGAATTTGAAAAGTGACTGTCTCATAAACAACGTTCAACTTTTCAGCTACAGGAGAGTCTCTTTAGCTCCATGCTTTTGCACACTTGTCAGTCATCTTGATGACTTTTCATCCTGCCCGAGGCTGAGGTAACATGTGTCTGCAGAGACTCCACGGGTGTCGAGGAAGGAGACGCTGAGCTCAGACGATGAACCTTAACAAAAGGCAACACCGCTGTTTACTGTGTTTGAACATTTAACACAGCTGGCCTTTCATCTCTTGCTTCCTTAGTCACAGGAAATGGATTATATGTGTCTCAACACTCAAAAGCATGGATAAGTGTGACTGATAGTAGTTCATGGTTTATAGCAACCTTTATACGTTTAATAGCCCCTTAACATGAAAAACTCCCATAATGATGCTTGAGGGCCTCAAAATCTATAATGTCATTTTGGAAAATGTCACCAACATGAAGCATGGCATCTTTTAACTGGTACAACAGCTGAGATCGATCCTTCCAGGTAACTAAATCTACCTGTCAAAATAACGCCTTGAGCTCAGAACTAATATATTTAAGCGGGCAGATATATAGCAACCTGTATGAGCTAGTGAGGTGGGTGTGTTTGAGGTAACAAGCCCGTTGTTTAGCCGAAGTGTCACATGAATCAGGCCAATTGTAGGATGGCCTTCTCTGCTGAGGCTGCCTCGTAAACACCAAGGTCAGCTGCAACAGTAGATGGAGACATAAATGGGTCATATATTGTATTGTAACAAGGCTGTGGGGGTCAGCGCAAACACGACCTTGAGCGCAACCTCGCCTGCACTCCCTCCCACTGGACTCATTCTCCCAGACTCCTTTATTGGTTGTTTCTATGGCAATGGTTTGCTTAGTGGATTGGCCTTTAATAGTTAATAGCAACTCAACTCTTATGGAAAAAGGGAAAAAAAGGGAGAAGCCAGGGCCTCTCTCTGTGATGTTTATTTGATGACTGGAGCTCTGTATAGATTTTTTTTGGTAGCAGGGCACTTTAGCTGCTGTTCTGCATGGTAACACCCCCTTCCTGGCAAATATATGCACATCACCATGCTTGTCAACTCTGAAGTCGGGTCAGTCCACTGGGTCCACCAGCCCAGGGGCAGAGAAACGAAGATGATAATTGGCTGCAGTTTATCGTTGATGGTACTATATGTGTCTGAACCCTCATAAGAGCACTCTGTTCCTCAGCCATGCTTTCCTTTCTACGGCCTGGAAATATGCATCTCAGGCTGTGCCCATTCGACTTCTATCTTCTATCACTCCCTTGATCGCTTTCAGTAGTGATGCAGATAGCATTTCTGTACTATTCTTCAGCTGCTACGATATACGTGGTCTTCTTCGGCCGTCTCAGGACGTGAGCACAATATCTCTTGAAACGGGTCACAAAGGAGAATGTGTCACATCACTGGGCATCACAAGCTTCATTTCCACAGCAGGAACTAGGAACCCATCTTAGGGGATGTGAACTTTTATAAGGGTCGCTCCTGTACCTGGTCCTCTCAGCTGTTGTGTCTCCATTGTGGGGATTCAATTCATCAGTCTCCAAAGGTTTTGTGACAGTTTGTTTGACAGTTTTGATGTATTGTGGCAAAGTAAAATACATTATAAATATGTTGAAATCATACAGAAGTAATTTTGCATAAAATTAATCATCAATGGAGTGCATGGGACCAATTTGCCAATGTTGTTGTTTAACAACTGTGCAACTGTGTGAGAAGAACGGATCATTTACACGGCCTGTGTTCCTCTGCAATCACAGCACCATTAGATTTTACATTTGTAGCCATTACATTTTTATTAAGATCTTTTTATGACTATTTCCACACTTCTTTCTAAACTTTTGTTTATGCTGTGATCAGTAGGCGATTTATTTTTTTAATAATGCGGATGGTTATGGGTGGTTATTGGAGAGTTTTCACTTATTTAGAAAAAACAAGATGCAAAGTTCAAATTTGCAAGAATAATGGTGTAAAATATAAGAAGTGATGCTCATTACAATTAAAAAGTCCCAAATTTACCAAAAACAAGTCCCCAAACCAAAAAAAGGTTATAAATTCATGAGAGGAAAGACTAAGGGGGGAAAACATTTTTCCAAGACAACGTCATAAATGCAAAAGAATAGATTAGGAGGAAGGACCTTCCGCTGCTTCGCTCTTCCCTCTGCTTGCATTTTTCTGTCAATATTTTTAATTCCCCTGCAAGAAATGTATGGGCAGCGCATACTGGATACTCATAAATCACTGGGACTATATTTCACTGAAGATATTGCTCACTATTACCATGATCTAACACGTTTTTGAACCTTATCAGTGCTACGCAGTGTTGGGCAAGTTACTGTAAAATAGTAACTAGTTACAGTTACTAGTTACTTCTTTTCAAAAGTAACTGAGTTACTTTTGAATTACTGCATGATTAAAGTAACTAGTTACTTGGAAAAGTAACTTTCACGTTACTTTTAAATGCATACTTAAATCATCTTGCACACATAACAAGATCAAGGGCCCCTTGTCCTCATCAGAAAAAAGAAGAAAAAGAAAACTGATGAGAAAAAAGTCTCATCTTACAGAGAAAAAATGTCTCACATTTACCTAAACTATTGTAATCAGTAGAAAGTCAGAAATTTACTAGAAATAAAGCTGTAATTTCTCAGAGAAAACTTTGGACCCCCTGGTGGGCCATTTTTGGCCCACAAACTATATGTTTGACACCCCTGGACCATCCCATTAAAAACATATATTTAGAGGATTTACTTCCATGAAATAGTTGCTTATCACAACATCATGTAAATAAATGAGATAAAATAAAACAGAAAGCACAGATGAATGAAAGTTCACTGCTTAGAAGAAGCTGTTCTTTACTGTAACAAATCAGTCACTTTTTCTCTGTGCATAAGAAAACTTTAAATGCATTTAATACAGACATTAAATGCAAGCTTCTTGCTCAAAAAAATACTCATGTTTAACCACAGAGGTAGGAGCTGCTGGGGGCTACTCACCGCTGGGACAACAGGCAATCAGGGCTCGATATGAGAAGTCGCCACCGCCACTGCATTTCTTCCAACCGGTCTGCGGCGTGAACTGGGGCAGGACAGGAGGACCAGTGGAGGAGACTGACAGCTGTGCCAGCTGTGGTAGGGTCAGTTTATTTGCGCTAAAAATACCTATTGATATTAATAAAACAAGTAACGCGAGTAACACATCTGATCAAATTTCAGTAACTGTAACACACTACTGAATTTTTAAACAGTAATTTCATTACACAGCACGCTACTGCAAAAGTAGTGGCGCTACAGTGACGCATTACTTTGTTACTGTTACTTGTTGTTACTTTGTAACACATTACTCCCAACACTGGTGCTATGTGAGCGTGGCCTACAAGCAGCTGAAGTCTGAACTACAGCGACTGACAAGCTAAAGCTACGTAAGTATCAACAAGATGCCTCCCCTTTCTACAGATGACTACCACAAACTCCTACAGAAGATTGCCATGCTGGAAACTAAAATCTAGGGGCTAGAAATTAATCTAGAAGTAAATGGACTCTGTGAAAATGACACAACACTGCCAGTGACTAAATACAGTGAACAAGGCCCCACTAACTCACAGCTATCCAGTGCTAACATGGCTGAGAGGAAACAGGAGGACTATGTACAGAGAAATCCTGAAGTGATAGTCCTCCCTGGAATGCCCTTGGTGCAAAGCCCAAGAATAAATCATCACACAGGATGAAGGGAGGACAAGCAACAGCCTAACTTGGTGTCATATATGCCCCTCTGGGGCAGGAAGACAGACCCCAGCGCTGAATTACATTTGTGGCATTTATTAACGAAAAGAACATATAAGTCCAAAATTGTGCAGAGAATACAAAAAATACGGCAAATAATAACTAACAGGGATGGCCCTCCAAGCCGCAATTGCTCTGGAGGAGAAGAGGAGATACTTTAGTTAAAAGTTGAAGTGAAGAGATCATAGCAGGATCAATATTGCCACAAAGAGATAATGGACAGGCAGTGCTTAAATACACTGGGACAAATGAGTCGCAGGTGCGAGTCGCTGAGCGAGCAGGTGCCTTGATGATTAACTGCCCACAGCTGAGAGACAGGGGAGCAGACTGTGGGCAGCAAGTGGGAGTGTATGGGAAGAGGAGGCACAAGAGTGAAAAAAAAACCCAAAATATATATACAGAAACTGACAAAATCAAACTGACAGACACACAATACTAGAAATAAATTGAGAGTCTGAGCTCTGTGAAAACATGCGCTCAGACTCACGACAGAGCCCTCCCCCCCTTTAAGAAGTGGATACCAGACACCCCCAAGAAACACCCAAAAGAAAGGGGAGTTTTTCCTCGCCTGTGCCGCCACAGTGCTTGCTCTTAGGGGTTTCTGCTGGGTTCTATAAACCTAAGAGTGTGGCTTAAACCCACTCTTTTCTGTAAACTGCCTTGAGACAACCTGTGTTGTGATTTAGTGCTATATAAATACATTGAATTGAATTGAATTGACCCCCCCCCCCGAGAAAAAAAGGTACAGCAAAAAGCCACCCTGGGTGGGAGGTGGGGGAAATAGGCTTAGGAGGGAAAAACACAAACCCGCTCATGACCTGCACCTGCACAGAGCTAGACCCCTGGGCCCCCTAGGTCACAGAACTACATAGTTCGGGTGGCCGGCCAAAGTCCCAGACCAGCCGAACGGCACGGTGGTATGAGTCGGGTAGCCTGTCGGAGAGTATGGACCACCCAACCCAGTGACTCAGTCTCTCGGGTGGCCAACCAGAGTTCTTCAGCCACCAGGACCAGAGGGGTGACCCAGGAAGCGACCCCCCCCCCCCCACGGGAAGGCCCAACGGTGAGAAGCAGGGCTGGAGGAGGGGGACCATGGTGGTATCAGGTGGCGGAAGAGGATGGGGGACCATGATGGCATCTGGCAGAGGAAGAAGGGGGACCACAATGGCGTCTGGTAGAGGAGGAAGGGGAACAATAACAGTGTCTGGCAGAGGAGGAAGGGGGACCATGACGTTCTCAGGCTGGCTGGTTGCACCCTCGGTGGTCCTGGGTTGAGATATTGTTGCACCCGTGGTGGCTCCGGGCTGGAGCATAGCAGCACCCACAGTGGCTCTAGGCTGGAGTAACACTGCACCCGTGGTGGCTCCGGGCTGGAGAAATGCTGCACCCTCAGTGGGCTCAGGCTGGAGCAAGGCTGCACCCTCAGTGGACTCAGACTGGGCCAAGGCTGCACCCACGGAGGACCCAGACTGGGCCAATGCTGCACCCTCAGTGGCCCCCAGGCTGGAGCATAGCACCCATGGCGGCCCCATACTGGAACGCAGCACCCGGGTTGGCTTCAGGCTGGGACGCAGCACCCACGACGGTCCCGGACCAGGACACAGCACCCACGGAGACCTGGACTGCAGAGGGGGAACCAAGATGACGGCCTTGGGCAGAGGGGAAGCTGCACCCACGGAGGTCCTGGGCTGGGGCTGACCACCTGCGACGACCTCCACAGCGGGGGAAGCTGGACCCTGGATGACCCTTGGTGGCAAACCTGGACCCACGGCGACCTCTGACATCGCTGGAACATTCCCGGTGACCCTGGGAGAAATCTTGGACAGAACACACAGAGAAGATGGATCAGGGTTATCGGCAGCAGCGGAGCCTGGCGAGGCGAGCTCAGGTGCAGCGGGTGGCTGCACCCAGCTCTCCTCATCAAGAGCCAGGCAAGATTGCTATAAGACTGGTAAGAGAAAAACAAAGGAGAGTAGTTGCCTGAGGTCGAGCTCTACCGCCGTCCAGGACTCTGTCGATCCAGACTATGATGTTACTTCCGGCTTGGCTCTCTGGAGGTCCAGCTCAGCCTCGAACTCTGCTGCAGTGGCCTCCGCAGCAGGCATGATGGTGGTTGCAGTCCTTTCGGCTTCAGTCAGAGTGACCCTCGCAGGAGGCTCGTCAGGTGTGGCGGCTGGGTTTGGTTCACCATTGGCACTGGACTCTGCATGGTGAGCTCGGGTTCAGTGCCTTCCCTCTGTCCATAGTGTGACTGCAGGACTGGAATGGAATCCTCCAGCGCCGTGGGCTCCTCTATCATCCGACGGTTGAGTTTCGGGGCCGGCGGACACTCAGGGGCGAGAGGAGGAGACACAGAGAGGGCAGGTGAGGATTCATTAGGTACAGCAGGTGGAGAGAGCTAAGGGAGCTGCACATCCTGAGTCTCTCTACCGGGAGTCAGGCAAGGCATATTATCATTTAGTGAAATAGAATGAAATGGCACTTGCCTGGTTTCCTGGGACTCTATGTTTCCTGCTGTAGAGTTGCCCCCCTCCATGGCTATGGTGCAGTTGGGCCCCCAAAGGATTGTGGAGGAGCCGCCACTGTAGTCGCAGAGGCGGACACAGCCAGGAAGGATGCAGTGGGACTTCCAGCAGTGGGAGGAAGCACAGAGGAGAAGGGAGAGGCAGCAACTGCAGGAAAAGTAGGTGCTGTTGAGGCAGCTGAAGGGGAAATTAGCTTGAAAGACTCTGCTGCAGAGATCTTCTCCCTCTGCGAAGGAAGGACTGCTGACTGGGAGAAGGAGGTGTTCTTCCGGTGGTTCGGGGCTGGGCGATGGCGCCGCCATGGAGCTGGCGATGCGCATGCTCAAGCTGGAGGTGAGGCTGGCGGAGTGAGAGGGGAGAAGGGTGTCAGCTGTGGTGAGTGCCTCTGCCTGGACTCTGCGAAAACGCCCCCACCGTTAGTCCAGGAAATGATTGCTAGAGCACACAGATCGTGACCAGCAGTTCCGTGTATTGTGGATAATTCCACAGGTCGGGTGTGCCTGAAGAATTCCCACCCCTCCATTCAAATTTTCCCAGGTCTTCTTGGGTCCTCAGGCCGCAAGAGCCTCATCCACAAAGCTTTGGATGAAGTCCGCCGCCCACTCCTCCCCCACGGTCGGAGACCCCGCTGCCAATCCTCCTTTGATGGTGTGAGGCCAGAAAGCTGGGGACATGACGAGCTCCAACAAGCAGCTGAGTAGGAGAAAAAAAAAAGACAAAAAGGAAGAAATGCACAAACCCAACAACTGGGTCTTAATCTGGCGGCAATATTCTGTCATATACGCCCCTCTGGCGCAAGAAGACAAATCCAGGCACTGAATTGTGTTTGTGACATTTATTAATGAAAAGAACAAATAAGTCCAAAATTGTGCAGAGAATACAAAAAATACAGCAAATAATAACTTACAAGGATGGACCTCCAGAGCCGCAATTGCTCTGGAGGAGAAGAGGAGATACTTTAGTTGAAAGTTGAAGTGGAGAGATCATGGCAGGATCAATATTGCCGCAAAGAGATAATGGACAGGCAGTGCTTAAATACACTGAAGACAAATGAGTCGCAGGTGTGAGTTGCTGAGCGAGCAGGTGCCCTAATGATCAACTGTTCATAGCTGAGAGGCAGGGGAGCAGACTGTGGGCAGCTAGTGGGAGTGTCTTGGAAGAGGAGGCACAAGAGTAAACAAACCAAAGTACATATACAGAAACTGGCAAAATCAAATTGACAGACATAGAATACTAGAAATAAATTGAGAGTCTGAGCTCAGTGAAAACATGCGCTCAGACTCATGACACTTGGTGAGATTTGTGATGCAAATGGCTGGCCCGCATTACTGGCCAGACCAAGCGCCTCTTCAACCCCAACTGTCAGCAGGACACAGCCGTGGATAGCTGTCAAAGTAAAGCCTAAAAACAAACCTCCTCCACAACAGCCAAACATGCCACTTCAGAACAGATTTGTGCCATGAACTGCAGGACTCTGGATCTCCATCTGATGACCTGGATAACATCTCCCCCACATGCATCAAGGTAAATCAGAATAACTCAGAAAGTAAAAGGCTACAGAGAAAGCTATCAGCTAGACCTGAAACTCTGATTGTTGGTGACTCTGCTGGGAGAGATGTGAGAAACGTATGTGGTAAACACACAGAAATAATATGGTTTCCCAGGGATAAGGTGTCTGATGTGAGAGACAAAATCCTGCAAATCATGGCTGATTATCCCACAGTGAAGAGTCTCATATTACATATAGGCTCAAATGATGATGTGAAACAGCAGTCTGAGGGGCTGAAACAGGACTTGAAGGAACTGCTGGATGTACTCAGCTGTCTGAATGCTGAAGTGTTTATTAGTGGCCCACTACCACCAGTCAGAGGAGGAGTTGAGAGATTAAGCAGACTGTTCAATTTTTTTTTTGTTACTTTTTTGTACCCGTAGGTAGATTTGGTTTGCAGTCTGGTGACAAGCCACCGGCTGCTGGTCGCTGCATGCGCGAGCGCCTTAAACCTATATGTTTTTGGTATGCGGGAGGAAACCGGAGAAATCCCGGAGTAAACCCACGCAACACGGGGAGAACATGCAAACTCCACACAGCTCACTGTTGGTCGGGGGCTGGGATCGAACCCACGATCTCATGATCCCCGCGATCCCCCGGCCGAGGGTAAACTGTGCTGCCACAGTGCTAAACCACTGCGCCACCGTGCACCGTGCAACCGTGCAATTTAAATGGATGGCTATCAGAAGCATGTAAAAACAAATCACTAAATTTTATTGACAACTTCAACTTTTTCTGGGACCGCCTGGATTTTTTAAAGGGAGATGGACTAAGCCTCAGCAGGTTTACCTCCAATCTGTTCTATTATCTGCATCACCATTCTGTTCCCCAGGACAAGGACAAGAGACAAGAGGAACCAAAACAACACGATAACCTACAGCCCAGCAGAAATTGTGAGATAAAGCAGCCTCAGTCCCCAACTGTGCAGACCCATCCTTCACCAAAAGACACCAGTGAGGACCAACCCCTGCTACCACTGCATGCCCCCTCCTCTTCAACTTCCTCTTCCCCGATCATTCCCACTCCTCGACTTCACTGATCAGATGAAGCGGATGGTCACTGTGGCCACAAAACTGACCCCATGCCCTAGTCCAATTTTCTCACCCTAAAACCTCCCACTTCATCCTCCCCCCTCATCTTCCCCCTCCAGCAATTCCCCAGCGAGCTCTGACACAACTCCCAAAGCCCCGGCACCCACCAACACCCCCACAGCTGAAGCCCCGCCGCCCACCACCACCCCTACCCTCACAGCTGAACCAAAATCCACAGCCTGATAACAACACAAGCTGGGTTTGATGTACTGGGCCCAGGCTCTGACACCACTGGTACTCATGGCTCTTTCCAAGACAAGCCAGGACCCGGTATGAAAGTAGTTTCCGTAATTCCTTTTTTAATAGGTAGCAGAAGAAGGTGAGTAAATTTATAGAGAAACAAAATTAATCCTACACATCCTGTAAATTTATTAAACCGAGTGTTCATCTCTCACCAGTCACAGCCTAAACAAAATAAAAATCTGGCAGATGATGTTCTCAGCATACTGAAACTAGCTTTATTAAATATTAGGTCTTTGGCAGGAAAAACATTTTTTAATTAATGGTCTCAGTTTAAAACAAAAACTGGATTTTTGTCATATGTCTGAGCTCAAAATGTCATCTTTGAGCTCACACTCAGTTTATTGTTGAGCTTGCATTTCTGTTATTATTTGTTTCTGCTTATGTGTCTGGTTTGGGTCTTGTCTTTGTTTTTTGACCCTCTCTCTCTCCTGACACTCCCACTAGCTGTTCACAGTCTGTTTGCCACCAGCTGTGAGCAGCTTTGCAATCAGTTCACCTGCAGCTCAGCTCCCACACCTGTTCGCACTCATGCCATTATCCCACCACTATTTAAGTTCACCTGCTCTCTTACTCCTCGCCGCGATGTTGTATGTCAACCTTCTGTCCGTCTTAATGTTTCCCGTTTTGCTGTATTTTCCCTCCAGAGCTTGGCACCGCTGTGAGGCACAATTTATAAGTCTTCATTTGTTTATCCAGTTTTTTTCTACTGTAATGCTGGTTTCCCCTCCAGAGCCGTTTCCTTCTGAGGCATTATATGTTTGGCATTCTTGAACTTGATCCTTTTGAACTGTTATCCACTGTAATGCTGGTTTCCCCTCCGGAGTCACTCTCCACCCTGAGGCATTGCATGTTCGGCATATTTGTTCTTGACACATTTTTGAACTGTTTGCTCTTTTGTTAATTAAACACATGGCACCAGCCAGCATTTGGGCTTGTCTCTCTCTCTCTCTGTGCCTCAAAGAGGTGCTTATGACAGATTTTATGTTTTTAACAGAGACTTGGTTACAAGATAACTAACTACTAACTAACTAACCTGCACTTATATAGTGCTTTTCTAGTCACAAAGACCACTCAAAGCGCTTTCATTAATATAACTAACCCTCTATTCTAAGGGCCTATAGGAAACAAATATCTAGGGACAATTTAGAACAGCCAATTAACCTAACATGCATGTTTTTTGGCATGTGGGAGGAAACCGGAGAAATCCCGGAGTAAACCCACGCAACACGGGGAGAACATGCAAACTCCACACAGATCACTGTTGGTCGGGGGCTGGGATCAAACCCACGATCCCCACAATCCCCCGGCCAAGGGTAAACTGTGCTGCCGCAGTGCTAACCACTGCGCCACCGTGCAGCCCAGATAACTGTGGATCTCTTCTTATTGAAGCAGCCCTTCCCAACTACAGCTTTATAAGTGAACCCAAGCTGCATAAGTAAGGAGGAGGAGTAGCTGTTTTGTTTAATCATTCCCTCTAATGTAACCATATGTCTTATGATAAGTTTACTTCATTTGAATATGTGACTCTTCAACTGAATTCCTCCTCCCATGTGTTATTTCTCAATGTTTACAGACCACCTACAGTGCATCCGGAAAGTATTCACAGCGCTTCACTTTTTCCACATTTTATGTTACAACCTTATTTCAAAAGGGATTAAATTATTTTTTTCCCTCCAAATTCTACACACAATACTCCACAATGACAACATGAAAAAATTATTTTTTTGAGATTTTTTAACTTTATTAAAAATAGAAAACTAAGAAATCACATCAGCATAAGTATACACAGCCTTTGTCAATACTTTGTTGATGCACCTTTGGAAGCAATTACAACCTCAAGTTTTTTTGTTTTTTTTTTGATATGATGCCACAAGCTTTGCACACCTATTTTTGGGCAGTTTCGCCCATTCCTCTTTGCAGCACCTCCCAAGCTCCATCAGGTTGAATGGGAAGCATCAGTGCACAGCCATTTTCAGATCTCTCCAGAGATGCTCCATTGGATTCAAGTCTGGGCTCTGGCTGGGCCACGCAGTGACATTCACAGAGTTGTCCTGAAGCCACTCCTTTGATATCTTGGCTGTGTGCTTAGGGTCGTCGTTCTGCTGAAAGATGAACCATCGCCCCAGTCTGAGGTCAAGAGCGCTCTGGAGCAGGTTTTCATCCAGGATGTCTCTGTACATTGCTGCATTCATCTTTCCCACTATCCTGACTTGTCTTCCAGTTCCTGCCGCTGAAAAACATCCCCACAACATGATGCTGCCACCACCATTAGCATGGTTCTGAGCGGTACCTGGTTTCCTCCAAGCATGACACCTGGCTTTCACACCAAAGAGTTTAATCTTTGTCTCATCAGACGAGAGAATTTTGTTTCTCATGGTCTGAGAGTCCTTCAGGTGCCTTTTGACAAACTCCAGATGGGCTGCCATGTGCCTTTTACTAAGGAGTGGCTTCCATCTGGCCATTCTACCATACAGGCCTGATTGGTGGATTGCTGCAGAGATGATTGTCCTTCTGGAAGGTTCTTCTCTCTCTACAGAGGAACGATGGAGCTCTGACAGAGTGACCACTGGGTTCTTGGTCACCTCCCTGACGAAGGCCCTTCTTCCACGATTGCTCAGTTTAGATGGCTGGCCAGCTCTAGGAAGAGTCCTGGTGGTTCTGAACTTCTTCCATTTACGGATGATGGAGGCCACTGTGCTCACTGACACCTTCAAAGCAGCAGAAATTTTTCTGTACCCTTTCCCATATTTGTGCCTCGAGACAATCCTGTCTTGGAGGTCTACAGACAATTCCTTTGACTTCATGCTTGGTTTGTGCTCTGACATGCATTGTCAACTGTGGAACTTTACATAGACAGGTGTGTGTCTTTCCAAATCATGTCCAGCCAACTGAATTTACCACAGTGGACTCCAATTTAGCTGTAGAAACATCTCAAGGATTTTCAGTGGAAACAGGATGCACCTGAGCTCGAGTTTAAGCATCATGGCAAAGGCTGTGAATACTTATGTGCATGTGATTTCTTAGTTTTTTATTTTTAATAAATTTGCAAATATCTCAATTTTTTTTTCTTCAAATTGTCATTATGGGGTATTACTGTATGTGCAGAATTTTGAGGCTGCAGTACTACTAACTAAGAGGTCTAATTCTAATAAATTCAATCAGTCAGTGCTGTCCTCTGTTATATTGGGACATGGTAATAGAGTAAGTGCTGAAGGGATTAATTCTTTAAAGCAAGCCACAGCACTACCAATTAAGTATCTGGTTGTGGCGGGTTTATTCAACCCCCCCACAACACACAGGACAGTCAGCTCTCTTCTCTTGGTTTTTCCCGCTGCACTACTGAGATGTAATGTGCCATTCATGTATTGTGATGTAACGTGCCATACATGTATTGTGGTGTAATGTGCCATGCATGTATTGTGATGTAATGTGCCATTCATGTATCGTGATGCAATGTGCCATTCATGTATTGTGATGTAATGTGCCATTCATGTTTAGTGTTCATGCGTCCTGTCCTTACTGTGACCTAGAGGCTGAGATCAATATGTAGATGTGCCTTGTAACCTCTTTGTCCTACACCTGGAGCAAAGGCTAGCAAATCTGCCTATTGTTATGTAGGTCTTCCAAATGCAAATATCTCATGCCTGTTCTGCAGTCCCTTTGATCGTACCAACTGCTGTGAATCTGCTCTTTGATGTATTGTTGTAGTTGGGTATATATGCTGCAACTCTGTAACGCAAACCTCTCTCATTCTGAATCTGCAACTGCTGCTGCAGGACGCAGACTTTGTGTCCCTCTTCTCTGAGAGTCGTGGGCTCGCTCCTGGCGCGCATGCACGGAGCCGGGAGCGGAGCTCGTGACGGCGGTATGATATAATAAACTTCCTTAAAACCACAGCATTCGCTGCTTATTTTTATCATCCGCCGCACTGGTGACCCCGAAGACGCACACGCTTTGTGCGACGCAGCCTTCTGGTTTGGACATCCACCCTGAACCGGCCGAGGGACACAAGACGTCTCCTCCCTCTCGCCGCCCCAACGCACCATGACCTGAAGGCAGAAAAGAACACGCTGCCAGCGAACACAGCAGCCTGACGCAAATGAGCTGCTCTCCCTTCGGCTTCAGGGAGACCTCGACGCGGAGCCAACACAGGCGAGCTGTTCTCCGGACATCACCCACGACCAGGAAAACTGCAGAAAACGTCATGGCACGACCCTCGCCTGAGACCGGGACGTCCACGCTGGACCAGCCGAGGGACACAGAACGTTTTCTCCCTCTCACCGCTACTCCTCCCTCTCAGCGATCCTACTCATCTACCCGAGCCTGAGGAACAAAGATCGTCTATTCCCTCCCACCGCTCCAACGCATCTGCACGAGCCTGAGGGACAAAAGATCGTCTATTTCCTCCCACCGCTCCAACGCACCATGGCCAATCTGCAGCCACAGCTCAACCTGGATATTATCGGCGCCGTCTGCGCCGATCTCCACCAAGAGTCTGCACCCTGACTCGCCACTCCAGCGGCCCACCCATGCACAGAACCCCCGTGCGCGCACCGGGGAGTTACGAGGACGGCACACCACGCACGGGACAATAATGGCTTCACTGACCACCTTCCTTCTGCTGCACACTGGCCCTTCAGGCTTGCTTGTACACCTGAGGCCCGCAGCTGGTTCACTGGATTTTATGGTCTTAGCCACGGCACACAAGGGGAATTCAGCTGTCTGCGGTTCCTGAGGCTTTAGAGTTGCGCCTGCCCTAAAGTCAACACGCCAATCCCTCTGCTTTTATTTTTTTTTCTTACAGCCGCTCCTGCTTTTCTTCATGGCCACGAGAGGAGTCAGAGACAAATTTTTCTTCTTGTGATCTCCGCACGCGCAACGGGACAGCCCCTCGACGTCGCGGAGCAGCAAGCAATTTTTGCGCGGCTCGGATGATTTCACCCCCCCTGCCGGCACTTACTACCCCTCCCCTCCCTCCCCCTCCGCCTGCAGCGAGCTTCTCCCACAGCTCGCTCCCATAGATGGATTATCGAGGTCTCGGCCCCCTGCCGTGCCCTCTGGGGGGGGAGCGTGTGGCGGGTTGATTCAACCTCCCCACAACACACAGGACAGTCAGCTCTCTTCTCTTGGTTTTTCCCGCTGCACTACTGAGATGTAATGTGCCATTCATGTATTGTGATGTATTGTGCCATGCATGTATTGTGATGTAATGTGCCATTCATGTATCGTGATGCAATGTGCCATTCATGTATTGTGATGTAATGTGCCATTCATGTATAGTGTTCATGCGTCCTGTCCTTACTGTGACCTAGAGGCTGAGATCAATATGTAGATGTGCCTTGTAATCTCTTTGTCCTACACCTGGAGCAAAGGCTAGCAAATCTGCCTATTGTTATGTAGGTCTTCCAAATGCAAATATCTCATGCCTGTTCTGCAGTCCCTTTGATCATACCAACTGCTGTGAATCTGCTCTTTGATGTATTGTTGTAGTTGGGTATATATGCTGCAACTCTGTAACGCAAACCTCTTTCATTCTGATTCTGCAACTGCTGCTGCAGGACACAGACTTTGTGTCCTCCTCCTCTGAGAGCCGTGGGCTCGCTCCTGGCGCGCATGCACGGAGCCGGGAGCGGAGCTCATGACGGCGGTATGATATAATAAACTTCCTTAAAACCACAGCATTCGCTGCTTATTTTTATCATCCGCCGCACTGGTAACTATATTTCTGCTTGATTCTGTAAAATCAGATAACACAAATGTGAAAGTTATCAAGTAATGGTCAGTCAGTGTAGGGTTTTGAGGGATGACAAGCAGCTCATTAATTTCTACACCATAGGCCAAGACCAGGTCAAGGGTGTGATTATGATATTGAGTTGGTTTACTAACACCCTGAGAAAAAACAGTTGAATTTAAGAGGGAGAGAAATGCTACACTATAACTATCATTATCAATGTCTATATGAATATTAAAATCACCAGCTATGATAACTTTGTCTGAACTGAGGACTAAGGTTGTTAAGAACTCAGAGATTTCAGACATAAATTCAGCAAAAGAAGCACTGGGAGGGCAATATACTGTGGTAAACAAAATAGGCTGTTCTGTCCTCCAGGATAGGTGTGCTAAGCTAAAAATTAAGCATTCAAAAGAGTTTTAATTTGAGTTTAGCTTGGGCTGAGGGTTCATTGGTAATGTGGATTCATATATTACCCCGACACCACCACCTCGGCCAGTGTTTCTAGGGATATGAATATTACCATAGCTGGGAGGGGTGGCCTCATTGATACTAACAAAGTCATTGGGGCATAGCCCTGTTTCTGTAAGACAGAGTATATTTATATTGTAATCCATGATCATATCATTAATAAAGGTTGCTTTACTGGACAGAGATCTTATATTCCGCAGTCTGCTTTTAATTATTTTATTTTTCTGTGGTAGATTAATGGTTTTAGTCTTTATCAAGTTGTGGTGTATTTGTCTTAGTTTATAATGTTTTGGGTATAGGGGGACAGACACAATCTCTATAGGGTTGTGAATTGAAGACTGATCTAAATAGAGAAAATTATTTAGATTAATAGGATTAATATGAGAAATGGAAGCAAAAGAAAGCTGGTTGGCAGACCCAGGCACTTGGGGGTGAGGTGACACACCAGCTTACAGTCATTGTACTAGAAAATGCTGAATCAAATAAAACAGATTGTCCCTTAAAACACTTGCACCAAGTCTATTTGGATGGATGCCATCTGGCCTCATAAATAATGGGCGGTTCCAAAACAGGTTGAAATTGTCTATAAAACCAATGTTAAAAGTAGGACATGTTGAGCACAACCAGGAATTAAGGGAAAGAGTTCTGCTGAAATAATTGCAGCCTCTTCTAAAAGGAACAAGTCATCCACAGATAAACACATGTCTGCCATAGTTCTTAAGAGTGGACAGAAAGCTCCTGAAGTCTCTCTTTAACATCTCAGATGCTTCATCTGGGATGTTGTTGCATCCGACATGCACAATAACAGTTTTAGCGTGGGGGGTATTCATTTAATAGGTCAGAGGTAAGAACCTCAATGTCTGACACTTTAGCCCCATGAAAAAATTTTGTAACACAGTACCTGCTTCTGACGTTCCTCATAGTGGAATCACGAATTACCAGCGCCGTCTGGAGGGACTTTGTTGGTGGCTTCTGTAGTGGTAAATACTTTTGCCGTTGTTGCTGTTGAGGTGGCAGGATGCCGGTGTGGGGGTGACGCGGGGGGGTTGCGCTGTCTTCTTTTTGGAGCTGGTGTAAAGTTTGGCACATCTAGGGTAGTTTTAATCCAGGGCTTGCGGGTTTGGGCCTCTGCTGAAGGAGAAGGGGCGGCCATGGGGGAAAGATCATCGTCCAGGTGGGAGAAATCTTCCAAGGAAAAGATGTTGAATCTGTTTTCTAATGAGAGGGGAAGGGAGGAGGCACCGCTGTGCCTGGTCGATTCCCGATGTTTGCTGTTTCACCCGAACATGGTCCAGGACTGAGAAGAACCACCCGGGGCTTTAGGTTTAGCTCTGAGATGAAGCTAGTGTTTAGTGCTACAGTCCTGGACAGCTGATGTGACCAGAGTAGGGGTGGAGGTGGATGGCGATATGCTAATTTCACCCAGGTAGGTAGCTGTCTCTGCTAGCTGTGAATCCGTGGCTGGCGCCGACGTCCGACTAAAAATGATCATGTCCAGATGATTTTCAGACTCCCGAATCTTATAGAGGTTAGAGAGTCTCAGTTCCAACTCAGAAACCTTCTTTGAGAGGGAGACACAGCTATCACAGGTCGGAGAGGGAGCCCTGGCTTTCCAGGCCAGGGGGTGGCTAACCAAAACAAACAGGTTAGCCTAGCCCAGTTTGTTGACCAAGAATAATCAAGTGGCAAGAATTCTCGGTCCAGTAAAATTATAAGTGGGTAAAAATCATGGAGAACGATGATGCTGAAATTCCAACTGTTTGACAGTGTCTAGCAGCGTCTGACAGCGCCTGACTTTAGGCACTAAGTCAGAGGAACAGAGGTACAAGCGCTGCTCTCAAACTGCGGAAGGGAAGCAAACCAGATGCTCTCTCCCACCAGTTTACCCCCGACCTACCAGCCCCCCTTCACTCCCCCAACCCACTGTGCCGTCCTCTTGTATTCTTGGACCCCTTACTTGGGAGATCGAGCAGAGGGTCCAACAGACCCAGTCTACTGAGCCAAAACCCGAGGGGGGACCTGATGATCGTCTGTTTATCCTGGCCGGCCTCCACAGTGATGTCATCTGATGGGGCCACACAAGCCATTTTTCCTGCCACCCAGGGGTCTCCTGGACTATCAATCTGGTCCGACGAGTGTTCTGGTGGCCCATCCTGTGGACAGATCTCCGGGACTATGTCAAGGCATGCCAAGTGATCATCCAAAACAAATCTGACTCCTCACTTCCTGTTGACCTCTTACACCCATTACCGGTTCCCAGCCGACCTTGGTCATACATTGCCCTGGACTTTGTTACTGGACTTTCCCCCTCGCATGCCAACACTGTCATCCTCACCATCGTGGACCGCTTCTCCAAAGCTATTCACCTGGTGCCCCTCCAGTCAACCTGCTGACCACCCATGTGCACAGCATTCCCCTGGACATTGTGTCTGACCGGGATCCACAGTTCACCTCCCACATGTGGAAGTACTTCTGCTGCTCCTTGGGCACCATGGTCAGCCTCACATCTGGATACCACCCACAAAGTAATGGGCAGGCGGAGCGTGCCAAACAATCCCTGGAGGCTGCCCTCAGATGCATGGCATCCTGTAATCCATCCACTTGAATCACCCATCTGACCTGGGTGGAGTATGCTCACAACAGTCTCCTCATCTATGGGATTAATGTCCTTTGAGGCCTCCATGGGGTATACCCCCCCTCCCCCTTTGCCCGTGGTGGAGAGGGAAGTCGCAGTACCATCTGTGGGGGCCCACGTTCACCGCTGCTGTCGTCTTTGGAGGGCCACACGGGCTGCTCTCCTCCACTCTACTGAACAGAATCATCAGTACGCGGACCGCAGGCGGGTTCCAGCACCCAAGTATACAGTCGGTCAGCATGTGTGGCTGTCGGCGGATCAGGCTCCCTTAAAAATGGAGTCCCGGAAATCACCTCGCTTCCTGGGCCTGTTTACCCTCTCCAGGGTCATCAACGACATGACGTCCGCCTTTAGCTTCCGTTGACACTCCGCATTCACCCCACATTCCACGTCTCAAAGATCAAGCCCCTCTCGGCCAGTCCCCCCACCTCTCCCCCCCCCCGAAGCGTTTGCCGTCAGGGCCCGGGGCTGCAGAACCTGGTCCACTGGAAGGACTACGGTCCCGAAGAAAGGTCATGGATCCAAGGCTCCTGCTTCCACGATAGGGGAATGGTCTGGGCCTTTCACCAAGCTCATCCCAACAAGCCCGGTGGGCCGCCAGGAGGCGCCCCTTGAGGGGCAGGGGCACTTTCATGATCAGGTGAGCGTGCACCTCCTCCCTTTCTGTGGGAGGTTTCTTATCTTGACCACGGCTCTGCAGGTGATCAACACAGCTGCGTGAGTGGATGCACCTGCTGCCTCTGCCTTGCCAGTGCTTATAAGGACCAATTCGTGAATGCTCCATCGCTGGGTCGTTGGGTATAGCTGCCATTCAAGCAAGTAAAGCTATCGCTCAAATTACTAAGGAACTTGATTATAAATCCTTTTCTCCTCCTCTCTCCCAGGTTGCTGCCATCTCTGTTGTGCGTCTCTGGGGATTGTTGTGCGCTCACCTGCTCCATCATCTTCATCATCACTCCAGGCTGCTTCTTTCCACCTGGTCAGATAGTCCACCCAGCTCCACACCTTCACGACTCCCTGCCAGCTCCATCCCGCTGGTTCACCTGTTTCCTGCTTGGTTCCTCTGCCGTTTTCTCTGCTCGCCTCTCGTAAGATACATCCTTGTAATTCCCTGTTCCCGGTCTCCCTCCTCTTTACTAACCAGCTCTGGTCTCCTTCTTACAGGCTGGGTTCTCTTCTGGCGACTGGCATCTTTTTCTAACTTTGTGTTCACTTTGATTAATGAAATTGTGTTTAAACGTTGCTTCTCTGTGTCATGTGCGTTCACTGGTGTAGTGTCCTGCACGTGAGCTGATCATTCTCTCAATCATGACAGCAGCTTCCGAATGTTAAACTGTTTTGCTAGCTGCACACCTGTCACTTGTTGTTTTGATTCCGTTTTCACTCATGTACCCACACCTGATTATCATCTGGCACAGTGCTATTTAAGCAGACTTGTGTAGCTGTTCCTCGCAACGGTCTTGCGTCTCCAGATGTTGTTGTCACATCCTTCTATTTTAAGACGGCATTCACATCTGTGTCATTTTCCCCGGTATAACCTGTAAGTGTGCGTTTTTGTTTGTTGTGTTTTAAGTCTGTTACAGTATACGTCCTTTCAGTTAATAAATGTGCAGAAACTCACTGCCTGCGATCGGTGTCCTCTGTTAGCCTCAGTAAAGGTGTTTTATGACACACAATACCCCATAATGACAATGTGAAATATGTTTTTTTTTAGATTTTTGCAAATTTATTTAAAAAATGTATTAAAATGAAAAAAACATAAATTTGGGAAGATGTAGAGACATTCAGTTGTACTGTGTAAACTATCCTTGCACTAATGGGGATGGGGAGATGGCAGGTTAAAGAGAGGATGCTTTTGATTCATTTTGTTACCCCCCCACACACACACCTTCAAATACACACCATCTGACCCAAAAGTCATTGTCCACTTTCTCTAACCAAGTATATCAACTGTGGTAAACCTAATAAAGGAGACAGCAGCAGGCAACACAGCTTAAAATACACTGGGGGGGGGGGGTGCTTGCAGGAAATATGATCCAGTAGTTGATTACCAATTACTCATTGTGAAGATGAAAGTCTTATAATAGAACCAGAAAATTTACACAGAGAGACAAGAAAGGGCAGTGGGGAGAGCGAGGGGTAAGGAGTTAGTGAGTTAGCTAATGCTTCCTTTCACAGATAAAAGGTGATATCTGGGGAGGCAGTGCAAGACCAGTTGTCTTCTTGTTATTGTTCTTTGCTGTCCTTTTTTGGTACATTAGAAGTGATTTGGGATGAATGGACTCTAACTTCAAGGATGAGATAAATAGAGATAAGAGTTTTGAAAGACAAATTAAGGGACATACAGAAGGTGGGACTACAGAAAATGTATGTAAGTAGAGGAAAAAAGAGGTGAGAGAGGAAAATAGTGACAGAGTGGAAGAAAAGGAGAGTGATGAGGATGGACAGTCTGAGAGCTGGAGCCCAGCAGAGGAGTGTGAGAGGAGTACAAGTGATGTCGGAGCTCTTGAGAACACAGAATGATGCTTAATTTGTCTTAACCATAGTAAATCTGTGCCAATTTTCAGGATATTTAGGCACCCAGTAGAACGAGATGGATGTAAATCAAGTGAACCACTTGTCATTTGAGGGTTGGACTGGGGTCGCTGCTAAGGTATTGACATTTCATTAAAAATCAGAGCCTTTGCTTTCAATCCATATATGATGGATTTGTGAAGTGATTTATGACATATTTGCAGCATAATTGATCTAAGTGGCTGTGTGTGACAAGCCCTTGAAATGAGATTGGAGTAGTCTAAGATTTACATCAGAAAATCAGAAATAATGAACAGAGTAGGAGTAGGAGAGGCATACAGCTTATCAACAAACCCCATGTAGCTATTTTTCATTGCTGTCATTCTATTCTATTCTATTCTATTCTATTTACATGTATCATAGTTTTACAATCAAAGAGGATAACGGGGCAAGCAGACTTTTGCACTGTGCTTCTCACCAGGCACCAATGCTTTTGATAGTTTCTGTCAGCGCATTGTCTGTTTTTTCTACTTTTACATCACACGATCAAATTACCAGTAGACAGTGCACCGACTTTGCTCTTGGAGGAGTGGAAACGGTGTGGCAGTGCACAATCATGTTCACGTCAGAATTTTGGTGGATTTTATGACAATGCGCTTTTGATCAGGAAAGAGGAGGCTTGTTGTCAGAAGCACATTGTTAATGATATTTCAGCAGTGTGTTCTGGAATTGTGCAGCTTCTACTGAAAGGAGCACATGAGGAAAAACAGCATGCGGTGGGCTCTTCTGTTATTTTAATGGACAGAGTTGGAACAGGTATATTTTATTCACTCATCATTTTAATTATGACACTTAATAATTATAATACACAATAAATAATTTTTTATTCCATCGGACTTACAGGTGGAGTATAGCCTATAGATTAGGCATTAATGAAATTTTTAGGGGAATGAATGAATGAACCTAAAGTGTTTGTGGTTCTGGAGTGGATGTGGTGTACTGAGGCATGGTGGGATACTGTCAGTCTGAATATTTTAAACTGCCAGACGCTTTCTGTGACAGAGTATTCTGTCCACTAATATTTCATGTCTGTCATCATACCACATCATCATGTCTCATGTCCATTTGTGCTTGTGTGTCCTAATTAATTAAAAAAACACACTCAGCCTTTGTTTTCTGTTAAATAGGGACAATTAAATACAAACTATTATAGTGTCGGGGTGATTTGTGACAGAAGGATAGCAGCTATAATGAAATGGAAGATTTACAAGATGGTAGTGAGACCTGTTCTGATGCATGGTTTGGAGATGGTGGCACTGACAAAAAGACAAGGTGGAGCAGGAGGAGGCCGAGTTGAAGAATCTTATTGGGAGTGACGAGGAGGGACAGCACTAGAAATACAGTGGTGTGAAAAAGTGTCTGCTCCCTTCCTGATTTCTCATTTTTTTGGATGTTTGTCACACTTAAATGTTTCAGATCATCAAACAAATATAAATATTAGACAAAGATAACACAAGTAAACCCAAAATAGTTTTTAAATGAAGGTGTTTATCATTAAGGGTAAAAAAAAAAAAATCCAAACCTACAAGGCCCTGTGTGAAAAAGTGATTGCCCCCCTGTTAAAACATGAATTAACTCTGGTTTATCACGTCTTTGGAAAGCTGAGGTCAATTTCTTTAGCCACAACCAGGCCTGATTACTAACACACCTGTTCTCAATCAAGAAATCACTTAAATAGGACATGCCTGACAAAGTGAAGTAAACCAAAAGATCCTCAAAAGCGAGACATCATTCTGCGATCCAAAGAAATTCAGGAACAAATGAGAAACAAAGTAGTTGAGAACTATCAATCTGGAAAAGGTTATAAAGCCATTTCTAAAGCTTTGGGACTCCACAGTGAGAGCCATTATCCACAAATGGTGAAAAAATGGAACAGTGGTGAACCTTCCCAGGAGTGGCCGGCCGACCAAAATTATCCCAAAAGCACAGCAACAACTCATCCAAGAGGTCACAAAAGACCCCACAACAACATCCAAAGAACTGCAGGCCTCACTTGTCTCAATTAAGGTCAGTGTTCATGGTTTCACCATAAGAAAGAGACTAGGCAAAAATGGCCTGCATGGCAGAGTTCCAAGTTGAAAATCATGCTGAGCAAAAAGAACATAAAGGCTTGTCTCAGTTTTGCTAGAAAACATGTTGATTCCCAAGACTTTTGGGAAAATACTCTGTGGACTGACGAGACAAAAGTTGAATTTTTTGGAAGGTGTATGTCCCATTACATCCAGCTTAAAGGTAACACAGCATTTCAGAAAAGGAACATCATACCAACAGTAAAATATGGTGGTGGTAGTGTGATGGTCTGAAGCTGTTTTGCTGCTTCAGGACCTGGAAGACTTGCTGTGGTAAATTAAATAAGATAAGATAAGATAAGATAAGATAAGCCTTTATTAGTCCCACAATGGGGAAATTCCAGGATTGCAACAGCACAGGGATGACAACACTCAGAACAACAATCAGAAGGCAAGAAAAAAAGCAAGCAAGCAAGAGCAGCTAATATACATATGTACATATTACGATAAATATATATATCTATACACACAGACACAGTGCAGAGCATTGTAGCTGGATGGAATAAATATATGAGTACATAAACACAGTGCGGAACATTGTATCTAGATGGAATAAATATGTAGATATATAAATACACACAGTGCTGAGCAATGTAGCTAGATGGAATAATATGTAGATATATAAACACACACAGTGCGGAGCATTGTAGCTAGATGGAATAAATATATAGATATATAAATATAAACACACCCAGTGCGGAGCATTGTTGCTAGATGGGATGAAACAGCACAACCGTCTACTTAGTTATCCTACATGGTATGATTATGTGCCCATACATATTCTCACCCTCCATAGCGACCAGTATTTTCCTAGTTGTATACCGGAGGGGACCACTGTGTAAGTCTATTGCATCTTTTGCATTCAAAAAACTATTAGGTTGCTACGTCTTTCTGCTATCTCTGCGAGCAGCCCTGCTTAGGTTGGAACCATGAATTCTGCTGTCTACCAAAAAAATCCTGAAGGAGAATGTCCGGCCATCTGTTCGTGACCTCAAGCTGAAGCACACTTGGGTTCTGCAGCAGGACAATGATCCAAAACACACCAGCAAGTCCACCTCTGAATGGCTTAAGAAAAACAAAATGAAGACTTTGGAGTGGCCTAGTCCAAGTCCTGACCTGAATCCGATTGAGATACTGTGGCATGACCTTAAAAAGGCTGTTCATGCTCGAAAACCCTCCAATGTGGCTGAATTACAACAATTCTGCAAAGATGAGTGGGCCAGAATTCCTCCACAGCGCTATAAAAGACTCATTGCGAGTTATCGCAAATGCTTGATTGCAGTTGTTACTGCTAAGGGTGGCCCAACTAGTTATTAGGTTTAGAGGGCAATCACTTTTTCACACAGCGCCATGCAGGTTTGGATTTTATTTTCCCTTAATAATAAACACCTTCATTTAAAAAGTGCTTTTTGTGTTTACTTGTGTTATCTTTAATATTTAAATTAGTTTGATGATCTGAAACATTTAAGTGTGACAAGCATCCCCCCCCCCAAAAAAAAAGAGAAATCAGGAAGGGGGCAAACACTTTTTCACACCACTGTATATCAGAGGGACAGTTCAGGTTGAGCAATGTGAAGACAAAGACAAAGAGAGGCAAGGGTGAGATGGTTTGGACATGTGCAGAAGAGGGATATTGGATATACTGGACAAAGAATTTTGAAGATAGAGCTGCCAGGCAGGAGAAAAAGAGGAAGACCACAGTGAAGATTCATGGATGTAGTGAAGGAGGACATGGAGTGGGTTGGTGTTGCAGAGGAAGATGCAAGGGTGAGATGGAGGAAATTGCTTGGGGCCCCAAGTTCTTATGAGGGCCCCAAAATGAGCAACACAATCATAATCATCATTATGATTATTTTTTTTTAATTTAAGAAAAAATAGTCACGTAACATTTAATATTGATGATGATGATGGATGAATGAATGAATGAATCTTTATTTCGGATAGATTAAAAGTAAAGATTAAAAGAAAGGAACAGAATAATATAACAAAGGGGAAAAAAATCTAACAGGGTCAAATTAAACAATAACTCCTCTGACTATACAGTTCAACATAAGTTATCCGAAATAGGTGATGGCTGAAGCCGCAGCTTATATTGCCCACCCATATTCCATCCAAGAATTCAAAAGAAAAACAAAACAAGAGCGATTGCAATTCAGAACAAAGCTAAGACAAAAACGTGACAAAAAAACCCAAAAACAAACAACAAAAAAACAAAAAACAAAAAACAAGCAACAGCACAACACAGACTGAATATGAGAATTCTTATGTGATTTTACATGTCATCTTGTATATATGTTTGGAGCATTTCTACCTTTAGTTTTTGTTTAAATTGTCCAAGCATTGTACATGATTTTAATTCAGGTCCAAAAGCATTCCACAGTCTGACTCCTTCCACTGAGACACAGTGTTGTTTGGTGGTAGTTCTCACTGAAGGTTTTTGAAATATACATGTTCCTCTGAAATGATATTGTTTCTCCCTTATTTGGAACAACTTTTGAATATTTGCGGGCAGGGATACATTCTTCAGTTTAAACATTATTACTGCAGTTTTAAAGTCAACCAGATCTTTCAACCTGAGACCTTTTAATTTAAGAAAAAGTGGGTTTGTTAGTTCCTTGTAAGCAGCTTTGTTTATTATTCTAATAGCTCTCTTCTGAAGCATAAAGATTTGATATGTTTGTTTTATATGTATTTCCCCATACTTCAGTACAATATGTCATGTATGGGAGTATTAAAGAATGATACAAAATATATAGTGTGGGTTGATTCAGCAAATATTTCACTCTGTGTAGTATTGCAATTGATTTAGATATTTTACCTTTAATATAATTAATATGTGACTTCCAACACAGTTTATTATCAATTGTTACATTCATTCATCTTCTTCCACTTAATCCTTTTCAGGTCACGGGGGGGGGGGGGGGGGGGGGGGCTGGAGCCTATCCCAGCATCCTTGGGCGAGAGGCAGGGTACACCCTGGACAGATTGCCAGTCCATCGCAGGGCCAACACAGAGAGACAGACAACCATTCACTCTCACAGTCATACCTAAGGACAATTTAGAATCCCCAGTTTTGATGCCAATTAACCTAACTTGCATGTTTTGGGCATGTGGGAGGAAACCGGAGAAATCCCCGAGTAAACCCACGCAAACACGGGGAGAACATGCAAACTCCACACAGATCACTGTTGGTCGGGGGCTGGGATCGAACCCAGGATCCCCCGGCCAAGGGTGAGTTGCTGTGCTGCCGCAATGCTAACCACTCCGCCACCGCGCCGCCCATCACCAAGAAATTTAATTTTGGATACCCTTTCAATCCCTACACCATTTACACTGAGTTTAGATACTAAGTTGTTGTGATGGTTGTTAAAAAATATAAATTTTGTTTTACTTAAAGTGAGTGTTAATTTGTTTGAATCAAACCACAGTTTAAGCTTTCCTAATTCCTTTCCGAGTGTATCCAAACGTTGTTCCAAATTGCTTCCACTGCATAATAAATTAGTGTCGTCTGCAAACAATATTAAATCCATTTTTTCCAAAACTTTACATATGTCATTTATAACATATTGAATAACAATGGCCCCAAAACTGAACCCTGTGGGACTCCACAAGTAACCTTCAGTAACTGTGAGTTTTTACTACCAACACACACATACTGATATCTGTTCTTTAAGTAACTAGATAACCAGGACAGTGCTACCCCCCTAATACCATAATTTTGTAGATTCTTTAATAATAAACTATGATCCACTGTATCAAATGCTTTTTTAAGATCCAGGAATACCCCAACTGAATACTCTTTATTTTCAACAGCAGTTGATATTTTTTCTATAAATTCCATTAGAGCAAATTCAGTTCTCCTCTTGTGTCTGAACCCATATTGTTGCTCACATACTAAATTATTCTTCATTATGAAGTTGTTAATTCTCTCACAGAATATTTTTTCAAGTATCTTGGAAAATTGCGGCAATAGTGAAATAGGTCTATAGTTTGAAAATTCCCCTCTGTCACCTGTCGTGTATATCAGAATTACTTTAGCTATTTTCATTGCATTGGGAAATATACCTGTTTGGAGAGACAGGTTACAAATATATGTCAGTGGCTTCATTAAGCATTCAATGATAGTTTTGACTAAAAGCATATCAATACCATCACAATCCGTAGATGTTTTACTTTTAAACGATTTAATAATTTCAATGACCTCTCTCTTGTCTGTGTTCTTTATGAAAATGGAGTCTTTTATAGCAATGTTTTTGCTTATTGTATCACCTGTAGATGCCGTAATGGGTATTTCTCGAGCCAAATTAGGACCAATGTTAACAAAAAATTTATTAAATTCATCTGCAGGTGAGACTGCATTCACACTCTGAGTCTTTTTTTTTTTTTTTTTTTTGGAAAGATTGGTTGGGTAGCTTGTATTTCTGTTTTTATTTCCAAGAATATTGTTAAGTATTGTTCGTGTATTTTTAATATTATCTCTGTTTTTCCTCCAGTTCTTTACTGTAATAGTCTCTTTTACTACATCTCATTATATATATTAACTTATTCTTGTATGTTTTATACCGCTGCTCTGCTTCTATTGTCCTTTTCTTTAGAAAAGCTTTACATAATGAATTTTTCTTTTTACACGCTTTTTGTAATCCTTTGGTTAACCATGGCTTGTTGACAAATTTCTGTTTAAGCTTTTTCGTTACTAATGGGCAATTTTTTCCATAAAGAGTGGTTACAGTGTTCATGAATGTGTCATAGGCTTCATTTATATCTGATACATAGACTTTTGTCCAGTCTTGCTTCAGCAGGTCTTCTTTAAAAGAACTGATTGCATTTTGTGATTTGTATCTGTGAGATTTTAAAGTTTTTTTCAGTATTGGCCTCCGTATGGCCATGGGTAAGTGCAAAGACTGGCAAATGGTCACTTATGTCATTCATCAACAATCCACTTTCTATTTTCTTATCAATAATATTAACAAACAGGTTATCGATAAGTGTAGCAGTGTGAACTGTGATTCTACTGGGATGTGTTATTGTGGGATATACTGTAGACTCATACTGTACATAGAATTCATAAACTCTGTAATTACATTTTGTTGAAATGGATTTAGTAAATCAATATTGAAATCTCCACAGATTACAACCATTTTCTTACTAGTTATATTATTGTACAGCTCGACTAATTTATCTCTGAATGTTTCAACGCAAGTTCCCGGCATTCTATATATACAACTTATAATTAGATTTTTTGTTTTTATCTCGGTCAATCTCAACAGTAACACATTCCAGAATCCCTGGTAGTGCAAAGGACATTCCATTTATAAGTTTACACCTATACAGGTCATCAATATACAGTGCAACACCACCACCCTTCTTTGGGATCTACTAATATAAAACATCTGATATCCCTCTATTGCCATCAGAGAAGCCTGCTCTTCATTAAGCCAAGTTTCAGAGACTGCGAGAGCTGTAAATTTTCTATCTGTTTAAATAGTCCTGAATCTGTGGAAAGTTTTTGTTAAGACTTCTGCTGTTGAAGTGTATTATTGATAGTTTACCATCTAATTGCACTTGACTTTTGAATTGCTTTTCAATATAATATTCACAGTGATTATGAATATTATTGAAGAAGTGGTTATCAGGATCAATATCATTCTCCATCTCTTGTAGTTTATGTTCAGCATAATGGCATATTTTCAGAGTCTGAATGCCCTCAATCTGTGTCAAATGACTTCCTCCAACTGGGGATGATTGATGTCTACTAAAGTCAGTCATAAGTTTTTTGTTTTGTTTTGTTTTTTAAAGTACATTGACATGGTATGTCACAAAAGAACTGTTCTTGCCGTGTGTTCTTCCTTGTGTGTGGATATGGATTATCATAGTCTCTTAATTTTCTTAATTAGTGTTAATCTATATTTATTTAAGTCAGTGAGATCTCTTGTTATTATGGCCTTTGCTTCCTCAGGTGTTCCATTTAGTTTGATCCAAACTCTACAGTTTCTTGTCCATGTTGCTTGTATCTTGTTTTGTCTTTTCAGCATCCATGCTTGCCGTGCTATTTCAGCATTAGTCTTTGTTAAATGTTCATCTAGATAAACTTCTGTTCCCCATAGCTTTCTGGCCTGCCTCAGTATGTCATTCTTTACCCTTCTGTTCACAAAGCGCATCACAATTGATTTCTTTGTTTTATTATCCTTTCTGGGTGAAGTATGACAGGCTGAAATTGCATTTACTTCAACCTTTATATTTCTGCTTTCAAGGAACTGAAGCACCTGGTTTTCCAGGGAGACTGATTCACTTAGGGGAGCCTCCTCACCTCTCATTCCTGTTGTAGCATTGGCATACAATTGGTATTTAATGTCTAGTCCACTAATAACTAAATCATCCATATGAGAATATTGTTCAACATCCTCAATGCGTCGCTCCAAGTCTGCAATTTTTTTTGTCCCTTTCCTTAATTGTTAATTTCAATTCTCGGACTTCCTCTATTAGCCTTAATAGTTTAAACTATTGATTGGCCACTTTGGTCAGTTCTTCTGACATGAAGTTCAGAGATTTTTTAATCTCTTCCATTTCTTCCTTCTTTGGTGGTATTTTTACTGACCTGATGATAATAAAACAATCTCTGCTGGTATCGCCGGTATCCAATCCAGCCGACCCTGAGCCCTGTCGCCTACCGCCGTCTTCCTCAGTAGTTCCTCCGCTGAGCCCCGCCGCTGTAATTGAGCTCCAATCTGGCTCCTTTCCAGCTGGGGCACCGGCAGCTCCTTCACTGATCCACGTCTCCTACCGCCACTGTAGTTGAGCTCGGATCCGCCTCCTGTCCAGCTGTTGCCTTGGTTAGTTCCTCCGCCAAGCCCCAATCACAAGATTCTAAGAATTTGTGTGGGAGGCTCAGCCATCATCTACCAGGCCGATGCCGGGTCAGTGAGACAAACTGGGGACAGAGTCGCTCCTTTGTAACGATGTTAGTTATGACTAGCTATGGCATTAGCTATAGTGATAGCATTAGCTTAGCACATTAGCTTAGCACATCCCACGGCTCCTTCCATTTGTCCTTCTTTCCAGTAGACTGACAAAGCTCCGGTGAGTTTGGAGGCTCAGCCGTCATTTACTGGGCCGATACTGGGTCAGTGGGATGAACCAGGGACAGAGTCACTTCTTTGTATCGGTGCTAGCTATGACTAGCTGTAGCATTAGCATTAGCTTAGCACGCTAGCTTAACACATCCCATGGCTCCTTCCGCTCCGCAGCCAAGCCATGTTTAAAATGATGATGATGATGATGATAGTGATGATCCTTTATTGTCATTTATATGTAAATACAAAAACAAAATACTGTTTCTACAGCAAAACCACTCAAAAAATTAAAAACAGACATGAAAAACAACTCCTCCCATACTCCGGGTATGGGAGGAGTTCGGTGAGGCCATGGAACAAGACTTTCGGTCGGCCTCAAAGAGATTCTGGCAAACTGTTCGGCACCTCAGGAGGGGAAAGCAGCTCCCTGTCCACACTGTGTATGGTGCGGATGGAACACTGTTGACTTTGACTGGGGATATCGTCGGGCGGTGGAAGGAATACTTCGAGGATCTCCTCAATCCCACTGATATGCCTTCCTCAGAGGAAGCAGGGTTTGGGGACGAGGGGGATGACTCGCCTATCACAGGGGCTGAGGTCGCCAAGGTGGTTAAAAATCTCCTTGGTGGCCGGGCCCCGGGGGTGGACGAGATTCGCCCTGAGTACCTCAAGGCCCTGGATGTTGTTGGGCTGTCATGGTTGACACACCTCTGCAACATTGCATGGACGTCGGGGGCAGTGCCTTTGGCATGGCAAACTGGGGTGGTGGTTCCTCTCTTCAAAAAAGGGGACCGGAGGGTGTGCTCCAACTTTAGAGGGATCACACTCCTCAGCCTCCCTGGGAAGGTCTATGCCAAGGTACTGGAGAGGAGAGTCCGGCCATTGGTTGAACCTCGGATTCAGGAGGAGCAATGTGGTTTTCGTCTTGGCCGTGGCACATCGGACCAGCTCTTTACCCTCTCGAGAATTCTTGAGGGTTCGTGGGAGTTTGCCCAACCAGTTTACATATGTTTTGTGGACTTGGAGAAGGCATTTGACCGCGTCCCTCGTGGTTTTTTGTGGGGGGTGCTTCGGGAGTATGGGGTATCGGGCTTGTTGTTACGAGCTATTCGGTCTCTGTACGACCGTTGTGAGAGTTTGGTTCGTATTGCCAACACTCGGTCGGAGTCATTCCCAGTGAGAGTGGGACTCCGCCAGGGCTGTCCTTTGTCACCGATCCTGTTCATAATTTTTATGGACAGGAGTTCTAGGCGCAGCCAGGGAATGGAGGACGTCATGCTTGGTGACCACAGGATCTCATCTCTGTTGTTTGTAGATGATGTTGTCCTGTTGGCTTCATCCAGCAATGACCTACAGCTCTTGCTGGGATGGTTTGCCGCTGAGTGTGAAGCGGCTGGGATGAGAATCAGCACCTCCAAGTCCGAGTCCATGGTCCTCAGCCGGAAAAAGGAGGATTGTCCTCTCTGGATTGGGGACAGGCTCCTGCCCCAAGTGGAGGAGTTCAAGTATCTTGGGGTCTTGTTCACGAGTGAGGGGAAGCGAGAGATTGACAGACGGATCGGAGCAGCATCTGCAGTGATGCGAACGTTGTACCGGTCTGTTGTGGTGAAGAGGGAGCTTAGTTCTAAAGCAAGGCTGTCAATTTACCAGTCAATCTACGTTCCTACTCTCACCTATGGTCACGAGCTTTGGGTAATGACCGAAAGAACAAGATCGTGGATACATGCGGCTCAAATGAGCTTTCTCTGTAGGATTGCTGGACTCACCCTCAGAGATAGGGTGAGGAGCTCAGTCATCCGGGAGAGGCTCAGAGTAGAACCACTGCTCCTCCACATTGAAAGGAGTCAGTTGAAGTGGTATGGGTATCTCCTGGACGCCTCCCACTTGAGGTGTTTCGGGCACGTCCCACTGGGAGGAGACCCCGGGGCAGACCCAGGACTCGGTGGAGAGACTATGTCTCCCAGCTGGTCTGGGAATGCCTTGGTATCCTCTCTGGAGAGCTGGAGCAGGTGGCTGGGGAGAGGGAAGTCTGGGCTTCTCTGCTTGAACTGCTGCCTCTGCGACCCGGACCTCCGGAAAAGCAGTAGAAGATGGATGGATGGATGAAAAACAATATCTCTTTAACAAGCCCACATAATATAAAGTAAGTAGATAAGCATCATTAGTTCACTTAAAATGCTATAAATAAATTACTGCAATAAAATAAATAGCAACTAAGTTACTCTTCATTTAATAATCTTATCACAGACATATTAGACAGTTGTATGTGATCTAAACTATGTATACTTGTCTGAAATAACAATAAGAATCTGGTTATTCTGCCCTCCACCTTCATCACATCTCCAGTGGTTTAGTCTTTGCACACCTGCAGAAAAAACAGGTCTCCGACTGGTGCATCTAAACTGTGGTAAAACTTTGAGAGTGGCATTAAAATACAGCAGGAGTAAGGCAGATAAAAAATAAATAAATAAAAAAAAAATCCTTGACTGAGGCGCATCCATGACTTTTGGTATGTAGAAAAGTTAAAAAAAATATATGAAATTTTGCTTAAAGGGCCTGTATCATGCAAAATCAACTTTTTTTTTGAGCTTTTAAGCATGTTATAATGTTAATTCCTCACCAAAAACACCCCAAAGTGGTATTTTGCTACATTCATGCATCTCTGAGTATTCCTCCTCAACCCAGCTCTCTTAGCTGCTGATCAGCCCTGTCCCTGATAATGACTCAGTCCCCACGTTCATACGTATGAACGTGGGTGAGCCGCCCACTCCAGGAAGTGCCTGTGCTGCCAGCACTGCCCCCAGGCTAACGCACACACCCACTTTCTCCGCGCAGCTAACGGAGCTGTGATCTGCAAAACTCTTTCACTTTAGCATTGACGCTGTGAAGAAGTCGTTCCTCTCGCACCTAATCTGCTCAGTGACAACAACTGTTTGTTACGACTCGCGCTCGCCTGTCTCCCGCCTCAGCTGCACACACACCTGTACCTCATCAGTCTCGGGCTATATAGCCCACTCTGCCTGGAGCTTCGGCCTGGAGCCGTCTGCTAATCTTCGCTCATCATCTCAGCGCACGCCAATTCCCTGACAGCCTGCGCTCTCTGGATTGCTTCTCGTCTGTACGTAAGCTCATCATCATCTTACCTTGTCTCCAGTTTCTCCCCTGTGCACAGGTGGATTCCCTGGCGGCGGATTTTGTCCCTCATCCTCGCCATTACTCTCCTCACCGCACCGAGCGTGCTCCTAGGATGCTGTCTTCCAGGCGGGAGACCTGCGGCTTAAGCCAACGCCAGCCACATTACCATCGGCAAGTAAGCACAAGACTGTGTATTAATTCTGCTGGGTGTGCACCAGCAGCTAATCTCTGTTCTGCTCTGCCCGTAGGGTTGCCTGGCTGTACGGCACTCCGCTTCGCCCTCGACGCATCCTGTTCACCTGCAACACATATCACTCCACAGACACGCACCCATATACCTGCTTTTCTCACAATAAAATTATTGAATCACACTCGAGCCTGTGTGTGTGTTCCCTGGGTCAGACCTTATGTCACTGTTTGCTTTTTTAAGTAAGACAATGTCTTCTAAGTGGGGTAAATGTGTCTTTGGCTGTGAGAGATTTAGGAGTTTGTTCAGCCTTCCTTGTTTTCGTGGGCGGAACCCAGTGACACGCTGCAGCAGCCGGCTCAGGGGTTACTTCATGAAATGGGCGGCAGCCACAAGAAGGAGAGGCAGAGCCTCAGAGATCGAGGCATCTTACCTCCGGGCTCGCGAAAATAACTCATATTTCATAAGAAATTCATTCTCCAGTGTACCAAAGGTAATATACTATCACACACATGCATATAGTTTACTCTGAAAGGCTTAAAATAGCATGATATAGGCCCTTTAAACCTTGTATGTGTGACGTGCAGAGGCAGGCTGATAATTAGCTAGTTAAAGGATAATTATTGTGACTAATCAGACTGCTGCAGCTGTTCTCTCCCTCTGTGAGGATCATGTTTGTCCTGCCAACATATCAGTCTGAACTATATATAACAGTGAATGACTAAATATTTAATGTTTTTAAAGTCTGAGCTCTGACTGCAGTTTAGGAGATGAGAGGGGAATGTTTATGTTCAAGAGCTTCATGAAATATCAGACTAGGATCAAAAATCATGTCTCTGATCACTGTTATCATTTTTTTTCTCCTGTCAAGTTTCCACAGTTCAGATTGCTATTTACAGCTTACATGTAAGTTTGTAATGATCCTATAGTATTGCCTGACTATACAACTTATATATTAGGTAGGACTAAATAATACTGACTTGTATTGTATCATAAAAATGGGACCGAAAATTATCGGTATCATAACCGATAATTTTCGGTCCCATTTTTTAATGTTGCTGTTTGATAGTATTAAAAATTCACACACTGACCTCTAGACTGAAATAAATTAAACATATTCCATCTGTGACTTGATGGTATGATGTGATATTCGCAAATAGCATGTGTGTGTTACCGCTTTACAACCTCTATCCACCTTCTTCCGCTTAATCCTTTTTGGGTCGCGGAGAGGCTGGAGCCTATCCCAGCATCTTTGGGCGAGAGGCAGGGTACACCCTGGACAGATCGCCAGTCCATCACAGGGCCAACACAGGGAGACAGACAATCATTCACTCTCACAGTCATACCTAAGGACAGTTTAGAATCCCTAGTTGATGCCAATTAACCTAACTTGCATGTTTTTGGGATGGGGGAGGAAATCGGAGAAATCCCGGAGTAAACCCACGCAGACACGGGGAGAACATGTAAACTCCACACAGATCACTGTTGCTCGGGGGCTGGGATTGAACCCAGGATCCCCCGCCAAGGGTGAGTTGCTGTGCTGCCGCAGTGCTAACCACTCCGCCACCGCACTGCCCTACTTTATATCCTGGTTTTGACATGAGTCTACCCCGCTTTCGCCCACATCTCTCTTCTGCGTATTGGTTTTCTTTTATCTTATATTAGCATTTCTTGATTTTGTATTTTCTCTTTTCTTTGTCTTGAGGGATTATTATTATTATCATTATTTTCTCCTGGTGTCTGATCTCATTTTGTAGTTATGTCCTCCTGTGCTTTTACTTTGACAGTGTCCTTTGTTTACTTCTGTTTGCTCTAAGCTAGTTTTGTGGTCTACCCCAACTGTTATTAGTTTGTCTGATTATCCTTGCTCATTTGACCCACACCTGTAATCATTTGTGTAATCCTCTATCTCTATTTAAGCCCTGCTGCAAGACAGTATCATTGCAGCAGCGTACTGTTTGTTGGGACATGTATCTCCTGTCATTTCTGCTCTCTAATGGGTGCGCTCCATGTGGTTTATTTCTCTTTTCCCCTGGCATTTCTGTACACCTTAGCCTGGATCCGGCTAGGCTGTTCTTCTGTTTTTTCCCCGGACATGAGCCCCATACCTCTGGTGTTTCTGCACGCCATTATCTCCCGGTTTTCCTGTTCTGTAAGTTTAGTATCTGTTGTTATGTTTGTGTTTTTCCTTTATTAAGTGTGCAAACTCACAGTTGGCAATTGGAGTTTTTAATCTGCACCTGCCAGGGTGTTTTCTGACACCCACATTCATCCACAGCAGATCTCAGCACTCTGAAACAGAACCCTGACCTAGAACCATCCATCAGCAGTTCAGGCTCAGGTGACATACAGAACACAGGAACTTTATACTAGGGCATTTCAGTAAATTACAATGACATGATTTCTAATTACAAAAATGTTCTAAAGTCATCAAAGTGAAATAAATAAGGCTTGAAATATTTCATTGTGTATGCAATTAAAATTGAATATATGAAAGTTTATTTTTAACTTGTAAAATAACTTTTTTCATGATTTACTTAGATGGTAATGGAAATATGGTGTTTTGACTTATTTACTGAAAGCTGCACTTCCACATATTTGGGGGTGGGGCTGTTTATTTATTTGTGCCTGTCGCATATGTTGTTGATATGATATACTTAAAGGTTTCCTTCAGTTTTAAGGTTGCACTGAAAATGTTTTGATTGCTTTTTTATTTATTTTTTATTTTTTTTTGGGGGGGGGGGCAACCAAAAGTTATGCTTAGGGCCTCAAAATAGCTAACAGCGGCTCTGGGTAAATGATCCGCTGTGGTGACCACTAAAGGGAGCAGCCAAAAGATGGATGACTCAGCGCAAATTAGAGTCACTAGTGCATACCTGTGCATGTCCATGCACACTCGTGCATGCTCGTAACCAAGTAAGCACGTATTTCTGCAAGCCCGTAGAAAGCAGGTGTAAGCAAGCATTTCTGCAATCCTGCCTTTGATCTCTGACATGGCTACCATGGCAACAGTAACCACAGTGAAACCTACCTTTGACCCTTGACATCACCACTCGTTCAATGATGCCTGCCTTTGATCTTTGATGATGTCATACAGTGATGCCTGCCTTTGATCTTTGACATATTCATATAGATAATGTAATTACTGAAAAAGTTAAGGAGATCAAGTTTTTGGGTGTAATACTAGATGATAAAATTATTTGGAAATCACACGTCAGATACATACAAAACAAAGTTGCAAAAAATATTGCAATTATAAATAAAATTAAGCAGGTCCTAGATTACAAATCACTTCATATCTTGTATTGCTCATTAGTACTTCCATGCTTGACCTATTGTATAGAGGTCTGGGGTAACGATTATAAAAGTACACTTAATTCATTGCTAATATTACAAAAAAGGGCAGTCCATGTTACACAAAGTCGGGTATCTTGAACATACTAATTTATTGTTTTTACATTCAAAGTTATTGAAATTACGGGATCTGGTTCATTATTATACAGCACAATTAATGTTTAAAGTCAGTAAAAACCTTTTCCCACACAGTATACAAAATCTTTTCAGTGAGAGAGAAGGGGAATATAATTTATGGGGGAACACAAAATTTAAAATGCAGCTAGTAAGATCTACTACACTGTAAAAAATGACCGTGAAATTTACATAAAACCTATGTGAAATCCCTACAGAACAGTACTGTAAACCCAAAAACATACAATTTTTGGTTTAAATCACAGTCAACCTTTGTAAACTATAAAACAGATTGTTTTTGTTGTATTTACAACAGTAATATGTAAATATAATGAAAATTATTGGTTAAAACTACAAATATTGGTAACAAACACAGAGAAATACTGCAATACTCATAACAAAACAATTTTGTTATTTTGACATGCACATATTGTACAAACTATAGTTTTAGTCAGTTGTTTTTAAAAATACAAAAAATATATGTAAGTCACTTTACATGTTTATGCTGCACGTTTACCATGATTGAAACGATGCAAACTGAGGTAATAAAAATGTTTGCACAAAACATTTTGTGAACCTGAGATACTGAGATGTCTATAGGCCTATGAACAATATTTTAGTCTTTAAATTTTAATGTAATACTTGGCCTAGGCCTACTGGTTTTCAATTTATATTTCTAAAAAAAAAAATTATAATAGGCCTAATTTGAGCATTGTATCATCATCACAGGCTACACAACTTATCAGTGCCTCCTCTAACCTGTACTGTCTCACTGTGCGTTGAGTCCGCCTTGAAGTTCGGAGTGCGCAATTGAAGCTCGTCTCTGATTGGATAATGGCGGGAGGAGCGGAAGAAGCACGAGCCCACGAGCATAGTTGCGGCTGAAGCTAGTCTCTGATTGGATAATGGCGGGAGGAGCGGGGGAAGCACTAGTTCACGAGCATGGCTGCTGCCGACGTCACTAACGAACGAGCCAGAGCGAGCTGTGTGCAGAGTGGAGTTCACAGCAGCAGAGCAGAAACCTTCGAGACTACCTTGTTATTTAGAAAGTTTTCAACGAGTCTAACACATCAAGATTCTAACACGTTTTTTTGGAGGGTCTGTGGCTGTTCAGAGAATTGAAAGTTCCCATGGTAAGCTTCTCATTTTTTTTTTTTTCAAGACGGAACAAAAATGTGTGCTGAAAGCATTTGGTCTTAGTTAGCTAGCTACCAGTCAGTGCCTGATAATTTAGTTTAGCTGAAAAGGACAGGCCAAAGTTGAAATTCTAAAAATGATCACCTGCGTGTTTTGTAAGAAGAAATTAGCCACATTAGGCTATGTGCTACATTGCAGAGTGCATAGGAATGAGCCTCGTTGTCTTTTCAAATGTGTTGGCGCCAACTGTAGCCAAACATTTACCACTTACTCAGCTTTCAAGGGCCATTTTTATCGTTTACACAATGCACCTGCACTGCAAGCTGCACCTAAAGCTGCTGTTGGGGATTTAAAATGTGCAGTTTCCTTATGTGCCCGCCATTTTCACACGGTGAAAGAGCTAGTGTCTCACTTAAATGATCATATCAGAGAGGGCAGGTCTGTGTCTTGTCCAGTAAGTGGTTGTAAGCACACATTTACAAAAAAGTCATCATTTACCTCTCACATGTGTAGGAAGCATAAAGGATGCTCCCCTGATGGTATTGATGACATGTACTGGGAAACTCGCCCTCAGCCCCCAAATGTCATTGCCAGTACAGATGATTCAGAAAACGCACATGAAGCCATGCCTACAACTAGTGCAGCCAGTGATATGCCAGAAAATTATAGTCAGTTGTATCTCAGAAACATGTGTCTCTTTTACCTTAAACTGCAAGGACAGCTGCTTATTCCGGCCTCTACTATACAGACCATTGAAATGCAAAATGTGCATGAGTTAGGTCAAGGCTATACAATAACCAAAGTAAGTTCTTTATTAAAAGATATGAGCTTATCAGATGAAGCAGTCATTAAAATCTGTGACTGCATTAAAGAGTCAGATTTGTTCTCTGCCTGTCATCAGGGACAATTAAGAACAACATACTCTAGAAATCAGACATTCGCAGAACTTTTTAAATACACTGAACCCCAAAAAGTGGCATTGGGAATGGATGAGAACATGACACAAAAATGTGCGTACTACATACCAGTGTCAGAAACTCTGAAAAGTGTTTTACAGTCGCATTTATGGAGGGATACGTAGTCACAACAGTTTGGAGGTCCTGATGTAGAGGTTTATACAGATTTATATGAAAAATTTCAAATGTCACCAGTTCTTTAATGAAAACCCTGAAAGCCTCAAACTGATTTTGTACCAAGATTCTTTTGAAATTGTGAATCCCCTGGGTTCTGCTAAAAAGACGCACAAAATTCTTGCAGTCTATCTTTCATTAGCAAATTTACCTATTCATTTGCGTTCAAATACTGATAATATGTTTTTAGTCTTGTTGTGCGTTGAGAATGACCTTAAGCGTTTTGGAATGGACAAAGTTTTCTCAGAGCTGTTGGCAGATCTTAAATCCTTGGAGACAGATGGAATAAATGTAGATGGAAAAACAGTAAAAGGGGGTCTTTACTGCATTGCTGGGGACAGCTTGGGTTCTCATTGCATAGGTGGGTTTACAGAGAACTTCAGCCGCTCTAATTATTTTTGCAGGTACTGTGAAATAAAAAGGAGCGAGTTTGAAGCTGATCCGAATGCCTGTGGTCCTCCACGCACCCCAGAGACATACGACGCCGCAGTTGCTAATCTCCAGGCTGACAAAATTCAAGACGTCAGAGGAATAAAGGTAACCTCTATCTTTAATACCCTTGAATCTTTTCACGTTTCCCAACCTGGTCTCCCGCCTTGTTTAGGTCATAACCTCTTTGAAGGAGTCTTGTCATATGACCTAGCACTGTAACTGAAGAACATCATAAAAGTTAAAAAAATGGTTCACATACTCACTCTTAAACAGGCGCATCAAACAGTTTAAATATAAAGGGTCTGAAGCATTCACAAAGCCATCTACTGTCAACCCTGATGGAGCCAAGTTATCAGGGCAAGCCATCCAAAATTGGAACCTTTTAAGATTGCTACCAGTTTTGATTGGTGACCAAGTGCAAAACCATGAGGATGAATTATGGCAGTTAGCTCTCCAGCTAAAAGACATTGTGGATCTTATTTGTGCTCAGAACATTTCCTTGTCCCAGATAGCATATCTTGATATTTTGATTCAAGAATATTTGGAGTTGAGAAAGATGTTGTTTCCTGAAATCCAACTAAAACCCAAGCACCATTTTTTGCGCCATTATTCAGCACTACTGTTGAAATTTGGTCCGTTGATGAGGTTATGGATGCTTAGGTTTGAAAGTAAACACAGTTATTTCAAAAGATGTGCCAGACACTTGAAAAATTTTAAAAACATTTGCCAGACTTTGTCAGAGCGTCATCAGATGTATCAGGCATATCTTTTAGCGGGGCAAGAATGCAGTAAACTGCTGCAAGTGAAGGACAGCTGTGCATTTTATCCCAACCTCTACAGTGACACTGTTAAACATGCAGTTGGGGAGTTAGCCTTTTCAGAAAACAATACCACAGTTACTACAGACATTCAGTATAAGGGCACGGCATATAAAAAAGGACAGTTTCTTGTGTACAGAAATGATGAGTATATGGAGTTTGGTGAACTTCTACTCATCTTGATTCAAAAAGACACATCTGTGTATGTTTTGATGGATATCCACAAAGGCACCTTCCTCTCAGAATACCATCTGTATTCTGTGACAAAGGACAGTCTTGGGTTACAGTGTATTAACATTAATGACCTGCCCGATTTCTGTCCTTTGGTATCATACATTCTTGAAGGATACCAAGTCATTCCACTGAAACACAGTATTGTGGCAAAATAAGGTGCAATTAAAGCTTGCTTACTACTTAGGCCATCCTTAAAAATGTTTATTTGCTGTAACTGGCTGACCCTGTCGGTGGGAAATGTTTAGGATTTTATCAATATCAATGCCATTGTTAATTTTGCTTATCGGTCCAATTCTTTATCAATTCTCGTATCAGTTCCTTACTGTTTAAAAAGGAGTCTACACAGGTTTCCAGTATTAGCACATAGGCCAATAATGTAGCCTATACTAGTAAGGTGACCACAGCAGCTTATTAGAATGAAGTAAACAATGTAGAACTGTGTTATCTAGTTCAATTTTATATTCAGAATGACTCATTGATCCTGTTCTGAAAAAAGCATGCTGGCATTGATAAGAGGAATTAATAATGTGAAAGGGATACGGTTCCAGTGAATTGAAGCATTCACTTCTCGGTTCTGCTTGATTTCAGGTTCTCGATCTCCACCCTTAGGCCCGACCCCAATATTTTTTTTCCCGTACAGATTTTTTGCTGTCTCAAAAAAATTTAACCTGTTCAAACTGTATGTTACATATGTAAAAAAAATAAAATAAATAATAATAAAAAAAATGAATTGGAAAAAAAAAATCACTTACCTACCTACCCTATTTATTTTATATTTGGATTTGCAAACAAACATAAGATAAGATAAGATAAGATAAGATAAGATAAGCCTTTATTAGTCCCACAATGGGGGATTGCAACAGCACAGGGATAGCAACACTCAAAGCAACAATCAGAAGACAAGAAAAAAACAAGAACAGCTAGTATACATATGTACATATTACTATATATATATACAGTATATATATATATATATATATATATATATATATATATATATATATATATATATATATATATATATATATATGTATATATGTACTGTTATCACTACGTGTTATATACACGGTGTATGTGAACGCAGATTAACAGCAAGCCAAACTCGTTTTTCACGAGCCAGGAAACCGAGCGTCCTGCTCCTTTATTCAAGTCTTCTTAGACAGCTTACAGTTCTTTATAACTGTGGCTTGAAGAGCTCAATGAAAAGCCGAGTGAAACTAGAAAAAATAAAAACAGAAAAAATAAATACGTTTCAATAAGCTAGCGGGCCCCTGGGATAGGACTAATTCCTGGCAACAAATAAACACAATACATTAAACAAGATTGCAAGGCCCTGGGATAAGACTAATTCCTGGAATAACACACTCCAAAAAAAAGCGATACCAAGTTCACATTTAACAACTTTTAAAACCAACATAACATGCATTAACTTACAGCCATTGCTTTCGAAGGTGTAAAAAAGGGGTTTAACACACAGGAGGAACATTTCAGACATTCGCGGGCAGGTTATATTCTTCTGCCTTTTTTTCCTTCTCTCTTACCGATGTCCGTTTCTGCTACCCACAAATCATAGCGGCTACTGGCTGCGCTTTCAACATAAAATGTGGGTAAATTACTACTAACTATACAGAAATTATTTTTAACACAAATTACTACAAATGAATTATGATATTTATTATGAACTTATGAACTATTTTTAACTTTATAAAACTCACTCTACTGAGGGCAGAACACTCCCCGCCTGGCATTACTAATGCCACTACTTCTTTTTAACTACAACTTCATTCTCTAAGAGCATAACAACGTCTGAAATAGGACGTAAGTAAGTCTTTGAAACACCCTGGGATGATGTCCTCACTTCGACCTTTCTGACCTTCCCGTCGCTGCTTGGAAAGGTGGATGTGATGATGGCCATTGCCCATTCATTTCTGGGTGCTTGGTCCTGTTTCAACAGCACTATGTCACCTGTCTGTAGGTTGCGGTGTGTTGTATGCCACTTGCGCCTTGATTGGAGGGTGTTGAGATATTTGTTTCTCCAGCGGCTCCAAAATTCATTGGCGAGTGCTTGCACTTGTTTCCACTGGTTTTTGAGCAGGTCTTTTCCACAAAAGTCTCCTGGTGGAGGGGGGACATGCTGCTTTTGGGTCAAGATCATTGCGTGACTGAGTAGGAATGGTGAGGAAGGGTCTGTTGAGATGGGAACTAAGGGCCTTGCGTTGATTATTGACGTTACCTCAGCCATTAAAGTACAAAGCACCTCATGCGTCAAACGAGTGTGTTTGTTTTGCAAAAGCATAGAGTCCAGTATTCTGCGAGTGACCCCAATCAGTCTTTCCCAGACGCCTCCCATGTGAGAGGCATGTGGGGGATTGAACTCCAACGTGCAACCGTTGGCATGAAGATAGTTGACGATGTTGGGAGGGTTCTTGTTTGGTTGTGCCATGCCTAACTCCACGCTCGCTGCAATGAAGTTAGTGCCTCTGTCAGATCACATTTGCTTTGCTGGGCCTCGTATTGCGAAGAATCTGCGTATTGCATTTATACAGCTGCAAGCGTCCATAGATTCAATGACTTCAATATGCACGCCTCTTGTGGTCATGCACGTGAAGAGTATTGCCCACCTTTTTCCTTGTGCAGCTCCACCTCGTGTGTGTCGAGTGACTACTGACCATGGACCGAATACATCCAACCCATCCATCCATCCATCCATCTTCTACCGCTTTTCCGGAGGTCCGGGTCGCGGAGGCAGCAGTTCAAGCAGAGAAGCCCAGACTTCCCTCTCCCCAGCCACCTGCTCCAGCTCTTCAGAGGGGATACCAAGGCGTTCCCAGACTAGCTGGGAGACATAGTCTCTCCACCGAGTCCTGGGTCTGCCCCGGGGTCTCCTCCCAGTGGGACGTGCCTGAAACACCTCAAGTGGGAGGCGTCCAGGAGGCATCCTAATCAGATGCCCATACCACCTCAACTGACTCCTTTCAATGTGGAGGAGCAGCGGTTCTACTCTGAGCCTCTCCCGGATGACTGAGCTCCTCACCCTATCTCTGAGGGTGAGTCCAGCAATCCTACGGAGAAAGCTCATTTCAGCCGCTTGTATCCGCGATCTCGTTCTTTCGGTCATTACCCAAAGCTCGTGACCATAGGTGAGAGTAGGAACGTAGATTGACTGGTAAATCGACAGCTTTGCCTTAGAACTAAGCTCCCTCTTCACCACAACAGACCGGTACAACGTCCGCATCACTGCAGATGCTGCTCCAATCCGTCTGTCGATCTCTCGCTCCATTTTCCCCTCACTCGTGAACAAGACCCCAAGATACTTAAACTCCTCCACTTGGGGCAGGAGCCTGTCCCCAACCCGGAGAGGACAATCCACCTTTTTCCGGCTGAGGACCATGGACTCGGACTTGGAGGTGCTGATTCTCATCCCAGCCGCTTCACACTCAGCGGCAAACCATCCCAGCAAGAGCTGTAGGTCATTGCTGGATGAAGCCAACAGGACAACATCATCTGCAAACAACAGAGATGAGATCCTGTGGTCACCAAGCATGACACCCTCCATTCCCTGGCTGCGCCTAGAAATCCTGTCCATAAAAATTATGAACAGGACCGGTGACAAAGGGCAGCCCTGGCGGAGTCCAACTCTCACTGGGAATGACTCTGACCGAGTGTTGGCAATGCGAACTAAACTCTCACAACGGTCGTACAGAGACCGAATAGCTCGTAACAACAAGCCCGATACCCCATACTCCCGAAGCACCCCCCACAAAAATCCACGAGGGACGCGGTCAAATGCCTTCTCCAAGTCCACAAAACACATGTAAACTGGTTGGGCAAACTCCCACGAACCCTCAAGAATTCTCGAGAGGGTAAAGAGCTGGTCCGATGTGCCACGGCCAGGACGAAAACCACATTGCTCCTCCTGAATCCGAGGTTCGACCAACGGCCGGACTCTCCTCTCCAGTACCTTGGCATAGACCTTCCTAGGGAGGCTGAGGAGTGTGATCCCTCTAAAGTTGGAGCACACCCTCCGGTCCCCTTTTTTGAAGAGAGGAACCACCACCCCGGTTTGCCATGCCAAAGGCACTGCCCCCGACCTCCACGCAATGTTGCAGAGGCGTGTCAACCATGACAACCCAACAACATCCAGGGCCTTGAGGTACTCGGGGCGAATCTCGTCCACCCCCGGGGCCCGGCCACCAAGGAGATTTTTAACCACCTTGGCGACCTCAGCCCCTGTGATAGGCGAGTCATCCCCCTCGTCCCCAAACCCTGCTTCCTCTGTGGAAGGCGTATCAGTGGGATTGAGGAGATCCTCGAAGTATTCCTTCCACCGCCCGACGATATCCCCAGTTGAAGTCAACAGTGTCCCATCCGCACCATACACAGTGTGGACGGGGAGCTGCTTTCCCCTCCTGAGCCGCCGAACAGTTTGCCAGAATCTCTTTGAAGCCGACCGAAAGTCTTGTTCCATGGCCTCACCGAACTCCTCCCATACCCGGGTTTTTGCTTCAGCAACCACCCGAGCTGCACTCCGCTTGGCCTGCCGGTACACCTCAGCTGCTTCGGGAGTCCCACAAGCCAACCAAGCTTGATAGGACTCCTTCTTCAGCTTAATGGCCCCCCTCACCACTGGTGTCCACCACTTGGTTCGGGGGTTGCCACCACGAGATGCACCGACCACCTTGCGGCTGCAGCTCTGGGCTGCCGCTTCAACAACAGAGGTGGAGAACATGGCCCATTCAGACTCCATGTCTCCAGACTCCCTCGGAATGTGGTTGAAGTTCTTCCGGAGGTGGGAGTTGAAGACCTCCCGGACAGGGGCCTCAGCCAGACGCTCCCAGCACACCCTCACTATACGTTTGGGTCTACCAGGTCTGAATGGCTTCCTCCCCTGCCATCGGATCCAACTCACCACCAGGTGGTGATCAGTTGACAGCTCTGCACCTCTCTTTACTCGGGTGTCCAAGACATACGGTCGCAGGTCTGATGATACGATAACAAAATCGATCATCGACCTGCGGCCTAGGGTGTCCTGGTGCCAGGTGCACATATGGACACCCTTATGCTTGAACATGGTGTTCGTTATAGACAGACTGTGGTTAGCACAGAAGTCCAATAACTGAACACCACTCGGGTTCAGATCGGGCAGGCCGTTCCTCCCAATCACCCCCCTCCAGGTTTCACTGTCGTTGCCCACGTGCGCATTGAAGTCCCCCAGTAGGACAATGGAGTCTCCAGGAGGAGCACCCTCCAGCACCCCAGTCACAGACTCCAAAAAGGGTGGGTACTCTGAAACATCATTTGGTGCATAGGCACAAATGATGGTCAGGACCCGTTTCCCAACCCGAAGGCGCAGGGAAGCAACCCTTTCGTCCACCGGGGAAAACTCCAATATAGAGGCAGCAAGGTGGGGCGATACAAGAATACCTACCCCTGCTCGTCGCCTCTCGCCCGGGGCAACTCCAGAAAAGGCCAAGCTCCAGCCCCTCTCCAGGAGACTGGTTCCGGAACCGGAGCTGTGTGTTGAGGTGAGGCCGACTATATCTAGCCGGTATCGCTCAATCTCGTACACCAGCTCAGGCTCCTTCCCCACCAGAGAGGTGACATTCCACGTACCAAAAGCCAGTTTAGAAAGCTTGGGATCAGTCCGCCAAGGTCTCCGCCTTTGACTGCCACCTAATCCACATAGCACCGGACTTCCATGATCCCTCCTGCAGGTGGTGAACCTACTGGAGGGCGGACCCATGTAACTCCTTCGGGCTGAGCCCGGCCGGGTCCCATGGGTGGAAACCCGGCCACCAGACGCTAGCCTTCGAGCCCCTCCCCCAGGCCTGGCTCCAGGGTGGGGCCCCGGTAACCCCATACCGGGCGGGGTACACTGAATCCTTGATATACAATTTATCATGAGAGTCTGTTGGATCGTTCTTCGTCTGGCCCTTCACCCAGGACCAGTTTGTCTTGGGAGACCCTATCAGAGGCAAATTGCCCCGGACAACATAGCTCCTGGGATCACTGGGGCACACAAACCCCCCCACCACGATAAGGTGACGATCCATGAGGGGGTACATCCAACCCAACATATGAAAATGGAGGGCATGTTTTGAGTCTCTCAGGTGGGAAATCTGCCATTTTCTGAGTCTCTAGTTTTCCCCTGAGTTTCCTGCACGTTACACAATGGTGGATAATGGACGAGACCAGTCTTTTGCAACCTACAATCCACAGTCCGGCTTGCCTAATTGCGCTTTCCGTGAACTGCCTTCCTTGATGCACAACTTTGGCATGATAGTGACGGGCAAGCAGTTGAGTTACGTGATGCTTGTTTGGGAGAATGGTTGGATTCTTGGATGCTATGTTCAATGAAGCATGTTTGAGGCGACCTCCAACCTTGATGAGGCTTTCACTCATATAGGGATCAAGAGCTACGATGGGACTTGAACTGCAGACGGTTTGGTTGGCATGGAGAGCAGCATACTCGTCGGGAAAAGTATCTTTTTGAACAGACTGGAGGATGAGGTTACTGGCAGCATCCAGCTCCTCTGGAGTGCGTGGCTTGCTACATCGATGCCAGCCTCCGCATGAATGATCTGACAGGTTGCTTGATGAGTGAGAACGAGCTTGGTGAATTAGGAATGCAATGGCACGTACTAATGAGTTCCAACTTGAAAAGCGCTGGAAGCATTCTGGTGAGAGCCCGTTCTTCTGAATGTGAGTAGAAAAGGTAGCGACTTTTCTGATTTCAGAGTCTACTTCAGGCTCAATTAGCTCAAAGGATTCAGATGTCCCGGATTCAGGTGGTTTGTAAAGGAAGTCTTGTCCCTTAAACCACATAGTGTCCATGAGCTGTGATGCAGGTATTGACCTGGTGGCTAGATCAGCTGGGTTTTGCTCTGATGTGACGTAGTGCCACTGTTCAAGGGATGTGGACTTAGAGAGGGAAGCTGGTACATAGCAGCGTGGCACCTTAAGGCTGCTAAGATCTTGGAGGGACATTTTCCATGTTTCCCATGTGTCCATTTTGTCCTGAGGGAGAGGAGCATCCCAACCTTGGACACCATTCGACAGTTCACGTAACAAGAGTCTGCCTTTGATTGTCACTGGTGACGCTAGTCCCAAGGGGTCGAAGATACTGTTAATTGTTGACAGAACCCCGCGGCGGGTGTAGGGTCTGTCATCAACAGCAACCTTGAACGTGAAAGAGTCAGTGTTTATGTCCCAGCGCAGGCCTAGACTTCTCTGAGCTGGTAGAGTGTCACTAAACTCTGAGAACTGTTCTTTCATTTGAGGGTTTTTCGTTAAGTTGCGTCTTAGTGAGCCGAGTCTAGATAATGCTTGGTCCCTGTTATTTGGGAGCGGCAAGCGAGGAAACTTGAATGGCAGAGGAGCGATCCAGTTGTTGGCTCCATCCTGGTGGACTTCTTCCTCCATTATCTTTAGGAAGGTCTCATCTTCGAAGGACACGGCACACTTGTTATCGTTCTCTGTGCACTCAAAAACTTTGTCCCCAAGCTTTTCTTCCACTGCATTGGGTTTTGAGCTGCGTTTAGAGAGGCCGTCCTTGTGCTCCCCAACGTAGCATGGTTTCTCTTTAATGTTGATGCTGTTAGGACAAGGAGTGAAGAGAGATGGGCGTCCGTTGGACAGCATGTACGTTTTATAAACATTGACAGTTGGCTTATGAGCGTTAAGGCACACCTCTCTCACAATTACCCAGCCTAGGTCCAGGCGTTGAGCAAAGGGAGCATTGTGGGGTCCGTTGACATGTTGCCTTACCTTGTGGACTCGTAGGATGTCTCTGCCCAGTAAAATTGCCATCTGAGCATCTGGGTCACACTAGGGGATGAGAGGAGCGAGGTGTTTTAAGTGGGCATGAGCAAGAGCGACTTCGGGCGTAGGTATTTCACCCCTACTGAACTTTATCTCGTCGCATTCAAGGAGAGGAGGGAGGTCTAAGCGTGGGCCTCCACCTACTGGCTCGATTTGGAACCTCACTGCTTCCCTGCCAAGCTTTTCAGTTAAACCAGCACATGTTCTCATGAGGTATGTCAGAGGGCTACCTTTGATCCCAAACAGCTCGAAGAATTCAGGACGGGCCAGCGATTTATTACTCTGATCGTCAAGGATTGCATACATCTTAACGGAGCGTTCTGGTTGGCCTTTAGGGAAAACTCGAACTAGACATACCTTTGAGCAAGAACATGGGGGATTACCTTCGCCGCAGATCTCAGTGCACCGTGACGTTACCTCAGGTGGCGTGTTGTCTCGGGGCTGAGGCTCTGGTTCAGGTGTGTTTCCTGGCTGGGGTTGCTAACTTGAATCGGGATGCATGGCAGAGCAATGTCTTTCACTTTGGCACTCCTCGCACTTGAGTTTCATGTCACAGTCCTTTATTGCGTGTGTGGGAGAGCAGCAGCGAAAACATCGTTTGTGTTCTTTGAGTATGCTTCGCCTCTCTTGTAGCGGTTTATTCTGAAAAGCTCTACATTTGGCTAGAGGATGCATTTTCTTATGGACTGGACAGTAGCGTGTTAAATCGTCCTCTTTAGTACTAGCGGGAGCAGTTGTGTCGACCTCTGTTTTGTTTACAGTTAGAGGCGTTCTGTAGCTGGTTTGTTTGAATGGTGGCCTCTCACCTTTGCTGAAGGGCTGCCGTATGTCGCAAAACTTGGGTCATTTCTTGCTTTAGCCTCGTCTTGGACAAACTTTACAAAATATGAGAAGGGAGGGAAGGTTACGTCATATTCTTGTTTGTATTTTGAGCCCGCGTGCAACCATTTATCTTGTAAACTTGGAGGCAACTTTTCAACTATGGGCTTAACCCCACGGGGTGTGTCGAGGTAGGCGAGGCCTGGGAGATAAGCTTCATCTTTAGTGACCCGCAGCTCTAAGAGTAAATCTCCAAGTTTCCTGAGTTTTACATTGTCTCTGTTTGTAAGGCGAGGGAAGTTATCTAATTTTTTAAACAAGGCGTTTTCTACTACTTCTGGCGTAGCATAACATTCTTCTAACCTGTCCCATGACAGTTGGAGAGCAGCTTTGGGATTAGTGGCATAGACAGCTCTGATTCTTTTAACATGCTCTGAGGACTCTTTACCAAGCCACTTGACTAGGAGATCTAACTCCTGGCTATATGTGAGACCAGCGTCTTCAGTTGCATTTATAAATGACGACTGCCATGCTCTAAAGTTTTCGGGGGTGTCGTCAAACTTAAAGAGTCCTGTTGTGATTAGCTCTCTGCGCGCGAGGAACCTAGCAAAGTCTGCCATAGGTGGGTCACCATTGTGGGGAGCATGGTAGCTGTTTGGCCTGACATAGTCTGTCGGTATGTCGATGGATTCATTTTTCACGTACATTTTCTTGAACGCTGGTGGAGAGAGAGTTTGTTCGGGTCTCCTCGGAGTGAATGATTGCACCCTTTGTGCAGGTTCGACTTGAGGTGTTTCTTCTTCAGCTGGTCGCGTCTGTGACTTTAGCTGGATTTGGTGGTGCACATACTCCATAGTTCTCTGTCTGACAACTTGTAATGGAATTGCGCTCCTTACACTCTCTCCTTCGTCTAGCTCGGCAGCTGCAGCAGCTTCTAGAACTTCTGCTTTTGCTGTGGCGGCCGCTGTTTCCTTCTCTATCTCCAGCATCTCTAGATCCAGTTCTAGCTTTGCTTGTTCTAGCTTTGCTTGTTTTTTAATTTCTAATTGTTTCTTACTGTACGAGGCTCTAGCATTCACAGCTTCAGCGGAGGCTTGTGCCATGATGGCTGCTTCCAGCACGCCGGACCTCGAGGACAACCTGGAGCTAGAACGTCTGGAGCTGGAGCTAGCATTGTGTGATGAGTTGGCTTCGGAGTTCGCCTTTTCTTCTACCCTCTTCTCTTGAGTGTCGTCCATCGCTGTGTCGTGAGTCTTTTCTTCACCAACTGCTGATGTGGCTTTTCACTCTTGAGTGTCGTCCCTCGCTGTGTCGTGGACCTTATCTTCACCAACTGCTGACCTGGCTTTTCACTGTACTGTTATCACTACGTGTTATATACACGGTGTATGTGAACGCAGATTAACAGCAAGCCAAACTCGTTTTTCACGAGCCAGGAAACCGAGCGTCCTGCTCCTTTATTCAAGTCTTCTTAGACAGCTTACAGTTCTTTATAACTGTGGCTTGAAGAGCTCAATGAAAAGCCGAGTGAAATTAGAAAAAATAAAAACAGAAAAAATAAATGTTTCAATAAGCTAGCGGGCCCCTGGGATAGGACTAATTCCTAGCAACAAATAAACACAATACATTAAACAAGCTAGCGGGGCCCTGGGATAAGACTAATTCCTGGAATAACACACTCTAAAAAAAAACGATACCAAGTTCACATTTAACAACTTATAAAACCAACATAACATGCATTAACTTGCATTAACTAATTAAAAATACATGGACAATACTCAACAGTATCCTTGGAAATAAAAGCAGAAATACAAGCTACCCAACTAATATTCCAAAAAATAATAAAACGACTCAGAGTGTGAATATCGCTTCACCTGCAGATGAATTTAATAATTTTTTTGTTAACATTGGACCTAAACTGGCCCGAGAAATACCCACTACGGTGCCAACAGGTGATACAATATGCAATAACACTGCCGTAAAAGACTCCATCTTCATAAAGAACACAGACGAAAGAGAGGTCATTGAAATTGTTAAATCGTTCAAAAGTAAAACATCTACTGACTGTGATGGTATCGACATGCTACTAGTCAAAACTGTTATCGAATGCATAGTAAAACCACTGACGTACATCTGCAACCTGTCTCTCCAATCAGGTATATTTCCCAATGCAATGAAAATAGCTAAAGTAATTCCAATATACAAGACGGGCGATAGAGGGGAACTCTCAAACTATAGACCAATTTCACTATTACCACAATTTTCCAAGATACTTGAAAAAATATTCTATGAGAGAATTGACAACTTCATACTGAAGAATGATTTATTATGTGAGCAGCAATATGGGTTCAGACACAAGAGGACAACTGTGTATGCCCTAATGGAATTTACAGAAAAAATATCAACAGCCATTGAAAATAAAGAGTATTCAGTTGGAGTATTCCTAGATCTTAAAAAAGCATTTGATACAGTAGATCATAATTTATTATTAAAGAAACTACAAAATTCTGGTATTAGAGGTGTAGCACTGTCCTGGTTAAGTAGTTACTTAAAGAATAGATATCAGTATGTATGTGTTAGCAACAAAAACTCAGAGTTGCTGAAGGTCACCTGTGGAGTCCCACAGGGTTCAGTTTTGGGACCATTATTATTCAATATGTATATAAACGATATATGTAAAGTTTCAGAAAAAATTGACTTAATATTGTTTGCCGATGACACTAATCTGCTATGCAGTGGAAACAATTTGGAACAACTTCTGGATACACTCGGGAAGGAATTAAGAAAGCTTAAACTGTGGTTTGATTCAAACAAATTAACGCTCAATTTAAGTAAGACAAAATTTATAGTCTTTAACAACCATCACAACAATCCAGTACCCAAACTCAGTGTAAATGGTGTAGAGATTGAAAGGGTATCTGAAACCAAATTCCTTGGAGTAATAATTGATAACAAACTGTGTTGGAAGTCACATATTAATTATATTAAAGGTAAAGTCTCCAAATCAATTGCAATATTACACAGAGTGAAATATTTGCTGAATCAACCCACACTATACACCTTGTATCATTCATTAATACTCCCATACATGACATATTGTAATGAAGTATGGGGAAATACATATAAAACAAACATATATCCAGTCTTTATGCTTCAAAAGAGAGCTATTAGAATAATAAACAAAGCAGCTTACAGGGAACCAACAAACCCACTTTTTCTTAAACAAAAAACTCTCAAGTTGAAAGATCTGGTTGACTTTAAAACCGCAATAATAATGTTCAAAGTGAAGAATTTATCACTGCCTGCAAATATCCAAAAGTTGTTCCAAACAAGGGAGAAACGATATCACTTCAGAGGAACATGTATATTTCAAAAGCCTACAGTGAGAACAACCACCAAGCAACACTGTATTTCAGTGCAAGGAGTCAGATTATGGAACAATTTTGGACCTGAATTAAAATCATGTACAACGCTTGGACAATTTAAACAAAAACTAAAGGAAGAAATACTCCAAACATATTTACAAGACGACATGTAAACTCACATAAGGATTGACATTTCCAGCCTGTGTTGTGTTGTAGCTTAGTTTTTTTTTTTTTTTTTTTTTTTCTCTCTGTGACATTCTGTCTTAGATTTGTCTCGGATAGTAACTGCTTAACTTAGCTTAGCTTAGTTTTCTTTTTTTTTTTTTTTTTTTTTTCTCTCAGTCACACTTTGTCTTAGCTTTGTTCTAAATTGTAATCACTCTTGTCTTGTTTACTCTTTTTTCTTTGAATTCTTGGATGGAATATGGGTGGGCAATATAAGCTGCGGCTTCAGCCATCACCCATTTCGGATAACTCACGTGGAATTGTTTAGTAGAAGGAGTCTTTGTCTAATTTGACCTTGTTGTTATATTATACAGTTTCTTCAACCTGTACTGTATTATCCGAAATAAATTCATTCATTCAATTCATTCATTCAACTTACAGCCATTGCTTTCGAAGGTGTAAAAAAGGGGTTTAAGGGGAGGAACGTTTCAGACATTCACGGGCAGGTTATATTCTTCTGCCTTTTTTTCCTTCTCTCTTACCGATGTCCGTTTCTGCTACCCACAAATCATAGCGGCTACTGGCTGCGCTTTCAACATAAAATGTGGGTAAATAACTACTAACTATACAGAAATTATTTTTAACACAAATTACTACAAATGAATTATGATATTTATTATGAACTTATGAACTATTTTTAACTTTATAAAACTCACTCTACTGAGGGCAGAATAATATATATATATATATATATATATATATATATATATATATATATATCTATAGACACAGTGCAGAGCATTATGGTTGGTAAATGTGCAGCACAAAGTCTAAGCTCTCTCTCCCTCCGCGGGTGCGGCGGGCCAGCTGGATGTCTTTGGGCATGATGGTGATCCTCTTGGCGTGGATGGCCCACAGGTTGGTGTCGACGAAGAGACCCACCAGGCAGGCCTCGCTGGTCTCCTGCAAAGCCATGACGGCGGAGCTCTGGAAGCGCCGGTCAGTCTTGAAGTCCTGAGTGATCTCCCTCACCAGGCGCTGGAAGGGCAGCCTACGGATGAGCAGCTCCGTGGATTTCAGGTAGCGACGGATCTCTCTCAGAGTCACGGTACCGGGGCTGTAACGGTGAGGCTTCTTCACTCCACCGGTGGCCGGAGCGCTTTTTTTTTTCGAGCAGCCTTGGTGGCTAGCTGCTTCCTGGGGGCCATTTTCCTCCAGTAGATTTACGGGTGGTCTGCTTGGTTCTTGCCATCGCTCTTTATTATTCTGTCTTATATTTCTTGCACGCCGCCTAAACTCCAGCCCAGCACCCGCGTCGTTTTTGCCACAGTTCCTCGGCATGTCGAGTTTCTCCGTTACACCAGGTGGCGGTTGGAGCTAGCTAGCCAGCTAGCTCTTCCCTGCTGTATTCGTCCCCCACTGCAAACAGTGGCTCCATCCGCCGACTCGGGAGACCCTTGGGGCGATCTGTGTGTCCGTGATATATATATAGAGTGAAAGGTGTAGAAAGAAGAAGGAAGATAAGAAAAGGGCAGTTGCAAACGGCAGCCAACTCGTGTGGCGCCGCCGGTCCGGCGGAACCGGAACCGGAGAAAAAAAATGTATTTATGGATGGCATTACTGTAAATAGTTTGATATTACTGTATATATTGATGCATGTCCCTGCTCTGTTAAGTGTATGTACTGTATATTTTATGTCCTCTTTGAAGGTGGCATTCTTTCTTCTGTGCAAATATGCGTGACTCAGAGCGATCCTTCCTACACGTCGCCATCATGGAAGTCCTACCAGAACTTCCAGCTGTAAACAAAAACATCCTGGAAGAGCACTTGCAGTCCATTGGAGTTGAGACGCATGATGATCTACGCTTCGTAACGGAGGCTGATTTGATGACCGTATTAAGACCTGTACAAGCCAGAAAGCTTCTTTCTGTTTGGAGTCGAAAAAGTAAGTAAAAACACCACACAATGATATTTCAACATATAATATATTCAAAATCAAAAGCAGAAATGCACATTGTTTAATATTGCACAGTGTGAATCATTATTTATTTATTTATTTATTTGTAATTTAAAGACCAAACTCCCGATGACAGCTCGCCATCATCTGTGGAAGCCTTACCCACCCAATCAGAATCAGAATCAGAATCAGAATGAGATTTATTGCCATTGTTCATGTAGTACACAAACTAGGAATTTGTCTCGGTGCAATGCTGCAACATTAAACATGAGTAGCACTAAAGATAAAAATAAAACTATGCATGCAATAAAATGTAGAATATGAATGAGTAATACTAATCTATGCAATTTTTAAATATATTAACAAGCAGCAGATATTGTGGAGTTCCACATAGTGAGTCGGTAGTGCAAAAGAAAACAGTGATAATTATCATGAGTCCGGTTGAGCTGCTGTACGTAGTGCGCGAGAGTCTAATAAGTCACTTAGTGTTCAGCAGTCTGATGGCAGAGGGGAAGAAGCTGTTCATGTAGCGGGAGGTTTTAGTCTGAATGGACCGAAGTCTTCTGCCTGAGGGGAGGGGGGCAAACAGTGCGTGTCCAGGGTGTGAAGGATCGGCTATGATCCGACCTGCACGCCTCCGGGTCCTGGAGATGTACAGGTCCTGGAGGGATGGGAGCTTGCAGCCGATTACCTTCTCAGCGGCGCGCACAACGCGCTGCAGTCTTAGTCTGTCCCTGGTGGTGGCTCCTGTGTACCACACGGTGATGGAGGTGGTGAGGATGGACTCGATGATGGCCAATCACTGTCATTGCTCTCTGTTTCACCCCGAAGTACGTCAACCTCCTCCAGCAGCCCAGGACTTGACGCACAGTGGGACGACAACTTTGAAATTCCATGGAGAAAATTTCCTGAGGAAGTGATGCATTCTTTGGAGAGGGGAAAAAGGCCAAGCCCAAAACTGAGGAGGCAAATGGTCCGGATTGTTGTGAGTGAGATGATAGAAAAATGCCCTCATGTAGATAAAAAACATTCAACTGATGTCGCAAAAGAAATGTTGGCAAAATATCCCAATGCTCTGAAAGATGTGATAGAGGGTGATATTGTTGGAACAGGCTACCATTCCCTTGTCAAACAGTTGCAAAACAGAATTGAAAACATGAGGCGCACTTCAACACCCAAAATAAAAAAAAGAAAACATCAGACTGACTCAGACGACACAGACGAGATCCCATTAGAAGAGAGAGCAGCAATGCAGGACACCTACGGATGCATTAAATGGAATGTAAAATTTCTGACCCGTGAAGAAACTCAAGAGACCCAGCAGCAAAAGATGGAAAAACTCAAGGTGATGTTTCAACACTCTGATGCCAATCCAGAGGAGGTAAAAAGTCCAATGAAGTCCACTTTTTACACACAGCGTCAACATGTCAACCATGGAAAAAGTATCAAGTGCCTTAGAGAGGAGTGGCCTTTTTGTTTTGATGAACTTGGCATGTCAGTCCAGTTCAAGGAACTCACTGGGATTGACCTCAAGGAGACATTCACACGGAATTTGGATTCGAAGGGAAAAAGGCTTCTCAACTACTTGACCACAGTTTGTGTTAACAAGAGCAAGAAGTTCCTTCAGAATTATGCAAGGCTTCAGAGGATGCAAGGACAGCAGAGTGGCTGCTCAGGTGATGTGAAAGAGATGCTTCTGCTTCTGCTCAGTTACTTTGATGAGAAGGAGGAGTCCATGTTCTTTTATGTAGAAGATGCATGTCTGGCAGAAGAGGTCCAACTGGAGCAAGTGCCCCTGACACTGCTCAGGGGCACTTATTACTGCTGTTATTGTCTGTGGTAAGTCTGTTTCATATTTCTTTTCTTATTTTTTTAATTGCACTGTTTATAGAATTTGTCATGTAAGCGCAGCGCTTATGAATATAACCTGTTAAATAATTTGTTCATAGGACAGTCCTGCTATTCCTCAATAAGGTACATGCTAAGTCTGGATCGGAACCTTATCAACACAAACATCTCTTCCTTCATTTCTGCATTGTGCCTCATGTTCGGGAGCTACTACTGTTTCAACATTCATTATCCATCTGAGCTGGCTTCAGCTCTTGAATTTCTTCAAAGGTGAGTAAACATGGCTCTGTCCTGGTATTAGTTCAAATCTGACTCTGACCAGGCCAAAACCAAGACTGGAATTCAGATCTAGGCTAAGAGCCTTAGTCCGGGTTTGAGTCTCCGGCCCTTGGGTCTGGTCTTAGTCCCGCTCTTAGTCAGACAATCTGAATCTCGGTCTTGGTCCAGCTCTGAGTTTCGGCCAGGCTTGGACCTGGACTCTGACTGATTTATTTGTTTGATTGTTTTATACTGTTTGTGTTTGTGTGTGTGTGTGTGAGTGTGTGTGTGTGTGTGTGTGTGTGTGTGTGTGTGTGTGTGTGTGTGTGTGTGTGTTGAGTACTGTGCAAAAGTCTTAGGCACTCCACATGTATTGTTTCAACAGTGACTAAACATATTTACTGTATCTCTTACTTTCTTTATTGGAATATAGTAAGAAAATACAAGAAATTTGTATACAATGTTTAAGAACACAAAAATGTGCTTCTGGTTCTGGATTCAGTCTCAGGCCATCCCAGGATTCGTTGCCACAAAAGGGTTTCAGTGATCAACAATCAAAAGGGGAAAGCTATTGGCAGGGTCATTGTTCCATAGACAGATCATTGATGGGCATGCCTAGCCTGCCAGAAGCTGGTGGCAGATCCAGGTGTAACAGGGGTCTCGAGCTCAGCTGCTGACTTAACTGACATGTCCAACAGCTTTCCCCTTGTGATTGTTGGTCATTTAACCTTTCTGAGGGAACGAATTCTGGGCTCGCCTGGGACTTTTCAGAATCAGAAGTACATTTTTTGTGTTTTCTAACAGTGTATACACATTTCCTGTATTTTCTTAGTATATCCCAATAAAGAAAGTGAGAGAAATATGGATGATCCTCATGACACTGCTAAAACAATACCTGTGGGGTGCCTAAAACTTTTGCACAGTACTATATCTAGTGTCTCACAAAAGTGAGTTCACCCCTCCCATTTTTGCAGATATTTTATTGTAGCTTTTCAAGGGATAACTATAGAAATAAAACTTTAATATAACTTGAAGTAGTCAGTGTACAGCTTGTAGAATATTATAGATGTATTGTCCTCTGAATATAACTCAAAACAACCATTACACCCCGTTGTGAACATCTCCAAATTTTCCCCAAAGTGTCAACAATTTGTGTGCCAACCATTATTATCTAGCACTGCCTTGACCCTTTTGCTCATGGAATTCACCAGAGCTCACAGGTAGCTTCAGGAATCCTCTCCCATTCCTCCATGATGACACCACTGAGCAGATGGATGTCATGAGCAAAAGGGTTAAGGCAGTGCTAGATAATAATGGTTGGCACACAAAATATTGGGCACCATTTGGACATTGTCATTATGGTGTGTACTCACTTATGTTGCCAGCTGTTTGATGTTAATGGCTGTGTTTCGAGTTATATTCAGAAGATGATAAATCTGTAGTACTCTACAAACTGTATACTGACTAGTTAAGTTATATTAAAGTTACATGGCTTTAGCGTTATCCCATAAAGAGATACAATAAAATATTTGTGAAAATGAGAAGGGTGTACTCACTTTTGTGAGATACTGTATGTATCTATGTATGTATATACATGTATATGTATATACATACATACGTGTAATCTTATTTTGTTTAACTGATCAATTAATATGCTTTTATTCTACAGGTGTTTTTTCTCAATCAACCCAGACAGAGGAACAAAAGTAGAGAAAAACTCTAAGCGCCGCCTGAACGTCAACCCTTGAGTCCTCACCCTCATACAGGAACTCGCTGACCACGAATGGCGTGAAGGCTAAATATGGACTCCTCCTACGACTTACCTGGTAGGGCACTTGGCCAGTTCGTTGTATTTTAGCTACTGGCCAGTGCTGTCCTTTTAAATGTCAGGCTACTTTTCTCCGTGGAGATGCTATTACCTTCACCAAAGGATGTTATGTGTAGCTGGCATTTGTGTGTTTGTTAGCTAAATAACTCGGTTCAAATTGTAATGACAATTTCAGAAAATTGCTTTTTTCTTTTTTCATAATTGTTTTATGTTCAACAGTATGCCATACAACTTCAGAAAAGGTTACATACTGCACCTTTAAATAAATATTCAAAAAGTGATTTCTCTCTCGTCTTTTCTCAAGGTGTATTTTTGCATGTTTTTCATATATACATACTGTATGTCCCGTTGTTTTTACAGAAAAAAACTGGCAGCTGTGGTTACCAGAATAATCCCGTAAAAAATACAATACAAATGTAAACAACTACAGAACAACTTGTAAATTTTACATCTTAAAACTGTACACTGTAAAAAAAAAAAAAAAAGTCTGTTGTTTTTACAGAAAAAAGCTGGCAGCTGTGGTTACCAGAATAATAACGTAAAAAATACAGTACAAATGTAAACAACTTTACAGAACAACTTGTAAATTTTACTGGGATTCAATGTAGAATAAGCAAAATCTGCATGTAAATTTTACTGAAAAGATGCATATAAAAGCAGTGTGGTCCTGTTAAATTAGCAGTAAAAGACTGTATAATCTACAAGTTTAATTTTTTTTTTTTTTGTGAATTACTACAGTTTTAGGATGTAAAATTTGCAAGTTGTTCTGTAAAGTTTTTTACATTTGTACTGTATTTTTTACGGAATTATTCTGGTAACCACAGCTGCCAGTTTTTTTCCGTAAAAACAACAGAATTTTTTTTACAGTGTAGGAAGGGTTTTTGTGTGTCTGTGTGTGGGGTAAAATTGTGGAATGGGTTGGGGGAGAAACACAGGCAATGTCCAAACATCCATATACTGTATTTAAATCAACATATAAAGAGATGATTTTTGAGCAATATAAAAATAAAGGGCAGTAATATTACAATGTGTCTTCAATGAAAATAGGTTGTTATTGTGTGTGTTATTGTGTTATGGTGATTGTGATGGTGTTGTCTGTGTTGAACATACCAGAAGTGTTTATTGATTATTGTTACAATTATTGTTGGATGTTGGTATTGTTAAGATAAGATAAGATAAGATAAGCCTTTATTAGTCCCACAACGGGGAAATTCCAGGATTGCAACCGCACAGGGATAGCAACACTCAGAGCAACAATCAGAAGGCAAGAAAAAAAACAAGCAAGCAAGAGCAGCTAATATACATATGTACATATTACTATAAAATATATATATACACACACACAGACACACAGTGCAGAGCATTGTAGCTGGATGGAATAAATATATGAATATGTAAACACACAGTGCGGAGCAATGTAGCTAGATGGAATAAATATATAGATATATAAACACACAGTGCGGAGCAATGTAGCTAGATGGAATAATATGTAGATATATAAACACACAGTGCGGAGCATTGTAGCTAGATGGAATAAATATATAGATATATAAACATAAACACACCCAGTGCGGAGCATTGTAGCTAGATGGAATAAATATGTAAATATATAAACACACACAGTGCAGAGCATTGTTGCTAGATGGGATGAAACAGCACAACCGTCTACTTAGTTATCCTACATGGTATGATTATGTGCCCATACATATTCTCACTCTCCATAGCGACCGGTATTTTCCCAGTTGTATGCCGGAGGGGACCATTGTGTAAGTCTATTGCATCTTTTGCATCCAAAAAACTATTAGTTTGTTACGTCTTTTTGCTATCTCTGCGAGCAGCCCTGCTTAGGTCGTACAGTCTGACAGCCGTTGGTAGGAAGGACCTGCGAAACCTCTCGGTTGTGCACCTGGGATGATGTAGTCTGCTGCTAAATGAGCTCCTCAGTGCATTCAGTATGTCCTGCATAGGGTGGAACTCGGACTCCAGCAGAGATGACAGTTTAGCCACCGTCCTTCTCTCTCCTATCTCCTCCACCGGATCAAGGTGCTGCCCCAGGACAGAGCTAGCTTTCTTGATCAGTTTGTTCAAGAAAGCTAGCTCTGTCCTGTCAATGTTGTCAACATGGACTGCCGTTGTTGTGTCATTTCTGTTGCATAATTTGACTATGGGGTGTATTATGGTGAATGTGGTTGTGGGATGAATGATGACTAAGAGTGATGTTGTAATTTGTTCGGTATGGAAAAGGGGTGGGACTACAGTATATAAGCGTTGGCTTCTTCCCACTCCTTTTGAACATTTTATTTTTGGCTTGATTTTTGTTTTAATTTTTTTTTCTTTTTGTCGGAATGTTTAAATAAAATCAATCAGTCAATCAATCAATCAAACCTAGACGGGGCCCAGCGGAGGAGCCGCCTAGCCAGACGGCGACGAGTGGCTGTGATCGGTGGATTCCGGCTGCGCCGGCGGTGCACGACATAACTGGCCAGGTAGATGGAGGCAGGCGCCGGCGATAGACAGCGGTGATCTGCGGAGCTGAGCAGCGTCACTCGGCGGAGAAGCTGCGCAGGAGCGGCGGGTCCAGTAGTGACCGAGCTAGTTGAGGCCTAGCCGGATTCTCTGCTTATTTCTATCCACAGGTCAGTAAAATGCCACCCAAAAAAGAGGAAATGGAAGAAATTAAAAAAACTCTGAACTTTGTGTTAGATGAACTGGCCAAAGTGACTAGCCAGCAGGACAAAATATTAGACCTAATACAGGAGGTACAAGCCCTACATTCAATAATAAAAGAAAAAGACAAAAAAATTATGGACCTGGAGCAACACGGGCGTCTTTTGGAGCAACGCGTTGAGGATCTTGAACAAGGTTCTCGCATTGATGACATAGTTATAAGTGGACTAGACATCAGATATCAGTCGTACACCCATGCCGCTACAGGACTGAGTGGTGAACATGCTTCCATAAGTGAATCAATGTCCTTAGAAAACCAAGTGCTTCAGTTCCTTAATGATAAAGACATTAAGGTAGAAGCCAATGTGGTCTCAGCCTGTTATGCTTTACCGAAGAAAGATAACAAAACAAAGAAATCAATTGTGATGCGCTTTGTGAACAGGAGGGTGAAAAATGACATACTGAGGCAGGCCAAAAAACTAAAGGAAACTCAAGTTTACCTAAATGAACACCTGACAAAAAAAAAACGCTGAATTAGCACGGCAGGCACGGATGCTAAAGAAACATAATAAGATACAGTCAACCTGGACAAGAAATTGTAGAATTTGGATTAAACTAAATGGAACACCTGAGCAAGCAAAAAGTATAATGATCAGAGATGCTACTGACTTAGATAAATACAAATGAACACTGACTATGAAACACAGAGTGAGGAAACTCAAACTCTAAAAATATGCCACTATGCTGAACATAAACCACAAGAGATGGAGAATGATATTGATCCTGATAACCACTTTTTCAATAATATTCATAACCACTGTGAATATTACACTGAAAAGCAATTCAAAAGTCAAGTGCAATTAGATGGTAAACTGTCAATAATACACTTCAATAGCAGAAGTCTTAACAAAAACTTCTCACAGATTCAGGACTATTTAAAACAGCTAAACAGAAAATTCACAGCTATAGCAGTCTCTGAAACCTGGCTTAATGCAGACCAGGCTCCCCTGATGGCAATAGAGGGATATCAGATGTTTAACATTAACAGATCTCAAAAAAAGGGTGGTGGTGTTGCACTGTATATTGATGACCTATATAGATGTAAGCTTGTAAATGAAATGTCCTCAGCACTACCAGGGATTCTGGAATGTGTTACTGTTGAGATTGACCTAGACAAAACAAAAAATCTAATCATAAGCTGCATATACAGAACGCCGGGAACTTGCATTGAGACATTCAGAGATAAATTAGTCGAGCTGTACAATAATATTACTAGTAAGAAAATGGTAGCAATTTGTGGAGATTTCAATATTGATCTACTTAATCCACATCAACAAAATGTAGTTACAGAGTTCATGAACTCTATGTACAGCATGAGTCTATATCCCACAATAACACATCCCAGTAGAATCACAGCTCACTCTGCTACACTTATTGACAACCTGTTTGTCAATGTTCTCGACAAGAAAATAGAAAGTGGATTATTGATAAATGATATAAGCGACCACTTGCCAATCTTTGCACTTATCCATGGCCACACGGGGCCCAACCCAGAAAAAATCTCAAAATCGTTCAGACACAAATCACCAAACGCAATCAGTTCTTTTAAAGAGGACTTGCTGAAGCAAGACTGGACAGAAGTCTATGTATCAGATGTAAATGAAGCCTATGACACATTTACAAACATTGTAACCACTCTTTTTGAAAAAAAATGCCCATTAGTTAAAAAAAAGCTTAAACACAAATTTACTGACAAACCATGGCTAACCAAAGGACTACAAAAGGCGTGTAAAAAGAAAAATTTATTATATAAAGCTTTCATAAAGAAAAGGACAAAAGAAGCAGAGCAGCGGTATAAAACATACAAAAATAAGTTAACATATATAATAAGATGTAGTAAAAGAGACTATTACAGTAAAGAACTGGAAAAAAACAAAGACAATATTAAAAATACATGGACAATAATCAACAGTATCCTTGGAAATAAAAGCAGAAATACCAGCTACCCAACTAACACTCCAAAAAATAATAAATCCACTCTGAATGTGAATATAGCTTCACCTGCAGATGAATTTAATAATTTTTTTGTTAACATTGGACCTAAACTGGCCCGAGAAATACCCACTACGGTGCCAACAGGTGATTCAATATGCAATAACACTGCTGTAAAAGACACCATCTTCATAAAGAACACAGACGAAAGAGAGGTCATTGAAATTGTTAAATCGTTCAAAAGTAAAACATCTACTGACTGCGATGGTATTGATATGCTACTAGTCAAAACTGTTATCGAATGCATAGTGAAACCACTGACGTATATCTGTAACCTGTCTCTCCAATCAGGTATATTTCCCAAAGCAATGAAAATAGCTAAAGTAATTCCGATTTACAAGACAGGCGACAGAGGGGAACTCTCCAACTACAGACCAATTTCACTATTACCGCAATTTTCCAAGATACTTGAAAAAATATTCTATGAGAGAATTGACAACTTCATACTGAAGAATGATTTATTGTGTGAGCAGCAATATGGGTTCAGACACAAAAGGACAACAGCATATGCCTTAATGGAATTTACAGAAAAAATATCAACAGCCATTGAAAATAAAGAGTATTCAGTTGGAGTATTCCTGGATCTTAAAAAAGCATTTGATACAGTAGATCACAATCTATTATTAAAGAAACTACAAAATTGTGGTATCAGAGGGGTAGCACTGTCCTGGTTAAGAAGTTACTTAAAGAATAGATATCAGTTTGTATGTGTTAACAACAAAAACTCAGAGCTACTGAAGGTCACCTGTGGAGTCCCACAGGGTTCAGTTTTGGGACCATTATTATTCAATATGTATATAAATGATATATGTAAAGTTTCAGAAAAAATGGACTTAATATTGTTTGCTGATGACACTAACCTGCTATGCAGTGGAAACAACTTGGAACAACTTCTGGATACACTCGGAAAGGAATTAGGAAAGCTGAAACTGTGGTTTGATTCAAACAAATTAACGCTCAATTTAAGCAAGACAAAATTTATAGTCTTTAACAACCATCACAACTACCCAGTACCCAAACTCAGTGTAAATGGTGTAGAGATTGAAAGGGTATCCGAAACTAAATTCCTTGGAGTAATAACTGATAACAAACTGTGTTGGAAGCCACATATTAATTATATAAAAGGTAAAGTATCCAAATCAATTGCAATATTACACAGAGTGAAAAATTTGCTGAATCAACCCACACTATACACCTTGTATCATTCATTAATACTCCCATACATGACATATTGTAATGAAGTATGGGGAAATACATATAAAACAAACATATATCCACTCTTTATGCTTCAAAAGAGAGCTATTAGAATAATCAACAAAGCAGCTTACAGGGAACCAACAAACCCACTTTTTCTTAAACAAAAAACTCTCAAGTTGAAAGATCTGATCGACTTTAAAACCGCAATAATAATGTTCAAAGTGAAGAATCTATCACTGCCCGCAAATATCCAAAAGTTGTTCCAAACAAGGGAGAAACGATATCACTTCAGAGGAACATGTATATTTCAAAAGCCTACAGTGAGAACAACTACCAAGCAACACTGTATTTCAGTGCAAGGTGTCAGATTATGGAACGATTTTGGACCTGAATTAAAATCATGTACAAAGCTTGGACAATTTAAACAAAAACTAAAGGAAGAAATACTCCAAACATATTTACAAGACGACATGTAAACTCACATAAGGATTGACATTTCCAGCCTGTGTTGTGTTATAGCTTAGTTTTTCTTTTTTCTCTGTGACACTATGTCTTAGATTTGTTTTTGAATAGTAACCGCTTAACTTAGACTAGCTCAGTTTTCTTTTTCTCTCAGTCATATTTTGTCTTAGCCTTGTTTTAAATTGTAATCGCTCTTGTCTTGTTTTCTCTTTTTTCTCCTTTGAATTCTTGGATGGAATATGGGTGGGCAATATAAGCTGCGGCTTCAGCCATCACCCATTTCGGATAACTCACGTGGAATTGTATAGTAGAAGGAGTCTTTGTCTAATTTGACCTTGTTGTTATATTATACAGTTTCTTTTAACCTGTAATGTACTATCCGAAATAAATAAATTCATTCATTCATTCATTCATTCATTCATTCAAACCACTCGTTCAGTGATGTCTGCCTTTCATCATTGGTGATGTCATAGCGAGTCCTATGAAACCTGTCTTTGATCTTTGACATCACCACTCGTTCAGTGGTGCCTGCCTTTGATCTTTGATGTCACCACTTGTTCAGTGATGCCTGCCTTTGATCTTTGATGTCATACAGTGATGCCTGCCTTTGATCTTTGACACCACCACTCGTTCAGTGAGGCCTGCCTTTGATCATTGATGATATCATAGCGAGTCCTATGAAACCTGCCTTTGATCTTTGACATCACCACTCATTCAGTGATGCCTGCCTTTGATCTTTGAGGTCACCACTTGTTCAGTGATGCCTGCCTTTGAGCTTCAACATGGTTACCATGGCAACACAAAGTCCTATGATCGTGACATTGTGACATTGTGACAGAGATTTCTTGAATTTTATATAGAGTGACTAGTGCATACTTGTGCATGCCCGTGCATCCCCGAGCATGCCCATAGAAAGCAAGTGTAAGCAAGCATTTCTGCATGCCCATAGAAAGTTACTGTTACCATGGCAACAGTAACCATGATGAAACCTGCCTTTGCTCTTTGACATCACCACTCATTCAGTGATGCCTGCCTTTGTTCTGTGATGCTTGCCTTTGCTCTTTGATGATGTCATAACGAGTCCTATGATCTTTTAGCAAGTCCTATGATCATGAGTGATGCATGCCTTTGATCTCACAGTGAGTCCTATGATCTTTTAGCGAGTCCTATAATTGTGACATCGTGAAAGACAGAGATTTCTTGAATTATATATAGATTGACAAGTGCATACCTGTGCATGCCAGTAAAAACCAAGTATAAGCAAATATTTCTGCATGCCCGTAGAAAGCAAGTGTAAGCAGGCACATCACCACTCATTCAGTGAATACTGTCTTTGATATTTGATGATGTCATAATGAGTCCTATGATCTTTGATGATGTCATAGTAAGTCCTATGATCCTGAGTGATGCTGCATGCCCATATAAAGTTACTGTGACCATGGCAACAGTAACCATGGTGAAGCCTGCCTTTGATCTTTGACGTCACTACTTGTTCAGTGATGCCTGCCTTTGATTTGTGATGCCTGCATTTGATCTTGGATGATGTCATAGCGAGTCCTATGATCATGAGTGATGCCTGCCATTGACCTTTGATGATGTCATAGCGAGTGCTATGATCGTGAGTGATGCCTGCCTTTGATCTTTGTTTGTGTCATAGCGAGCCCTATGATCTTTTGCAAGTCCTATGATTGTGACATTGTGACAGAGATTTCTTGAATTATGCATGCCTGTAGAAAGTTACTGTTACCATGGCAACAGTAACCATGGTGAAACCTGCCTTTGATCTTTGACGTCACCACTCCTTCAGTGATGCCTGCCTTTGATCTGTGATGATGTCATAGTGAGTCCTATGATCTTTTAGCAAGTCCTATGATCATGACATCGTGACATGATAGAGAGATAAAGTGATGATATAGAGTGAAGTACGTGGCGGTAAGGCACCTGTAAGCTGGTTGCCAACCGGCAATCAAATCTAGAAGAAGAAGAAGAAGAAGACATCATGACAGAGATTTCTTGAATTTTGCATGCCTGAAGAAAGTTACTGTTACCATGGCAACAGTAACCATGGTGAAATCTGCCTTTGATCTTTAATGTCACCACAAACTACGGGGGAAGGGGGGGGCTGAAAAGTTCATAGTGGTCAAATTTGACCAAATGTGGTTTATTTTTCCAGCAACATCTCCCCTTCAGTCCATACACTTCTTTCATCAGTGTTGCAGTGCTTGGATCCATGCAGTTGAAAAATAAACCACATTTGGTCAAATTTGACCATTATGAACTTTTCAGCCCTCTTCTCCATATGTAATAGAGTTCAACTGATGAAAATGAAGCAGCAGAGATTTCCAGAGATAAGGTGCAGAGCAGCTGAAGGCTCTGGGACCCATAGTGCTGAATCTGAAAGAGGGGGAAAGAAGAGAAGAGCAGCATGAGGAAAAGGGCAGATTACTGGAAACAGTATGAGGATGGATGAGATGGCAGAGATATGGAGAAGGCAAGCCATGCAAAGCTTTCAATGAGAAGCAGAAACATGGTTAACTTTTAGAATAAATTCAGTTAGTTTGTTAAAGAAATATCCATCATTGTGAGATACAGTGTCGTAGTTTCTGGAATACACTGAAGAGCAGAGATGTGGGGGGACCTACTGTATAGCTCATGTGGTAGAGAAGACACTATAAATGTTCTAAAGGAAGTGGCATGGATTTAATTCCACTTTGGGTAATTCTAAAAAGAAAAAACAAAAAACAAAACCAAACTATGCTGAGCTCACTATTTCTTGTGCTCCCAGGGAGTTTATAGCTTCCAGTGACAAATTTGTGCACTGACTATGTATTGTTGTATGACTCAAGTCATGGCTGCAACTGACAAAATATTTTGAACAGGGGGTTTGTCTGGCCTCTGTGCTCAGTCTACACCAGACTAAAGGTGCCTTTTCACCAAATGCAAACAGGCAAATTTTTCCCGCAGCACAATTATATTATAACTCAATGTATACACATGAATAGACATGAATTCACCGTCTGGGTGAGATGCAGACAGGTGAAGTTGCCTTTATAACTTCTGCAGCAGTGTTCAATCTGCTGTTGAAATCCCCCAAATAACGTCATGCTTAGGTTTACATTATCTGATGGGGGGCTCACCTGAAAAAGTTGTTCCTGCCTTGAAAACTTGATGGGTGTTTCCGTTGTTAGCTTGCTAGCCTTGTTAGCACATCCTTGGCAGGGATCTGTAGGTAAATAACTCCAACATCCCGATTCAGCTGAAGAGCTCCCAGTCCTTCTGTCTCCAGGTGAGTGTCAGTCTCATTTTCAAATTAGTTTACTTTCCAATGTTGATACTTTTACTCAGATGACGGCACTATCCATTGGACGTGAATGTGCAAATGCACAATTTCAGGTGTGCTTGCCTCTTTCCATTGACTTTGTGTGGATTTGCGCCCCCGTACGCGTTTAGTGTGAAGGCACCTTAAGATTACCATATGGACATATATTATGATTCTGACAGCAAGGGTGAATCAATGAGTCCATGATGTTGTTCTCAGAGATCTTTAAGGACATTCTTTTAAATAAGTTTGAATTAGATTAGAAACATGGTCATACAGGATACTTCCTGAACATCTCCTTGGATGTCTGCTTGACATGTGTTAGTGGGAGGAGACTTCCATATTGAAGACCCAGATGTCAATGAAGAGATTATTGCTATTGGATAGCCTGAGTAGTGTTCAATATTCCTCTGGAAGAGCTGGAGGAAGTGGCTCGTCTTAGACACTGTCTTGGACCCCAGAGTAGAAAATGTATAGATGAATAAAACCCCAGGTCCACAGCTGTATCTGCAGGATGTTTTTCCCTTGAAGACAAGGAATCTATTAACCCTTTCCCCAGCAGGGCATTATGTTCAGGATTTCACCAAATCTGCTTATTTTCAAGATGTCCGGAATATTTTATTTCAGGGATATGCAAACAGTGAATACTTCAAAAAAACAGAGATTATATTTTTACACACAAACATTTTATTGTAGCTTCATTCTGCCTTTTTATTTAACACCTTAAAGCGGATCTTTTTCATTTAAAAAAAAAAAGCTGAGAAAACTGCATTTTTGTCAGTCACTCACAAGAACTAAACTTTATGTTTAGTTTTTTTACCGCGTATGGTATCATCACACGAATAAAAGTAAAAAATAAACTAATCATTTTCTCCTTAATAATTAGATATTGATGACAAACTGTCAACACCACTGTCTCCATCACTGCTGTACTGATGTATCCAAGTGTGCCAGTGTTTTCCGAACAGTGATCTTTATTTGACCCACTGGACTCAGTTCTTTCATCCAGATCAGATTTGTAATGGTAAAAAAAATAAAAGATCTGTGTCCATAAATACTCCAAGGTTTCGTAATATTTTTCACTGGTGCATGCTCTTGCTTTGTTGTTTACTACAGACAGCTGTTACTTCTGATTCTGCAGTGGAGCTTCTTTTCCACTTAGATTGAGATCTCAGCATGGTAGTTCACAAAATCCTTCATTGCACCCAACAATGTATAACAGTGAAAACGCAGATTGGTATAATAGCTTGGCAATGGCAGAGAAGCCTCAGATCATGAATGATGGAAAACCTCATCATCATCAGGAAAGGGTTAACGTAGAGGACCTAAAATATTTGCACTAACTCTTCACATATCTGCTCATCATCTGTGAGAAGATAGATGGATGCAGTGAATGAGGACCTTTGGGAGGGTTGGTGTGATGACAGAAGATACAAGGGATAGGGTGAGATGGAAGCAGATGATCCACTGTGATGACCCCTAAAGGGAGCAGCCGAAAGAAGAAGAAAAAGAACAAGACAACTCTTATCTGCTCTATTGATTATTGGGGACCCTTGTCAGTTCAAAGAGTGTTTTAAATCCAGCCTTATAGACACATAGACAATATATTCTACATATAGAGTACCTATCATCCTTTTGCCAAACAGTCTCCATTTTGGTAATAAGAATCAGTAATTTGCCCTCTTACACGAGTACACAGAAAACACATGGCCTATTTTGTTTTGCATGCCTTCATTCATCCTTCATTCAAAACACAACTCATTTTTCACAGTGAGCTGTATTGAGTCTGTTTATAATGAGAATCTTTTGTTTTGGCCCATTCCTCTGTGTGGGTGAAAGGAGGGGGGTCCTCTCAACCTTGAACGCTTGCTTTTCACTTATGAATAGATAAGCAGAGATTACATTCTTCATGGGTGTTGAACAGTGGTGAGCACAGCATTGGTACGTCATGTGTGGTCTTTTCACAATATTCTGAATCAACTGCAGATCAAAATGTGTTTATAGAATATTAAAAAGAATAGAAAATTGAACCAGATTAATGTAATAAAACTAAATTTGGCAGACATTGCTTGATTAATGCACTGAAGCCCCATTTACTCAGTTTATTTCTGAGGACCCCTGACTCACTCGAAGTAGCATGTTGGTCTTTGAGGGTCATTCACAGCACAGAACTACCCAGTACCTCATTGACAATTAAAAATAAATAGCTTTAATTTTTCCCATCCTGGGGACCTTCTGCTATCTGGTAATATTATCTACCTAGCTTAGATTATAGCTATTGTTAGACTACATATAGGCTAATTTTCTTGACGTGTACATCAAGTTCTCTGGAAAATTGACAGCCCATACTGTCCTCTTTCAGAGAACAATTTTTTCTTGTGTTTCTTTTTCTTGTCTTTTCAAAAGACAGGCAGCATCATACACACATGCATGAGCGTGCACACACACACACTCACACAGTATTTTCATAGTACTGTGTGCGAGTCTTTGTGACTCTGTTGACAGTGGTTGATTGACAGTTTCATGACATGGCTCCTAGCTACCTGTGACTCCTGTGACAGAGATGATAGCAGCATAGGATGATAGGTTGGGATCAAACCTGTAGTGTTGTCAATCAGATTTAGTTTGCCACACGGGGGCATGCATTGAAGACACTCGATAACTTTGACATGTGACGTCCGAGCCAGTATGAGTTGCTTTCTGACTGACCATTTCATGAAACTGCTTGCAAAGTATTTGAGTACCGCTAGCTAGGTCAGGAGTTCCTGGCAGTGGAGGGCGAAGGACAGAGCTGCGTGGAGGAATCTGATCAGACCTAAATGAAACAGTCATTGTCACCCCCGACAGACTGCTATGATGATGATGATGATGACTGGATGGTCATGGTTACATGTTCACTGGTCTGGATCTTTTCAAGACCCTCATTTGTTCTGCTGCTGAGAACACAAATGCTGCACCTGACTGGTCAACACAGCCAGCTGTGGGTGGTCTTTCACCAGGACTTCAGCTCTGGGACAAGATGATGGATTGTGGATAAACTTTATAGTAAACTCTTACTGATAACTTTAAAACAAACCAGCAAAAGCATTTCTAACAAACAAATCTTTTATTAAATGACATTAAAGCCACAGGTTTAAATGTTCTGCATCACATCAAGGTGGACTGATTCAATTCAATACAACTTTATTTGTGTAGCACCCAGGCTTGGGAGTAATGTGTTACTGTAACGCCACTACTTTTGCAGTAACGTGCTGTACACGTTCTGAGCATGGGGGGACCCACTGAGTTCAGGTTGTCTACCTGTTTTTCCATATTTTGTACTGTGTTGTCATTTTGAGTTGTCTGTATGATTCATTTTCACATTTACATTTGTTAGTGTTTGTTTTTTGTATTTTTGAGGTTGCTGGTTCCCATTTCTGCCATATCCTTATGTTTGAGTTCTGTTGCATTTTCTCTCTCTCTCATGGTTGACAGCTGTCAGTTGCTTTCTGGGGGTTTCGCTCTGCGTGGGCATGACCCTGTCAGCTGTCAGCCCTGATTGCTCCCTCCTCTCATCATTTTCAGCTGGCCTAAATTGTTTCTTTGTTTTAACCTACCCGCTCAGGTTCACCACACCTGTTACCACTTACATTATTTTGTGTTTAGCCTTATTTAAGGGCTGTGCACCATTGTCGGGCTCAGCACCCTACTACCAACTATCTACAGTCGACCTTCTCCTACACTTCTAAGTGTGTTTATTTTGTCTTTGTCATTCTCCTAGCATGTGCTCCACGTCTAGTGTTCCCAGGTGAAGCCGGCGTCTCCCCTCGCCTTAGCCTCACCTACTTTGGCTTCACCTGTACCTCTGTTTTCTACCAGCTTTTGGTTTTGTATTGTTTGTTCCTTTGTGCATTTTTTGCTCAAACAAAATTCACAAACTCACAGCCGACGTGTGGTGCCTTTTATCCTGCCCAGAAGAGCATTTATGACAGTAACAAAATTACTGTTTAAAAATTCAGTAATACGTTAAAGTTACTGAAATTTGATCAGATGCGTTACTCGCATTACTCGTTTTATTAATATGGATAGATATTTTTTGCACAAATAAATACAAACTGATCCTGCGTAGCTGACACAGCCGTCAGTCAAAGAGCCTCTTTACTGCTTCAGCCACAAATGGAGCTTGCTCCTGTTCTGAAAAGATGAAGCTACTTTGTTTTTGTGGAAATAGACAGATTATTTTTTTCTTTGTCGCGATTAAAGACAAAAGCATATTGGTGGGCCGTGTGAGACCGACTGCAATCTTCAGAAGCGCCTGAGAACAGCAACAAGATCAAAGCTAATGGTATACTAACACCATGTTATTAGTGGATTTACACTATCTGAACAGCCATGTTGGAATTCAAGCACAGGTATACATTCTGGACAGTTTGCGACCCAGCAAGAATTAAACCAGTTGATTGCCAAATATGTTGTTACAGAATGAAGGTCTGAAAACAGTCATTTTCCATCAGACAGCTGAGACTGTGAGCCACTGAAGTTAAAACACATTTACTTGCTACCTGGATAAAGATTTTTCAAAAATGGATTTGATCTCCAAAAGGAATTTGAAAGACTGGATCATGTCTCTGTCACAGCAGACATATGGACTGTGGCTAATGGACATTTTCTTTGGATCACTGCACATCAAATTAAATCCATAATATAAAGATAAGAAACTGTTAACAGCTTTATGCAGTGTTGCCAACTCACTCTTTTTTAGAGTGAGTCTCACTCCTTTTTCCTCTCTCTCACTACACAAACCCTATTTCTCCCTCCAGTATGAGGAAATTACTGGCAATTTTATGTTGATTTCCTTCAGGTTTTTCCCATAATAAGCTCTCAGTGTCATGATTAATTAAGCTTGACAGCACACGTGCACGATGCCAAAGCACAGGCGGAACCACACAGAGGTGCACGTTTGAAAGTTTTATTAAATCTCAAAAACCAAAGCGCACAGCTGCAGACACAGTCACTCGCCAGAGGAATGGCCCTGTGGAGAGAAGACACGAGCTGTGTGTGAGCAGAGGAATGGAGTAAGGGGAAATGGCTGAGCCAAATTGCCACTTATTTGGGAAATCCAGGGATGACCGGCAGGACCCATCAAGGAATAAACAAACCAGTAGGGTAAGGGGGAAGATGAGCTGATGGTGCCTGACTGGGTGGGGTAGGAGCTGAGGACGGTGAGATTGTAATGGTCTGTTCCAGTGCTCATTCCCTTCAGCTGCATGCACACCTGCTCCTCATCATGGCCTGGGCTATATAAACCACGCTGCCCTGGGTTCAGTGCGGAGTCGTCTGTCTACACTCCATATGACCTTCTCCTGCCTTTATCTTTGTTCTTGAGTTCCAGTCTAAGCCTGCCCTTGTCCTCGCTCCTAGCCACCTGCCCACCAGCGTCAGGAAGAATCCTCCTCCAGTTCAAGTAAGCCTCGCTCATTCCTCTAATCCCTCTCTCAGTCCCCTGTGCACAGGCAGAGCTCTGTGGCGGCGGATCTACCCCTCTCTGTGGCGGCAGACCACCTTCCTTCCTTCCTGGTGGTGGACAACGCTGCACCACTCACCCTGCACACATTCACCTCCAGCTGCCACGACGAGAACGGAGAACACTGTCCTCCTGGCCGTAGCTGCAGAGCTGAACCTGAGCCGCTCAACATTTCCACAAACAGTAAGCTTTGGACTAAACTGCACATCCCCATCTGTGACAACCTCTAATTGTCCCTGCTTCTGTGTGTCCCTAGGGTTGCTAGGTTGGACGGTGTTCTACTCTCCCCCAGCGGCTTCAGACTACACATCTACGCAGGCATACACACACTCATTATTGTTAATAAACTTAATTGTATCTATTCCTGAGTCTGAGTCTGGTCACTGGGTCTATACACCATGTCAGAGATGTGGCAGGAGAGCGTGCGCTGTCCAAGAGACACACCTACACAGTGGCAGCAACCTGTGAAAAAGGAGAAATAAGGTGAGATAACGTTTTCACACTTATAACTTAGACTTGCTTGCCTATTGTGGGCAGTATACCCAGACGAGCCAGCGTTGACTGCGCGGAGAGAGCCTCCTTAAGAACACTGACTGATGAGCGGGTGCAGGTGTGTCTTCTGCCTCAGGTGTCGTGATGAGTTCGTGAATGTGAGGCAGGGCGGGAGGGGCGTGCTCCCGCTGCCCATGACAATCAAGGCAGGATAAAGCAGACTGAACATGTTCTAAAAGCTCTGTCTGAAACAGTCTATTTTCAGCCTGACATTAATAAGCCCGTAATGTAATCCATTAACTAAATTATCTTGCTATGGGTGCAAGATGATTTAAGTATGCATTTAAAAGTAACATGAAAGTTACTTTTCCAAGTAACTGGTTACTTAAATCATGCAGTAATTGGTAAGCAACTCAGTTACTTTTGAAAAAGAAGTAACTAGTAACTGTAACTAGCAACTATTTTTTAGTAACTTGCCCAACACTGATAGCACTTAATCACAACAAAAGTCATCTCAAGGCGTTAGACACATAAGCATAAATATAAATCATAAGCAATTCAGAGAAAAACCCCTAGGACTGATTGATCCCCTATGAGCAAGCACTAGGCAATGCTGGAAAGGAAAAACTCCCTTAAAGGAAGAAACCTCTGGCAGAACCAGGCTCAGGGAGGTGCAGTACTCTGCCACAACTGTTTTGGGGGCGGGTGGGGGGGGGGAGAGAGCAAGAAGACACATACTATTTATACAGATAACAACACAGGTAGGTAGAATTAACCTTTTGGCTAACTTGGGTACATTTACATTTGTTTGAATGTTGATTAATGTACACTGTCCCATCATCAGGCTTTCTCAGCTAGCTATCATAGGTAGCACTACAAGCAAACACATGCATAGTTCCACCTAGTGGTGCAATTGTCATAAGCTGCCAAGACGGGGCAGGAGTGGAGACCCAAACCCTGGCTATGAGTGTACAAAAGTTTAATCAAAAATACAAAAAATAACAAAGGCGCAAAAACTTACAAGGCAGGAAAACAAGGAGGTCAACTAGCATGAATGGCTAAGGCGTGTGGAAACGCCGAGGTGACCCAATAGGAAAGCGTGGGACACATGTTGGAAGTCCAATGTTGACTAGAAGTGGGACTCACGTCTGTAGGCAAGTGAAGGACGCCGCCCAGAGCTGTGGGACAGAATAGCACGAGAGATTGAACAAATGATAAACAGGTGTGGATCATAAGGGTGAACAACAAGGATAATAAATCAGGATAATACACAGCTGGAACAGACCGCGAAACTAGCTAGGAAAGAAATGGGAGTAAACAAAGGTGGCTGTCAAAATAAAAGCACAGGAGAACATGAATAATAACCGTGATGAACACATAATATACAAAGAATAATGGCTATCCTCCAAGGCAAGAACAAGAAGGAATACAAAACCAAAGGCATGCTAAATATACTGTGAATAATAATAATTAATATCAAACTTCAAAGAGAACTAAAGGTGATGGCAGAGAAGGCTCATATAAAAATACAAAAGGATATTATCACTAATACAAGATCACAGTACAACTCAAAGGAAATAGAACCAAAGGGCAAACATAGTAAACATAATACAAACAAAACCATACTCAGATTCAAAACTAAACTGAAGTGGGGAAAGTACAGAAAATAACACAACATAGCAAAAATAATTTTTTTGTAAGTTGTCTGTGTTTTTTTCAACTGATTTAAGACAATTTTGCACTGCTGAATCCAAAAATGACATCCATTTCTCTCGATCAGGTCAGGTTTTTATGCTAAGTTATAAGCAGTTGTACAACAGTTGTACAGTTGTACTGTAAATTGAATAGTAGACATTGATAAAGGTAAGTACATGTAAATTGAATGTTACGTCATCATTGTTCAAAATTCAGAGAATTTCAAGAAATAGAAAAGAATTTTGCATCATAAAGGGAAAATCATCATCATCATCATCATCATCATAGCAGTCTGTAGGGGGCGACAATGACTGTTTCATTTAGGTCTGATCAGATTCCTCCACGCAGCTCTGTAATTCGCCTTCTGCTGCCAGGAACTCCTGACCTTGTTAAACCGGGTGACGTCCGAGCCGGTATGAGTTGCTTTCTGTCTGACCATTTCATGAAACTGCTTGCAAACTATTTGAGTACCGCTAGCTTTTGCTGGACTAGTGACACATTCTTGGCAGATAGAGATATTATCAGTGGCAAGGACATGCCAAGACAAACTGACTCCAGTATCTGTTGCAGTGTCTGACCAGTTGATAGGTTTGTTTATCTCTGCTCTTTGTGTAGTGCATGTCATAATGCACCGACTGGCAACCCGTACATGTAAACAAAAACGTAAAAAACATGTGGCCCTAGTTCAAAAAGTTGACCTGATTGAGCAAAACCAATATGATTTTTGGATTCAGCACATCAAAATTGTCCTAAATCAGCTAAATAAACTTAGACAATAAATTTGGTGTTGACCAGTGTAATCAGATTAACAGAAAGCATGAGCACGGTTCCCCAACAGTGCTCAGCATCGTGACAGTAATGCCCACTATGCATAATTACCAGTGTTTTTAGTAGACATAGTAGATACCAGCGTTGGGCAAATTACGAAAAAATAGTAACTAATTACAGTTACTAGTTACTTCTTTTCAAAAGTAATTGAGTTACTTTACCAATTACTGCATGATTTAAGTAATTAGTTACTTGGAAAAGTAATTTTCACGTTACTTTTAAATGCATACTTAAATCATCTTTTACACATAGCAAGATAATTTAATTACTGGATTACATTACGGGCTCATTCATGTCAGGTTGAAAACGGACTGTTTCAGACAGAGCTTTTAGAACATGGTCAGTCTTCTTTGTCCTGCCTTGAGAGCTCTTATTGTGGGAAAAATCTGAAGAAAATCACACAGTATTGCCAGTAATGTCCTCATTTTGGAGTGACAAATAGAGCTTGTGGAGTGAGAGAGAGGGAAAAAGAGTGAGAGTCACTCCAAAAGAGAGTTGGGAGCACTGCATAAAGCTGTCCATGTTTACCTTACCTTTATGATATGGATTAATCCAATGTATAGTGATCCAAAGAAAATGTTCCTTATCTTCAGGCCAAATGTCTGCTGTGACAGAGACATGATCCAGTCCCTCAAATTCCTTTTGGAGATCAAAATCCATTTTTGAATAATCATTATCCAGGTAACAAGTAAATGTGTTTTAACTTAAGTGGCTCACAGTCCAGCTGTCTGAAGGAAAGTCACTGTTTATATCACTTCTTCAGTCTGTAATGACGTATCTGGCAATCAGTCAGTTTAAAGGGGTCATTACCTTAGAAATGGTGTGCTTGTAGGTTTTAACTGTCTGAAGTCTACTGGCCACCTAATTATCCAAAAAATTTCAAAACAGTCAATTCTCTTTTAAAAAAAAAAGCACACACACACAACCTTTATCTAGTTTTTGAGATCTAGTTTTTGAGATCCCGTGGCTTGGCCACCAGCCTCAGTTTGCGGTGATGGATGGAACGTGCGGTGCTGGTGATTTAACGTAGCGTCTCGGCAGGGGTGTTAGGTGGGCCGGGATGACGTGAGATGCATAAATAACTGCGGATCGGTGAACCAGTGCTGCTCATCCAAGCTGGAAGGAGCCGGTGGCAGAACCGGTTAAAAGCTACTCAGTTAATGGCTAACTGACGTAAGAGGGAGGATGGAGTTTAACAGCTGGAGTCTGTTTCTTAAAGTGACAAGCTATAAATCAGACCATTTGAAGAAAGCCAAGAAAAAAATAATAATTTGCTTCAATAATTAAAAAAATTAAAGAAAATGTGAACAAAATATGTCACAAGCACTTCATTTAGACATGAGTGAGCTATTGAAATGTATAAAAAGTGTACTCAATGAGTCCTTTAATTCTTGCTGGGCGACAAACTGTCCAGATGCATATCTGTGCTTAAAATCCAGCCGTGGTTGTTGAGACAAGAGTATTTCCACTTTACATACAGCCGTAGCAGTTCAGAATACAGTAGGTCCACTAACACGGTATTGTGGCATTGAAAGGGTTCACATGAGAAGGAGAGATGACTGTGACAAAACAGGCTTTATTTTTACACACTCTCACAACACAGAACGGAGGGGAGGTCATTTAAAGACCCCCGTCTCACTTATGGTGACACAAACACATGATCGATCACAACGCTAACTGGTCTTATAATACTGCTATGCCATTATAACACAGTTATAATGGCACAGCAATAACAGAACACATGAATAATAACAATCTTTGAATCCTCTGTGGCGCAAGCATGCCGGGAGAATCCCCAACCCTTTATCACAGCCCCGACGTTACAGTATTAATTGTATCTAGCATAGCTAGCCATTACTTAGCACTAGCTTTGTTGGAACTTTGCTGCTGTTTTCAGGCGCTTCTGAAGATGGCAGTAGGTTTCAACCGGCACTTAGTTTGCAACCCACCAATATGCTTTGGTCTTTAATCGTGACAAGAGGAAAATAACACTGGTCAACACCAACTTTATTGTCTAAGGTTTTTTTTAGCTGATTTAGGACAATTTTGATGTGCTGAAACCAAAAATCACATTGGTTTTGCTCAATCAGGTCAACTTTTTGAATTATGGTCACATGTTGTTTTATACGTTTTTGTTTACATGTATGGATATTTTCACTTTATATGATGCAAAATTCTTCTTTATTTCTTGAAATTCTCTGAATTTCGAACAATGATGATGTAACATTCAATTTACATGTACTCACCTTTATATAAAGGTAAGTACATGCACAGTACTAAGTAAGTACTAAGTAAGTACAGGTTTTTACTTAGCACCTGATCGAGAGAAACGGATGTAATTTTTGGATTCAGTGGTGCAAAATTGTCTTAAATCAGTTGAAAAAAAACAGACAACTTACAAAAAAATTATTTTTGTAACCCTGTGTAATCTGTCTATTTCCACAAAAACAAATCAGTTTTACCTTTTCCTCAGCTCAGTAGTGAAGACTCAGGCTCTTTGCAACAGGTCACGCTGACCGACAGCTGCGTTAGCTGGTAAAGTCAGTTTGTATATTCATTTATTTGTGCTAAAAATATCTATCCATATTAATAAAATGAGTAACAAGTAATGCATCTGATCAAATTTCAGTAATTGTAATGCTTTACAGAATTTTTAAACAATAATTTTGTTACACAGCATGTTACTGCAAAAGTTGTGGCGTTACAGTAACGTGTTACTCCCAACACTGGTAGATAGTAATAGTACAATTCAAAACTATTGCATGTGAAATCAAATCTAAACTTGTGAATGGAGTTCAACTCACCGTCTAGCTAGCCAGCTGTCACATAGCTTATACATGCAATCAAATGCAATCAAACACAAGCGCAGCAGGCCCCAATGAAGCAGACTTCATACTATGATTAATGTTATCTGTCCATGTGCGTACATCATCCCCTTCCAGTTCAATGTCTGTGTAGGATGCAAGTGCATAGAGGTGGTTGCTTACTTGTGCTGAGCTTTTAAAATAGTGGTTGTTAGAAAACAGTAAACATATGTTCATCTGAACAATAAACTAGACTGGTCACACAATACTGACGCACTCTACAAGAAGGGACAGCGCAGGCTGTTCCTGCTGAGGAGACTCAGGTCTTTTGGTGTACAAGGGGCGCTGCTGAAGTCATTCTATGACACGGTGGTGGCATCAGCCATCACTTTTGGAGTGGTCTGCTGGGGCAGTGGCATTACTGCAGCAGATAGGAAGAGACTGAACAAACTGATTAAGAAAGCTAGCTCTGTCCTGGGGCAGCGCCTTGATCCGATGGAGGAGATAGGAGAGAGAAGGACGGTGGCTAAACTGTCATCTCTGCTGGAGTCCGAGTTCCACCCTATGCAGGACATACTGGATGCACTGAGGAGCTCATTTAGCAGCAGACTACATCATCCCAGGTGCACAACCGAGAGGTTTCGTAGGTCCTTCCTACCAACGGCTGTCAGACTGTACAACCTAAGCAGGGCTGCTCGCAGAGATAGCAAAAAGACGTAACAAACTAATAGTTTTTTGAATGCAAAAGATGCAAAAGACTTACACAATGGTCCCCTCCGGCATACAACTAGGAACATACCGGTCGCTATGGAGGGTGAGAATATGTATGGGCACATAATCATCCATGTAGGATAACTAAGTAGACGGTTATGCTGTTTAATCCCATCTAGCAACAATGCTCTGCACTGTGTGTGTTTATATATTTACATATTTATTCCATCTAGCTACAATGCTCAGCACTGGGTGTGTTTATATTTATATATCTATATATTTATTCCATCTAGCTACAATGCTCCGCACTGTGTTTTTATATATCTACATATTATTCCATCTAGCTACATTGCTCCGCACTGTGTGTGTTTATATACTTGCATATTTATTCCACCTAGCTGCAATGCTCCGTACTGTGGGTGTTTATATATTTACATATTTATTCCATCTAGCTACAATGCTCTGCACTGTGTGTTCATATATTCATATACTTATTCCATCCAGCTACAATGCTCTGCACTGTGTGTCTGTGTGTATATATATATTTTATAGTAATATGTACATATGTATATTAGCTGCTCTTGCTTGCTTGTTTTTTTTCTTGCCTTCTGATTGTTGCTCTGAGTGTTGCTATCCCTGTGCTGTTGCAATCCTGGAATTTCCCTGTTGTGGGACTAATAAAGGCTTATCTTATCTTATCTTATCTTATATTCAGCAGCTACACTATTTTCTTACTGCGACTGTTCAGAAACATATTTCGTTGTCATTTGATAGAATACATGCTTAAGACAAATCGGCCTTGGTCTCACTGGAATCAATTTTAATTAAGGTGTGAAAACCAAACTTTAAAACATTGTAATATATCTTTTCTAACAAAATACTAAATATGCTTCAACATTTCTTCAATTTGGATCAATTTGTCCTTGTAGTTCAGCTCTGTGAAAACACGAATAATGTGAAGTGTGGTGGGAGTGCTCAACAAACACTGAAATCCTCGAGTGTGCTCTTAGAAGTGGCAGACCAAACAGAGGAAGGACAGAGGACACTCCTTGACATGATGTTTCCACAAAAAATATCTCTTTTCATTGTCTTATTCAATCTGGCAGTAGGCCCGATTAAATATTTAAGAAGGGAAGAACAATAACAAAACCTTGCAAGGGTCCAGAATCAAATATTATGGGAGCTTCTGTGAATAAATGCAAATAGTTGGCCAAATTCTTGAAGCAAGTTTGTGCAAAAAGTGTGTGTTTGTTACCTCCTGGGGCAGCGACTCATATTTTAGCAGTCCGAAAGTGATGAGTGTGATTTGAATAATGTGGTTAGCTGCACATATTCACACACATGTACACACCAGTATCTGTGACTTAGGAGGACATTACATTGACTTACTGTACAATCATTTCCTGGAAGATTTGCTTTTTGTCACCACGAGGAAGACTCATCCTCATGATGTGACTGCACACAGATTTAGGATCCCACAACAAGAGATTTAACTCAGCCCCCCCCCCCCCCACCACCACCACCACCACCACACACACACATACACACAAAATGCATTCAATCAAGGTGCATGCATGTATAGAGCTGTATGTAGCACTCTAACGCACAGTGACAAGCGTGAACACAAGCCTAGACTAGATACTGAAATGCAACTGCACCCCGGCAGTTATACATCCAGAAATATGGAAATATATAGGAGCACACATATACTCAGTTAGATGTTACTCATGACATTAATACAATATATCTTTACCTATGACAAACATGAACTAACTCTGTAACTACAGTGCTGTGAAAAGTATTTGCCCCCATGATGTCTTATATTTTTGCATATTTCTCACAGTTGTTTCAGATCATCGAAAAAAAAAATAATATTAGACAAAGATTACCCGAGTAAATACAAAGGGCAGTTTGCAAATGATGATTTTGTTTATTTATTCATTTGTGACATACAAGAGTGGAGGAAGGTGCACACAGGTGGACTACATCTTATTCAGAAGGAGAAATCTGAAAGATACAGGAGACCGCAAAGTGGTGGCAGTGGAGAATGTAGCTAGACAGCATCAGATGGTAGTTTGCAGGATGACTTTGGAGAGCAAGAAGAGGAAGTGAGTGAAGGCAGGGCCAAAGATTAAGTGGGGGAAGTTACAGAAGGAAGAAGGTCATACAGAGTTCAGGAAGGAGTTGATACAGGCTCTGGGTGGCAGGGAAGAATTACCAGATGACTGGGAAAATACAGCAAAAGTATTGAGGGAAACAGGTAGAAACTTACAGTATGTGGTGTATCCAATGGACAGAGGAAGGAAGACAAGGAGACTTGGTGATGGAATGAGGAGGTACAGGAATGTATCCAAAGGAAAAGGTTAGCAAAGAAGGAGTGGGATAGTCAGGAAGATGAAGAAAGTAGGAGTATTTGGAATCTAGGTGTATGGGAAAGAGAGAGGTGGCAAAAGCAAAAAGGCATATAGTGAGTTGTATGAGAGACTAAACACTAACGAAAGAGAAAAGGACTTGTATTGATTGGCTAGACAGAGAAATTGAGCTGGAAAGGATGTGCAGCAAGTTAGGCTGATTAAGGACAGAAATGGTAATGTACTAACAAATGATGAGAGTGTGTTGAGAAGGTGGAAGGAGTACTCTGAAGAGCAGATGAATAAAAAAATGAGAGAGAGAGAGAGGAGGATGGATGAAGGGAAGATGGTGAACAAGGAAGTCCTGAGGATTAGCAAGACGGAAGTGAGGTCAGCTTTGAAGAGGATGAAGAATGGAAAGGCGGTTGGTCCAGATGACATACTTGTGGAGGTATGGAGATGTTTAGGAAATATTGCAGTGGGTTTTTTAACCAGATTGTTTAACACAATCTTGGAGAGTGAGAGGATGTCTGAGGAGTGGAGTAGAAGTGTTTTGGTACCAATTTTCAAGAACAAAGGTGATGCTGAGAACTATAGTAACTACAGAAGCATAAAGTTGGTCAGCCACACTATGAATATATGCAAAAGAGTTACTGAAGCCAGGTTTAAAGGTGAGGTGACAGTCATTAAGCAGCAGTATGATTTCATGCCAAGAAAAAGAACTACAGATGCAATGCTTGCTCTAAGAGTGTTGATGGAGAAATATAGAGAAGGTCAGAAGGAGTTGTACTGTCTTTGTGGATCTACATGATAGGGTACCAAGAAAGGAAGTGTGGTATTGTATGAGGAAGTCAGGAGTGCCAAAGAAGTATGTGAGGCTGGTGCAGGACATGTATGAGGACAGCGAGACGGTAATGAAGTGCACTGTAGGAGTGACAGATGGGTTCGAGGTGGGGGTGAGGTTACATCAGGGATTGGCTCTGAGTCCCTTCTTGTTTGCAATGGTGATGGACAGGGTTACAGATGAGGTCAGGCAGGAGCCCCCGTGGACCATGATGTTTGGAGATGACATTATGATCTGTAGTGAGAGTAGGGAGCAGGTGGAAGAGAACCTCGAGAAGTGGAAGTATGCTATGGAGAGAAGAGGAATGAAAGTCAGTAGAAGCAAGACAGAATACATGAGTGTGAATGAGAGGGAGGCAGGTGTAATGATGAAGATGGAAGGAGTAGAGGTAGTGATAGTAGATGAGTTTAAATACCTGGGGTCAACCATCCAAAGCAATGGAAAATGCACAAGAGAGGTGAAGAAAAAAGAGCAGGCAGGGTGGAGTGGGTGGAGACGAGTGTCAGGGGTGATTTGTGACAGAAAGGTAGCATTGATAGTGAAAGGGAAGATTTGTAAGATGGTAATGAGATCTGCTTTGATATATGGTTTGGAGATGGTGGCGCTGACAAAAAGACAGGAGATGGAGCTGGAGGTGGCAGAGTTGAAGATGCTAAAATTTTCATTAGGAGTGGCTAGGAGGACAGGATTAAAAATGAGTATATCAGAGTTACAGCTCAGTTTGAGCAGTTTGGAGACAAAGTAAGAGAGGCAAGGCTGAGATGGTTTGGACATGTGCAGAGGAGGGATAGTGGATATATGATACACTACAGGACTGCTTAGAGACGACGGACTGGAGCGTACTCTGTGAACCACATGGGATGGACATAGACAATATGACCGACTGCATCACAGAATACATTAGATTCTGTGAAGACATGACCATGCCAGCTCAGACTGTACGCTGCTTCTCCAACAACAGACCATGGGTCACCAGTGACCTGAAAGCACTTCTGAACAAAAAGAAGAGAGCTTTTAGGGCTGGAGACAAGGAGAAGCTGAGGGGAGTGCAGCATGAGCTGAGAGAGATGCTGAGGAGGTGCAAGGACAATTATAGGAGGAAGTTGGAAGAGAAACTCAGGCAAAACAACACTAAAGATGTGTGGGAGGGAATGAAGCAAATAACTGGGTACAAGAGGAGAGTCCGGCAGCCATCTGGGAGCCAGGAGAGAGCTGAGGAACTGAATCTGTTTTTTAATAGGTTCAACTCACAGCCTGTCACCCGGGCAACACAACCAGACCCCCACGCACCCCTCCCCACCCACGCTCCCATGCAGAACCTCTCTCCATCTCCCCCCTCCTCAGGGGGCACCAGGGCCCTCCCTCACTTCACGGTGACTACAGATCAGGTGGAGAAACAGCTGGAGAGACTCCATCAGCGGAAGGCTTCGGGTCCTGACGGCATCTCCGCAAGGAGCTCGAGGACCTGTGCCAACCAACTAGCTCTGGTACTGAAACACCTGTACAACCTGAGCCTGAGTCTGGAGAGAGTACCGGTGCTGTGGAAGACATCTTGCCTGGTTCCTGTCCCCAAGAAGTCATCTCCATCGGATCTGAATGACTACCGACCAGTTGCCCTCACATCTCATGTGATGAAGGTCCTGGAGAGACTGGTCTTAGCCCACCTGAGGCCGCAGGTGAAAACGTGGCTGGACCCTCTGCAGTTTGCATATCAGCCCCATTTAGGAGTTGAAGATGCTGTCATCTACCTGCTGCAACGAGCCCATCTGCATCTGGATGGTGGAAGAGATACTGTAAGAATCACTTTTTTTGATTTCTCCAGTGCCTTTAACACCATCCAGCCACTGCTGCTGGATGAGAAGCTGCGGGTGATGGGGGTTGACAGCTCTGTGATCTCCTGGATTACAGACTACCTGATAGGCAGACCACAGTTTGTCAGGCTGGGCAGTGTCTTGTCTGGAGTGGTGGCTAGTGATACGGGAGCGCCACAGGGGACTGTGCTCTCTCCTTTTCTTTTTACCTTATACACCACAGACTTTCAGTACAATACTGAGTCATGCCACCTGCAAAAATTCTCTGATGACTCAGCTGTTGTGGGGTGTATAAGAGGAGGAGAGGAGGGGGAGTACAGGGCACTAGTAGACAGATTTGTGGAGTGGACGGAGCAGAATCACCTGAGGTTGAATGTCAGCAAGACCAGAGAGATGGTGATTGACTTCAGGAAGAGGAAGGCTCCTTCTCAGCCACTGCAGATTAGGGGGGAGGATGTGGGAGTGGTGGAGGACTACAAATATCTGGGTGTCAGGATCAGCAGCGGGTTGGACTGCAGATCCAACACAGATGCTGCACACAAGAAGGGGATGAGCAGACTCTACTTCCTGAGAAAGCTGAGATCCTTCAACATGTGCAGCAGGATGCTGGAGCTTTTCTACCCGACTGTTGTCGCCAGCACCATCTTCTTTGCTGCGGTCTGTTGGGGTAGCAGTATTAGGGCCAGAGATACCAACAGACTTGACAAGATTATCAAGAGGGCTGGTTCTGTAATTGGTCTCAGACCAGAGTCCTTTGAGAGAGTGGTGGACAGGAGAACACTAAATAAACTGTGATCCATCATGGACAATCCTGATCACCCCCTCCACCACACACTAGATAGACCGCGAAGCACTTTCTTCAGTAGACTACTACAGCTTCGTTGTCGAACAGCCAGGTACAGGAAATCTTTCCTGCCACATGCAATTTCACTATACAATAACTCACTATGATGTTGCATTCTGGTCATAGCTATGCTGCCACACTGCATCTTACAGACTAACTGGTACATCACTTTTCACTCTGCTCCTGATAGTCCTTCTTTGTGCAATGGGATGATTCATGTGTTTGTACGGGTCATCATATATTAAGCTATGATGTATATAGGTTTTATAGTCGTGTTAGTTTTTTACTTTCCATGGGTAATCCCTTTGTCTGTCATGTGTGTGTTTCTGTTTCTGTTGTTTGGTTGTCAACTGTCATGCTGCTGTTACACTGTAATTTCCCAGTTTGGGATCAATAAAGTACATCTGTCTATCTATACTGGATAAAAGATGTTGAAGATGGAGCTGCCAGGCAGGAGGAAAAGAGAAGACCACAAAGATAGATTCATGGATGTAGTGAAGGAGGATATGGAAAGGGTTGGTGTAACAGAGGAAGATGCAAGGGATAGGGTGAGATGGAGGCAGATGATCCACTGTGGCTACCCCTAAAGGGAGCAGCCGAAAGAAGAAGAAGAAGATTTCATTTATTAAGGGAAAAACAGCTATCCAAAGTCACCTGGCCCTATGTGAAAAGTAATTACCCTCCAGGTTCTATTTAAAGTGATTTCTTGATTCAGCAGGTCTGATGGTAATCAGGCTTGAGTGTGACTAATGAAATTACCCTCAGTTTTCCAAGAAATGTGGTTAATTACAGTTAATTCATGATGTAACAAGAGTAGGCAATAACTTTTTCATAGGTATGGAGAGGTTTTTTCACTTAATAAAAGAAATCATCATTTAAAAATGGGTTATATTTGTCTAATATTAAAATTAGTTTAACAATCTGAAAGTGTGACAAATATGAAAAAAAAATATACGAAATCAAGAAGAGGGCAGATACTTTTTTATCGCACTGTATACTACCAAAAAGAAAACAAAGTAACAGAAAGGTTTCCTTGTTTGCTTTTTGTTTTACTTTTAGGCAGTGAAAGTAGTCCATGACTGTTTATTTAACAGACCACTGGTTTTTAAATACAGGTCTCTACCATTTGGTCAAGATGTTACTTAATGTTAAAATTACAATAATGCAACAACAGTAAAAGTTTGATACAATGCTGACTTTGAAGAAATTCACAAGAAAAATGTGCTTGCGTTATGTCCACTTTATTTCAGGTGGTATGGTACACAACATGGTTTGCTGGTTTTCACTTCAGCAAAGTAAAATACTGCAAAAAGTTAATCTCAACCTCATCTGTGAGTGCAATGGCAAAAATGTTTTTAATTAAATTCACTTCTGATAGTATGCTACAGGGCAAAACAAAGCTAGTTTGCATTGGAAAACTGGAAAATACTACAAAACACAGGGAAATGTTGTATAGCTATCATTTCAATCTCACCATACCTCATTCATGTAGTGGTGGAACAGCAGAAATTTTTGCTGGCTGGGGAGGGGGGGTAGTGTGAGATCCCTATTTCATTTGTCATACCATGAAGCTTTGCTAATTTGCATTTAAACATATTACTGGCTGTCACTCCTGCAGAGTATGATGAGTTTGGCAATATTGTTCATGGGCGTACAGCCCATGTGGTGGGAACATGGGCTGAACATGGGCCCAACTAATATACAAAAAATATTTAAAAAAAAGAGGCAATGATCATAATTTATTCTTCAAAACTTCCGGCGCCACACGAGTCGGCCGCCCTTTGCAACAGCGGCTCGATTCCGAGTCTTTTTTTCCCTCCCTCTCTCTTTTTGATCCGGTTTTTCTCACTCCATTTATATCACGGACACACAGATCATCCCAAATGTCTCCTGAGCTGGTGGACGGAGCCACTGTTTATAGCAGGAGATGATACAGCAGGGAAGAGCTGCTAGCATTCAACCGCCACCCGGTGCTATTGGAAAAACTCGATATACCGAGAGAACTGAGGGGAAAACGCCGCGGCTGCCCGGCTGGAGTAAGGCGGAGGACAAAAAATATAAGGTACAGACCCTCGCTTCCATCTATTGTCATGGGAAATGTACGGTCGTTACTGGGAAAGGTAGATGAGCTAGCAGCTATCTGCCGCTACGATAGCACATACCGGGAGTGCTCTCTCCTTTTGTTCTCTGAGACGTGGCTAACTGAACTAGCAGCAGATGCTAACATTGAGCTGGAGGGTTTCCACATGATACGGGCAGACCGAACACCAGACAGTGGCAAAGCAAGGGGCGGTGGAGTGATAATGTATGTTAACAACAACTGGTGCAGACCGGGACATATCACTGTTAAACAACGTCACTGCAGCAAAGACATTGAGTTGCTAGCTGTTGGCATGCGGCCTACATATCTCCCGAGAGAATACTCACACGTGATCTGCATTGCTGTCTATGCAAATCCGACAGCGAACGCTGGGACAGCGCGTGATGTCATCCATTCAGTAACCAGCAGGCTGCAGACAGAACACCCAGATGCTCTTCTCTTCATCTCAGGCGATTTCAACCATGTTTCACTATCTCCCATTCTACCCACGTTTACTCAGTATGTCACATGCCACACTAGAGACAATAAAACACTGGACTTATTCTACGCAAACACTAAGGAGGCGTACACCTCATCACAACTCCCCCCACTCGGGAGATCGGATCACAACTTGGTTCATCTCCGGCCGGTGTACAAACCCCTAGTGCACAGACAACCTCCGGCCATGCGCACAGTGAAGTTATGGTCTGAGGAGGCAATGGACGCTCTAAAGGGCTGTTTTGAAGCCACCGCCTGGAAGCAGCTCTGCGATCCACATGGTGAGGACATCGATGGCCTCACTCACACCTTCACAGGCTACCTCAGCTTCTGTGTGGACAAATCCGTTCCCACCAAGACCATACGGTGTTGCTCAAACAACAAACCCTGGATCAACCCTGAGATAAAAACACTTCTGAGAGAGAAGAAGAGTATCTTCAGGTCGGGGAATAGGGAGATGCTGAAGTCCGTACACAGGGAGCTGAGGAGAAAGATCAGAGAAGGCAAGGACAGCTTCAGGAAGAAGATGGAGGACAAGCTGCAACAGAGTGACATCAGCGGGGTCTGGAGGAACCTCAAAACCATCTCTGGGCTCCAGAATACCTCCCCCCAGGCCACGGGGGGGGGGGGGGGGCAGGGAGTGGGCGAACAATCTGAATCTGTTTTTCAATAGGTTTGACCAACCGCCCTCCCCCCTGACTGCACAACAACCACTGCTGCCTCTAAAGACATCAAGTCCTGCTGCCCACTCCCCACTCTACCAACACCCCCCCACTTCCAACACACAGCCCCCCATCCTGACCCTGACCAGGACCCAGGTGAGGACGGAGCTGAGGAAGATCAAGGCGAGGAAGGCGACGGGACCGGACAGCATCAGCGCAAAGCTCCTCAAGTCCTGTGCAGACCAGCTGTGTGGGATTGTGGAGTACATCTTCAACTTGAGCCTGAAGCTGGGGAGGGTACCACAGCTGTGGAAAACATCTTGTGTGGTACCTGTACCAAAAACTTCCCACCCCAAAGACCTGAACAGCTACAGACCGGTGGCCTTGACGTCCCACTTGATGAAGACCCTGGAGAGACTGCTCCTTGCTCACCTCCGCCCCCTGGTGGAACCAGCGATGGATCCACTCCAGTTTGCCTACCAGCATGGCATTGGGGTGGAGGATGCGGTGATCTTCCTCCTTCACCGTTCTCTGTCCCACCTGGAGAAGCCCGGGAATGTGGTGAGGATCATGTTCTTTGACTTCTCCAGTGCTTTCAACACCATCCAACCGATGATCCTGAAGGACAAGCTGCTGCGCGCAGGGGTGGACCAGCACCTGTCATCCTGGATCCTGGACTACCTCACAAACCGGCCTCAGTTTGTGAGAACCTGGAACTGTGTGTCCGACACGATCATTGGTAGCACGGGGGCCCCCCAGGGAACGGTGTTGGCTCCCTTCCTGTTCACTCTTTATACTGCGGACTTCTCACACAACACAACACACTGCCATCTACAGAAGTTCTCTGATGACTCTGCGATCGTTGGCCTCATCTCCGATGGAGATGAAGCTGAGTACAGAGGGCTTATCCAGGACTTCGTGGACTGGTGCCATCAGAACTGCCTCCAGATCAACGCGAGGAAAACTAAGGAGCTGGTGGTGGACTGCCGCAGGAATGGACAACCCCTCACAGCACCAGTAAATATACAGGGAACAGACATTGAGATGGTGACATCCTACAAGTACCTGGGTGTTCATCTGAACAATAAACTAGACTGGTCACACAATACCGACGCACTCTACAAGAAGGGACAGCGCAGGCTGTTCCTACTGAGGAGACTCAGGTCTTTTGGTGTACAAGGGGCGCTGGTGAAGACATTCTATGACACGGTGGTGGCATCAGCCATCACTTTTGGAGTGGTCTGCTGGGGCAGTGGCATTACTGCAGCCGATAGGAAGAGACTGAACAAACTGATCAAGAAAGCTAGCTCTCTCCTGGGGCAGCGCCTTGACCCGGTGGAGGAGATAGGAGAGAGAAGGACGGTGGCTAAACTGCCATCTCTGCTGGAGTCCGAGTTCCACCCTATGCAGGACATACTGAATGCACTGAGGAGCTCATTTAGCAGCAGACTACATCATCCCAGGTGCACAACCGAGAGGCTTCGCAGGTCCTTCCTACCAACGGCTGTCAGACTGTACAACCTAAGCAGGGCTGCTCGTAGAGATAGCAAAAAAGACATAACAACCTAATAGTTTTTTGAATGCAAAAGATGCAATAGACTTACACAATGGTCCCCTCCGGCATACAACTAGGAAAATACCGGTCGCTATGGAGGGTGAGAATATGTATGGGCACATAATCATACATATATGATTATGTGCCCATTATTTATATATATATATATATATACAGTATATATATATATAGTAATATGTACATATGTATATTAGCTGCTCTTGCTTTTTTTTCTTGCCTTCTGATTGTTGCTCTGAGTGTTGCTATCCCTGTGCTGTTGCAATCCTGGAATTTCCCCATTGTGGGACTAATAAAGGCTTATCTTATCTTATCTTATCATCTTATCTTAATTTGAGAGGAGACTTAAACTTTACAAAACCCAAGATACGAACATCATCCCAGGTGCACAACCGAGAGGTTTCGTAGGTCCTTCCTACCAACGGCTGTCAGACTGTACAACCTAAGCAGGGCTGCTCGCAGAGATAGCAAAAAGACGTAACAAACTAATAGTTTTTTGAATGCAAAAGATGCAATAGACTTACACAATGGTCCCCTCCGGCATACAACTAGGAACATACCGGTCGCTATGGAGGGTGAGAATATGTATGGGCACATAATCATACCATGTAGGATAACTAAGTAGACGGTTATGCTGTTTCATTCCATCTAGCAACAATGCTCTGCACTGTGTGTGTTTATATATTTGCATATTTATTCCATCTAGCTACAATGCTCAGCACTGGGTGTGTTTATATATTTATATATCTACATATTATTCCATCTAGCTACATTGCTCCGCACTGTGTGTGTTTATATACTTGCATATTTATTCCACCTAGCTGCAATGCTCCGTACTGTGGGTGTTTATATATTTACATATTTATTCCATCTAGCTACAATGCTCTGCACTGTGTGTTCATATATTCATATATTTATTCCATCCAGCTACAATGCTCTGCACTGTGTGTCTGTGTGTGTGTGTATATATATATATTTATAGTAATACGTACATATGTTTATTAGCTGCTCTTGCTTGCTTGTTTTTTTTCTTGCCTTCTGATTGTTGCTCTGAGTGTTGCTATCCCTGTGCTGTTGCAATCCTGGAATTTCCCCGTTGTGGGACTAATAAAGGCTTATCTTATCTTATCTTATCTTAACCAAGAAAAGTATGTGCATATCTGTCTGTGGGGTGGATTTGTGGAACAGTCTGGAGCCGGAACTGAAACTATGTACAAACAGAAATCAAATCTAAAAGAGGTATAAACATTTGCTGAAATGATATATGTTAGAAGGGTAGTATTTATATGTACGATTCACTATACTCACTCTGGGACATTATGGGACACTATGGAATGGTGGGTGGGACAGCACTGTGTATATCTGTGTTATTTGAGGTTGGTTTTGATGTATGGACATCAATGTATGTTAGGATGGATGGGTGTTAATGTTGATATGTAAAAAATACAGTAAATTGTTTACTTGGGGTCTTAAAGGTGGTAATTTGTATATAATTCACATGGGTGTATTTATGGAAAAGAGGAGATGGAATTAATAAGTGTTCACTTCTTCCTTCTCCCTTTCGAACACTGTATACTGTTACTTTATTGCATTTGTTATTTGTTTTGTTTTTGTTATACTTTTTTGTTTGAAATAAAGTATCTAGCGAAAACGACGCGGGTGCCGGGCTGGAGTTTAGGCGGCATGCAAGAAATATAAGACAGAATAATAAAGAGCGATGGCAAGAACCAAGCAGACCGCCTGTAAATCTACTGGAGGAAAAAGCCCCCCAGGAAGCAGCTAGCCACCAAGGCTGCTCGGAAAAAGCGCTCCGGCCACTGGCGGAGTGAAGAAGCCTCACCGTTACAGGCCCGTGGCTCTGAGAGAGATCCGTCGCTACCAGAAACCCACGGAGCTGCTCATCCGTAAGCTGCCCTTCCAGCGCCTGGTGAGGGAGATCGCTCAGGACTTCAAGACTGACCTGCGCTTCCTGAACTTCGCCGTCATGGCTCTGCAGGAGGCCAGCGAGGCCTACCTGGTGGGTCTCTTCTCTTCGTGGACACCAACCTGTGCGCCATCCACGCTAAGAGGGTCACCATCATGCCCAAAGACATCCAGCTGGCCCGCCGCATCCGCAGAGAGAGAGCTTAGACTTTCTGCTGTACATTCACCAACCACAATGCTCCGCACTGTGTGTCTATATATATATATATTTATAGTAATATGTACATATGTATACTAGCTGTTCTTATTTTTTCTTGCCTTCTGATTGTTGCTCTGAGTGTTGCTATCCCTGTGCTGTTGCAATCCTGGAATTTCCCCATTGTGGGACTAATAAACACTTATCTTATCTTATCTTATCTTATCTTATCTTATATCTTATCTTATCTTATCTTATCTTATCTTATCTATCTATCTAATCTAATCTAATCTAATCTAACATCGTCTGCCGTAGTAACAGCAGAAGAAGCAAGGGCTATGGGCTTGAGGATCAGCAGCTGAAGCAGCCTTGACAACATGCTTTCAACTGTGCTCAGCTTTCTCCTCAGCCAGATGGTCATCGATCAGGAAGACAGAGCCTCTGACAGCAGGTCTACACCAGAGACGGTTGTTTGCTCCAATCTCCCGGGAGTTGACGTTGATGGCGCAGGCCTTCAGGTGCCTTTTGAGACAGTCCTTGAATCTGAGCTTGGGTCTACCTCTGTTTCTTGTACCACTGATGAGTTCACCATAAAAGACAGCCTTAGGAAGCCACGAGTTATCCATGTGGACTACATGGCCACTCCATCGCAGTTGACTCTACGTATGAGAGTAGTGCCTCAACACTGGATATGTCTGCTCATGTTCTTACTTCCACATCAGTAACTCTGTCTTGCCAGCGGATCTTAAGGAGATGTCTCAGCTGGTTCATCTGAGCACGCTGGAGTGTCTTGATGTGGCAACAATACAGGGTGTTACTTTCAGAAGAGTAGAGCAGGCAGGTAAGATTTGCGCCCACTGAGATGGAGAACCCACTGATTGTGGGCAGCCAGCCAGGTTAGTTGAGGATGAACCTTTTTTACCTAACATTTTCTAGAGATGTCCTTGTATTGAGGCAGGCAGGGCATCCCTAAAAAAAGGCCACCTGGTCGCTTAGGAAGGATCTCAGAGCACTGTCACCCATCAAGAGCTGTGCAACCATTACTCCTGGGCCACACAAATGCAGGTTCCTGCTACTGACTTTCAGCATCTCAGACCTGCTGGCACCATAGGAGACATGTTGCTTTGCGACTTAGATTGCTGAAGTGGCCTGCACAAAAATTAGGTGAGGAGAGCATTGTGCAGGTACTCTCCAACTCTCTGGGTCATGTAGTTGGGGAATCAAGTGGCAGGAAGAAGAATGAGACGACTTGCGAACAGCATAACTACCGTGCAGTGTCAGACTAATGCTTCTAATCTTGACTAGCTGCTGCTTCGAAATGTCAGAGTCACCTGGCCGAAATCTTCCTGTCGCTACTCCGAAACATTGAAGATGCCAGATAGGAAATCCACCGCCTGCTGCCGTGGCTTCACTATTAACACCCATAGCTGGGGGTTGGATTGATGAGTGCCAGGGTGTGTTCACACACTGGTGGGCCATGCACACTGCACCTCTGGGACGCCAACCTGCTCCGAGATCCCCTGCACTTCTGCCTGGAACTGCATGGTACTCAGTATCTGTGGTGAACCACGAAGACGAAAAGCAGGAGTCTTGACAGAGGAGAGGTTATGTACTGGCAGGAGGGACTAATGCCCTTGGCCCTCCTTTCAGCCTTCCGGCCAAGCCAGTGACTGCAGCTGAAAGTGAGAAAGGTGAAGCACCGGTCTACACTATACTATGCTACAACACTTGCGTGTCACACTGCCCTGTGATCACACACCACATACACAGGTAAACATCACATTTCTGATCTTGTCATTGAACACCACTCATTTGTGAGGTAGTGCAAAATACCAAATATGTTTTTGGTATTTCATTGCATTTCATTTGTAATAGCATGCTGCAAAGCATTGCTGCTTTGTGTTCAAACAGAAAACAAAACAATATATTTGACCATTTCATTACTGAAGAACATTTTGATTAAGTATTATTACACGAGAAGGAGTACGGTATCAATGAATATAGTAACGGCGGGTGTGATACTGTATATTCATGATACGTAATGACCTTGAGCGTAATATTGCTTTTACAGAACAGTTCTGGCAAGTACAATTTATTATATGACAGCAGTACTGGACAAAATGTTATGATTTGTTTGTTTGTTTAATCAGTTATTTTGCGCAGCTGAGAAAAAAATAGTCCCTTCTAAATGTAGCCAGTAACTGTTGCCAAACATGTCAATCAACACGAAGAGTCTATTGTCATTTCACACACATGTAAACAAATTAAATATTGTCAAGTGCAAAAGTCATTGTTTATAAAACATATACCTGTTGAGTCAGTACCGCAGATGACCTGAGATCAAAACATGACCATTACACCGGTAGCTAGTCGGTGGCTAGTAGTTAGCATGCTAGTGATTTCTTTGGCACACTTGGCTCACTAGCATTTTCAGATGAAACAAAGCATCCATCACTACAAAAGTATTGTGGTTTTACTGTGTTATCCTTGTTTTTGCTTTTCCACAAATTGTCCAGGTCAGCTGATGAAATATTTGCACACTGGAAGGTTTCCTTGGATATAGCCTGGCTTCTTTCCTTCTCCTCCTCCTCTTCTGTAGACCATTCATAATTTAATTTAAATGTTAGATTTGGAAAAATGTCCATCATTTTGCTGTACTCCATTAATGTTGCCTTAAAGGGCCAACCAGGAGTCGACAGTAAATAACTGTTAGTAATTAATGGTTTTTTTTTCCACAATATCTTTATTGAACCTTTTTTTTTTTTTAACAAACATGATACAAACAATCAAACACTAACACTAAAGTACTACAAAAAAAGAAAAAAAATGCACTAAAAACACCAACAACCACCAACAAAATCAAGTCTTTAACAATGCTCCTCTGTTTAGTCTAGACAATCCAATACATAAGTATACATATTATGTTCACCAGTTTGGAATTTACAAGGTCCACACACATCATTCACCTTCTTCTTCAAGAGTTATGTTTAAATTTTTTACATAATCAATAAAAGGTCTCCATATATTCTCAAACACAATTTCCTTTGATTTCAGTATATATGTTATTCTTTCTAATGGAAGGTTTGTTAACATCTGTCTTAACCACTGAGTCACATCTGGTCTATGAGTCTTTTTCCATAATAGTGCAATACATTTTTTGGCATTAAGCAAACTGAGGTCTATGAATGTTCTTTCACTTTTATTAAAATTATGCTTTTCTGGGTACAGACCCAACAAAAACAGTTTAGGATTCAATATGATTTGTTTTGAGATTATTTTTTCAATTGTTACCCTCACCTCTTCCCAAAACATTCTTATTAATCTACATTCCCATAAACAATGAAATAGGGTTCCTTTACTTTCCATGCATTTTGTGCATGTATCTGGTATATTTTTGTTATATCTATTTAACTCCTCCGGTGTAACATACATCCGCATTAACCATTTGAAATGTATCAATTTAAGGCGTGCATTTATTGATTTGGTTTGAGCTTCTGTACAAGCCAATTCCCATTGTTCCTCTGAAATTTCAATTTGCAGATCTTCTTTCCAGTAGTTTAATCTTTTCAGTGAATTTTCACTTGAAGATAGTGTCAATGAGTTATAAAACTCTGAAATAATACCCTTTCTTTTACTATCTTTCATCATCATTTTTTCCAAGGATGAATAAATAGGTCGAGTGAGAGCTTTATTTTGATTTGATCGAATAAAGTTTCTAAGTTGAAGATATTTAAAAAAATGTGTTCTATTGAGATTAAATTTGATCCTCAGCTCTTCAAAAGACATTATGTTGTCTGCACATGGCAAATATAAATCCTGAATCTTTTGTATCCCTTTTAAATTCCATACTTTAAATACAGCGTCCGCTCTCCAGTAATTAATGGTTAATGGTTAGAACACCTCTGAAGCAGAGTGATGTATATCCAGTGAAAATTGGAGTGCAATTATCCTGGATTTTTATAACTCCTAGAATCCCTATGTAACCCCTAGAGGTGTACACTGGGCAAGGAATCAAGCGCACCTTGGATCCAATCTTGCGCACTCTGCTGCTCTCTCAGTGTGGCTCTGTCTTCACTCTGGTGCTGAAGTGTCATTGGAGAGGGAAATGGAGACAGACTGTGCTGCTTATTCTCCACAATACACTCACTGTGGAGTGTTGTCAGACAGGGAAATAGACGTGTATGGTGCTGGAGGAATCTTGCATACCCCGACCGGACAGCAGCCGGGTGGACAAGAAATAAGCCTGATTTAAGCACCTCTGTGTGTCACGATGGCCCTCACGGACCATCACAAGACGCCTCAGTCACCAGTGAGTTTGCAGTGATGTTTATTTACAGTGCAGGTTTAGACAGGCATAGGAATACATACAGTGAACAGGTGACGCCTGAGCCGGGGAGCACCCGATGCGCCAGACGAGATAATAATAAAGGTAAGTCACAACGAGCGTACCTTAACGACGGGACCGTTAACAGGCAGGCAGCAGGGGATTCCCAAGTCCGTTAACCATGATGAGCAAGAATAACAGGGACACAACAGAAGCACCACAGAGATTAACAGAACGTAGCTGAACATAACAGAGACTGCCGCGTTGGAGGACATTTAGCACCCGCTTATATCTCTGGCGGCTAATGACCCCAATGCGGCACAGCTGCTCCTAATGACAGCGGCACAGCAGCTGACTTTGACAGCAGGGAGCTCCCCCGGGCGCCTTCACAATAAGAGCCCGAGGAGCTGGAAGGAATCCTCAGCTGACAAAGCCAGGGAAATAAGATATGAGACCCGAGTGTGGCCAGAACCGACACTCGGGTTATGACAGTACCTCCCCCTCGAGGCCGAGCTCTGAGCGGCCTGAGTAACACCCAAGCCCCCCACCCCCCACCCCCCTAGGGCGGGTGGATGGGGCGCTGGCAGGAGGGAGAGAGACAAACAACGAGCACGTAAATGATGAGACCAACAAGGCTATAAAGGTAGGGGGAGAAAAAAAACCCATAATCCCCCAAAATGTGGGTAACCAGAATAAATTCAAAATAGGCAATATACCTTTTGGCAGAGTGACATAAGGTGGAAGAAAAAAACCCCCCACCAAACTCAGAAACAACATGGTGAGCCACAAAAACATAAAACAATCCCCCTCCCCCCCACACACCCCAACAGTCCCACAGACGAGATCAGAACCCCGGGAAGGGTGCAGTCCAGGCCCGGAGGGATGGGGGCAAAAGGTTCGGGGAGTCGTCCGGCAACAAGAGGCCACCGAACAGGGAGGGGAAAAGAGGACAGTTCGGGCGGCCTACCCCAGTCCCATGCTCGGGAGAAGAGAGTTTCAGGTGGCCGGAGCAGGTCGCCGCACAGGAAGACAAATAGGTCGGGGGGCCGACCCAGAGAACCAAACCAACGAGACAGTCTTTCAGGCGGCCGCCCCGCAACACCAGCCCACCAGAACCGTTGGGAAGAAGCAGCCGGTGGTCCCGCTGAAAAGGGGGGAGATGAGGGGGAACCGGGCGGAGCGTTCGGGACCCCAATGGCCCCAGGTGGAGATGGGTAGCGCTCCTCAGGGAGACGAGGAGGATGATGGTGGAGATGAGGGTGACGAGGGAAACGAGCCTGTCCAGCATCCGGTGGCCGGGGATCTGCCGCTCCCTCACCGAAACTAGGACCTGCTGGTGCAACACCCACGGTGGACCCCGATTGGGCCTCCGGAACCAAACCCACGGTGGACCCCGATTGGGCCTCCGGAACCAAACCCACGGTGGACCCCGATTGGGCCAGTGAAGCACTCCCGGTGGACCCCGATTGGGCTGGTGAGGAACTCCCGGTGGACCCCAACTGGACCGGAACAACACTCCCAGTGGACCCGGTCGGTGTGGCACCAGACTCGACCTCCAACCCCAAAACCGGAACCTCTGGCGCAGCAGGCGAGAGCAGCCCCTCGCCGGCGACCCTGGGAGAAGACTCACACAAGAGAGAAAACCCGGGATCAGGATCACCGGCAGCGCCAGAACCCGGCGAGATAAGCTTGGATGCAGCGGGCGGCTGCACCCGGCTCATCTCCCCTTGAGACAGGCAAAAGTGCTCTAAAAGGTGAAGAAGAAAGATAAAACAGAGCACTTGCCTGAGCTCGGGTTCTGACGCCGTCCAGGACTGCGATGATCTGGGCTCAGAAGTCAGGAGGTCGTCTTCAGGCTCCCACTCAGCTGCGTCGGGCTCCGCAGCTGGCATGATTGTGCGTGCAGCTAGAGAGTCCTCCGGTACCGATGTCCACGCCGGTGGCCCGCACGGCGTGGTGGCAGGAGAATCTCGCCCTGCTGGACCGGACCGCTCCTCCATGGAACCCCGGGGACGCTTCTTCATTGGCGATGGCTCCACGCTGCAGTCCGCTCTCCACCTCCGCCCATGGCGTGGCTGCGGAACCGGAACCAGGCTCTCCAGAACCGCAGGCCCCCTCCTCATCCAGCGACGTTGGCCTGACGTCGAGGACCGCTCAGCGGAGGGAGACACAGAGGAAGCAGGGTTAATACTTTCATCCACAGCGGGTGGAGGGAGCTCGGGGGGCTGCATACCCCGAACTCCACCCCTAGGAGTCAGACAAGGCAAAACAATGTCAAAAGGAGAGAAATTATCATGCACTTGCCTTTCCCCTAAGGGTAAGATGGTTCCCGCTGTGGGGGACGTCATTCCTTCCTTTCCCCGCTGGATGGCGACAGAGGGCCCTCTGGGGAGACGAGATGAGGCCACTCGAGGCGGATCCGGGATGGAGCTCGCCGAAACGGAGCTCCCGCGACACACAGCAGCCAGGATAGGCGACGAGGAGGAGGGGGCGACAGCCGGGGTCAGTCGGGCATGGAGCGCTGACGAGACAGCAGGCGAGGGCCCGGGAGAAGACGAGGCTGCGGGAATTCCCCTCTGACGAGTCACAGGAGTGACAGCTGTGTGGGGGGTGGAGTCCTTGCGGCGACCCGGAACAGCATCCAGACGGGGTTCTAGCCGAGGTTGGAAACCGGTGTGACGACGGTTCCTTGTAGGGGATGAGGCGAAGGTGAGGTTCGGAAATCGCCGTTCCTGAGCAGAAACAACGGCAAGCAAGTCGGCGAACTCAGGAAACTCACGCAGCGCTGGATTCCTCTCCACCAGTCTAACCGCCGCCACCACATGCTTCATACACGCTGGAGGATTCCCAGCGGAGCAAGCAGCAGCCACCCGGTCCCAGATCTTGTCTGCTGTCAGCTGCAGCTTCTCTGGGGGAATCCCGAGTGACGACATGCCCGATGGGAAAAGACCTCCGGATGGTGCAAACTCCCGGGCCGGAACGGAGGCAGGAGTGGGATCCCGAAGCGAGGGGCGACGTCTCCTCCACTTCAGCTTCCTGCCAGGATTTCCCTCCAGCCCTCGGAGTATCTCACGCTGGGTGGCGATGTCATCTCTCCTCACGCTTACCTCTGGATGATTAGTGAAGCGGGGAAGAGAATCCAGAATCTCCTCGGCTAGGTCCAGGTATCTACGAATGTCGCTGGGAGCGTCCAACAGCGTAGCGGTGAAGATGGTGTAGTCTACCTCCTCCAGAACCTCCGCTTGCTGCCTGCCAAGGCGCCGACAACGGCCCCTGGATGACGTCATACTCCCCGCTGCAGACACTCGGACAGGTGGGAATAAACAGTCCACTACTGCAAACTGCACGGTGAATGGCGTCTCAATACAACGCCTCCTCTCCGGGCGTTTGGCGGCAGTCTTCTGTCACGATGGCCCTCACAGACCATCACAAGACGCCTCAGTCACCAGTGAGTTTGCAGTGATGTTTATTTACAGTGCAGGTTTAGACAGGCATAGGAATACATACAGTGAACAGGTGACGCCTGAGCCGGGGAGCACCCGATGCGCCAGACGAGATAATAATAGAGGTAAGTCACAACGAGCGTACCTTAACGACGGGACCGTTAACAGGCGGGCAACAGGGGATTCCCAAGTCCGTTAACCATGATGAGCAAGAATAACAGGGACACAACAGAAGCACCACAGAGATTAACAGAACATAGCTGAACATAACAGAGACTGCCGCGTTGGAGGACATTTAGCACCCGCTTATATCTCTGGCGGCTAATGACCCCAACGCGGCGCAGCTGCTCCTAATGACAGCGGCGCAGCAGCTGACTTTGACAGCAGGGAGCTCCCCCGGGCGCCTTCACAATAAGAGCCTGAGGAGCTGGAAGGAATCCTCAGCTGCCAAAGCCAGGGAAATAAGATATGAGACCCGAGTGTGGCCAGAACCGACACTCGGGTTATGACACTGTGGAGTTTTTGCTCCCTGTGTTCACAAGAGCATATTGTGCAAATAGGCCAGGGATGGGCAACTGGCGGCTCCCATCCTCATTCAGCTTAGTTAGTTTAGTTTAGTTTCATATTTGAAATGACATTTTTAAATGCAGTTGTAATGCCCACCAGCAGAGGGCGCTCTAATTGAAACCTTAGTGATGCTGTCTGTGAGTGGTCAAGCAAAAGAGTGACTGAGGGAGTGGTGTGCACCAGAGTCCGGAGTCCGTGTTGATCGGAGCAGGAGGAAAATAAACATTAAGTGTCATGAATTGCCCCTCGGCCCCTCGGGGCAGAGAGGAGAAACCCACACGCTGGACTGCTAGTTTGTGAAATTTATTAAGAAAACAAAACACAAAGTCCAAAACAGTTCTCTAACACAAAATTCAAACTGACAAGCAAGCAAACTTACAGGTTAAACACACCAGAACAAGGGCTGGGTTCTGGTGGAGATGAGGGAAGTGTACTTAAGAAGACTCCGGCAAAGAGAAATTAAAATAACAACCCTTAAATAGGCTCAGAAACAAATGATCAGTGTTGGGAGTAACGTGTTACTGTAATGTCACTACTTTTGCAGTAACGTGCTGTGTAACGAAATTACTGTTTAAAAATTCAGTAATGCATTATAGTTACTGAAATTTGATAAGATGCATTACTCGCGTTACTCATTTTATTAATATGGATAGATATTTTAGCGCAAATAGATGATCATACAACTTGCAGTTGCTAGACACCCTCCTCATCAGCTGCCAACTGGGGATGAATACACAATTTCGGTGGCTATTGGTGGGACAGCTGCCATCCCCAGTGCCGCCACCGGCCACAAGCCACTGGAGGCTGTCATGCCAAAAGCAAAGGAAAGCAAATAAATAAGCAAATAAATATAAACTGACCCTACCGTAACTGATGCAGCAGTCTCCTCCTCGGGTCCGTTTCATGTCCTGCCCCAGTTCACATCACAACCCGGTAGGAAGAAATGCTGTGGCGGTAGTGACTTCTCATATCAAGCCCTGATCACCTGTTGTCCAAGCGGTAAGAAGCCCCTAACAGCTCCTACCTCTGTGGTTAAACATGAGTATTTTTTGAGCAAGAAGCTCACATTTAATGTCCGCATTAAATGCTTTTAAAGTTTTCTCACGCACAGAGAAGTGACTGTGATTTGGTGCAATAAAGAACAGCTTCTAGTAAGGGGTGAACTCGCATTTATCTGTGCTTTCTATTTTGTTTTATCTCATTCATTTACATACTGTTGTGATATGCAACTATTTCATGGAAGTAAATCCTCTAAATATGCAGTTTTAATTGGCTGGTCCAGGGGTGTCAAACATATGGCTCGTGGCCCAAAAACGGCCCACCAGGGGTTCCAAAATTTTCTCTGTGAATTTACAGCTTTATTTCTATTAAATTTCTGACTTTCTACTGATTACAATAGTTTGTCTAAATCTGAGACATTTTTTCTCTGTAAGATAAGACTTTTTTGCTCATCAGTTTTCTTTTTCTTCTTTTTTCTGATGAGAACAAGGGGCCCTTGATCTTGCTATGTGTGCAAGATGATTTAAGTATGCATTTAAAAGTAACGTGAAAGTTACTTTTCCAAGTAACTAGTTACTTTAGTCATGTAGTACCTCAAAAGTAACTCAGTTACTTTTGAAAAGAAGTAACTGGTAACTGTACCTAGTTTCTGTTTTTTAGTAACTTGTCCAACACTGCAAATGACACAAGTGATGACAGGTGTGGGTCACATGAGTGGGCAGGAGGTAACAAAGATTACAACTGGGATCAGCTGGGAGCAATGACAGGGAGAGCCGGGGCGGATAGCTGACAGGAGCACTGCCCACAACTGAGCAAAACCCCAGAAGTGCCCCTAACAACTGCAGCTCCGGGAAGAGAACGGACACAACAAAATATAAATACAACAAGATAGCAAAGACAAATAAACCCAACCTACAGTACCTAACAAAAGTGAGTACACCCCTCACATTTTTGTAAATATTTTATTATACCTTTTCATGGGACAACACTGAAGATATGACACTTTGATACAATGTAAAGTAGTCAGTGTACAGCTTGTATAACAGTGCAAATTTGCTGTCCCCTCAAAATAACTCAACACACAGCCATTAATGTCTAAACCGCTGGCAACAAAAGTGAGTACACCCCTAAGTGAAAATGTCCAAATTGTACCCAAAGTGTCAATATTTTGTGTGGCCACCATTATTTCCCACCACTGCCTTAACTCTCTTGGGCATGGAGTTCACTAGAGCTTCACAGGTTGCCACTGGAATCCTCTCCCACTCGACGACACAAGACGACATCACGGAGCTGGTGGATGTTAGAGACCTTGCGCTCCTCCACCTTCCATTTGAGGATGACAGATGCTCAATAGGGTTTAGGTCTGGAGACATACTTGACCAGTCCATCACCTTTACTCTCAGTTTCTTTAGCAAGGCAGTGGTCATCTTGGAGGTGTGTTTGGGGTCGTTATCATGTTGGAATACTGCCCTGCGGCCCAGTTTCCGAAGGGAGGGGATCATGCTCTGCTTCAGTATGTCACAGTACATGTTGGCATTTGTGGTTCCCTCAATGAACTGTAGCTCCCCAGTGCTGGCAGCACTCATGCATCCCCAAACCATGACACTCCCACCACCATGCCTGACTGTAGGCAGGACACACTTGTCTTTGTACTCCTCACCTGGTTGCCGCCACACACGCTTGACACCATCTGAACCAAATAAGTTTATGTTGGTCTCATCAGACCACAGGACATGGTTCTAACAATCCATGCCCATAGTCTGCTTGTCTTCAGCAAACTGTTTGCAGGCTTTCTTGTACATCATCTTTAAAAGGGGCTTACTGTCATGTATGTGCGTAAATGCACACACACAAATCAATTAATACAAGCCCAAACGCCGGTGAAGGTCAATGTGTTTATTAACAAAGGAAACTAATGCACGCAATGTCCATAACACTGTCCGATTAGTAGCAATGAGGGTATGGTGAAGGTGACAGGATACAAGCTCTATAGGTAAGCCCCACGCGTTCCAGGACGGAATTGGCAGCGGAAAAAAAGGGCAGAAAATAATAGAAGAACAGACTTACATTAATGTTGGAGCGGAAAGGCTTGGAAAAACAACATAGTAGTCCGTGGAAGAGCGAGCCACGTCAACCCAGGGAGTGTTTCCACTGCCGGCCAGAAGTACCCCCAGATACTAACAAGCAGCAAGTGGAAACAGGTGCGTGGCAAACAGAGTAGATATTATTTTGTTATTTTAGGTTATTTTGTGGCAATAACCCTGTGTGTATAAGCTGGTCTTTTATATTTATCGCTTAGTATGTTTTCATTATTGCTACATACATATTGTATTCAACTTTTAGGTAATATTGTTTCAAGCATTATTTATTGTTGTAATTATAAGAATGTTAAATGCATGAGTGAACTGTGAGTGTGATAGTTTGTTTTTAGGGAACAGTATCTCAATTTTGTTGCATTGTTTATTAACAATGGAATGACAATAAAGGCACTTTGACTTTGACTTTGAATCAGTATGAATGAGTGTCTGGTGTGTGTGTGTGTGTGTGTGTGTGTGTGTGTGGTGATACCGTGCAGCCGGTGAATGTCTGGTGAGGAGGAGGAGTGACTGTAGGACTGGCAGAGAGCAAGGCTCAATCTGCCAGCTGGAATTAATAAGCAATAATCAAAAACCCTACAGCCACAGGTCGTGAACGGGGTTGAAGACAACCCCGAACATGACACTTCCTTCTGGAACAACAGCCATGCAGACCAATATGATGCAGTGTGCGGCGTATGGTCTGAGCACTGACAGGCTGACCACCCACCCCTTCAACCTCTGCAGCAATGCAGCACTCATTTGTCAGTTTTCAAAAGACAACCTCTGGATATGATGCTGAGCATGTGCACTCAACTTTTTTGGTCGACTATGGCGAGGCCTGCTCTGAGTGGAACCTGTCCTGTTAAACCGCTGTATGGTCTTGGCCATCGTGCTGCAGCTCAGTTTCAGGGTGTTCGCAATCTTCTTATAACCTAGGTCATCTTTATGAAGAGCAACAATTCTTTTTTTCAGATCTTCAGAGTTCTTTGCCATGAGGTGCCATGTTGAACTTCCAGTGACCAGTATGAGAGAGTGTGAGAGCGATAACACCAAATTTAACACACCTGCTCCCTATTCACACCTGAGTACTTGTAACACTAACGAGTCACATGACACCGGGGAGGGAAAATGGCTAACTGGACACAATTTGGACATTTTCACGTAGGGGTGGACTCACTTTTGTTGCCAGCAGTTTAGACATTAATGGCTGTGTGTTGAGTTAATTTGAGGGGACAGCAAATTCACACTGTTATACAAGCTGTACACTGACTACTTTACATTGTATCAAAGTGTCATATCTTCAGTGTTGTCCCATGAAAAGATAAAATAAAATGTTTACAAAAATGTGAGTGGTGTATTCACTTTTGTGAGATGCTGTAAGAACAACACCACCACAATGAATGCAAACAGGAAAATAATTCATACTAAGAAACAATACAGGAAAAGGGAAAAATAACCAAAGATAAAATAACAGGAATAAGAACTCAAAAATACAACACTATACAAATATGAAAAAAGGTAAAGAGACTGAGTACGGCGGGATGCCCTCATGCTCAGATTGTGACAGAGCCCCCCCTCAAGGGGTGGACACCAGACACCCCGGGGTAACATAAAAAGAAAAAGGACCCCCCCACACACAAAAAACCCACCCCAACAAGAAAACAAACCCACCCTGGGCGGGAGGAGGGGGACCCAGGCACAGAGGGACCGAAACAAACCAGAGATAATAAGCAAAACTCTCAGAACACACCCCCCAGCAACCTCAGACTAAGAAACAGAACAAAAAAAACCCAAAGACACCCCTCAGGACCCACACCCACGCAGGACCAGGCACTTAGTCACCCTGGACCAAAGAATTACACAATTCAGGTGGCTGGATAAGTCCCAGACCTGTCAGATGGCATGGTGGTAAGAGTTGGGTTGCGTGCCAGAGAACGTGGGCTACCCAACCCAGCGGCACAGTCTGTCAGGCAGTCGACCAGAGTTTTTTAGCCACCTAAAAAGCAGGTGTGGCCCAGGAGGTGGCCACCCCACGGGTAAGACCAATGAGGAAGAGGACAGTGGAGTTGGGGAAACCACAATGGCATTTGGCAAAGGAGAGGGAACCCCGATGGCCTTGGGCAGAGGAGAGGGAACCCCGACAGCCTTGGGCAGAGGAGAGGGAACCCCGACGGCCTTGGGCAGAAGAGAGGGAACCCCAATGGCCTCGGGCAGAGGAGAGGGGACCACAGCACTTTCAAGCTTTCAAACTGCTCTGCAGCACCCATGGTGGTCCCGGACTGGGACATAGTGGCACCTGTGGTGGCTCCAGAATAGAGCAAAGTAGCACCCATGGTGGCTCTGGGTTGAAGCAAGGCTGCACCCGCGGTGGCTCTGTGCTGGAGCAGAGCTGCATCCGCAGTAGGCCTGGACCAAGTAAAAGCTGCACCCACAGCGGGCCCGGACCGAGCCAAAGCTGCACCCTCGGTGGACCCAGAATGGAGCAAGGTTGCACCCTCAGTGGACCCGGAGAGGAGCGAGGTTGCATCCTCGGTGGACCCGGACTGGGCCAGAGCTTTTCAGAATCAGAATCAGAATCAGAAAAGATTTATTGCCAAGTACATTAACAGATCACTGATAACATACGAGAGAATTTGACTTGACACAGAAAATGAACCTGCATTTCCATTGACGCGGCTGCATCAGAGACGCGCCTGCCAACAGGATAGTGGGTACAAGCATAAGAATAAGAATAATACGAGGAACAATAGGAAGGAGCAAAAAAATCATTGATTCAAAATACTGGTTACATAATTAATCAATATTAAGATTTCAAGGGAAAAAAAAGCTCTTGATGCACATTTGCTACACAGGATTCACAAGACACAAGAGAGCAGTGTGTGTATCTTTATTCAGTTCATGGATCAATGTGTGTGCGGTGTTGAGCAGTGTTGATGATAATAAGAGAGACAACAAGGACACTTGGCAGGAGATGTTTTGTATAGCTGCCGCCGAGTCCTTATCTTGGCAGGCTGTGCAGATGGCTGTCCAAGGCCTTATGCTCGATGATTTTGAAAACACAGACTGCAGACAGCCAGGAGGAATTTTCATGGGGAAATTGAGCCAAATCGGACTGATCACAGAGAAGGCTTTTTATTTCTTCTGTAGATTCAGTACTTAATCCTTCATTGCGGGGCTTTAAATCCATCGTGGAAAGACCTAAGCGAGACCATGATGTAATCCACCTTCCGAGACAGTTCTCCATTTGTCGCTATCAGGGTCTTCTCCAATTTTTCAATTTGACAGATGCACCTCTCCTGGCCAGCATTTTGATAGGTTGTATCCATCTTCAGCAATTTGCGGTACACCAGGACAATCCCAGTTCCAATCAGAAAGATCCCGATCACCATTACCACGAAGACATACAAATCTTCAATATCTTTGATAGAGAGATTAGTGAGACACAAGATTTTCCAATTACTTGTGTCACGTAAATAGCCCACTGGAGCCGTACCTGCAGGGCAAACAGCTTCCCCCGGAGCACTTTTCCTTGTTGAAAAAATAGTGTCAATTGTGTTCAAAGCCCAGCTTATTAACTCCATAATTTCTTTCTTTCGACGGTCGCAGTTAGACGCAGACAGACAACAGCAAGCTGGGATCCAGTAGTTGGGGGGGAAGGAAAAAAAAGTCAGAGCAGGAGAGGAGGAAAAAGCGTCTACTCTCTTGGGAGGGCAGAAGTGAAGCTTCATCCTCTGTGGACCTGGACTGGGATGGAGCACCCGCAATGACCTCAACTAGATGGGAAGCAGCACCCTTGGAGGCCCTGTGCTGAAGTGGTGCACCCGTGAAGACCTCGTCCGGAGGGGGAGTGGCACCCACGGAGGCCCCGGGCTGGGATGGTGCACCCGAGATGACCTCAGCTGGAGGAGCTGGACCCATGAAGACCTCAGGTGGAGAGCCTGAACCCATGGAGACCTCTGGCATTGCTGAATGATCCTTGGTGACCCTGGGAAAGGCTCAGACAGGAGAGGAAGAGGAAAAGGGTCAGGGTCACCGGCGGCATTGGAGCCCGGCGAGCTGAGCTCAGGTGCAGCTGACGACTGCACCTGGCTCTCCCCACCGAGAGCCAGACAAGATCTCTCCAATATAGAAACAACAAAAACAAAGGAGAGCACTTGCCTGAGCTTGAGCTCCACCGCCGTCCAGGACTCCGTCGAGCCAGACGATGACATCTCATGCCCGGCCTTCTGGAGGTCCACCTCAGACTCTGCTGTGGTGCCCCAACAGCAGGCATGGTGGTGGATGCAGTCCCGAGAACCCCCAGCAAAGTACCCCACGCAAGTGGCTCACCCGATGTGGATACAGGAGGTCAGCTTCCTGCTGGCCCTGAGTCCTTTTCTTCTGAGGTCAGTGGATGCTTCATCATCGGCACAGGCTTCAGGTCAGTCACAGCCCTCTCCCTCCATCCAGACTGTGGCTACAGGGCTGGGACCAGGCCCTCCAGAGCCGCAGGCTCCTCCATCGTCCAGCAGCTCAATCTTGGGGCCGGGGGACACTCAGGGGGAAAGGAGGAGATACGGAGAGAGCAGGTGAACAGTCTAAAGCTGCAGCAGGCGGTGAGGACTCAGAGGACTGCCTAGTCTGAGCCTCACCACCAGGAATCAGGCAAGATAATTCATGCTTAGGTGAATGTGAGTGAAAAAAACACTTGTCTGAGTTCCCAGGATGCAATGTCTTCTGCTGCAGCTGGTTGGGAATCAGCCCTCTCTGTGACTTCAGTGGTTGTGGGCCACTCAGAGGAATGTGGAGGAGCTGCCCCTGCAGTCACGGTGATGGGCAGAGGAGGGAAGGAAACAGCTGGACCCTCAGCAGTGGGAGGAATCGCCGAGGAGGAGGAAGAAGCAGCAGCAGCAGAGGAAAAAGCTGACGGGACAGCCGAAGAAGAAAAACTAGATAAGGGAACTGCTGCGTGAGTTTTTTACCTTGGTGACGGGGAAACTGCTACCTGAGAGGTGGGGGTATCCCTCCGGCGGTCTGGAGCTGGATGGCGACATCTTAGAGCTGATGGAGCGGGAGCAGCAATAGGCGGCCAAGGGGAGGAGAAGGAAGTCTGCCACAGAGAGTGCCTCCACAGCGGCTTCGGTTCTGCTAGAGGCGATGCCCATGTCAGCCTGGAGAAAGATTGCTGAAGGATGGAGAGTGTGGCCAATAAATTTTAAACCCAATTGGGTTTAGAATCCATCATAGTACTGAAACAGCCTTAGCGAAGGTCACTAACGACCTCCTCATCGCATCTGATAATGGACTGGTTTCTGTACTTGTCCTTTTAGACCTTAGTGCAGCTTTTGATACTATCGATCATAATATTCTACTTGATAGATTAGAACACTATGTTGGACTTAATGGAACTTCATTGCAGTGGTTTAGATCTTATTTATCTGATAGGTTCCAGTTTGTTCATGTAAATAATGAGTTTTCTTTCAACTCAAAGCTTAGTCATGGAGTTCCACAGGGATCTGTGTTAGGCCCTACTCTTTTTAGTTTATATATGCTTCCATTAGGCAACATTATTAGAAAGCACTGTATACATTTTCATTGTTATGAAGATGATACACAATTATACCTGTCAATGAAGCCAGATGATAGTAATCAATTAGCCAAGTTAGAAGCCTGTCTTAAGGAAATCAAAGCTTGGATGACTTGTAATTTCCTGCTATTAAATTCAGATAAAATTGAATTCATTCTTGTTGGTCCAAAAAACCTTAGAAATACCTTTCCAAATCAAACTTTCAGTTTGGATGCGGTTACTCTTTCTCTTAATAGCTCTGTGAGGAACCTTGGAATTATTTTTGATCAAGATCTGTCCTTCAATTCACATATTAAATTTGTTTCTAAGACTGCCTTCTATCATTTGCATAATATTGCCAAGATTAGGAGCATCTTGTCTCAGAGTGATGCTGAGAAACTGATCCACGCTTTTGTTTGCTCGAGATTAGATTATTGTAATTCTTTATTATCAGGCTGTCCTAAAACATCTTTAAAAAGTCTTCAGCTGATCCAAAATGCTGCAGCAAGAGTTTTAACAGGTACTAGAAAGAGAGATCATATCTTTCCGGTTCTGGCCTCCCTTCATTGGCTTCCCATAGAGTTTAGAATTAAGTTTAAAATCCTTCTTCTTACTTACAAAGCTCTAAACAATCAGGCTCCTTTTTATTTAAAAGATCTGATACTACCGTATTATCCTAACAGAGCACTATGCTCCCAAAATGTAGGATTACTTGTAATACCTAGAATCTCCAAAAGTACAATGGGAGGCAGAGCCTTCAGTTATCTAGCTCCTCTCCTGTGGAACCAGCTGCCAATCTGGATTCGGGAGTCAGACTTGATCTCTGTTTTTAAGAATAGGGCTAAAACCTACCTTTTTGATATAGCCTACAATTAGGGAGGGATCATGTGTTTCTGAACCCTCCCTTAGTTATGCTGCTAATAGGTTTAGTCAGCCGGGGGACCTCCAATAATGCACTGGGCCTCACTTCTTTCTTCACTCTCAATGAAATATTTTTTTTTGCTGGTCATTAACATCTGTTTGTTCTCTCCCATAGATAGAGTCCCCATCGTGCTGTTTGCTCTCTACATGTCTGTTCTTTTCATCTTCTCTGTCCCCTCACCCCCCAGCCAGTCGCAGCAGATGACTGCCCCTCCCTGAGCCTGGTTCTGCTGGAGGTTTCTTCCTGTTAAAAGGGAGTTTTTCCTCTCCACCATCGCCAAGTGCTTGCTCACAGGGGATCGCCTGATTGCTGGGGTCTTTCTGCAGCTGTGGGGGTTTCCCCTACAGTTGATAGTGCTATGAGATGACTGTTGTTGTGAAATGGCGCTATATAAATAAAGTTGAATTGAATTGAATTGAATTAAATCCGCGAACTGAGAATGCCTTCACATTCCTGGGTGCACCCTGACAATAACGGTCACAGAATTCACTTTCTCCCAAATCTTCTTTGGGCTGCGGGAGGCGAGGGCTTCATCCACAAAGCCCTGGATGAATTCGGTGGCCCATTCCTCCTCCAGGCTCGGGGATCCAGCTGTCAATTGTCCTTTATTTGCCGAAGGCCGACGTGCTGGGAACATGATAACGGCTCAGGAGAAACAGGTGAGCACAGCAAAATAAAAATCACAATCTAGCAGCAGCTGGGTCTCGATTTGGACGGAGTCTTCTATCATGAATTGCCCCTTGGGGCAGAGAGGAGAGACCCACGCACTGGACTGCTAGTTTGTTAAATTTATTAAGAAAACAAAACACAAAGTCAAAAACAGTGCTCCAACACAAAATTCAAACTGACACACAAGCAAACTTACAGGTTAAACACACCAGAACAAGGGCTGGGCTCTGGTGGAGATGAGGGAAGTGTACTTAAGACTCCGGCAAAGAGAAATTAAAATAATAGCCCTTAAATAGGGTCAGAAACAAATGATACAAGTGATGACAGGTGTTGGTCACATGAGCGGGCAGGAGGTAGCAAAGATTACAACTGCGATAAGCTGGGAGCAATGAGAGGGAGAGCCGAGACTCACAGCTGACAGGAGCACCGTCCACAACGGAGCAAAAACCCAGAAGTGCCCCTAACAGCTGCAGCCCCAGGAAGAGAACAGATACAACAGAATATAAATACAACGAGATAGCAAAGACAAATAAACCAAACATATAAACAACAACACTACAGTGAACGCAAACAGGAAAATAATCCATGCTAAGAAACAATACAGGAAAAGTGAAAAAAATAACCAAAGATAAAATAACAGGAATAAGAACACAAAAATGCAACACCATACAATTATGAAAAAAGGTAAAGAGACCAAGCATGGTGGGATTCCCCCATACTCAGATTGTGACATTAAGAGGCTGTAAAAAGCAGTAAATGCACAATGTAGGCTGTTTTTAAACAACAATAAATGCTGCAGCTCTTCTGTTGTGACGGCCAGGTGAAGCCTCAGTGAAACAGGCTTTCCTTCTAATTGTGCCGAAAAAGATTCAAAGGTTCAAGGCTTCATTCTAACTAAGAACAGTGATATCTGGTTGCCTATCATGCATGTACTTACATACTGTTGGTATTTTATTGCTGATTTCCGTAATATTCCTTTTGTTTTGACCTGCTGTTATTATGATGGGTTGTACTATAATTTATAAATGCTACATTTCCCAGCTTTAGTTGTTTTTTTTTTTACTTCACCTTTCCATAATGTTGATGTCCAAAACTCAGAATACAATATTATAAAATAACTGATCCAATAATAGAAAAAGGATTTCATGGAATTCCATGGACCGTTTTGCAGGGTAACTGATTAAGATGTGAATGACTGAAGAGAGTGAGTACAAATTAACCACTTAATATCTCAGCAGATGTCTAAAACGTTCATTGGTGCAGCAAGTTTCTATATGATAACCTTACTATTGCTCTTTCTGTTTCAGAATGCTTAATGCATGCCAGATGCATTGTGTCACTGGTGTACTGTATGTCAGTAGGTATGTGGACGATATGTGTATTGTAGTACCACCACCCTTAAACACTAAATGCCATATTCAATGGGAATCAATGCTAGTATGTAATACACGAAAACCGAGCAACTTTACTAATTTTTTTTTCATTTATTTTTAGTTGTCATCTCAAACCAGACAATGCATACCTTAAGATGCATCAATCTGAGGTGTTTGGAAAAGAAAAACTGTAAATGTTGAGGCAAAGCCACGAAAACACTTTTGCTGGAAGTACCCATCCACAGAAGTATCTAGGAATATTAACACATTGAACTATTCAGATGTATTCAGACGCCTAGCTTTTAGACATAGGGACACTTATCTAAAAGTGCTGCAATTTTCTACCAGATCTCCCACCATTTTCTATGAGCAAAATTGTCCAATTTTCTACTTTCCCCATCAGAGGTGTTACTGAAAACCAAGAGACCTTTGGCATTCCATTACATTAATTCTTGTGTTTATCTGGTACAAATGTAAAAGGTATTTCTGCCTGCATACTTTTCAAAATAATCCATGATATTGAGGCAATTGCACATACAGGATTGCTGATATGTAGGTTTTCAGTGTATGGTGAATTCTTTTTCTATTTCAGGGATTTTTTTCTTCTTCTTTTTTTTATTTATTTTTTTTTTACAATGAACATTTTATTGTGAAATTCACAAATGCTGAGAGTTAATAGAACAAAATACATTACCTACACTTTCACTTTTCTGTGAGCCACAGACCTGCGAAATTGTACACCTCAGCAAAGACCCATGGGGAGCTCTGCCGAGCTTTGTAGTGACCAAAAGTGAGTGCAATACTAAACTATGGCACAGAAAAGAAATGGAGCAGCAAGAAGTGGGTGTATATCTCTGTTATATAATTAGTATGTCAAGCATGGGGCCCAAAGGCCAAAAATAGTGCTGCTGCCCTGCCTGGAGTTTGTGGCAGAGGGGGTCAGATGAGATGGGAGGATGGGTCCAAAGCCTGATATAACACTGGTCTAATAGTGCCAGTCAAGAATTTGTGGCATTGGGCAGTTACACACAGCGTGTAATCCCTGACACAGTTGGCGACGCTTTGCTGACACAACATCTAGAAAGTCAGGACAGTGGATGAAAGTGCTGATGTGTTCATTCAGTTTCCACTTGATAGATTAAGTTTAAAGGCTTTCTGATGGGACATTCATTTGTTACTTATACTGTATATGTTGTTTATTGTTGTGATTTGAGTGATAAAATGTTCTGTGGTACAAACTATATCAGAGAAAAAGTCTTGAATGATGAAAGGAACATTTACATTATATACTGTATAAATATACATATATTAAATTGGTGGTTCCACATTGTGAGGTAAGTATTATCTGGAAAGTTTACAACACTGTTCTTAAACATTCATATAAAATGTGGTTCCTGTTTTTGGAGTAAATAAACACGGACCAGAGAAAGCGAAGGAGAGAGATGTCTGAGAAGCTCAGAAAGAAGATTAGATGACCATGTTAAAGGTAAACGTTATAAGACCATCTCCAAGCAGCTTCATGTTCCTGTGACCAGTATATGGTTTATGGGATTTAACACATTTTCCATTTTAATAAGTAAAAATTACTAAATGTAATAATAAACTCTAAACTTTATTCATAAAATTTGTTTTTATTATGCTATACTCATTTTAGATACATTAGATCATTGGCAACAGGAGTTTGGGCACCTCTGCTCTAAAGGGTCAGTAAGTATGTGTAATATTTAATTAAAATTAAATAGTGGAAAATTATTTCCTTGATGTAATTTAGACTGCCTTTAACATTTCCATCATCCATTAATTCTCTGCTAGTGCCACTTGATTCCGGCTGAGTATCTATTATTTCTAATATCTCCAAGTTAAAGCTGTGACACTTCAACATACCCATGTGGCCTTTTAATTTTCCATTAATTTGTGGTTTTTATTATTTGACAATTACTGGCATCTGAAAAGAGCAATGATTTTATCCCAGAAAAGGCAAATGTAAAATGTCTTCAGCTTGGTTTCTGGAGCATGGAGGGGGATCTTTACACAGGAGAAACCATTGTACAAAAGCCGACTGTATCCACTGTGCGACTTATCTACACATCAGATCAATGCTCTATCATTTCAGACAGTGAGCAAACAGCATTACAAATGAATGAGAAGATGTCAGGCGAGATCAGTGCAAGGGTAATCATCTGTTGAGAACAGACATTGATTGAGTTGTCTTTCCTCTTGATTAGGCATGACCCATTTCTACCTCCCCCCAGCACATACATATATCCATGTACAGTACATTTAATAGAGTACAATGGTATGCATGCACGTACACACAAACGAACACACAGTACATAGTCATGCATATACAGTAAGTTAAACAAACACACAGCCTTACAAAGATGTGAATTTGATTCCAAATGTAGACTTGTAAACCCCTCCACACACACACACACACACACACACACACACACACACACACACACAGAGCACACAGCAGGCACAGATAAGACACCAGTCGTCACAGTGACTCCATTCACTCACTTTGTGATGCAATTCCCTGTTCTTCATATAGTTGAAAAATGCCATCAATCAAACTGCAGCATCCAAAATGCCTGGGAGGAAATTAATTTAAACCTAGCACGACCCCTCTCTCTGTTCGTCTCAAAGGCAGGTTACCAAGTCGGTGCCATCACACAATATTTGGAGAGCGGTGTCATGAATGGCCCCTTGGGGCAGAGAGACAGACCCACGCGCTGAACTGTGAGTTGTGAGATTTATTGAAAAAACAGCAAAACATAAAGTCCAAACAAAGTGCACAAAAATCCAAAAACAGATAATAAGGAAAACTTACAGGCAGAAACAAACTTGGAATAAACTCATCAGACCAGGGGAAGGACTCTGGTGGCGAGGAGAAACTCAGAAGAACATACTCAGGCTTCTTAAAGAAAGCAGTAATTACGAAAAGAAAATACTGCCCTTAAATAGGACCCGAAACAAACACACAAGTAGTGACAGGTGTGGGATCACATGAGAAGGCAAAAGGTAACAATAATTAAGGATTTGGATCAACTGCGAACTATGAGAGGAGACCGAGGGGAACTGACAGCTGACATGGTGACGCCCACTTGGAGCACAACCCGGAAACGCCACTTGACAGCTGTCAACCCAGAGAAAGAACTCAACAGTCCGAAATACAAAGAATAAAATATCAACAAATGCAGAGAGAGGAATAAATACAACCTAATACAAAATGAGAGTAACAACACCATAACAGAAACAGGAAAATAAGAACCAGTATGAAAATACAGAAACCCAAAGCACAAAATACAACAAATATATAAATACAGAGAAAAAGCCATGAGGCTGAGCATGGCGGAAACCTCCAGTGCTCAGCTTGTGACAGAGCCCCCCTATCAAGGGGTGGACCCCAGACACCTCAGGGTAACATCAAAAGAAAAAGAAAGACCCCCCCCCCCCCCCCAACAGGAGCACAACAATAAACCCACCCAGGGTGGGTGGTGGGGGGAACAGACTAGGAGGGAACTTTACAACCCCGCTCAGGACTCACACCAAGCAAAATCAATGACTTAGGCCCCCTGGACCAAAGAGCTAGAAAGTTCAGGTGGGCGGCAAAAGTTCCAGACCTAACAGATGACGAGGTGGTACGAGTCGGGTCGCTTGCCGGACAATATAGGCCACCCAACCAAATGGCTCTGTCTGTCAGGTGGTTGACCAGAGGTTTTAAGCTACCTAAACAGAAGAGGTGGACCAGGAGGCGGCTCCCCCACAGGAAGGCCGAGTGAAGGGAAGGACAACAGAGGAGAGGGGACCATGATAGCATCTGGCAGAGGAGAGGGGACCATGACGGCGTCAGGCAAGGGAGGGGGAAACACAATGGCGTCAGGCAAAGGAGGGGGGACCACGATGGTATCTAGCAGAGGAGGGGGAACCACAACATCCTTGGACTGGCCAGCAGCACCCTTGGTGGTCCCAGACTGGGACATAATAGCACCTGCGGTGGCTCCGGGTTGGAGCAAAGCTGCACTCGCGGTGGCTCCGGACTGGAGCGAGGCTGCACCCGCGGTGGCTCTGGGCTGGCGTGAGGCAGTACCCCCGGTGGGCTCGGACTGGGCCAATGCTGCACCCTCAGAGGCCCCGGGCTGGAACCAAGCACCCGCGATGAGTTCCACTGGAAGGGAAGTGGCACCCATGGAGGACCTGGACTGGGCCACAGCTGCACCCTCGATGGACCCGGACTGGACCAAGGCTGCACCCTCGGATGGCCCGAGCTGGGATGGAGTGCCCTCGATGACCTCTATTGGAGGGGGAGCAGCACCCACGGAGGTCCCAGGGTGGGACAGAGCACCAGCGACGACCTCAGTGAGAGGAGCTTGACCCATGATGATTTCGGGTGGAGAGCCAGAACCCACGCAGACTTCTGGCAGAATTGGACAATACTTGGTGACCCTGGGGGAAAGCTCAGGAAAAAGAGACAGAGAAACAGGGTCAGGGTCACCGGCAGCAGCAGAGCCAAGCGAGGAGAGCTCAGGTGCAGCTGATGGCTGCACTTCGTTCTCCCCACCAAGAGCCCAACAAGATCTCTCCAACACTGAGACAGTGAAAACAAAGGAGAGCACTTGCCTGAGCTCAAGCTCCACCACCGTCCAGGACTCCGTCGATCCGAGCAACAATGTTTCGATTCTGGTCCTCTGGTTGTCCAGCTCAAACTCTGCTGTGGCGGCCCCAGCAGCAGGCATGATGGCCAATGCAGTTCTGGGACCCCCCAGCCAGGTGACCCATGCAGGTGGCTTGCCCTGCATGGTGACAGGAGGTCGGCTTCCTACTGGAGCTGGAACCTGCTCAGCCCAAGCCCGGGGACACCCCTTCATCGGCACAGGCATCAGCTCGGTGTCAGCGCTCACCATCCATCCAGAGCATGGCTGCGGGACTGGAACCAGGTCCTCCAGGGTCTCAGGCCCCTCCAGTGTCCAGCGGCTCAATCCTGGGGCTGGTGGACACTCAGGGAGAAAAGGAGGAGACACGGAGAGAGCAGGTGAAATGTCTGTTGCTGCAGCAGGTGGTGAGGGCTCACAGGGCTGTGGGGACTGAGCCTCATTACCGGGAATCAGGTAAGATAGTTCACATGTTAGTAAAAGAGAATGAAATGACACTTGCCTCTGTTCCCGGGGCATGATGTTTTCTGCTGCAGCAGGTATGGAATCCTCTCCTTTGCCTCAGCAGTAGTTGGCCCCTCAGTGGAACGTGGAGGAGCTGCCCCTGCAGCCACGGTGACGGGTGGAGCCGGGAAGGAAACGGATGACCTCTCAGCAGCGGGAGGAATTGGCGAGGAGAAGCAAGGAACAGCAGCTGCGGGAAAAGAAGAAGCTGGCGGAAAAGCCGGACAGGAAAAACACTGAGGGTGCACTGCTGTGTGAGTCTTCTTCCTCGGCGATGGGGGAGTTGCTATCTGAGTGGTGGAGGTGTTCCTCCGGCAAGATTTCCCTGGGAAATGGCGGGGAGTGGGAGGCGGAGATGTCGGCTCCTGGAGAGGAGGAAGAGGGCCTGTTTGAACCTCCTTCAGTTCCTGGGTAAGATCCAGGAAGAGCCATGGCTTAAACTCAAGAAGGAGCTCAGTCTCCGCTATCATGACCTGCCTACGCTCCTCCTGTTCTTCAGCCAATGGAGCGGGCCAGTGTTCGCGAGGAGGAGGCAGAGCTGCTGCTGAAGAACGGCGAGAGCCTGGAGGCTTCCGTGTGCGCGGGCGCTTGCTCTTCATCGCCGCAGGCACGGACCCCTGAGTAAATTCCCCCAGCCAGTGAGTCATAGATGGTGGGAGGAATACGTAGAGAAGTAGGTCATTGAGCTCCAGGTGGTCCCACGGGCTGGGGCATGCCTTGAGTACCTGAGTCGTGCCCTCCAGACACTCTCAGGCTGCTTCAGGGGTACGGGAGGCACAAGTCTGCATGGCGATGTCCTCCAATATGCACACAGACCACCGCTCTGCTTCGCTCAATCCCAGGGTTGAATAGGTGAGTGATCACAAAAAATGGCGAAAATCCACAACTCACAGCAGCTGGGTCATTTACTGGCCACTGTCTTCTGTCATGAATGGCCCCTCGGGGCAGAGAGACAGACCCACACGCTGAACTGTGAGTTGTGAGATTTATTGAAAAAACAGCAAAACATAAAGTCCAAACAAAGTACACCAAAATCCAAAAACAGATAATAAGGAAAACTTACAGGCAGAAACAAACTTGGAATAAACTCAACAGAGCAGGGGAAGGGCTCTGGTGGCGAGGAGAAACTCAGAAGAACATACTCAGACTTACTCAAGACAGTGGCAAATATGAAAAGAAAATAATGCCCTTAAATAGGGTCCAAAACAAATACACAAGTAGTGACAGGTGTGGGATCACATGAGCGGGCAAAAGGTAACAATAATTAATTATTTGGATCAGCTGCGAGTGATGAGAGGAGACCGAGGGGAGCTGACAGCTGACACGGCGACGCCCATATGGAGCACAACCCGGAAACACCACTTGACAGCTGTCAACCCAGAGAAAGAACACAACAGTCCGAAATACAAAGAAAAAACTATCAACAAATGCAAACAGAGAAATAAATACAACCTAATACAAAATGAGAGTAACAAAACCATAACATAAACATGAAAATAATAACCAGTATGATAATCAAGAAACCCAAAGCACAAAATACAATAAATATATAAATACAGAGAAAAAGCCACGAGGCTGAGCATGGCGGAAACCTCCAGTGCTCAGCTTGTGACAAGCGGCTGCCAACGTTCACAGTCAGTGCACTGCTATGTTAGTGGCCAGCAAACCCACTTGAGGAAATCAAGTGGATTTCCTCAAGATGTCTTAAATATCTGCTCTGCTGGTGAAACTGGGGTTACTGAATGAAGTGAAGACTGTTTTTGTAACTTACTAAACAAGACAAATGGGACCGGAAAACAGAGTCTGAGATTTGCTTCAAAGCTTATCCATCCACTCTGCATGAATGCTTCTGAGGACAATAAGGCTCTCCCCAATACATATACATGCAGTATATACTGTATATAATTTAGCATAATATTTGGTTGTATTCAAAACTTTGGTGTTTTTAAATCTATGAGTTTCTAATTAGTAAAGCATTATGAAAACTAGAATTCCACACAACAACAGCGATACAGACCCACTCCTCTCTTTTGAATGTTCACATAACAGCTCTGAGTAGCTCCCAACTGCTTTCTTGTCTGTCATAAGATATAAGCAGACATACATCATGCAAACATATGCATCAGTTGATGTGTGACATATCATATGTCGTGGAGGGCATATGATTCACAGCCTTTGCCCTGATGCTCATAATTGAGCTCACATGCATCGATCCTGTTTCCACTGATCATCCTTGAGATGTTTCTACAACTTGAGTGGAGTCCACCTGTGGTAAATTCAATTGACTGGACATTATTTGGAAAGGCACACAGCTTTCTATATAAGGTCCCACAGTTGACACTGCATGTCAGAGCACAAACCAAGCTATGAAGTACAAGGAATTGCCTGTAGTCCACCGAGACACAATTGTATTCAGCCACAGATCTTGGGGGTACAGAAAAACTTCTGCAGCATTGAAGGTCCCACTGAACACAGTGGTCTCCATCATCCTTAAATGGAAGAAGTTTGGACCCACCAGGACTCTTCCTAGACCTGGCCACCTGGCCAAACTGATCGACTGAGGGAGAATGACTTGAATTGCCTAAATACCAAGCATGATGTCTGGAGGAAACCAGGCACCACTCATCACTTGGCCAATACCATCCCTACAGTGAAGCATGGTGGTGGCAGCATCATGCTGTGATGATGTTTTTTTCAGCAGCAGGAAATTGGAGACTAATTCAGATTGAGGGAAAGATGAATGCAGCAATGTATAGAGACATCCTTGATGAAAACCTGCTCTAGAGCACTCTGGACCTCAGACTGAGGTGAAGGTTCATCTTCCAGCTGACAGAAATACTGGCTTAGACCCAAATGCAACAAAGAAGGAGGCTGTAAGTATAGTGACGATAATCTTTATTTACAATAATTGTTCAGTAATTGTGTAGATTTACTGGTGTGGATCTGGCAACCCTGTAGGGGGACAGCAGAGACAGGAGTGAGTAATACTTAATGACAAAGGTGAGAAGGTAATACTGAATTATCAATACAGGCTCTTCTGAGGAGAACGGCTGGGGCAGAGGTGAAGATTCTCCAGGCAGAGGGGCAAATGTGTCCGCTGCAGCTACCAGGGTTCACCTGCAGGGATCTGCCTCTCCTCTGCCTCACAGCCCGTACTGTGCTGGAACTGGGACTTGATTAATTCAAAAGTGCATTTTGCTGACCAGAATCCCTTCCACAAGAGATGGATCAGTGCACATTGCCTTGTAAGTCAATTGTATTGTCTCTGGCAAATTTTATTATCTCTATGTCACATTTACAGAAACAGGATCCAGTTTACAGTGCTGCTGTCTGTGGTCCATGAGTGAGGCAGGTTATCTGAGGGAAATTAATTATTATTCATCAGGGTTTCACTGCACTCATTAAATCACATTATGGAGATAAATTATAAATTATTATGGAGATAAATCACATAATTGATTGATAATAATAATCATGTTTTTCAACAATTAATTCATAGACAAATCATTTTAACTGAAGTAGAAACATTATTTTCCCACAGTTTTTGAGTTGCAGTTGTTTTGAAGTTTGGCAGACCCACCTGATAGAGCCAAATAGAATTTTGCAGAGAGCAGCAACTTCTCAGAACAAGTGAAAACTTTGTCGCTCTGCCTACAGATTCTCATAGATAGATAGATAGATAGATAGATAGATATAAAAAGTCTACACACCCCTGTTCAAATGCCAGGTTTTTGTGATGTAAAAAAATGAGACCAAGATAAATCATTTCAAAAGTTTTCCACCATTAATGTGACGTACATATAACCTGTACAACCCAAATGAAAAACAAACTGAAATCTTTTAAGGGGAAAAACAAACAAAAAAAAATTACAATAACCCAGTTGCATAAATATGTACACGCTCTTATAACTGCTGATGTTGCTGTGTTCGCAATTAACCAGTCACATTCAAACTCATGTTAAATGAGAGTCAGTGCACACCTGCCACCATTTAAAGTGCCTCTGATTAACCCCAAATAAAGTTCAGTTGTTCTAGTAGGCTTTTCCTTACATTTTTGTAGTCACATCATACAGCACAAGCCATGGTCCACAGAGAGCTTCCAAAGCATCAGAGGGATCTCATTGTTAAAAGGTATCAGTGAGGAGAATGGTACAAAAGAATCTGTAAGGCATTAAATATACCATGGAACACAGTGAAGACAGTCTTCATCAAGGGGAGAAAATATGGCACAACAGTTACATTACCAAGAACTGGATGGCCCTCCAAAATTGATGAAAAGACGAGAAGAAAACTGGTCAGGGAGACTGCCAAGAGGTCGACAGCAACATTGAAGGAGCTGCAGGAATTTCTGGCAAGCACTGGCTGTTTAGTACATGTGACAACAAACTCCCATCTCCTTCATATGTCTGGGCTATGGGGTACGGTGGCAAGACGGAAGCCTTATCTTACAAAGGAAAACATCCAATCCTGGCTACATTTTGCAAAAAAACATTTGAAATGTCCCAAACGCATGTGTGAAAATGTGTTATGGTCCAGTGAAACCAAGACTGAACTTTTTGGCCATAATTCCAAAAGGTATATTTGGCACAAACACAACACTGCTCTTCACCAAAAGAACACCATACCTACAGTGAAGCATGGTGGTGGCAGCATCATGCTATGGGGCTGTTTTTCTGCAGCTAGAACTGGCACCTTAGTCAAGGTGGAGGGAATTATGAACAGTTCCAAATACTAGTCAGTGTTGGCACAAAACCTTCTGGCTTCTGCTAGAAAACTGAAGATAAAGAGGAACTTGATCTTTCAACATGACAATGACCCGAAGCACACATCCAAATCAACAAAAGAATGGCTTCACCAGAAGAAGATTAAGGTTTTGGAATGGCCCAGCAAGACTCCAGGCCTGAATCCGATTGAACATCTGTGCTGTGATCTGAAGAGGGCTGCGCACAGGAGATGCCCTCACAATCTGACAGATTTAGAGCATTTTTGCAAAGAACAGAGGGCAAATATTGCCACATCAAGATGTGCCACGCTGATAGACTCCTACCCAAAAAGATTGAGTGCTTTAATAAAAGCCAAAGGTGCTGCAACAAAGTATTAATTGTAGTGGATTTAGATTAATGGGTTTATAGATGTTTTATTGTTGGTACAAGTATTAATGTAAATATAAATCTGTGTAGGGATGAAAATTTCCTTTCATTATACAAACGTATCCTCATTTGGGCACCAGTCCAGATAATGGACAATTTTATGAACAACTCTTTATTTGTACCAAAGATGAATGAGTCTCAAAAAAACAAAAAACAAAAACAAAAAACAAAAATAAAAACAAAACCTTTTGAGTTCTTGTCTGCTAATAATCAAGAAGATGGGCATGAAATCAACCAATAACTCCCATATGTCTTTCAATAGTGTAATAAGAAATGTCAGACTAGGTTAACCCTTTGATGTTCCACTTTCATAAGACATCAGTGTCACCTACTGTCCCTGGCGCAGTTCTGCGCCTGTCATGTGATGTGTCAAAAAAGCACAGAAAACCTAGTTGTAGCAAGCATTTGAAATCACAAGATGTCAAACACATATAGCTTACTGATCTTCACTGAAGGACTGGAGGACTTCACCCAATGAACCGTTGCAAACATCATTTCCGGTAACGTGAAGAAGAAAATGTAAACCAAGACTCCATCTCAACATGTATTTCCACATGGAGGAAGCATTTGCTCCAAATTTTGCCAACTATGATTCGAAAAAGAGATTATTTAGCTTCTGAAGGGAAATATTTACCTTTTGAGACAGGAGAAGATGGTCTGGAGCATAGCATATACACTTTCATCTGCCATCGATGGAGCTGCATGTGATGACAGAGAGCAATAGCGCTGGTTTGGCAGTGTAATGTAATTGAGGTGGAATAATTGAGGTGGAATAATTCATAACATATATGTGACAGTTTCTGGATGTGGGAGTGAAAGTGAAAATGACTGGCAGAAGACAAAATAAGGACTACGGATGACGAAAATGGACAAATGAAGACATGACGAGCGGTAGGTCTGATGGGCTTTTATCACTTTGTGTACATTCTACTGATTTTCTGGTTAATATACTTTGAAGATAAGATAACAAAAAAACAAAGACAAAAAAACAAAACCATTCTTTGTGTAAATATGTCCAAAGTCCACTTTTGACCGAAAGTTATGTAATTCGATACTTTTGCCGTCACATTATGCAAATTAGATACATAAATTTACTCCTATCTCAAACTTTGGATCGTATTCTACATCTTTCTAATTGACAGTAAGCCATTATCTCTTACCACTTTCAAGTCACAGCCTTTGGAATGCTTGATATCCAAATTGAATATTTTTTTCAAAAAAACCTGGCCACCAGAGGGGGGAGACTGACGGGCGCACCGTTGTGACACAGAATTTTAAGAGGTTAACATATTTGACTTGATTGACTTGAGACAGAGAATTTAACATGTATCATGGGCATCATAGACTGCTATTGAATTACTGAGCATCACATACGAATCAAACATTTGTGGAACCAAATAAACCATAGTTAACTTGGCAATATACTAGAAATTGGAAAACCATAAAATAGCATTGGTTTAACCCCTTGCACTCTGGTCAATTTCCCTAAAAACGCCAAAAATAATGTACCCAAAGTAAATCAAAAGCTGTTCTTCAACCCTTTGCAGCATCTTCATGGGGTTGGTCTCATTTAAAAGAAAACACTTTGAATTTTTTGGCAAAACAGCCATAATCTCTCTAAGTGCTCCTGCCACTGAGTAACAATCATCTAAACATACTGAACTTGAAGAAAATAAATTTCACCTGGGTGTTTTTTTGGATACAAATGCTTGCAAATAACACACAGCTGTCAGATCCAGGCCGGAAAATGCAACAGAAATGTAGAACCAAGTGTTATCCAGTTGAGGTCAAAATTTTGTAACAATGCCACAAAAAATGAATATATTACAGAGCTTTTTTCTTAGGTTGTTCCCAGGTGTTTTTGAACTGTGCCAAATGGCACTTTTGAATGATTCAATATAGAAGCTTCATCTTGGGCTCTAATGAAAGGTGAAGGGCTGTGTGTGTGTGTGTGTGGGGGGGGTTTATTCATTCATGAATGAATGAATGAACAAACAAGCCCCCCACACACAAAGAAGCACGCCACGTAAAAAATGTGTGGCTTTTTTTTTTACAAGAAAAAATAACCTACAGTGCAATAAAAATTATACTAAAATATCTGTAATGTAGAAGATAACAACTCCCCCCCCCCCTGCGCTACAGAGGACGGACATTGTCCATCGACACATGACGGACCGGTCTACTACGCACAGTTGTACTAAAATATCTGCAATAATATCTGCAATCCGTTATACAAGAGTAGCGGGGCGGGGGGGGGGGCGTTCACGGTCCGGACGTGGACGGTCCGTGCACCGTCCGGACCGGACCAGAGCGGTCCAGGTCCGTCATGTTGTGATGATACACAGTTGTAATTTACCGATCAGTCAAAAGTCATTTTGATTACAATTTTCAGGGATAAAGAATAATTTAGCTTATAACACTTACCTGTCCACCACAGCAGTGTCGCTGGCGAACTTTTCTTCCTCATTGTCAGACAAACATGACGCTGGTCCGCTTGTTACGGACTCGTGGTTCTGGTCACGTGACCCGGTCAAACCATAATTCCATTATTGCGGTTTTGCGCTTCCATGATTGCGGTTTTGGCAAACGATTTTTCAAAACAAATAAGAACAGTAGTAAGAAAAAAAGACCGGCGAACGCGTGTGTGTCACCCAGCGGCTTACACAAAACAGATTTTAGGCAAGGGACGCACGCTTTCGAACTTCTGTGCTTCAATTGGCTCGCTGTATTCGCAGCCGTTGGTAGGCGGGTCCTTCTTGCTAGGTTTTCAGTCATTGGTTCTTCAAGGTTTCAGAAACCCAATTCAAGGCTCTTATTAGTCGAATGAGAGGTCAATCACATCTAAACCAATCAAAGCACTCCTTTGGCTTTCTGTTCGCGGCTGTGTCTGTAGTGGAAGAACGGAAATGCAGCTTTTTTTTTTTCAGTGGCTAGGACACAGAGACGTGACCGCCCGCGGTACACCGGAGTGCAAGAGGTTAAGAAAAGTGGATGCAATTTTATGAAGAAAATGATGATTAGACTATTTTATAAAAAGGAAAATTGCTGTTACTCTGAAAAGGAACGTAGATTAATGAAAAGAAAAAATGCATTTGACACTCTGAAAGGAGTTTGCAAATCTTAGGTTTAAAGATTTATACCAGGAATATTCTGCAGAACTAAATTGAATAACAGACCATTAGCCACAGAGTCACATCATGTCCCTGGTGGCAGCTGGCCCCCCACGTGCCAACCTTGATTCAGCTGGAGGTCCATGGATTCTTTTGATGGAGATGCTGATAGACAGATTCTCCTACAAGGCTGTGCTCCTGATATCACAATCAGGCTGTTCTTCAGCAAGCTGGGAGAGGTCTCCTCTTATGCATTGAAAAGGAATTTGTTTATTGTACAACGTCCCATCAGCGAGTCAAACTGAGATGAACACAAGCCACAGATCCATTTCTTCTGATGCATTGTGGCTTGAATGAATTGGTTTAAGCTGAGAAAAAAAAAATCTTCTTGCACGGTGATTTAAAGAAAATGATTAAAATAAGGAAAAGTGAACTTTAAAGAAAAGAAAAAGAATTTTCACAGAGCATGGAAGACTCTGGGCCTACTTAAAAAGATAGAACAAAAATGGGAGAGCAGAGAAGCCTGCTCCTTTCAACTTGACCACTGCCCAAAAAAACTGAACAAAGGGTAGATTTTTTTTTTTATTCCCACCAGAGAGTCAAACTGAGATGAACACAAGCCACAAATCAGTTTCTTTTGATGTACTGTGGCTTGAATGAGTTGGTTTAGGCATAGGCATAATTTATGGGAGGGATGGGGGGGGGGGGGGTTCCAACCCCCCCAAAATCAAATCCATCCAATATAATCCCCTAATAATCATATAATTATAATTAATAAAAAATATCTACAAGTGAGTGAGTAAGTTGTTTTTTCATTTACAAGCAATGGAAAGTAACATTTCTAATAATCAAACAATCAAACAATGCTCCCGCCCCCTTCCCACAGACTTGGTATTGCCCAACCGATCCATGCCTTCTCTGGTCAATACTCAGTCATTTGTGGCAGCGGCAGGTGAGGACGCCCATCAATGCAGCAGGAGTGGCTCACAAGTGAGACAGAATGAAAAGAGCTCCACAAGGGCAACAAACCATTTTAAATTGTTGGTTGTCAAATAAAACAACAAACCTCTGTGTCCAAAAGGAGGTAAATATATTGTTGATTTAGCTGGTAAATTGTTGTCTGGCATTAGCTGGTTGCTAGTTTGCTAATATGAGTTAAAGCTATGGGAGTACGCATATGTGCTGCCTGGTAGGATTTAATTGATCTGAGAAACAATGAGCTCTTCTCATGCAAATTTGGGCATTACATTGTATTAATCATTCATGAAATGTGATCAGAATGGATTTGTTTGTCAACTGTTAGAGTGAAATTTACATATGTTTCAGTGTTCATTTACATGTTTGCAGCTCCGAACATTTATCAAGGACAAACAAACTCTCTATTCCACTGGTCCTTAAATATACATGCCTTTAAATATTGCTTATCATCCATCCATCTTCTTCCACTTAATCCTTTTCAGGTCGCGGGGGGCTGGAGCCTATCCCAGCATCTTTGAGCGAGAGGCAGGGTACACCCTGGACAGATCGCCAGTCCATCGCAGGGCCAACACAGAGAGACAGACAACCATTCACTCTCACAGTCATACCTAAGGACAATTTAGAATCCCCAGTTTGATGCCAATTAACCTAACTTGCATGTTTTTGGCATGTGGGAGGAAACCGGAGAAATCCCGGAGTAAACCCATGCAGACACGGGGAGAACATGCAAACTCCACACAGATCACTGTTGGTCAGGGGCTGGGATCGAACCCAGGATCCCCCGGCCAAGGGTGAGTTGCTGTGCTGCTGCAGTGCTAACCACTCCGCCATCGTGCCACCCTATTGCTTATCATTCCCACAAAATTCAAGTTTATCTTAAACGGTTGTGTATTTTTAAAATGTCATGATTTTGATAATTATAAAATTCAATTAGAAAGCAGGTTTTACCACTTTCAATTATAGACTCACTCTGAAGGCTATTCTTAAATATCCATGTTAAAAGAAATTGATTATTTTCCCTGCAGATCATTTTCAGATCTTCTATCTTCTGTTAAAATACCACAACTGCACAAAGGAGTATCTATATGAATATATAAGAAATAAACACCAAATCGATGAATGAAAGAATTGATGCATTTCATTGGCCTAAACTTTTTAAAATATCTCATTAAAGAAAATACAGCACCTTAAATTTTATCCATATGCATAATGTGTTAAAATGAGTTCCAAAGCACTACAATACAGCATCCCTGATTTATTTGGAATTTAATTATTGAGATTGTGATAGAAATGTTTAGATAAGTTAGGATATTAAATATTTTTACACAATGTCCTTGCTCTAAATGTCAGTTAAAAGATTTTATAGCTCACGCATAACATAACAGGATGTGGGTTTTTAGCTCTGCACCCTCGACTACACCCTCTATTGCCTAGCAATGAAGTATTTGCTTCCACTTACACATAGAAAAACATGGGTTAAGGGTTGTGATATAAGGAACCGAAAGGAGACAGCAGAACTGAACGGAGACAGTGGAATATCAACAGGAAAACACCTGCCAGACCATTGCAGGGGAGAGGGCAACTGATAGAGTCAGCAGTCCTTGGCCATTGTGTCAGGTTGCTTGGACTGCCCAGGACCAGATACTACATGTACCTGATTTTATCCTTTTCTTGGGGTCTTTTTCTATTAGGTTGTGCTGGGACAGAGACCTCACAGCTGTGATTATTCTCTGCATGCTTCAATAAACAGATAAGTTGAGAAATAGTACTTCTCATGTGATTTTTAATCCTCTGGTGTATTTTAAATGTTTTTGTGCTAACTGTCCAATTTTTGAACACACTTTCACAGAAGAGTTTTACAAACTTAATTAAATAAAAATAAAGTTTAAGTTTAAGCTTAAAATCACATTTCTAGTTTTCCGTTTACATTTTATTTAATCACAAGACAGCATTAGGCAGTGATCAAACACTGAGATATTGATAGCTTATTATCATCACTGTATAGTGATTGAGCTCCTAGTATAACAAGCTTCATCACCTTAACACCGTACCTTTTGATTTTGTTGCTGTTTACGGGTCCATTTGCAATAAAAGTAGTGCTAAAAAATAAATAATTTGATAAATAAAAAATTGCAGTGCTTCTTCCAGCATTCTTTTTTCTTGCAGCATTTGTCATCTCAGCCAGCCTGTTGCTTTTCCTTTATGGTCACTTAAATACTGAATATATGCATGTATGTACATTGGTGTGAAAAAGTGTTTGCCCCTTCCTGATTTCTCACTTTTTTGTATGTATGTCACACTTAAACGTTTCAGATCATCAAACAAATTTAAATATTAGACAAAGATAACACAAGTAAACACAAAATGCAGTTTTTAAATGAAGGTGTTTATTATTAAAGGAAAAAAATCCAAACCTACATAGCCCTATGTAAAAAAAGTGATTGCCCGTTAATCCTAATAACTGATTGGGCCACCCTTAGCAGCAACAACTGCAATCAAGCATTTGTGATAACTGGCAATAAGTCTTTTCCAGCGCTGTGGAGGAATTTTGGCCTACTCATCTTTGCAGAATTGTTGTAATTCAGACACACTGGAGGGTTTTTGAGCATGAACCACCTTTTAAGGTCATGCCATAGCATCTCAATCGGATTCAGGTCAGTACTTTGACTAGGTCACTCTAAAGTTTTCATTTTGTTTTTCTTAAGCCATTCAAGGGTGGACTTGCTGGTGTGTTTTGGATCATTGTCCCGCTGCAGAACCCAAGTGGGCTTCAGCTTGAGGTCACAAATAGATTGCCGGACATTCTTCTTCGGGATTTTTTGGTCGACAACAAAATTCATGGATCCATTTACCACAGCAAGTCTTCCAGGTCCTAAAGCAGAAAAAACATCCCCAGACCATCACACTACCACCACCATATTTCACTGTTGGTATGATGTTCCTTTTCTGAAATGCTGTGCTACTTTTACGCCAGATGTAATGAGACACACACCTTCCAAAATGTTCAACTTTTGTCTTGTCGGTACACAGAATATTTTTCCAAAAGTCTTGGGGATCATCAAGATGTTTTCTGGCAAAACTCAGACGAGCGTTTATGTCCTTTTTGCTCAGCAGTGGTTTTCATTTTGGAATTCTGCCATGCAGGCCATTTTTGCCCAGTCTCTTTCTTATGGTAGACTCAGGAATACTGATCTTAACTGAGGCAAGTGAGGCCTGCAGTTCTTTGGATGTTGTTGTGGGGTCTTTTGTGACCTCTTGGATGAGTCGTCGCTGCGCTGTTGGGGTAATTAGGGCCAGCCAGCCACTCCTGGGAAGGTTCACCACTGTTCCATGTTTTCACCATTTGTTGATAATTGCTCTGTGGTTTGCTGGAGTCCCAAAGCTTTAGAAATGGATTTATAACCTCAGTTACTTTGTTTCTCATTTGTTCCTGAATTTCTTTGGATTGCAGCATGATGTCTCGCTTTTGAGGATCTTTTGGTCTACTTCACTTTGTTAGGCAGGTTCTATTTAAGTGATTTCTTGATTGACAACAGATGTGGCAGTAATCATGCCTGAGTGTGGCTAGAGAAATTGAACTCAGCTTTTCAAAAATGTGATAAACCACAGTTAATTTATGTTTTAACAGAAGGGGGCAATCACTTTTTCACACAGGGCCATGTAGGTTTGAATTTTTTTTTACCCTAAATAATAAACACCTTCATTTAAAAACTGCATTTTGTGTTTACTTGTGTTATCTTTATTTAATATTTACATTTGTTTGATGATCTGAAACATTTGTGTGACAAACATCCCAAAAAAAAATGATAAACAGGAAGGTGGCAAACACTTTTTCACATCACTGTATATATGTTATATATCAACTAAAAGCATATTATAAACCCATTTAAAGTTAGAGCTGTCATCACTACCAATTTTTGGGGCTGCGAACATTCAATCCAATCTTTTTTCTTCCTTAATAAACTTCATTAGTGTTTTATGTAGCACTTTGATGTTTCTAATGCCCCTTTTTTGTGTGTGCAACTTTTTTTGTCATAGTTTTACAGATTTTATTGTAAATCAGAGACTTTTTTTTCTTGTAAATTTACCTACTTATTGTATAAAAATGCAGTATTTTCCCCATGTTGTTTTCCGCCAAAATTTAGTTTCTCAAAAATGTAGCATTTTTCTCATATTTGCATTTTCTGTCATGGAAAATAAGCCTTTTTCCTTACATATTTGCAAAATCATTAAAATTTCTGAATTTTTAATTAATTAATTAATTTATTTATTTTTTGGACAATCATCAAGTTCCTACTTTCTTCTTGTGAATTCATATTATTTTCTCCTAATTTTGCATGCTTTTTTCTGGTAAATTTGGTCAAGGTAAATTTGTTATTTACCTTTTTTTTTTGGGGGGGGGATACTTGAATCCTAAATTTGAAAACTGAATGTCATTGTAAAAAATTAAATGTCTTCATAATGAATCCAGAGTAAGTTTTTAATACCAGGATGATTTAGTCACAAATCTACTTACAGATTTGGTATTATTTCATGAATGAAACAGCACACCTGAGGTGTGGTGTGCTGTGTTCATAATGTCTCTGTAGGCACAATGACTGTTACTTTTGTCATAATCTAGCTGACTAAATCACAGTAGCGTCCTTAGTTCATCTGCTTGGTAAGAAATTGCCACATCATGGCAAGTGGTGACATCACAACTTAATGAAAAAACATTAGTCCTGTCAGAATAAAAGTGTTAATCACCACAATTGATTAATAACAAAATAAAATGAGTTAAGAAGAATGGTGATTAAGCCTTATTCAGCAGCTAGATTAACCTCAGTTAATACTGATTGCACTGTTAAGATGCTATTAAGAGGGAAGAAGGGCAAAAATCTAGCATGAATTACATCCTCCAAAACTGTCCATGAAGTACCTCTTTTAAACCATTTGAACATTAACTGAGCTTTTTTATACCAGGAGTGTAGCGATATGTGATTTATAATTATGATAAGGTATAAGATTATTAAATTTGTATTAATGTATTGGGACCTGAGATTTACTCCGGGTCCACACACAGAAAAAGTTTATAGTAAATACTCATGCACTCATATACCAGCTCACCTCTTTAGTGAGCAATAGTCATTGATTTGACTTTATACCTGTTTAATCACTCAATGAATTAATTAATAATCAGTCTCAAAATTTTAGTGAATTGGATACTGGGGCTTTGAAACCAGACTCAGAATGAAATAAATTCCCAGCAACTTCTCTCATTTTCTCGTATTTATTAAATGAAATGATGATTAAAGGACATTGAAATGATTTGCATTAACCATTAAATTAAACTTGTAAATGATAGAGTAACAATGTGAACATTTGCAGAACCAGGGTGAAAATGTAAGCTGAATTTAGATCAGTTTTAAGTTGACGGACATTTATGGGGAAAATTAAACTAATTATATGGAAAATTCTGGATTACTCTTAAGAAAATGAAAATGGAATTTTAATGAGAAAAATCATATTTTTCTTTTAATTTTGTATCTGATCAGATGCTGAATTACTCTCAAATCTCAGACATTTTTATTCACTTTCAGCAGATGGAACAGGATACAGCTTATGTGAATCCTTGTGTGGTGGTTTTTTCGACAGCTTCTCCTGAAGCTTTAGTTGTAGATGACACCCAAAACCAGAATATCTTGCCAGCAGATATTCGGACAAAGTACGGCAGCTTCCAAAGTCCACAGTCACAAGATGAAATTTTGACTGCGATAGTAGTTGGAGCTTAGGCCAAGCCTAAAGGCGATGTTGGTTTCTTCAGTGGCGCGTAATGGCGAGCTGCGTCAAGGCTTTCATGGATCACCGGCTTCTCCCAAGGGAATTTGAGAATAATTGCAAAATCTGATCCCAATAGTAAACTTAAAAGACAAATTTTCCTGACTTCGTGTAGTGGACAATAGCTTCCAGTATGGAGATGGTCAGTCAGTCCTTTAAAAACACATGGTGGATTTAAAGAAAATTTAACAATATAAAAAGCTAGAAAAACAGAAACGTCTGTGAAGCATGGAGTTTCACTCCATATCAAGAGTTGAGCTCAGGAAAGAAAGAATTAATTCCCAGACATTTAAAGAAAAACATTACAATACAGAGAAGTTTACACAACACAATATTCCATGTTCTCTGCTCTGAAGTGCTCTGGTCTGCACTCTTCTGAAACTTTCAGTGAGAAGTGAAAAAGGGGAAAAAGCACTGAAGGAGGGCGTTTCCCCTCTTTATCTGCAGAAAACTTTTGCGGGCTTCCGGAGATTGACAGGATCCCAAGCCAATAGTCTTCCTTCATAGGTGGGTTTTATGAACTTAAGTCCAATGAACAAACAGGCTTTTGTCTCTAAGGAACCAATGGAATAAAAGAGCCGGAGCCCAGCATATGCTGGATGATGATTAGCTGATACCGGTCCTCACAGAATGACACACAATTTTAATACACTGGAGATTCCTTAACCTAGTTATGTATAAAGTCTAAGCTAGCTTTAGTGATTCATGCAACTTTATAACCAGTGCTTTTAAATTAACATGCAGTAAAAAAACATTCATTTAAACATTTTTACATGTACATATTTAAAATCAAGGATTAATATATTTCAAACCCATTATTGATTGTCCACACGGAACATCAGAGTCCATTTACTTTTCCATGGTGTCCTGAAAAAGAGACTGCCGGTGTGAGAAAGTGTGGGCTGAGCTAGATTGGGCCAGGTGTGTGAGAGAGCGTGCATGAGTGTATGAGTGGGAATGAATGGAGCGTGTGCATGTGTGTGTGGAAGTGTGTATGTGTGTGAACACCCGTGACCGTACAGCTGATGGCACTTGACAGGAGGAGGGGGCGTGCCTAAGCTGTCAGGGAGAGGAGGCCCAATAACTCCCTGAAGCACCAGGTGGAAAATGGGGCAAAACATAACGATAAGTCAGAGCTGGGTTTGGAATAGCCAAACCCAGATTCATGACACATACTCTATACTGTACATGCAGTTGTCTCCAATGTCCTCTTTTTCATTTTTAAAGGAAAATGATTTTTTTAAGCAAAAACTGACAGTATCAGGTTCAGGTCCAGGTTACTTTATTTGTACCCGTAGGTAGATTTGTTTTGCAGTCAGGTGACATCCATATTTACAAACCACAATTACATTCAACATGAACACAAACACAGGAACGCATGAAGCTGACTATAAACACGATAAAAGTACTCAAGGCTCCACCAATCAGGACAAAGGACAAAGCGATAAGAGAAAAAACAAAGAGATAAGAGAGAATGGTCATATTAAAAAGTTGGACTAGTCAAAGAGGTTAAAAACTCAAAAGTCTAAAACCCAATAAAAGATTTAGAACCCAAATAAAAAAAACTACAAAAATAAGTAAATATAAAATAAAATTAATAAATAGGTAACTAAATTATGTGCAATATGTTGTTAAATCTTGTTCAACTCTTTGACAGCAGCAGGAACAAAGCTGTTTTTGTAGTTGTAGCACTGGGTTTTACTTTTTGGGACAGCAAACCTCCGTCTGGAGGGAAGAAGCTGAAAGTGGCAGTGCAAAGGGTGGGAGTCATCATTTAAAATGGAGGTAGCAATCCTCTGTACCTGTCTAGTGTACAGGGATGTCAGGCTCAGCTGTGACTCACCAAGCAAACGACTGGACCATCTAACAACCTGATCCAAGGATTTCCTCTGTTTCAGTTTTATCTGACCAAACCACAACTCTAAAGAAAAGGATAAAACAGATTCAATAAAAGCCCGATAAAACATTGTGAATATGGTTCGGTCAATTTGGAAGCGTGCAAGTTCCTTAAACAATGCAAATGTTGCTGACCCTTTTTGCACACCCTTTCACGGTTCTCTTCAGAGTTTAAATTACTATCAATAATAGTCCCAAGATATTTGTAGGATTGCACACATTCAGTGGTCTGGCCTTTTAGTACAGTGACTTTGTGCCTGGGAGTTTTCCTCCTAAAGTCAATAATCATAGCTTTAGTTTTTGTCATAATCAGCTGCAGGTAGGAATCCTCACACCAGTGAACAAAATCATCAACTACTGGGCCGTGGCCACTCTCACCATCCTGGAGGAGACTGACAGCAACTGAATCATCAGCATACTTTATAATGTGTCTGTTGTCATGTCTGCTCCGACACATGTTTGTGTACAGGATGAAGAGTAGTGGTGACAACACACACCCCTGAGGACAGCCAGTAGAAGAACACTTTTGGTCAGACAATGTACCATTGACCCTTACTCTCTGTGTCCTGTTGGTTAAAAAAAATCCAAAATCCAACCCACCAGATTATTACTCAAATCAAATTGTTGCAGGAGCCTTTCAACTAAAATATGAGGTTGGATTGTATTAAAGGCGGAAGAAAAGTCCACAAATAAAAGCCTGGCGTGTGTCCCATTAAAATCCAGATGTTTAAAAAGCATGTTAAACAGAGTGACAGTGGCATCCTCCACTCCTCTGTGAGGCCTATAGGCAAACTGCAAAGGATCCAACGCATGCTCAGTCTGCTTTAGGACCTCAAATCTGACCAGTTTTTCAAAAAAATTTTTATTAAAATTGAAGTCATAGCAATTGGTCTAAAATCATTTACCGTTTTTAGACAGCTGGATTTTTGAACGGGGATGACCACAGCATCTTTCCAGATCTTAGGCACATGTTGTGTCTGTAAGGACTGATTAAAAATGTAGTGAAACACAGGATTCAGTTCATGTGCACAGGACTTTACCAAGCACCCACATATGTATATTATCAGGGCCCTGACTTTTGTTCACTTTTACAGCACAGAACACCCTTTTAACATCCTGCACCTCAATATTAAAGTGCTGATTGTCTTTGAGTTTCTGTTTCAAATCTTGGGTTTCTGTGCTAAAATCAAAGGAATCAAAACAACCATAAAAACAATTAAGAGCATTAGCCAGCTCTGAGTCTGAGTTAAAACTATCTAAAAACACATGATTACTGCGTTCTGTACTCTGAAGGCCTGCAATAGTTTTCATACTAGCCCAGGCTGAACCAAGCTTCTTTGTTGCCATCTTGCTTTCCAACTCTGATTTATAATTCTGTTTTGCTCTTAAAATTTCGGACTTCAGCTCTTTTGTGGCAACCTGCAGCTCAGAAACAACCCCCTGTTTAAAGGCAAGTGCTTTCCTCTGTAAGCAGGATTTAACTGATTTAGTAACCCATGGCTTGTTGTTGGGATATATATATTTTGACACTATACTTTGTCCCTGCAGAAAGCCATGTATGAACATGTCACGTCCACTAAAGAGTCCAAATCTTCTCCGCAGGCCAGTGTGAACACCTCCCAGTCTGTACAGTTAAAGCATTCCTGGAGGCAGTGCACTGAATCCTCTGTCCACATGTCTATGTCTCTGGTCTTCGCCTCGTCTCTTCTGAGAGCAGTTTTATATGTGGGCAGCAAATGTACACAGTTGTGATCTGAGGATCCAAAAGGAGGAAGGGGAAGAGATTTTAAGGCCCTCTCTATGGATCCGTAGCACAGGTCCAATGTCTTTTTTCACCTGGTTGGGCAGGAGACATACTGATATAAGTTTTTAAGTGTCTTCTTTAGAGATACATGGTTAAAATCCCCAAGGATAAAATTTGGAGCTTCCGAGGAAATCGACTGTGTTGTGTATGTGTTAGTGAATGTGTATGTCTGCAGTGACGTCGTAGCCGGGGGTGAGCAGAGCGCTGTACGACCTGGCAACCCTATAGACAGAGCAGAGGCACAGATATTAGTTCAGCCCGACAGAAGGAGCGTGCAGTGAATAACTGAGGCTTACTGTTGCAGAGCGGGAGATGCACTCAGGTCGGCCCGGAGGCTACAGCCAGGAGGACAGCACCTGTTGTCACGACGCAGCTGGTGAGAGCTGGACCCGCTGGGGAGAGTGAGGCCGGGTTTGCCGCCAGGAGGATCGGTTCCGCCGCCACTGAACTCCGCCTGTGCACAGGGGACCAACAAAGGAACAGGTGAGTAAGGATTGCTTACTTGGTGAGCGAGGATGATCCTTCCAGAAGATGAGGCTAAGGCAAGGAGGCTTAGACAGAACAGCGAAGGCAGGAAGATTCACAAGGATGATGAAAGTAGGGCTTCTTCAGCCAGGGAGACAGACGGCTCCATGCCGATCTGAAGGTGGAGCGGAATAAATGGCCCAAGTGTGATGAAGAGCCGGTGTGCATGCAGCTGTGGGAGATAATGACACAGAGCGGGCCATCACAGTACCCCCCCCCCTCCCCACGAGACGTGCCTCCCGGCGCCTTATCCAGCCTACCTGGGTGCGTTTGGTGGAAGTCCCTGATGAGTTGTTTATCCAACACGAAGGACGGACGCACCCAGCACCTCCACTCCTGGCCATACCCCTCCCAGTCCACCAGATACTGCAGGCCGTGACCCCAGCGGCGGACGTCCAGGATGGCGTTGACCTTCTACGCCGGGTCGCTGTCGATCACCACTGATGGAGGTGGAGACCTGGGAGGGGGACAGAGAGGGCTGGAAAAAAAAAGGCTTAACCTGGGACACATGAAACGTTTGACAAGTATGGAGGGGTGGGGGAGAGCCAGGCACACAGCCACAGGATTAATGATCCGAACAATAGAGAAAGGGTCGATGAAATGTTGGGACAACTTTCTCTTCTCCGCCTTAAGGTTAATGTGTCGGGTGGACAGCTAAACCTTCTGGCCCACCCGGTAGAGTGGGGCTGGCCTCCTATGGCGATTAGCGGTCCTGGAGTTGCGGTCAGCTGTGCGCCAAAGTGCCATTCAGGTCGCCCTCCACAGCTGATGACAGCACTTCAGGTGGACACGGATAGATGGCACTGCGATGTCCCCCTCCTCCTCGGGGAATAGCGGGGGAATGTAACCCAGGGAGGCTTCGAAGGGGGACATGCCGATCGCCGAGGACACGGTGGAGTTGTGAGCGTACTCGATCCATGGGAGGTGGGTGCTCCAAGACGCAGGATTAGCAGCGATGACACAGCACAGCACAGCCTCCAGTTCCTGGTTCACTCGCTCACACTGTCCGTTACTCTGCGGGTGGTAGCCGGAGGACAGGCTCACCGTAGCCCCCAGAGCATTACAAAATGGCTTCCACACCCAGGACACGAATTGGGGACCCCGATCAGAGACGATGTCCACGGGAATCCCATGCAGCCTCACGACATGTTGAACGAGCAGATCCGCCGTGTCTCTTGTCGTAGGCAGCCCCTGCAGAGGAATAAAGTGGGTGGCCTTTGAGAAGTGGTTGACAACCGTGAGGATGGCAGTATGCCGATTAGATGGAGGGAGGCCGGTGACGAAATCTAAGGCAATGTGTGACCAGGGTCTACCGGGAGCAGGGAGAGGACGGTGCAAACCAGCAGGAGGAGAGGAAGATGTCTTGCCGGTGGCACACGGAGGAGAGGCGCGGATGTATTCGGCGATGTCCCTCCGGAGCGATGGCCACCAGAACATCCTCAGGAGAATCTCCACTGTGCGAGCCCTCCCCGGGTGGCACGACAGTCTGGAGGAGTGGGCCCAGTGAATCACTTTGCCCCAAACAGAGGAAGGGACGAACAGCTTACCCGCTGGCCCCCCGCCCGGGTCCGGTTCAGCTTCCTGTGCCCTCAAGACTGTCCCTTTGATGCCCCACGAGAGGGCACCCACAATGCATGATGAAGGAAGGATGGGCTGGTCGGACACCTCTGCAGCGACCGAGGTGAACTGTCGGGACAGGGCGTCCGGCTTTGTGTTCTTGGCCCCGGGTCAGTAGGTGATGGTAAAATTGAAACATCCAAAGAACAGGGACCAGGGGGCTTGGTGGGCGTTCAGGTGCTTGGCTGTCCTGAGGTACTCCAAATTCTTATGGTCCGTCCAGACGATAAAGGGTTGGGCAGCCCCCTCCAACCAGTGACGCCACTCCTCCAGCGCAAGCTTAACTGCCAGGAGCTCCCTATCACTGATGTCATAATTCTTCTCTGCCGGAGACAGACGGTGGGAGAAGAACGCACATGGGCGGATCACCCCATCCACCAGAGAGCGCTGGGACAGCACGGCTCCCACCCCCGAGTCCGAGGCGTCCACCTCAACCAGGCACTGAAGGGTAGGGTCCACCTGCGTCAGAATAGGAGAGGAAGAAAATTCAGTTTTAAGTTTGTCGAACGCCGTTGCAGCCTCCACCGTCCACCAGAACGCCACCTTAGGGGAAGTGAGATGAGTAAGGGAAAGAACAACGACACTGTAATTCTTATCAAAGCAGCGGTAAAAATTGGCAAACCCCAGGAATTGTTGGAGATGCTTCCTGGGGCGGGGAGGGGGGGAGTCCACCACTGCCTTCATCTTCCCGGGATCCGGGATGACCTGGTTATGGGAAATGATAAAGCCAAGGAATGATGTCTTAGAGGCATGGAATTCACATTTCTCAGCTTTAACAAAAAGCTTGTTCTCCAAGAGTCGTTGTAAAACTTGCCGCACATGTACCCGATGTTCGTCCAGCGATTGGGAGAAGATCAAGATGTCATCCAGGAACACGAAGACGAATGACCCCAAGATTGATCAGGCGCTGAAAGACGGCTGGAGCGTTGGTCAACCCAAACGGCATCACCAGATACTCAAAATGCCCGCTTGAGGTCCGAAAACCCGTCTTCCATTCGTCCCCCTCCCTGATCTGCACCAAATGGTATGCGTTGTGGAGGTCCAGTTTGGTGAACCAGGAGGCCCCCTGGAGAGAGTCGAACGCCGTGCCCATCAGCGGAAGAATGTACTTGTCCTTGACGGTGATGTCATTAAGAGCACGAAAGTCAATGCACGGCCTCAGGGAGTCATCCGTTTTCTCAACGAAGAAAAAACCAGCCCCCACCGCCGAGGACGAGGGGCGAATGATGTCCAACTTGAGCGACTCCTTGATATAGGTCTCCATCGCTTTCCGCTCCAGAGCAGACAGGCTGTAGAGGTGGCTTGACGGCAGTGGGGCTCCAGCCCAGAGGTTGATGGTGCAGTTATATGGGCGGTGGGGGGGGGGGAGGGACAGTGCCTGGGATTTACTGAAAACTACCCCCAGGTCATGGTACTCTGGCAGGACCCAGGACAGATCGGGAGGTAGGGTGATGGGTGTAGTCAGGGACACGGATGGCGAGCATGCGGCGGATTGCAAGCAAGCACTGAGGCAGAAGGAGCTCCAAGAAACCACATTCCCCGTGCGCCAGTCAGTAGTGGGGTTGTGAAGCTGGAGCCAGTGGTAACCCAGGATGACTGGAGAGGCCGAAACCAGCAGGACAAACAAGCTCAGGTCCTCCCGATGATTTCCTGAGATGATGACTGACACCGGGGCGGTTTGTGCAGATACCACTGCCAGGGGGGCTTTAGACAGGGCGATGAGCTTCAGGGGGGTCTTAAGTGGTTGGCAAGGGAGCCCCAGCTGGGTTGCCAGTTCCCCCAAGATGAAGCTCTGCTCAGCCCCCGAGTCAACTAAGGCGTGTGCGACAAATTCAGTTTGACTGTGAATAAATCTAAGGGGCAGCAAGCACTTGGAGAGGGGATTAGGCTGAGGCGAGTCCGTGAGTCCCCCTACTGTGATGCACAGACTCCCTCTTTTGGCTGAATGGGGCAGGATGCCACCTCATGCTCCTCACTACCGCAGTAAAGGCATAATCCAAGCTCCCGGCGCCGCTGCTTCTCCGCCAACGGTAGCTTCATCTGCCCTACTACCATAAGCTCCAGGGCATCCGGCGGATCTAGGGAAGGCAGGGCCAACAGAGGGTACTGGGGGAAGTGGCGAAACTGGGCGCCCGAGCGACCGAAAGTCCTACGCTCGGCTGCCCGCTCCCTTAGCCTATTATCGAGGTTGATAGCAAGGGAAATAAGCTATGTCAATCTTTCAGGCTTCTCTAAGTGGGCCAGCTCATCCCGCAGGCTAGGGCTAAGACTCCTCGTAAATATGCTACACAACGAGGCGTCCTCCTATCCCACCTCCGCAGGCACCACCTGGAAAGCGACGGCATAGTCCGCCACGTACCTGCTTCCTTGTCTTAGGTTTAATAGCCGGGTGGTGAGCACGTTATCGTGGTCGGAGTGGTCGAACACCTCGTTGAATTCGTTGACAAACTGGCTGTAGATTAGGTTAGCGTAGCTCGCTCTCACCATAATTGCATAGGCCCAGGCAAGAGCTTGCCCTTCTAACAGGTTGGCTATGCAACCAATGTGGCTGTTGTCAGTGGGAAAGTCACCAGGGACCCGTTGGAAGACTATCTCACACTGGAGTAAGAACCCTCTGACCTCCCCTAGCTTACTGCTAAAACAAGTGGGAGTAGGGACTGGCATTAGCCGGGATGGGGGAGCCTGGCTAGCCTGGCTAGGTGGTGAGCTAGTGAGAGCCGGGGTGCTACTAGGAGCCGGTGGGAATGCCTGCTGCCCCGCAAGACGATCCAACTGACTATTAATCTGAACCAGCTGTGTTAAGATGACTTTTTGCTGGTAAGCTAACTGGTCCACCTGAGCCTCTAAGTTGTTAACTCTAGCGCGTTGTCCACTGGGTCATTCTGACAGAGCCGTACTGACATGTTTGACAGACCCAGGGAACAGACACAGGCTTGAAAGTGGATTCAATTATCTTTATTGAAGAATTAGGGTGTGTGTGTCTGCGTGTGTGTTGTGTATGTGTTAGTGAATGTGTATGTCTGCAGTGACGTCATAGCCGGGGGTCAGCAGAGCGCAACCCTATAGACGGAGCGTCGTCGTCGGCCTCCGTCGGTCTATGATGACCATGGAAGAGAATCCTAAACGTCTACTCTGCTGGAACAGTACCACCTGTGGCTGAACAAGCCGATGCGCGAATGGCAGTCCCTGTCACACAGGTCGCACTTGTGGGTGGTCTCTGTGCTGCTGGGTCTGTGGCGGGTCCTTTTTTCTTCTGCTGCAGTAGTCAGTCTCTCTTCACCCGCCTTGAGCTGTCTGGTCAGGGTGCCTCTCCATTTGGAGCGGTCCATTGCAAGGTCCTCCCAGCGCTCTGTGTTGATCTCCAGGGCCTTCATGTCTCTCTTGCAGATGTCTCTAAAGTGCAGCTGTGGGCGGCCAACGTCTCTCCTGCCAGTCGCCAGTTCTCCGTAGAGGACGTCTTTGGGGATTCTGCCATCCTCCATATGGTGAACGTGGCCTAGCCAGCAGAGCCTGCGCTGCCTGAGTAGAGTGAACATGGAGGGAAGGCCGGCGCGGGACAGAACTTCTGTGTTGGGCACTTTGTCCTGCCAAGATATGTCCAGGATGTGGCGAATGCAGCGCAAGTGGAAGGAGTTCAGTCTCTTTTCCTGCCTGGTGTATGTTGTCCATGTTTCACTCCCATAGAGCAGTGTGCTGATGACGCAGGCATTGTACACTGCCATCTTCATCTTGACAGAGAGTTTGGGATTCTCCCACACTCGTGTGGTGAGGCGAGCGAGTGTGAAGGCTGATTTTCCAATCCTCTTGTCGAGCTCTGTATCAAGGGAGAGGTTGTTGCTGATCGTGGACCCCAGGTACGTGAACTGATTCACGACCTCCAGCTCGTAGTCGTCGATGGTGATGGTTGGTGGTGCTTCCGTGCCTTGCGCCAAGACGTTAGTCTTCTTCAGGCTGATGGTAAGCCCGAAGTCCTTGCATACCTGGGAGAAGCGGTCCATCAGGGTCTGAAGCTCCTGCTTTGTGTGGGTTGCGACTGCAGCGTCGTCTGCGAACAGCATGTCTCTGATTAGAGCCTCGCGTACTTTGGTTCTGGCTTTCAGGCAGGCGAGGTTGAAAAGCCTGCCGTCAGATTTTGTGTGCAGGTAGATTCCCTCTGTTGCTGTGCTGAAGGCATGCCTCAGGAGCATAGCAAAGAAAATCCCAAAGAGGGTTGGGGCAAGTACACAGCCCTGTTTCACTCCGCTGCGTATGTTGAATGGCTCTGAGACATTGCCGTCGTGCTGCACTATCCCCTGCGTGTTGGTGTGAAACGATTCGATGAGGCTTTGCAACTTTGGTGGGCATCCTATCTTTGGCAGGATCTTGAAAAGGCCCTCTCTGCTGACCAGATCGAACACTTTGGTGAGGTCGATGAAGGCGACGTACAGGGGCATGTTCTGTTCTCTGCATTTCTCCTGGAATTGGCGGATGGAGAATACCATGTCTACCGTCGATCACTCAGCGCGGAAGCCACACTGAGACTTGGGGTAGACACGTTCGGCAAGCTTCTGTAGACGAAAGAGAACAACTTGTGCGTAGACTTTGCCAACAACGCTGAGGAGGGAGATGCCCCTGTAGTTGTTGCAGTCACTTCTCTCCCCTTTGTTTTTGTAGAGGGTGATGATCTTGGCGTCCCTCATGTCCTGTGGTATGGCACCTTCCTTCCAGCACTGGCAGAGGACGTCATGTAATGGCAGCAGTAGGGCGGTCTTGCAGTGCTTGATCAGGTCGGGGGGTATGCCGTCGTTGCCGGGTGCCTTGCCAGTGGCCAAGCTATCAATGGCCTTGCTGAGTTCGTCGATGGTTGGCTTGGCGTCAAGTTCGTCCATGGATGGCAGGCAGTCAATGGCATCAAGGGCTGACGGTGTCACGGTGTTCTGTCTGGAGTAGAGGTCAGAGTAGTGTTCCACCCATCTCTCCATCTGCTTGTTCTTTTCTGTGATCATCACCCCAGTGGAGGATTTGAGGGGGGCCATCTTGCTCTGAGCCGGACCAAGTGCTTTCTTGATGCCATCGTACATACCACGGATGTTCACTGTTGTGGCAGCGGTTTGAATGTCTTGGCTGAGCTGAGTCCAGTACTCGTTGGCACAGCGCCGAGCAGTCTGCTGAACTTTGCTTCTCACAGCCCTGAGAATCTGGAGATTCTTCTCGTTTGGGTACTTCTTGTACTCAGCAAGTGCTGAGCGCTTGGCTTCAATGACGGGGTCATCTCGGTCAACTTGGCATCAAACCAGTCCTGTGAGTTAGAGGTCTTCCTCCCAATCGTAGCCAAGGCTGTGCGGTGGATGGTGTTTCGCAGCTCTTCCCACTTCTGCTTGGCAGATTCTCCTTCTTGTGGTACACCAAGTTCCTTCTCAAAGGTGGAGGCAAACTGCTCAACAAGTTCTGGTTGGGCCATTTTGCTGGTGTCAATCCGTGCCTTTCCAGGCTGTCTAGCACGATGGAATTTCTTCAGCTGCAGCTTGACCTTGCACCACACCAACGAATGGTCTGTGTCGCAATCTGCACTCTGGAACGAATGGGTGATTAGCACATTCTTCAGTGAGGTGCACCTGGTCAGGATCAAGTCCAGCTGGTGCCAGTGCTTTGAGCGCGGATGTCGCCAGGAAACCTTGTGTTGGGGCTTGGTCTTGAAGAACGAGTTTGTGATGCACAGATCGTGATATGTGCAGAACTCGAGCAGCCGCTGTCCGTTGTTGTTCATTCTGCCCACGCCAAATGGTCCAAGACAGGAGGGCCAGGAGTCATGGTCAGCACCCACTCTGGCATTGAAGTCTCCAAGGAGAATGAGTTGTTCAGAGTTGGGGATGATCCTGACAGTTGTTGTGAGATTCTCGTAGAACTCATCTTTTGCCTCTGGTGTGGCTGTCAGTGTTGGGGCATACACACTGACGAGGGTGACTGGGCCTTCAGTGGTGTTGAGGCGGAGGGTGAGGAGTCGTGCAGAGCCATTGCTGCCCAGTTCCACCATCTTCAGCAAGGTGTTCTTCACTGCGAAGCCCACTCCGTGTTCCCTGTGTTCGTCACTGCCCTTTCCCTGAGAGTAGAATGTGTAGTCCTTCTCTCGCAGTGTGCCTGCGTCAGCCAACCGTGTTTCCTGGAGAGTGGCGATATCCACTCCCAGCCTCTTCAGCTCATTATTGATGATGGCAGTCTTCCTGATGTCGTTGATGTCCTTGAGGTTAGCAGCGAGTCCTGTCATCATAGTGCGGACGTTCCAAGTTCCCAGTTTTAGAGTTGGTCTCTTTTGTTTTTTGTCTTGCCTGGTGCGAAGGTTCTCAGCCTGCTGTTCGGACTTCTCCTCAACCCCATGCACTCAATGAGGAAAGCAAGTTGTGGCGGGACAACACCTTATTGGCTGGGGGCTGCCCAGCTTGAGGCGGGCGGTAGCTGTCCAGTGAGATCCGATGATCCCTCCCACCATCGGGAACAACCCCTGGCACCGCACTCTGTGCCAATTGAGCGGTGGCTTATAACCGGTAACTGTCATTCCCCATGTTTTGCCAAAGGCGAGGCTGGAGTGTCCTCTCAGTGATCCGGTGTTCTACCTTCCAGCGTTGGGCGTTGATAGGATTCAAGCCTGGGCAGGAAGATATGGAGGACAAGATGTTTCCCATGCAGCATGTCCCCCCTTTCCACGTCACTGATGAATCCAAAGGAACAGCAGGGCTGCTACAGTTTGGCACCAGCGCCGTCGCAGGAGCTGCCAGAACGATGTTGAGCACAACAGAGAACTGCCTTAGGGGCTCCGATTCCGGATTTTTCCTCAGGGTTGACTCCTGAAGCCTTTCCTGTGACCGGGTGTGCCGCAAGGCAGCGGATGTTTGAAATCAGGGTTTACCTTCCCCTAGATGGGCTACCTTCCCAGGTTGATGAGCCACCATCTACCCGAAGCATCTGGTTTTAAGGCACCAGAGATCCGCCCTCGCCCCTTCTCCTATTAGTAAAAGCAGTTCCGCCGGGCTTAGAGACTAAACCACATGGGCAGGCTAGGAGTTGGACTTAGTTGTCAGAGGCTTTTCGAGACGCACGCTGTAAGGAGCATTTTATGAGAACTGGGAGCTTAACCCCAGTGCCGCTCCTGTCTATGACAACCTTTGAACCATAGACGGAGCAGAGGCACAGATATTAGTTCAGCCCGACAGAAGGAGCATGCAGTGAATAACTGAGGCTTACTGTTGCAGAACGGGAGATGCACTCAGGTCGGCCCATAGGCTACAACCAGGAGGACAGCGCCTGTCGTCACGATGCAGCTGGTGAGAGCTGGACCCACTTGGGAGAGCGAGGCCGGGTCCTTCGCCAGGAGGATCGGTTCCGCCGCCACTGAACTCCGCCTGTGCACAGGGGACCAACGAAGGAACAGGCAAGTAAGGATTGCTTACTTGGTGAGCGACGATGATCCTTCCAGAGGATGAGGCTGAGGCAAGGAGGCTTAGACAGAATGGCGAAGGCAGGAAGACTCACAAGGATGACGAGAGTAGGGCTTCTTCAGCCAGGGAGGCAGACGGCTACATGCTGATCTGAAGGTAGAGCAGAATAAATAGCCCGAGTGTGATGAAGAGCTGGTGTGTGCACAGCTGTGGGAGATATTGACACAGAGCAGGCCATCACAATATGAATTAATTTATTGTCCAGAGTTCATAAATTCTACTGCAGAGAGAGGAAAAATTAAATATTCCTAAGTCGTCCACCAGATGGCACTGCAAAACTGTCTGGGTGTTTAACGAAGAATCTTGACTTTCTAGTCTGGTATATCAACCATAAACTTGTCATTTTGGGACATTCCTTTGGCGAATAGATGAAAGGGAGAATGACTCCAGGAACAGAGCAGAAAACTTCCACTTTATGGCCGATGGGTTGTGTTACAGCTCAGGTGCTTGGGTGAGCAGGAAACTTTCCTTTATGGCCGATGGGTTGTGTTACAGCTCTGGTGCTTGGGTGAGAAAAGCAGTTCATGACCAGACTTTTGAGTTGAAACAATTTTTTTCAGCAATGAATGATTTTATAAATTGGAACCCATGGTCAACGCTACATTGCTTAAGGGTGTGCATATTTTTTTCAACCAGGTTATTGTAAGTTTTTAATTTTTTATTTTCCCCTTGAAAGATTTCAGTTTGTTTTTCAATTGGGTTGTACAGGTTATAGGTCACATTAATGGTGGAAAAAGTTTTGAAATTATTTATCTTGGTCTCATTTTGTTACATCATAAAATCCTGGGATTTGAAAAGGGGTGTGTAGACTTTTTATATCCATTGTAGATAGATAGATGGATGGATAGCTAGCTAGCTAGATAGATAGATGTACTTTATTGATCCCAAACTGGGAAATTACTGTGTAACGGCAGTATGACACAGTAAGGCGACCAAACCAACAGGAATACACACAGCAAAATAGAATAAGGAGTTACCCAGGGAAGTAAAAATGCTTAGACAACTTTTATACTACACAGACGACTACTAGGTTAAATAGATGATGATCCATATGAATATATGGATAGTACTGACTCTACAAAGAAGGATTATAAGGCACCGAGTGAAGTGTGAGGTACCAATTAGACTGTAAGGTGCAGTGTGGCACCGTTGTTATGACCAAGGGTTAAAATAACTGGAGGGTTGGCGGTTTGAATCCTACTCTCCCCAGTCTTCCTGCCATTGTGTCCATGGGAAAGGCACTTTACCCACCTTGTCTCCAGTGTCCATGACACTGGGTATGAATGTGTATAAATGTTTGGTAGTGGTCGGAGAGGCCATTGGCATTGATTGACAGCCACGTTTCTGTCAGTCTGCCCCAGGGCAGCTGTGGCTAAAGTAGTAGCTTAGCACTACCGTTGACTGTCGAGTGAATGAATAATGTATCCATTGTAAAGCGTCCTTGAGTGTCTATGAAAAAGTGCTATATAAATCTCATGCATTGCTATTATTATTGTTAAGATTCAACATTAGAGTGAGTTACTGTACAGTGAACTGGCATGTGGCAGCGGAGCTGCAGCAGTCTGCTGGAGAAAGGGCTCCACTGTCTGTCCAGTGTGTGGTGGAGGGGGTGATCAGGATTGTCCATGATGGATAGCAGTTTATTCAGTGTCCTCCTCTCCACCAAAGTCTAAAAGGTCTCCAGCCTGAGACCAATTAAAGGGCCAGCCTTCTTGAAATTTTTATCCAACCTATTGGTGTCGCTGGCTCTGATAGTCCAACCCCAGCAAGTCGCAGCAGAGAAGATGACGCTGGCAATGGCGGTCTGGTAGAAGAGCTTCAGCATCTTGTTGCACACATTGAAAGACCTCAGCTTCCTCAGAAAGTAGAGTCTGCTTATTCCCTTCTTGTACACAACATCAGTGGTAGATTTCAAGTCCAGTTTACTATTGACAATGACACCCAGGCATTTGTAGTCCTCCACTACCTCCACATCCTCCCCTCCCCAATCCGTAATGGCTGTGAAGGTGTCCTCTTCTTCCTGAAGTCAATCACCATCTCTCTGGTCTTGTTGACATTCAGCCTCAGGTGATTCTGCTCAGTCCAGTCCATAAATCTGTCTACCAGTGCCCTGTACTCTCCCTCCTCTCCCTCTCTTATACACCCAACAGTTGAATCATCAGAGAATTTCTGCAGGTGGCATGATTCGGTGTTGTACTGAAAGTCAGTGGTGTATAAGGTAAAGAGAAAAGGGGAAATCACAGTCCTCTGTGGAGCTCCCATATCACTAACAACCACATCAGACAATACTGAGCCGGACAAATTGTAGCCTTCCTGTCAGGTAGTCAGTTATCCAGGAGATCACAGAGCTGTCGACCTCCATCATCCGCAGCTTCTCGCCCAGCAGCAGTGGCTGAATGGTGTTAAAGACACTGGAGAAATCAAAGAATGTGATTCTCACAGTATTTCATGTCACGTTTGTTTTAGTACATCCCTTTGTGTGTGTGAAAATAAGTGTACACCATGTTTTTGTGCATGCACACCATTTACATGAGGCCCCAGGACCCTGCAGCCAACATGAAAGGGTGCTCAGGAGGTGGTCAGCCACATCTATAGTAACTCAGCCCCAGGACACACATATATAAATATGGATACACATATAAGTATAAACATATTCACACAGAGTATACACAAAAGAAAAACATTAAGTATACTGTACAGTGCATACCAAATTTTAAGGGGCATAGTATTTGTTTACAGAGTTAATTATGGGTCACCATTTTATGACTTGCGCAAAAGCTGTCATTCCCAGATACATAAGCCTCCACCCCAACCCCCATCTCCTGAGGATTGAAAAGAATGGATCTTGTTGGGACATATAGTAGCTTCAGTTGCAATCAGAACCAGTCAATGTCACGACTCGCCGCTCATCAGCTGCCTCAGCTGCGCGCACACCTGCGCCTCGTCAGCAGCGGGCTATTTAGCCCACTCAGCCCAGTGCAGCGGTCTGGAGCCGTCTGTTTGCATCGGCACTTCTTCGCTCGTGTATCAACCCCTGATTACCAGCGAGACTTCAGTCCTACGTAAGCATACCTTACCTTTCTCCAAGTCTTCACCCCTGTGCACAGGTGGATTCCCTGGCGGCGGATTCCCCCATCATCGCCACCCAATCCTCACCATCGTCGCAGGCTCTGCAGGACGCTGTCTTCCGGGCTTCTCCCTTGGCCAACGCCAGCCACCTGCACCCACAAGTAAGCAACACACTACTCATTACTCCTGTCCAGGTGTGGTGCCCTTTACCCTTGTCCTTTGCTCTCTCCATAGGGTTGTCCGGCTGTACGGCGCACTGCTCTGCTTCCTGCGCATCAGCATTCACCCCCATCACATACACATACCTCACACATCCATTCAGACACACCTGCTTGTTGAATAAAGCTGTTAAATCTATCCTGAGCCTGCGTGCGTGTTTCCTGGGCCAGACATTATGTCAGTACGGCTCCAGCTGAGCAGCTCAGCAGACAGTGGGCTCTCACGCCGTCTTTCCACCCTCGAGGCTCGGGTGGATTTAATAGCCCATCAACAGCAGGTGATTTTGAACCAGTTGGTCAACATCACTCACCAGTTAGATTGCTTGGACCCCCAGCAGGCGTTCCCCTCAGCTCACCGGGGGGGGGGGGGTAGCTCCTGCCGTTCCGGTGCCCGATCAGTTTGCCACGGGGACGCCCATTCGACTCACACCAATCCCAACCCCCGCCCGCTTCAGCGGGAAGCTCGGCGGAGTGCGGGGGTTCATTATGCAGTGTGAGTCAGTGTTTCTGCGCGTTCCTGGGGATTTTCCCTCGGACCACAGCCGAATTGGCTACATTGGTAACCTTCTGGAGGGGCGAATGCTAACTTGGGCTTACGCCGTTATGGCGAAGCCCAGTTACGCAAACCTCTCCTACAGCCAGTTCGTGCAGAGCTTTCTCGAGGTGTTTGATCATTCCCGGCGCGATAGCGTCCTCACTGACCGGCTCCTTGGCCTCCAACAGGGAAGCCGGTCAGCGGCGGATTATGCTATCGACTTCCGGGTCGCAGCGGAGGAGGTTGGCTGGGGTGAGGCAGCACTCTGTGGCATCTTTCTCCACAGCCTCAGCTCTGGCCTGAGGGATGAGCTGGCCGGTCGAGATCTTCCGGAGACGCTTGCGGAGCTGATCTCCACAACCATTAGTTTAGATAACAGGCTGCGTGAACGGTCCACCGAGCGCAAGTCTATCAGCCACTCGCGTGGAGGCCCCGTCCGCATGCCTCAAGGCCGCCCCCTGGCGTTACCTCCACTGGAGTCTTCCGAGGAATCGGAGGCGATGGTGGTTGGTCGGTCAAAGCTCCCCCTAGCGGAGAAACAGCGCCGCCGGGAGTTGGGCCTCTGCATGTATTGCAGAGGAAATCAACACACTGTGGAGCATTGCCCGGAGAAGCCAAACGGGGAGGTCTGCGAGTCACTGTAGGGGGCCTCGCGGACTCTAACCAGTCAAATCCCCTCACAAGTCTATCCTTGCCCATCCGATTTTGTCACAATGCCACGGGGCATCTCACACACGCACTGGTGGACTCGGGAGCAGAGCAGAGCTTCATTTCAAAGAGCCTGGCAACCCAATTGGGCATCCCCTGCCACCCTCTGGCCGCTCCTCTCAGCCTGATCACCCTTTCCAGTGCGCCCCTCGGACTAGTGACTCATCGCACGCAACCAGTCCCTGTCATAATCTCTAGTAACCACCGAGAGGAGCTCACCCTGTACGTTCGGTCCTCCTCTGTGTCGCCTGTCATCCTTGGGTACCCCTGGTTGCGTCTGCACAACTGGATTGGCAGACAGGAAGAGTCGCCGCCTGGAGTTCCTTCTGCATGGGTACCTGTTTACAATCCGCAGCCTGTGCCCCGTCTTCTCCTCCCCTGGTTAAGGACGCCGCGCCTCCGGATCTCTCTCTGGTGCCCTCGGAGTTCCATGACCTGGGTCTCGTATTCAGCAAGTCCAGGGCGATGTCTCTTCCTCCTCACCGGCCTTACGACTGCGCCATCAACCTCCGCCCGGGGGCGCCCCTGCCTTCCGGATGCCTCTACAGCTTGTCAGCGCCGGAGCAAGAAGCTATGGATAGTTATATCAAGGAGTCACTCAACGCGGGAATCATCCATCCCTCCTCGTCTCCGCTCGGCGCAGGGTTCTTCTTCGTGTCAAAGAAGGATGGGTCACTCCGCCCATGTATCGATTTTCGGGCCTTGAATGACATCACAGAGGGCTGCACGGTGGCGCAGTGGTTTAGCACTGTGGCAGCACAGTTTACCCTCGGCCGGGGGATCGCGGGGATCATGAGATCGTGGGTTCGATCCCAGCCCCCGACCAACAGTGAGCTGTGTGGAGTTTGCATGTTCTCCCCGTGTTGCGTGGGTTTACTCCGGGATTTCTCCGGTTTCCTCCCGCATACCAAAAACATGTAGGTTTAGGGCGCTCGCGCACGCAGCGACCAGCAGCCGGTGGCTTGTCATCAGACTGCAAACCAAATCTACCTACGGGTACAAATAAGTAACAAAAAAAAAAAAAAAAAAGAGAAGGACTGTTACACCCTGCCACTAATGGACACTGCCTTTCACTCCCTTCAGGGGGCGACCTGGTTCACCAAATTGGATCTCTGCAGTGCATACCACCTCGTCCGGATCAGGGAGGGGGATGAGTGGAAGACGGCCTTTAGAACGCCTAGTGGGCACTTCGAGTACCTGGTGATGCCCTTTGGACTGACCAACGCCCCTGCTGTATTTCAACGCCTGATCAATGACGTCCTGCGTGATTTTCTCGGCCTCTTCATGTTCGTATACCTGGATGACATCCTCATCTTCTCCAGGTCACGGGAGGAACACCAGGTCCATGTAAGGTGGGTCTTACAGTGGCTGCTGAAGAACAGGCTGTACGTCAAAGCCGAGAAGTGTGAGTTTTACGCCGAGACCACCTCCTTCTTAGGATTTGTAATCTCACACAATCAGGTCCTACCTGACCCCGCTAAGGTTAAAGCAGTGGTTGAATGGCCCACGCTGACCTCCAGGAAACAGGTCCAGCAATTTATTGGGTTTGCCAATTTCTACCGCCGTTTTGTGCCTAATTTCAGTGCCATCGTTGCCCCGCTGACCCGTCTCACTTCCCCCAAGAACCCCTTCTGCTGGACCGAAGAGGTCGCTGCGGCGTTCCAGGCGTTGAAGACGGAGTTCCCCTCCTCCCGAGTCCCTCCTCCCGAGTCCTGACCCAGGTCGACCCCGCACTGCAGTGTTTGGTGGAAGTCGACGCGTCTGATACGGGAGTGGGGGCGGTGCTATCCCAGCAATCACCCACCGATGGGGTCAAGCGACCCTGCGCCTTCTTCTCACGGCGTCTGTCTCTGGCCGAGCGGAACTACGACGTCGGGGACAGGGAGCTTCTCGCCATCAAGCTCGCCCTGCAGGAGTGCCGCCACTGGCTGGAGGGGGATGCGTTACCATTCGTGGTGCTGACGGACCACAAGAACCTGGAGTACCTTCGATCTGCCAGACGTCTGAATGCCCGCCAGGCGCGCTGGTCCTTGTTCTTTGCCCGGTTCCGCTTCACCATCACCTATCACCCTGGCTCTAAGAACGGCCTGCCCGATGCCCTCTCCAGGCAGTTTGCCCCTGAGACGTC